>CAWUQJ010000106.1:0-600000 GCA_963924515.1 Vespertilio murinus
ACAATTAAAGTGATCATCGATATGTACATACTTTTTGCCATTTTATTCTTTATAATTATGTTCCCCTCCTTTTTTCTTTTTATTTCTGTAGAAATCCCTTTAACATTCCCTTTAATACTGTTATTTTTGTTGTTGTTGTGTTTTTTTTTTTTATGAACTTCTTTAGCTTCAAGGGAAGCTTTTTATTTTTCCTTCAATTTTTAATAATAGCCTTGCTGAGTAGAGTAGTATTGGTTGTAGGTCCTCCTTTTGCAGCATTTTGAATATTTTAAGGCAATCCCTACCAGCCTGAAATGTTTCTGCTGAGAAAGCATATGACACTCGTATGGGGGCTCCTTTTGTAGTTAACTATCTATTTTTTTTCTCTTTTATCCTTTAAGATTCTCTCTTTGGCTTTAAGCATTACTATTTTAATTATGAAGTGTCTTGGAGTGGGCCTTTTTGGATTTATCTTGTATGGGACTCTCTGTGTTCTGTTCCTGTGGTTCTTATTTTTCACCAGATCAGGGAAGTTTTCAGTCATTTATTTCTTCAAACAAGTTCTCAATTTTTTGCACTCTCTCTCCTCCTTCTCATACCCCTACCATGTGGATGTCACTATGGTTTGGGTTGTCCCTGAATTCATTGAAACTAGCTCATTAAAAAATTTATTTTTGCTGCTCTAATTGGGTGCTTCCTGCTACCTTGTCTTCTAAATCAAATATCCTATTCTTTGCTTCATCTAATCTGCTGATGATTCCTTCTGGTGTATTCTTTAATTCAGATATTCTACTCTTTGTTTCTAAGTGGTTATTTTATATAGCTTCTTTGTCCTTTTTTATTCTTGATATCTCTATGTCAATGTTATTACTACGTTCCTTGAGCATCTTTATAACCATATTCTTAAACTCTGTATCTTATTAATATTTCCCCTCCATTTGATTTAGTTCTTTTTTCTTGAAACTTCTGTTCTTTCACTTTGGACATGTTTGACTTACCATTATGGCTGCCTCTTGCTATTTGTTTCTGTATATTAGTTATATCTGCTTTGCATCCTAATCTTGGTATAATGTCCTTAATGTATTAGGTGTCTTTGGATTTCATTGGCACAATCTTTCCGATCACCTCAGTTAGATGCTCCTGGAATGTCACTTGTATGTGTCCTATGAACCCTCCTTTTGTAAAGCCTTGATTGCCATTGGCCTGTTTGTGAATAGGGTTGATCTTCAGGCTGGCTGACTACACACAATATACATACAAGCTGCTGTGCAAAGGCTGACCCCATGTTGAGCAATTCATGCCGGATGTTTGCTATATGCCTAGATCTTCATTTGGGGGTTCTGCTTGTGGATCTAATTGGATCACGCTCTGAAGCCCCCCAACCCCAACCCTCAGGTGTGTTGGTTCTGGGGCCTTTTGCTGCAAGTCAATGTCAGTCTCTGCCTATGTGGAGCTACCTGTGTGGAGCTATAAAGAGATTTAGTATTTGTGACTGCCTCTGCTGGGCCAGGGTGCGCCTGGGAGGAGCCAGCTGCACAACATTGCCTCCTTCCACCAGCATCAAGCCCATGGGGCAGCTGAGCAAAAATCTCAAGTCACTTGGCGATACACCTGTGCCTACAAGCTTTCTATTGGGGTCATTCACTGACAAAGTTCCCATTGGTATGTAAGTGGCATGAGGTAAATGAATCATCAGGTAGGTGCAAGTGGTGTTTACCATGTTGATGCAGATTCAAACTCAGTTTCATTTTTGGATGTGAGGCCACTCAGCACAAGTGCCAGGGTACACAGATACCACTTATCATCCACCAGGTACCTGAGGACTGTTGTTGTTGGGCAGAACCTCAGGAAGACATTAGGGAAGGCTATAAAATTCATTGAGGCCAAAGACCAAGATTTGGCTGTATGAAGTGAGAGCTCAGCACTGGAGCAGTGTCTTTAGTTAGACCAGCAAGGGAATAAAGACCCCCAAACCAAAGTCACACAACTTAGTCTCTGACACCCCCCGAGTCCACCCAGACCTGCTTAAGAGATCTCCATGGACCCACATTCCTTTGCAGTGTAAAGCTCCACGGGACTGGGGACAAGGATTTGGGACAATGATCTAGTACAATCCCCAGGCCAAGGCTATACGGAAGGGAGGGCTTGACTCAGAGGTGATGGCATCTGTGGGCATTATGGGAGAGAGACTCAGCACAGGGAGGCCATCCAGAGGCCATCCCTTCAGCTCTCTCTCCCAGAGACATGCAAAGTAGCCTCCTCACATGATTCTCAGGCCACTCTGAGCCACCCTTTCTTCATAGGCCCAGGGCAGTTGGTGGCAAGGATACTTGTGTGCTGGCCCTTTACGAGGGCTCCTGGGTTTCTAGCAGACTCCCACCTCTTCCTGGAGGACAGAATCCCTGCTGATTTTCACAGCCAGATGTCATATGGGCTCTGGTTTTCAGGGCTGGAAGCCCAGCGTGAGGATGAGACATCATGCTCCTCAGGAGGACCATTGCACTGAGATACACCTCTGCATTCTCAATCACCACAAGTGAAAGAGGGGCCAGCCCTTTCTGAATCTCTGCTCTTCCTACCAATCTAGCTGAGGCTTCTTCTGTAGATCCTTAGTTATAAGTCTGATATTCAGTAGCCTTTGTTTGGTTAATCCAGTTAGTAGTTATATAATTGAGTTGTAATTCCAATCTGGTCCACTGAGAAAATGTATATAACTTTCACCTCCTTTGCCTCCATCTTGGATCACCCTAAAACATTCTGAAATGCACCGCAGGGACTCACTATTTAGGATATGGTGAGGTGAAATATTTTAAATGAGGAAGGCATTGTAATGTTAAAATTCAGCAACTAATTTGTTTCTAATAGATTTAACATCTAATGAATTCTTTGATTCCAATAGTGTTACAATTAGGTTTGAAGGCACATGTTTTTATTTTAATTTAGAACAATGCAAGTTTTTTCTTTTACAGTTACAATTCCTTGATTTGGGGAATAGGTAGTCATAGGTTAAGAATTCTAATAATAAATTTTAAATTAAATTAAAATTTTTCTTTGTCCATACTTGATTAAGGATAAAGTTATTTCAGAAACACCTACCCGGACAGCAAAGACATCTAAAAGTCAAAGCAAGCATACTCTTTTTCCAACTTTGCATCTGGAAGACATGTCTCAAGAACCACAAATAAACAGGGCATGTGACAAAGAGGATACATATGGACACCCTTCTGTGCAAAAGGATAAGGAAATATGCATCAAAAAAGGCAAATTAGAACAGAGGAAGGACTTACAACTTTCCAAAGATGAGTCAAAGCAGAAGTCACATGAATTTTCTGGACAATTCAAAACTACTGATTATCCTGAGGAAGAGCCACTACATGATAACTCTAAAGAAGAAACAAGCTTAAGAAAAATGCCTTCTAATTTGACAAGTAAAATGCTTGATTGGGAGGGAAAAGGTGCATTTGGAAAGTCTATCTCTGCAGCATTACAAACATTTCCTGAACGAGAAGAAGCCACTCTCAAACTTCTTTCTCCCTCTCATGCAGACCCCAGATCCCCGGAAGACTCTTCGTGGTCATCTTCTTCTGAGCTTTGTTTAAGAGAAAAGGAATTACCCTCTGAAAATGATCAGAAACCTAATGCTGAACATGTTTTGAACAAAAATGAGAGTTTTTATAATGAAACAGAAAATAACAAAGAAAGGACCCCGGTAGTTACGTCTGGAGTGAAAGAAGACCAAAAGCTTGCTATGCACGTGACAAAAAATATGAACCCAAATACCATGAATTGGAAATTAGACAAAAAATATGAACCCAAATGCCATGGATTGGAAATTAGACAAAAAACTACACCTCAGTCTCACGTTCCAAAAAGCCATCTTGAATTGCAGCATCCCTGCCACAATGAAGCAAAACTCATCATGGAAGTAAAAAGCCACAATATGCCTTCTATTACAAATTCTTACAAGGAAACAAAGCCAAATGAAGACTTGTTCCAGGAGCCATTATGTGCAGATAATTTCAATGCTAATTATTATAAAATAATGGACTCTACATTAAAAGATAAGAGTTCCTCTGTACTGCATGATGACAGAACACCTGGAGGAATTGTAATTGAAGAGCTGCAGCAAGATATACAAAAGCTTAGGAATGATGTAGACATGTTAAAAGCGATGAGCCTGGCTTTGAAAAAAGAGAAAGTTCAACTTCAAAAAGAGGTAGAATTTCACTTGCTGCTACTTTTTGTTTTCTCTCTTTATCAATTCTCCAGTCCATTCTGATTTTCCACTTCTGAAAAATATACTGTATGTAAAATGAGCTTGTCTAAATATGTAATTGTATATATAAATAGATTCTGTCAACTAAATAACAGTTTAGAAAATATTCTCTTGTTCTTTAATGAGTTAAGTCTCTCCGTCAGTCTTTCTTCCGAGTTGAGCAACCAATTTAGCTATGTACCATGTAACCTATGTACTACGAACCAGTGTAAAGTATAAAGGAAATGGTTTTAAAATGTGATAAGTACTATGCTGTTGTTTTTTAAGTCCATTGGCTTAAGTTTACATTACATCTTATAGCTCAGAGAGTGTGTCTCAATGGTGGAGCATTGACCCATGAATCAATTGACCAATTGATTCATCATTGACTAATCAATGCTTCATGGTCAAAGCAGTGTTGTGGCAGGATCTATAGTAGAGCTTGTACAGGAGGAACTAATCAATGTTTCTCTTTCATCGATGTTTCTATCCCTTTCATATGCTCTCTTCCTAAAATCAATTTAAAAAACCATAAATTTCATCCAAGAAACAATAAAATGGAAGGAAGCTTTGACTGAAAGAAGGGATATAAACAAATATTTCCAGCTAAACTCATCTATTTTGTGCTATAGTGAGTGCAATCTTCTATGGTTTACTCAAAACCTTGGAACTTAGAATTCTAATATGGTCACTTCAGGATATTTTTATTTCATTTTAGTTACAGTTTACATTCAATATTATTTTGTATTAGTTTCACATGTACAGCATAGTGGTTACATAATCATATACTTTACAAATTGGTCTCCTCAATATTTCAAGTCCCACCCTATACTGTACATCATCATTGAAATTTTGTTGAGATATTTTACTAACAAACATATATACTTCCGCATATATTTTTATCACCACTCTTAGATGTGTTTGTTGAGTCAAAGCTTTGTTTAATAAAGTATATTACTGCCATAAAAAAATGAAACTTTACAATTTTGACAACATGAATGAACCCAGAGGGCATTATGCTAAGTGAAATATGTCAGTGGAATGTAAAGAGCAAAATAAATGAACTTCGAAATTTAAGAGAGACTCATAGATAACAGATCTTACTGATGGATGCGAGAGGAAAGGGAGTCAGTAGTCTGGGCAAAAAGTAAAGGGATTAAGAAGTACAAAATGGTAGTTACAGAATAGTCACAGAGATGTCAAGTTCAGCATAGAGAATGTAGTCAATCATCCTATATAATAAAAGTAATATGCAAATCGACTGAATGGTGGAAGGACCAGTTGCTATGACATGCACTAACCACTAGGGGGCAGACGCTCAATGCAGGAGCTGCCCCCTGGTGGTCAGTGGGCTCCCACAGGGGGAGCACCACTCAGCCACAAGCCAGGCTGATGATGGCTGGTGAGTGCAGCAGTGGTGGTGGGAACCTCTTCCGCCTCTGAAGCAGTGCTAACGATGTCTGAGTAATGGCTTAGGCCCACTCTGGGACATGCCCTGAGGGCTCCCAGAGTGCTAAAGAGCTCAGGCTAGGCTGAGGGACCTCTCCTCCTGAGTGCACGAATGTTGTGCACTGGGCCTATAGTATTATAAAAGTATGAGTAGTATCTGGTGGGTGCTTGAAATATCAGGAGGATCACTTTGTCAAGTATCTGATTGTTTAACTACTATGAGGCACAACTGAAACTAATACAAATAATGTTGAATGTGAACTGTAATGGAAAGATTAAAAATATAGATTTAGAATGCCTTCCAAATATAAAAGCATGGCAATTATCATTTTGACATGTATGTATCATATAGGTCACATAAATTATTTGCAATAAACTCAATATTTGTCTCTAAACAGAGAAAACTGAGTTTTGAGGTGGAAAAATTTTGAGACATTATGCTCTTTTATAAGAAAAAGTGGATGAGCCCTCTCATTACACTAAGGCATTAAATTACTTTTCAAAAGTCATACTTAATTTACCTGGCTAATTTGATGAAATTTCCTGTTTATTTATCTGATTCAGCATTATAGAATTCCTAGAGGCCCAGTGTACAAAGTCATGTATCAGTGGGATCCCTCAGCCTGGTCTGCAATATCAGGCCGAAACGGGCTCTTTGACATACCCTAAGAAGTCCCAGATTACAATAGGGCACAAGCCGGGCCAAGGACTCTACTGGTGCATGATAGGGGCTGGGGAGGGACTCGGGAGGTTGGCTAGGTGGGGAGGGACCACTGGATGGCTGCAGGACATGTTTGAACCATCTTGCTCAGTCCCAGTCAGCTAGATCCCAGCAGCTAGCTAGTCTACCTGTCAGACGGTCTGCCTCCCTGATGGTCAGTACACATCATAGAGACTAGTCAGCTGGCAGCAGTACCTCTGAGAGAAAGGCACCCTAGAGCTTCGCCCGCTACCAGACAGTGTAGTCTCTCCCCCAACAAGCCCACAACTGGGGTTCAGAGCAGTTGGAAATGCGGTTAAGAACAGTCCGGAGCTTATGTCTCCTTCCCGCTAGGGCGATCTCGCGGCCCAATCAACCTTCTGTCTTCTGTGCGCGCAATGTGCAGGACTCAGGGGATCTGCTTTTCGCTGCTCCCTGAGCTTCTGTCTTACAGCCCAGATTCCCTCTGTATGAGGCTGGGGCCCGAGGGTCTTGCCCAGGACTGGGGTTCAGTGCAGTCAGAACTGGGGCTCAGCACAGTCCTGAGCTTTTGAGTCCTTCCCGCTGGGGCAATTCAGCAGCTCAGCGAACAGTCCCTCCTCTGCGCGCAATGTGCGCGACTCCGGGGCCGCTCCGCTGAGCTTCCGCCTTACAGCCCAGATTCCCTCTGTATGAGCCTGGACCCCAGGGTCTCGCCCAGAACTGGGGTTCAGTGCAGTCGGAGTTGGGGTTCAGCACGGTCCGGAGCTTTTATCTCCTTCCCTCTAGGGAACGCCAGCCAGGCACTCAGCCGCCCCTCCTCTCCGGCTCCGTCCTCTCCCGCGAGCACTGTGCCTCCGTACCTTAGGCTTTTACAGCTCCTCTGGTTTTCCTTCTGGCTTTCTCTTTCCTTCTAGTTGTAGAATTCCCAGTCAGTCAACTTTCCTGTAGTTCTGGATAGTGTCCACTCTATATTTTAGTTGTATCTTTTGAAATTGTTGAGTGCTGCTGTAGTTAGGCTTTTACCTCTGCCGCCATCTTGTTGTCTCTCTCTAGGGAAGTTTTCTATTACAATTTCTTCATACAGTTTTTTTTTTAAATTCCTACCACAGTTTCCTCTCTTCTGGCACCCCTATTATATGGATATTATTTATTTCCTATTGTCCCATACCTGGCTTAGGCTCTCCTCCTGCTTTTAAGGTATTTTTTCTCCAGTTGCTGCTCTGCTTGGGTGTATTTTTTTTTCACCTTGTATTCTAGTTCACTGATTCAGTCTCAGCTTATTCTACTCTACTGTTGATACTTCCCCTTGCGTTCTTTATTGCAGTTATATCATTCTTCATTTACACGTGGTTCTTCTTTATTTCCCCTTGATTCTTATTCATGTTGAATTTGTCTTCCATCCTTTTCAGTGTTCTTGTAATCATTTCTCTCAATTTTTTCTCTTACAAATTGCTTGCCTCCATTTTATTTAGTTCCTTTTCTGGTGGTTGCTCATTTTCTTTTGTATTTTGGCTGTTTCTTTTTCTCCACATTTTTGCTATTCCTTTGTGTATGTGTTTATATGTATTAGATCAAACTTTTATATTACCCAGATTTTTTTGAGTTTGTCTTATATAGTAGATGTTTTGTGAGACCTAGTGATGCAATTCTCAGGTCTTCTGGCTGGGTATTATAGGGATGCTCCCTACTTGGGATATTTGGGATCTGGTATAGTTGGGTCTTGGGTGTTATTGTCCCATTCAAGGATGGAATCTCCTCTCCAGGTGTCTGATTATGTGGCTCAGTTTATACCACGCTGACAGAATAGCATAAAATCAGCTTTAAAATACATGATACAAAGGGAAAAAATGTACTCACAAAACCAATAATCGCAATAAAAGTGACCTTCAGAGGAAAGGTAATTAGGAGAAAATAGAACAAAAATGGTACTGAGAAATGGGAAAAAGGTAAGAGAGAGGAAAAAAATAAGTAAAATGAAGAAAAAATACATATGTGAGGAAAAAATACCACAAAATAAACAAACAAACCAAAAAAATACAAAAAACAAACACCCCGAAACAAAGGGGGGGGGGGGCAGAATCTATAAAGGCAAAATTCTTATCCAGAAAGTAAGGTAAATGGATTGAATTAATAGAGCAATGGCCATAGTTCAGTCTAGTGGAGGTAGAAAGAGACTGAGTGGATAAAAAGTAAAAAAATAATAAATCAATAAAAAATAAAAAGATAAGAAAATGATAAAAGCAATTTAAAAAAATTTATATATCTATTTTTGGGAAAGGAGAATATAGGAGAGAACAGATAGATAGACTTGAGTTTAGTGAGTGGAACTAATTAAGCCATTAGGAGAGGAGAGCAAGACAGGAGAGGCAAAACAAAAGCATAAAAATTGACTAGAAAAGAAAGAGAAAAGAAAAGAGAGCATGGAATTGAAGCGGGCGAGAGGAAATTGGATACATGAGTAAGCCAACAGAGACAATAATAATAACGTGTAAATAAAGCAGATAAAGAAGATTAATTTTTTAACAAGGGATAAGAAGAAAGGAGAGAGAAAATTATAACAGGGATAGGAGAAAAAAATAGGATGTCAAAGGGAGAAAAGTGAGGAAGAAAATGGTGGATAAAATAAGGTAAAAATGATAAAAAAAAATAAAAATGAAATGAAGAAAAATAATACAAAAAATAAAAGGTTAAATAATAATAAATAAAAAATTAAGTAAAGATAGATATGAAAAAATGAAGAAGCATCATTCATTTCAGCCCAGCTTTAATGTCCCATGGCAGCTGGTTTAAGACCCCTCTCTTACTATTCTGTCTGCCATGTCTCAGTTTCCTGATAGGTAGTCAGCATCGTGTAGAAGTTCCCGGTGATGCACCATTCCTCTGCATCTGTCTCCACAGCCTTGGTTGCAGGCAGGTGGGCCAATCTGCCCACTTTGTTTGTCTACCTGATCTCATTCTTATTTACACCAGTATCTATTTCGGACATGGTGCTGTATTGGTTTATTGGACAAAACACACCTTAACCCAGTCCCCAACGGCTCCCTGAGGCTATTCAGAGTCTCAGGGGCAATCTCAGCTGTGCCCCTGTATGAGGACAGGCCCTGTGGCCTGGGCTGCTTTGTGCCTCACAACATGGTGGCTGGCTTCCGAGAGTGAGCGTTCTTGGGGAGGGAGTCAGATGGCATCAGCATAGCAGTCACACAGCAGTCACCATTATCACTAACTTTCCTGCAAGTTTGTTGTTAATGGGGATGATGATGTTGTTTACTATGTTCCCTACTGTGTGGGAAATAACAAAGAATTTCAAGATAGCATTATTGAATTAAGCCGCCCACACCCACCTTTTTTAGTTCTAAAAAATGTAGGGCTATGTCACTAAACTTTAACAGTAAGAGTTTTAATTTCACCATAATTCAGGGAATCATTTATTTTTGGAATGCAATTCAAATTAGAATCAAATGTTTCTGGTTCAATAAAAGATCTACGGCATTAGAATTGGTATTTATAAGATTCATTAATTAGTCTCATTTTGAAAGTCTTATCATGGGAAGCATTTGATTATGGTTCTGAAAACCATAATATGGTATCTTTAAAACTTTTTTAAAGATTGTGAAGAGTTGAGATAGGAGAAGAGGTAAGAGGTAATTTCTACTAAAGGGGAATGTGTAGTCATTTTTTGTGGAGGAAAAACATGAATTAGTCATAGAAACAGAAGCATAAAGTCAAGTGCAGGCGTTGTGTGGCAAAGACAACAATAAATGTACATTTGTGACGCCTGGTCGTTTTAACTTTGCTTTTGATTCTGACTAATTCAAGGTTCCACATTCCAAGACTCTACCACCGTACAGATAACGTTTTATTGCAACTGAACTCATTTCAAAATGTCATACTGGTGAACACACCTCCATAACCAAACTGCATTCTTTTATTCATGCAGAATGATGATCTTCTAGCAAAATTGCCACCATCAACTTCAAATGAAGAAGGGACACCTCAACATGAGTTAACAGTGGATGCACTTCTAAAGGAAGGTGAAAAATTAAAGGCTGAAAAAGAGAAGTGGAAACAAATGATACTAAACCTCAGAAGTTGTAAGAAAATGCATATGGCAGAAAACTGTGAAATAGAAAAGTATAACAGGAAGCCTGAAGAAAGTACAATAGATGTAGCAAAGACATTATATTTACAGATTAATTTATCAATTTAGTTCATTTCACTCTAAATTACATTTTGGATAAATACAGTGTTTTTGCCTACCCTTTACTTCCTTTAATAGCAATTCATTTTATAGATTTCTGAAAGAAGGGTGGCATTTGTTTTTCCTTTTTATTATTTTAGTTTCCATCATTATTATCACTGACTTGATATTTCCAATAGATTCTTAGTAGAGGATCATTTTATTTTTACGACCAGTTAATGTTAAACAAGACTACTTGAAAGAAAAGGGAGGATGATATTTAAAAATTGTTCCAAACTTTCAAATTGTTACATCCTTATACTTTAAAAATTTTTAACTAATTCTATTATTCTTTGAATTATCAGATTGCATGAGTACTAACAGAAGAATGATTAAGTTTATAATTCAAATTAATTCAAAGGACATTGATGATATATATTTTAAATGTCAGCTTTTTTCACACCTAAAGCTGATCTCTGAGTCGTTGACTCAAAACTAAAGAAAATAATTATAACTGTTCAGGTTATACTTACTTTAAAAATCTATCATTTTTATTTGCTTTAGGCACAAAGCATCACAAGAAATCTAAGAGCTGATAACATGTATTCATAATGCTTCAATAAGAAATCATTTGGAACTCAGAACTCCTCTTCTCAAGATGATATTAAAAAGTGTATTGAAAACATATGTACAACTCTACCAAGAAGGATTGGAACACAGCAAATTATTGGAAAGAAAATGAACTTTGTTAAGTCAAATGAAAAATAAAATAAAATAAAATAAATTTAACTCAGTAATTAGCCTCTAGACTTAAAAAAAAAACATATTACTGTTGTGCCAGGTTCATGAGATTAGTGGTGTGTGAAAGCTAATTAAATAGTATAACTTTGGTAAATGATGTAAATAAATTTACCATTCAACTGTTCTATTAGGACAGTTACATCTCCCTCCTTTTTTTGGTTTTACATGCCTTTAATTTGTTCCCCTTAATATTTTCATGCAATTAACCTGATCTACCAGTCTTTAAGCTGAATGTCTATAAGCTCTAAAATTTAGCAATCCTATAGAATAAAAGAGTAATATGCAAATTGATCATACCTCCGTGACACCCACCAGCCACACCCACTAGCCAATCAGAGCGAGTATGCAAACAAACCCAACCAAGATGGCTACAGCCACAGAGAGCAAGAGGGAAGCTTGGGTTTCCCCAGCAATGAAGGAAGCCAAGCTTTCAGCCTGCCCTTGCAAGCCTAGGCCTCCACTCAAGGCTACAAAGTTTCAATTATAGAAGATAAATAAATCCCAGATACCAGGGCCTCTGCTTGGATCGGCCTGCAAACCACCACAGGCCCCTTGTCCAGGTTACTCCACAACCCAAGGAAACCCCCATCCTGATCCAGGACACCCTTCAGGGCAAACCAGCCGGCCTCCACCCATGCACTAGACCTCTTATCCTATCTAATAAAAGAGTAATATGCAAATTGATCATCATTCCAACACATGAGATGACTGCCCCCATGTGGTCAAATATCCTACCCCCATATGGACATAAGATGACCACCACAAGATGGGCAGCAGGGGAGGGCAATTGGGAAGGACCAGGCCTGCAAGGAAGGGCAGCTGGGTACAATCAAACCTTCAGGGGAGGGCAGTTGGGATGACCAGGCTGGCAGAGGAGGGAAGTTGGGGGTGACCAGACCTGCAGGGAAAGGCATCTGGGCGGGACATGGCCTGCAGGGGAAAGGAGTTGGTGGGGACCAGGACTGCAGGAGAGAGCAGTTAGGGGTGACCAGGCGTGAAGGGGAGGGCTTTATGGGCAAACAGTCTGGCAGGGGAGCAGTTAGGCATCAATCAGGCTGGCAGCAGAGTGGTTAGGGGGTGATCAGGCTGGCAGGCAGAAGCGGTTAGGGACAATGAGGAAGGCAGGCAGGCGAGCAGTTGGGAGCCAGCAGTCCTGCAGTGTGAGGAGGGTATCTGACTGCCCACTTAGGCTAGATCCCTCTACTTGTATGCATGCATATAAACATGACCAATGGACGCAAAACACTGGGATTGGGGGAGGCAATGGTAAGATAAGTACATATATAATACCTTAATTAAAAAATCTAGTAATTTTTTTTGAGCTTAAGGTTTTTTATGTACAATATCATGTCTTTTCCACTGAGCCAAACCGGTCAGGGTTGAGCTGTTGAGTTTATAAAACCCCAAACGTAGAAATAAGTGAAACCATAGACAGCTCAATAGTTAAAGTGATTATCCAAAGAATACAATATTTCCTAGTAATGAAAAATTAACTATTTGCATAAATAAGATTATCAAATCTGCAAATATCTGTGTAGCATGAAGGAAGCCAGTGTTTGTTAAAGAGAATTCACCTTATAGTGCCAATAAAATTATGAAAAATATGAACTACTTTATTGTATAGAAAGGTAAATCAATGCCTGCATGGAGGGCTGGGAGGCAGAAAGCTGACCAAAGTGCTGTCAGGGTGTGGGAAAAGTAGATTTACATAGAGTTGTTGCTACTGAAAATAATATAATAATTTATAAATAACACAAATATAAACTGGCCTCTTGTGCCTCATTTTGTTGGGTAAGATCATGCTTACTGAAAGCCACTGGTTTGCTTCCAGGTCAGGGTACATGCCTTCCTGAATCCCCAATAATTGGTCATGCAGGAGGCAGATGATTGCTGTTTCTCTCCCTCTCCTTTGTTTTCAAAATGTAATAAAAATACAGCTTAAATTTTTTTGCCCCACCAAATATTCCAATAAATGAATCAAATTATTGATTTGATCTCTTAGTGAGAGAATATCTTTCAGAATCATGTGCCTGATGGGAGAATGCATGTATTACTCACTAAGGAAGTTGTATGTTATAGGGATAGAGCCTAACACCCTCTCACCACTATCCGCATCCCCGAGGACAGGGCAGACTGGGAGTGAGTATTTCCTGCCAGACTTGAAGTTCCCTTTCCTATGAGAAAATATATGCTAGGAAGTCTCCAATTTCCCTCAGCTGAATCCCAACATCACTGATAACACTAAAATTTGGTCACTTAACAAGCTGCCATATAATTTCAATATATGAAAGATTCTCAATGGAACACATACATAGTCACTGCTTTTATTTCTTACCTTTCCCCCAGGTTAAAACACGGATTACTTCAGGGTCTCTGCAATATGTCATAGGCTTGAATAAAGGAAGGGTTTGCACAGTGTGTTAAAGCACAATAAAAATTTTCCAACATTAAAAATCAAGGGACTCCCTTTTTCCTGTGATTGGGAAGCAGATACTCATATCAAAGTGAAGAAACAAACCAAAACACCTGTGTTATTAAAAGTAAGTTCTTAAGTCATAGCTGGTTTGGCTCATAGGATGTATTGTCAGACTGTGACCAAAGAGTCCCAGATCCCATTTCTGTCAAGAACATGTACCTTTGTTGCAGGCCCAGGCCCAGGACCTGGACTGGCCTTATGCAAGAGGCAACACATTTTTCTGTTTCTCACACAATGACATTTATCTGCCCCCCCTCTCTATTCCACTCTCTCTAAAAATAAATAGAGCTTTAGCTAGTTTTGCTCAGTGGATAGAGCATTTACCTATAGACTAAAGGGTCCTAGGTTTGACTCCAGTTAAGGGCATATGCTAAGATTGCAGGCTTAATCTCCAGTAGGGGACATGCAGAAAGCAGCCAGCCAATGATTTTCTCTTATCATTGATGTTTCTATCTCTATCTCCCTCTCCCTTTCTCTCTGAAATCAATAAAAATTTATATTTAAAAATAAATAAATAAATAAATAAATAAATAAATAAATAAATAAATAAATAAAATCAATAGAAAAACATCCTGGGGTGAGGTTTAATGAAAAAAAAAAGTTTTTAAAATGCTTAAAAATTTTTCTTACAACAAGGTGAACATAATTAGCATATAATGCTACAACGATAAACATTTGTAATTGTAGATATATGTAATTGTTGGATTTCATAAGCTAATCAAATGCTAATCCCTATTAAATTTTCTTAAAGATGAATGATAATTTACCAATGGAACCTACTCATCTATTTCAACATTTCTTCTTCTTCTCAGGTGAGGCTGTCCTTGACCTAATTCCAATGTGCTTCATGACCCATGTCCCTGACTTACCTAGTGATTGAGGTCAAGGGAACAGATGCCCCAACAGGGGTCCAAAAATGACCAGGGCAACTCCACCTCAGACCCTCAACTTATGGGATAGTCTGCCCCACATGAAAATTTCTCTTCAAGCTCCAGGGTAAATCTTCTCCTGGGCTGAGCAGGCTCACAGCTCTCTCTACGCACAGGCTGATGTATCTGGGAAGACAGAGCTGTGGTCTAGAAGAAGATAAGACTGCTGGGTCTTCTCCTGAGCCTGGTGATGATAGCCTCCCAAGTTGAGGAGCTCAGGGATCATGAGATAGCTGTGACTACACATGATAGACAGGGAGTGATGCTTCATGTCCCCAGGTGTCTGTCCCAAGTGCAGCTGCAGGAGCCGGGCCCAAGACTGATGAAGCCCTCATAGACCATCTTCCTCACCTGCATGGTCTATGGATTTGCCATCGCCAGTGGTTATTTGCATTGGATCCTCAATCATACGGGGAAGGGACTTGAATGGTTGGGTTATAAACATTATAATGGAGACACTTATTATAGCCTCCCTCAAGAGTCAAACCTCCATTTCTAGAGACATGTCCAAGAACCAGTTGTCCCTGCAGCTTAGCTCCATGACCACTGAGGACACGACTGTGAATTATTGTACAAGAGGCACCATGAGGGGAAGTCAGTGTGAGCCCTGACACACACCTGCTTGAGTGAGAGAGCAGGGCTGGGCTGCAGGGAGCACTCAGGACACCAGAGGGTGCTCAAGACACCCGGGGGCACTAGGGAACCAAAGTTCAGCCCATTGGGCCCAGGAGCAGTTGACCTTGGAGGTTAAATACTGGCACTATGTTGTCCTCTGGGTTTTCCTCTTCATCTGACATTGGGTTTTGTTCATCTTCAGAGTCATGAACTACAAATCATTCAAATTTGACAAAGTCCTCTTTGTCACACAGCATTCTCAGGCTCCAAGCATGACTCAGAGGACCACAGCTCCCTCAGCCTTCCTCATATTCACATCCATCCCACAGGCCGATCATGTTCAGTACATTCCAAGGTCTCCCATATCCTGACTTATTAAAGCACAAACTCACGTCCAGTATCATCTGAAGGCCACCATCTGAAAAATCCCAAATCTCATTTCTACCTCAGACATGGGTGACCATTTGGGTGGATTCATCCTGGGAGAAATTCTCTCCATCTGTGGACCTGAGACACTAGGCCACAGGTCACCTCCTCCTAAAACAGAGTTGCAGGTCAGGCTTTCCATAACGTTACAACCTTTCCATTCCCGGGAGGTGAAATGGAATTTGGAAACAATCACCAGCCTGAAGGAATGTCCAACCCCTCTGAGCTCCTAAGGGACACGAGGCCTGGGAGCAGCCTCCTGAGGCTCAGATCCCACCGCTGCAACTGGGGTTCTGCATTCCGACCCCCACCTCCTCTGTGAGGGGCACCTGTTGGAACAGAGCAGCTTCCTCAACCTGTTTCCTGCCAGGAGATGGTTGACTCTAAAGGCCTCGTCCAGGGTGTTGTCTTAACTCCTAAAGACAAGTTCTTCTGACAGCGGCTGCATTTGATAGGAAGATACTGGCCAGGGCTCTTGCCATAGGGATATAAGCACAGGAGAGAGACACATGGCACCCTGCGATGCCCCAGAGACTGATGGGAACTTATATCCAAGGAAGGAGGTGGGCCAGTGGAGGGAATTAAGTGAGAGGGGTCATCCTCTGAACAGGGCCATTCATGGATCTGATGATGGAAGGGATCCCACATGCAGCCTGGATGAGGGCATGATGATTGGTAGTCTCTAGTCCTCTGTTGGCTTTGAAGATAAATGAGCTCTCAGGACACCAGGGCTGCTCAGAATTCACGGAGCTCCTGTCCTACTGGAGGAGGTGGGAAATGAGCTCCTCTCCACTATGGATTTTCATCTCCTTGATCTGAAATATTTTTATTACACACAGTCACTACCAACCATTCTCTAAATGCCATACAAACACAGAGCTGTCCTCATTTTAAAACAAACTCTCAGAAATGTAATAACCAACCTTTCCAAGGACCAGGCCCTGTGATCAATGTAACTAATATCACCATGGCATTGACTGTGAATTTAAGTTGCAAAGATGTACATTTCAGATATGAGTAATGAACCTTAAATTCCAGCATTCTCACTGACCACAAGAATTCTGACTTATGACATCTAATTAACTGTCCTATTGTGTTACATCCTTAAGGCTTTTTATTCCTGCCTAGGCAGAGAGGCCTTCAGTAAATGGACACCTGGTGGTGAGGAACCCACAGCTTCTCCATCACCTGCATGAGTCTCTCAAGCTTCTCAGTGTCTCTGAGCTCCATGGATAGAAAAGCATCTTCTCAACACCCTGCCTTCTTTGTCTTCATGAAATTCTGGAAGCCAGGGATCCTCAGGGCAAAGGGTACCAACCCATGGAGTGCATGGAGCCCACACTTACAGGAACTGCAGCATGTGGTCGCTTTCCCAAGTGTGTGCTTGTCTTCAGTCCTGAATGGGGTAACAACAGACCACAGACACTCATCCATGTTCTCATCTCACACCAGTGCTTCTGCACCCTCACTGGGCAGGTCTCACTCTGCCATAGTCAAGGGAGAAGTGGGGGCTTATGGGGAGAGCACAGTTCAGATGCTAGGCTAGCTGTTACCAGATATTGAAACTTGGACAAGCCCCAAACTTCCCTATGATTCTGTATTTTGTTATTGAAAGGTTTTCATGGCATAGAGCTCCATATATAGCAGGAATGCATGCAAATATTCCCCATTTGTTTATAAGAAACAGCCCAGTCCCCAAACCTACAGCTCTGGGACAGGATCTCAGCCTCGGAATCCCAGGTGTTCTGATTCCCTGACCAGGACTGAACACAGACCACTCACCATGGGGTTTGTGCTCAGCTCGTGGTAGAAGGTTTTTCCCGGTGGGTCTTTTAAGAAGTAATTTATGGAGAACAAGAGACACTGAGTATGTGAGTGGACATGAGTGAAAGAAAGAGTTTACGTGAGAGAGTTTCCTGATCAGGATGTCTTTGTGTTTGCAGGTGTCTAGTGTGAAGTGCAGCTGGTGGAGATTGGGGAAGGCTTGGTGCAGTCTTGGTATCTCTGAGACTCTCCTGTGCAGTCTCTGGATTCACCTTCAGTGACTACCATGTGAACTGGGTCTGCCAGGCTCCAGGGAAGGGGCTGGAGTAGGTGGCAATTATATGGAATGATGGAAATCAGAAATACTATGCAAACTCTGTGAAGGGCCGATTCACTATTTCCAGAGACAAAACCAAGAACAGGCTGTATCTGCAAATGAACAGCCTGAAAGCACAGGACACGGCCATGTATTACTGTGCAAGCCACAGTGAGGGAAAGTCAGTGTGAGCTCAGACACAAACCACTTCAGAAGAGGCTTCTACCACCAGGGGGCGCTCACGGTCCCTAAATACAAGGACCATCCCAGCAATAGGTACACTTAGAGTTTTGGGCTGGTTTCCTGTGTGGTTTCCTCTTCATGTCACAGATTCCCTCAGGGAACTTCTGGATTCCTGTCTCTGCACTTACTTCTGACGTCGATGAGTTAGAAAAGTCTTGTAAACAGAGACAACTTTTTCATGTGGATAAAAGGCATTCTTGTGCGCAAATGACAGTTAATCATCTAAGTTATGATCCACATAATCTTAATCTACTAACAAGAATCCCAGCTGACATAGTGCAGCCACCTGTATGTTGGACAATGGGCACCACATATATGGAACCCTAAGGTAAAGAAGATAGATTAGTTTAAGGTCTGGTTTCCTTGTAGGTGTGGGGTTACCTCACCACTATCTGAATTATAGAGATTTATTGCAGTAGGAGGAAAACTTTGTCACATGCACAAAAGGCAGAGAGTCAAATGCATTTGCTTACTCTTGTCCCTAAATGCCAATTAATCATGAAATCTTCAGGCCCAGATCCCCTAAATCTATCAAGAAGTTCTGCTGACTTAACAGTGCAGCTCAGCCCAACATAGGTCAGGTACCAACCATCTCACAGCAGGACAAGTGTGTACTAACAGCGGACACCAGAGTCCTATGAATGCAAAGCTAGAGAAAAAGGACCCCATTTGTTGACTGCCCTTGACTTATCATCATGCTCATCATACTGAGAGTAGGTGACACAGTGGGATCCAGGGCAGCTTGGTCCAGATGACCATGGTAATGACAAATGCACACACCAAGATCATGGAATGGTTATTATGTTCGCAGTGGAAATCCCTGGGAATAACAGGAAAGCCCCTTCAGGAAGTCAGACCTGCTTTGATAGAGCCAGGAAACCATACTGGCTCTTAGCTTTTATTTTTTAGATGTGGGAGGGGGTGGAAGTCTCTTTACAGAGGCCTGTGTGGTTTCAACCTTTTTCAACAAATGAAGAGGAGATCCCACCTTTCTTATAGATTCCTGTGTGGGGCCAATGGAAGTGTGCAGGAATAAGACAGCAGTTATTGACAGTAAATGTAAAATAGTATAGAATCTGGGCATCTATTTCTCTTAAAATTTTAATGAATATAAAAATGAGATAAAGGATCATTATTTGGTGGCAAACTCATTTTCTACAGAAAATGACTGGAAGATTGATTATGAGTAAGCAAATGGTGATGATGGTGATGATGATGATGGTGATGATGATGAAGATGACGATGATGATGGTGATGATGATAATGGTGGGCTGAGACAGGGGCCCTGGTCCAATGAAATGATGTCTCCTCATAGAGACATCCATCATCATAGTTCCTCCAGTAAGAGGTGTCCACACTTCCCTATAAGTGTTGAAAGATTTCATAAATGGGAACCCTAGGAATCATGAAGCTTGGGTGACTCGTGGTGAGACCAGATCAGAAATGACCCCAAAGATGTCCAAGTGCAGATTCCCTGGACCTGAGAAGGTGTTACCTTCTAGAACAGAGACACTGTGAGAATGTGCATATAGGAAAAAGGAAATCTCCTTCCAAGCAGTTTGCAGTGACATACTCAATATTTCTCTTGATCCCTGACTACATGATCTTTAATGATTTACGTCTAACAACTCTTAATCATCATTATTCCAATATTTCCTGTGATGATATAAACTGTCTCTCTCATACCCTCTATTTTCTTCTGGGCCTTCACTGGAGGAGGCTTTAAACCCATATGTTCAGTAACTCTCTGTCCATGAACATCAGGCATATTTCTGTCATGTAACTAAAAAAATAAAATAAAGTCCAGGTTTCTTCCCTCATCATTAACACAGTCATGCCCAGATTTATGGGTAGTTTCCCAGCAGCACTTGCCTCTGGTACCAGAACCTGCTCTAGTCCCTGTAGCTTCTGTAGGCAACCACATTTTTTTGGAGAGTTCTTGTAAAATAACCCAAAAGAGGTCCCAATAAAGAAAATATTGTTAAATTAGCCTCAGTTACAATTCAAGAATTTTCCCCTGTCAAAGATTCCAATGAGTCAATGAGATCATAAACATATACATAAGGAATCTATTTCCAAATCCTTTGTTTCATATTGAATGCATAAATTATACAGTAAGAAAGTTATATGTTTGTGGAAGAGCTCCGCACCCTATACTGACAAAGACCTGCCAGGGGAAGGGCAGAGGGGTCTGGGAGTGAGGGATTCCTCTCAGAGTTGAAGTTTTCTTTCTTGTGAGAAATTCTATGGTAGGAATTCTCTCCATTCATCTCCCTCTGAGCCCCAACATAACTGATAACACTAGACTGAGAAAATAAGCCAATGTCCTTCTGTCATCAATTCAACATATGAATGATTCCGAGATGTACACCTGCATGAATACTGCTCTTATTTCATGTCTTTCTCCCCTCAAAGCCATGACTCTTTCTGATGTAACTACTTAGGAATCTCTGCAATAAGCCATGGCTTGCATAAAGGAAGAGTGTGCACAGGAAGCTGTAGACACAGTGACAAAATTTTCAACATCAAGGATCACAAATACCACACTTTCTTGTGCTAGGGAATGGTTTCTCTGAGTAAAGTAACATTATAAGTTAAGATGTAAGATATTGAAGGTTACTATCTTTTATTTCTATATTGTACACAAGGGTAAAATTATATAAAATTACTTTTAATAATTTGGAAATTGTGATACACTAGGGTGTTGAATTCGTAAACTGTCATAACAAATGCTAAACCCTTTTACATCTGTTTGAAAGATGCATGAGAATATAATACTCATATATTCCATATTTCTTCTTAAGCTCAGATATATTAGACTGTGCTTTGACCTTAAACCAATGAGTCTCATGATTCATGTGATCTTCTAAGCCCAATTTACATGTTGAGTGAGGTCAAGGAAAGAGATGACCCCACATAGTCCTCAGAAAGACAATGTAAGCCCAACTCAAGTCCCTATCTTATAGAAAGGCTGCCCCACATGCAAATTTCTGTTCAAGCTCCAGGGTACATCCTCTCCTACGCTTTGCAGGCTCACAGCTCTCTCCTTAAACAAGGCTGAGGTCTCTGGGAAGGCAGAGCTGTGGTCTAGAAGAAGATGAGACTGTGCTACGTCTTCTCCTGTGCCTGCTGACAGCCCCCCAAGCTGAGGGTCTCGGGGGTTAGACAGGGGTCTTGGGATGGCTGTTATTGCAGGTCACAGGGACTGATGCTCCTTATTCCCAGTTGTCCTGTCCTAAGTGCAGCTGCAAGAGTCAGGCCCAGGACTGGTGAAGCCCTTGAAGACTCTACCTCACCTGCACTGTTTCTGGATTCTCTTTAAGAAGCTATGCTGTACATGAGACTTCCAGGCTCCAGGAAAGAGGCTGGAGTGGGCCGGGGGTAAATGGGGTGATGGAAGTACAGCCTATAACCCAACAGTGAAATCCAGAATCAGAAACACCAGAGACATATCCAGGAGCCAAATTTATTTGACATTGAACAGCCTGAGAGCTGAGGACACAGCCATATATTACTGTGTGAGGGAAATAGTGAGGGGAAGTCAGTGTGAGCCCAGACACACACTTCCCTAAGGAAGGCTGTAGGGCTGGGCAGAAGGAGGCACTCTGGACACCAAGGGGAAGTCCTGACTCACCAAACCCAGAGTGTGCAACCCTAGGAGAAGGGGCAGAGGGAGGTGGGGAAGGAAAGGGATTACTATTGGGTGCAAGGATTTCCTCTCAAGCTCTCAGGTCCCTCCAGGATGGTTTTTGATCTTTCTCTGTGGTTCTATATTTTTGCATTCTCACTTCAAACACCAGAGGAGATAGCACTGCTATTGGCAGAAGACATATGGGTGATGAGTGGGGACTGTCCTCACCACATTCCTGTATTTTCTGCTTTTCCTTCTCAACAGAGATTATACTCAGTGCTCTCCTGGGCCTGTGGTTGGAAAATTTACCACTAAGAAAGACCCCAGCACAGCCCAGGCCACAGTAAAGAAAACAAATGCATGTCCCATGGACAGTGGAAGCTGGTCCCTTGAGAGCTTCTACCTGGTCACCTCACCTGTCCAGGTGCCAGGATTTGCTGTTTCTGGTACCATAGAGCAAGAAATAACCTCAGCTCTCTATCTAAAGGTATCACGCCAGCACTGATGTGAGATGATACACTATCCTATGTAGTATAGTTTAATAGGAAAGTTTAACCAAGTTTCATTGGAAAGCATCTATTTTCAACAAGCAGCTGACTGGACAAATATCTTGGTGAAGGAGACATCTATACAGTTTTCCATTATTTTTTACTTAAAATCATGGGCTACAGTTGGACATTTTATAATGACAGTGTTGAATCCTCTATAGATTACTCCTTTGAGGGATCAGATGGCATAATAACTCAGATGGAGGGTGCTTGTTGGCTATGTTGATCTATCTCAGCATTTTCCTAACCTCCATGTCTAGGTGTTGTAGTGACTCCCATCTTCACCTTCCGTCTCCAGAACAGAGGAGAGCTCCCACACTTCCTCCTCTGACTTCTTTGGTGGGTCTCCAGGAGCCATGAGAACCCACTGTCTGCAAAGCTCCCCCAAGTCATGCAGACCCATCAGGAAACAAAGAGAGAGGACCCAAATAAATAAAATCAGGAATGAAAGCAGAGAAGTGACAAATGACACCCCAGAAATGAGAAGGATTGCAATAAAATACTACAAACAACTATATGCCAACAAGCTTGACATTGTGGATGAAATGGAAAAATTCCTACAAAAGCACAATCTCCCAAAACTGAAACAGAAATAATCAGAAAACCTAAATAGGCCAATAAGAACTGAGGAAATAGAATCAAGTATCAACAAACTCTCAGCAAACAAATGCCCTTGTCTGGTTGACTTCAAAGAGGAGTTTTACAAAACATTAAAAGGATAAGATCTAAATCCCACACTCCCCAAACTATTAAAAAATACAAGAAGAAGGAAAACTTCCATACTTGTTTTATGAGTCCAGCATTATCCTAATTCCAACACCTTATCACACTACTAAGAAAGTAATTACAGGCCAATATCCCTGATGAACAAAGATGCCAAAATCCTAAAAAATATTAGCAACGCCAAGAAATCTATGGCATTTCTATACACCAATAGTGAACTCATAGAAACAGAGACTAAAAAAGCAATCCCATTTACCATCACACCAAAAAAAATTAAGATATCTAGGAATAAACTTAACTAAGGAGGTAAAAGACCTATATGCTGAAAACTACACGACACTGAAAAAAAAGATAGAGGAAGATGTAAACAGATGGAAGAACATACCATGTTCATGGATTGGTAGAATCAACATCATCAAAATGTCCATACTTCTCAAAGCAATTTATAATTCAACACACTCCTTAATAAAATACCAAGGACATACTTCACATACCTAGAAAGGACTCTCCAAAAGTTCATTTGGAACAATAAAAGACCCCGAATAGCCGCAGCAATCTTGAGAAAGAAGACTAAAGTAGGAGGGATCTCAATACCAGATTTCAAGTTGTATTACAAAGCCACTGTTCTCAAAACAGCCTGGTACTGGCACAAGAACAGACATATAGATCAATGGAATAGATTAGAGAATCCAGATATCAACCCAAATCAATATGCTCAATTAATATTTGACAGGGGAGGCACGAGCATACAATGGATTCAAGACAGTCTCTTCAGTAAATGGTGTTGGGAAAATTGGACAGATACATGCAAAAGAATGAAACTAGATCACCAACTTACACCATACACAAAAATAAACTCAAATTGATACAGGACTTAAACATAAGACGAGAAACCATAAAAATACTAGAGACATCCACAGGCAGCAAAATTTCAGATATATGCCTAAAGAACTTCTTCACTGATACTAACCCTAGGGCAATGGAAGCTAAAGAGAAAATGAACAAATGGGACTACATCAAAATAAAAAGCTTTCTTACAGCAAAACAAACCATCAACAAAACAACAAGAAGTCCCACGGTATGGGAGAACATATTTGCAAATGATATCACTGATAAAGGTTTAATCTCCAACATCTACAGACAGCTTATACAACTCAATAAAAGGAAAATAAATGAGCCAATTAAAAAATGGGAAATGGACCTGAATAGAATCCTCTCAAAAGAAGACAGAAGGAAGGCCAAGAGGCACATGAAAACATGCTCCAAGTCACTAATTATCCGAGAGATGCAAATCAAAACAACAATGCTGTACCATCTCACACCTGTCAGAATGGCCAACATCAACAAAACAACAAATGACAAATGTTGGCGAGGTTGCGGAGAAAAAGGAACCCTCGTGCCCTGCTGGTGGGATTGCAGGTTGGTGTAACCACTGTGGAGAACAGTATGGAGCTTCCTCAAAAAACTGAAAATGGAACTCCCATTTGACCCAGTAATCCCATTACTAGGAATATACCCCAAGAAACCAGAAACACCAATCAGAAAGGATATATGCACCCCTATATTCATAGCAGCACAATTTACAATAGCTAGGATTTGGAAACAGCCTGGGTGCCCATCAGCAGATCAATGGATCAGAAAACTATGGTACATCTACACCATGGAATACTATGCTGCCATAAAAAGGAAGGAATTCTCATCATTTGCAGTAACCTGGATGGAATTGGAGAGCATCATGCTGAGTGAAATAAGCCAGTCAATGAAAGAGAAACACCAAATTACTTCACTCATTTATGGATATTAGAGAACATTATAAACTAATGAACAGAAAGATATAGAGACAGTAAAAGAACAAGCAGACTGTCAAATGACAGCGGGGGAGGGGGGTAGGGAGATCTGGGGGAGATAAGAGATCAACCAAATGACTGGTATACATGCATATAAGTACAACCAATGGACAAAAAACTCTGGGGAGGGAGGGCATATTTGGGAGGGGGGGCGATGGTAAGCTATGTACACATATAATACCTTAATAAATTTAAAAAATTAAAAAATAATAAAAATATTAGCAAATCAGATTCAAATTATTTGCTAATAATTTGAACCCTTATGCACTGCTGGTGAGAAAGCAGACTGGTACAGCCATTATGGAAAAATGTATGGAGTTTTCTCCAAAAATTAAAGATGGAATGGTCATTTGACCCAGTGATCCCACTTCTAGAAATATATCCCAAGAAAACAGAAACACCAATCAGAAAGAATATATGCACCCCTATGTTCATAGCAGCACAATTTACAGTAGCTAAGATCTGGAAACAGTCCAAGTGCCCATCAGTAACTGGGTGCATAAAAAAGCTATGATACATTTATACCATGGGGGTAAAGGATCCCCTACCCTTTGGGATAGCATGAATCACGAATGGATCAAGAAAGTATTATGTTAAGCAAAATAAGCCAGTCAGAGAACAATAAATATAAAATGATCTCACTCATATGTGGAATCTAATGAACAAAATAAACTGATGAAAATGAATCCAGAGACCTAGAAGCATGGAACAGATTATAGAATCTGAGAGGGAAGGCTGGAAAGGATGGGAGGGTGGAAAGTGATCAATAAAAAACTCAGATGCATACATGTATAATTCATGGACACAGATAATAGCATGTTGAAGGCTTGGTGAAGGTGAGGGAGAATTAGAAGTGGTCAGTGGTGAATAAAAGGGGACATATGTAAAAATTTCAACACTAAAATATAATTTTTTAAGGAAAGAATTAGGACGTGTACCCTCAGATTCACACTGAGCATAGTCCTTGTGTCCACAATCTTCTCTCAGGTGGTTCACTATCTCAGCTCTAAAATACTCTGCCTCATGAATATGCAAAAGAGAGAAGATAGACTAGGTTAAATATGGATAAGTCTGAGTTCCTGCCTGTACTTGGGAAGTAGTTTCACCCAAATCCTCATCCTCCCCCTACAGAAGTGCTCACAGCACAGCCCTCACCATGGACTGGAGCTCCAGAACCTTCTCCTGGTGGCCATGGCTCCCAGTCCCTGGGTTGAGGAGGGGTTCAGGTAGAGTCAAGAGGGATTTCCACCCTCTCCTGTCTCCTTTCCACAGGTCTCCACTCCCAGGTGAAGCTGGTACAGTCTGGGGCTGAGGTGAGGAAGCCTAGGGACTCCATGAAGGTCTCCTGCAAGGCTTCTGGATGCACCTTCACCAGCTATTGGATGTACTGGTTGCCACAGGCCCCAGGACAGGGGCTTGAGTGAATGGAAAAATAAATTACATACAGAAGTTCCAAGAAGAGTCTCCATGACCAGAGATACGCCCATGAGCACAGCCTACATGGAGATCAGCAACCTGAGAGGAGAGGACATGGCCATGTATTACTTTGCAAGGACACACAGTGAAGGGAAGTCAGCTTAAACTCAGACACAGATCTCCATGCTGGAGAGGATGTGACCACCAGAGGGCACTCAATACAAGGACTCTCCCAGCAAAAGGTGCACTTGGAGATCTGGGCTGGTTTCCCATGTGGTTTCCCTTTCATGTCACAGTTTCCCTCAGGGAACCTCTGGATTCCTGATTCTTCTCTTACCTCTGACGTATCTCAGTTAGAAAAGTCTGCTGTAAAGAGAGTCAAGTTTCTAACGTGGACGAAAGGCAGAGTGTTTCTTTCAACCACTCCTATGCCCAAATAACAATCATCTAAGCCTCCAGACCTGGTCACCTAAATCCAACCAGAGGCTCTTCTGACGAAATATATCCCAAGTGCTATGAACAGTGCAGCTCAGCCTCACACAGCTCAGCGTCCCAGCCATGAGCACCAGAGTAATGTCTTCCCCAAGGTAGAGAAGAAGAACCTTGATGGTGAAGGTCATTGACTTAACATGCTCACAGCACCGAGAGTGACATCAGGCAGAAGGAGAGGGACACACAGCAGCTTGTACAGGTGTCCAGGCTGATGACAAACACACACCAGAGCATGGGATGTTTTGGGTGTACATAGTCAAAGTCTCTGGGAGGCACAGGAAAGGCCTTTTAGAAGTCAGAGCTGCTTTAATAGAGACAGGGAAGGAGACTGGCTCTGGGCTTTTATTTGATGAGGAAGTTAAAGAGGGGGAGAAATTCTTCATCCAGGGGCTTTGTGGTTTGAAACTCACAATGACTTCCAGTGATAAAATTATGACTTCTTATCAGATTCCCCATATGTGGTGGATGAAGAAAAGACAAGAATAAATACTAGTTTTCAGCAAACAAAAAAATAAGAGTACAGCAAACTATTTTACTTAACAAGTATACAAAATTAACAAAAAAATTAGGTAAGGTGTCATTGTGTGGGTTCAACAACAAGATCTACCAAAAATGAGAAGGATAATTATAAGTAAGCAAATGAGAGTGACAATGGAGAGGAAAATGGTCTTGGTCCAATGAAATGGTGGCTTCTCATAGATACAGCATTGCTCCGGCTCCTGTGTGAGGGGTGTCCACGCTTACGTGTAATTGTTGTGAGATTTCATAAACAGGACCCCAGTGAATTATGCAGAGTGAGAATAGATTTGTAATGACTCCAATGGTGTCCAAGTTTGGATCATCTGACCTGCGAAGGTGTCACCTTCTAGAACAAAGACACTGTGAGAATGTGCATGTATGAAACAGAGATCCCCTTCCCACCAGATTGCAGTGACATGTTCCTTATTTCTCTTTACCCCTGCCTGCATGATCTTTAATGTTTCTATTTCTAATAACCTCCTTCTCATCATTATTCAGGTATTTTCTACGATGATGCAAGCTGTCTCTTTCATGTCCTGCAGTTCCTTTTGGGTCTTCACTGGAGGAGGTATTAAACCCCCATGTCCAGTAACTCTTTCCATGAATATCAGGCATATTTCTGTCATGTGACTCAAACAGTCCAGCTTCCTCCCCTTACTAAGTTCCACAGTCACATCCAGATCGATGGGCAGTTTACCATCAACAACTGCTCCAGTCCCTGTGGCTGCTGTAGCCAATTCTCATGGACAGTGGAGACTCAGCATTTTCTGAGAAGTTCTTTGAAAAAAATCATCCCAAATAAAATCTGTTGCTGAAACATTGTTAAATTATATTTGGTTTAAACTAAAACCTTTTGTCCCGCCAAGATTCCATTGAGCAAATAAAAATACAAACATAAATATAATGAACATATTTCTAAATCTTATGTCTTACCTAAGAACATATAAATTACAAATGAAGCATGTTATATGTTTGTGGGAGAGCCCAGCACCCTGTGACCACAGTGACCTTTCAGGGGAATGCCAGAGGGAGGCTGAGAGTGAGGGATTACTCTCAGGGTTGAGGTTTCCTTTCCTGTGAGAAATTCTGTGGTAGGAATTCTCTTCTCTCTCTTCCCTCTAAGCCCCAACATCGCTGATAACACAAGACTGAGAAAACAGGTCAAACCCCTCCCATCATCATTTCAACATATGAATGATTATGTGTTGTGCACATACATGATTGCTGCTTTTATTTCTTGGCTTTTCTCCACTCAAAGCCATGGCTATTTCTGAATGTAACTAATTTAGGGTTTCTGCCATAGACCATGGGCTTGCATATCTAATAATTTGCATTAAAAATTGCACAGGAAGCTGAGGACAAAATCACAAAGTTTCCAACATGAAGAATTACAAATGTGCTCTAACCGGTTTGGCTCCGTGGATAGAGTGTTGATTTGCAAACTCAAGGGTCCCAGGTTCAATTCCAGGCAAGGACATGTACCAAGGTTGTGGGCTCAATCCCCACTATGGGTTGTGCAGGAGGCAGCTGATCAATTCTTCTCTCTCACTCAATAGTGTTTCCAATTCTCTATCTCTCTCCCTTCCTCTCTGTAAAAATCAATAAAATATTTTTTAAAAATTACAAATGACTCACCTACCTGTACTTGGGAGACAGTTTTTCAGATCAAATAACATCACCAATAAAGACATAAGACACTGAAAATTGCTGCTCTTTATTTTTATTTTCAAAATGGTAGGTGTTGTTTATTTAAAAAAATTAGATTCAAAAAATTTTAACAAATGTTTATCCCTTTTACATCTATTTGAAAGATGCATGGACAGTTAAAAGTGTAACCTGCTCATCTAGTCCACCATTTCTTCTTATGCTCAGGATGTTTAGGACTTTCTTTAACTTAATTCCAATGTGATTCATTATTCATATGTCCCCTATCCCTGACTTACATGCTTAGTGAAGTCAAGGGAACATATGCCTGAAGAGGGGCTCCAGAAAGACCAGGACATCCCAATCTCAGACCCTACTCTTATAAGAAAGGCTGGCCCACATGCAAATTTCTGTTCAAGCTCAAGGGTAAATCCTCTCTTGGGCTGTGCAGGCTCAAAGCTCTCTCCTCAAACAGAGCTGAGGTCTCTGGGACGGCAGAGCTGTGATCTGAAGAAGATGAGACTGCTGGGTCTTCTCCTGCGCCTGCTGACAGCCCTCCAAGGTGAGGATCTCAGGGGTCAGACAGGGCTCATGGGATGGCTGTGACTGCATGTGCCTGACAGGGACTGATGCTCCTTGTCCCCAGGTGCCCTGTCCCAGGTGCAGCTGCAGGAGTTGGGCCCAGGACTGGTGAAGCCGTCGCAGACCCTCTCCCTCACCTGCACTGTCTCTGGTTACTCCATCACCAGTGGTTACTGCTGGACCTGGATCCGCCAGCCCCTGAGGAATGGTTTGGAGTGGATAGGGTGCATACGCTATGATGGAAACACTTACTATAACCCCTCCCTCAAGAGCCGAACCTCCATCTCCAGAGACACGTCCAAGAACCAGTTCTCTCTGCAGCTGAGCTCTGTGACCACAGAGGACACGGCCATGTATTACTGTGCAACAGACACACAGTGATGGGAAGTCATTGTGAGCTCAGACACAAACCTCTCTGAGTAGGGCTTGTCTGAAGGGGACTCTCAGGACTCCAGGGGGCATTCAGGACCCACAGCACTGAGAGCAGGCCCAGGAGCAGGTGCAGAGGTAGGGGGGAGGGAAAACCTTCCTGTTGGGTGCAGGGATTTTCTCACAAGCTATCAGTTGCAGTGAGGGATGATAATCACTCTTTCTATGGGACTCTAATTTCTCATATTATCTCTGCAGACACCAGTGGAAGAGGTAATATTGCGATTTTCAGATGACATATCAGTGATATTTGGGGATTCTCCTCACCAAATCCCTGCATGTCCTATTATTATTTTATTTACAAAGTGAATCTGTGTATGTGGGTTTTTTTTTTTAAGAAATTAAATATATACTTCACATGTGTCTCACTGATCCTACTAGGAGTGTTTGCTCCAAAAAATGTAATTTTTGTTTGTTTGCTTGCTTTATTTATTTATTTATTTATTTCTTAGAGAGAGTGTAAGAGAGGGAAGGACAGAGAGAAACATCGATGTGAGAGAGACACATTGATAGGTTGCCTCCTACACATGTCTTGACCAGGGCCAAAGTTCAGGCAGTAGCCTGCAACCAAGCTACTTGCCCTTGAACCTGGTGGACACTATATCCAGTGATCAAAACCAGCTAGGGCAGAAGAATGAATCTTTATACGTGCCTGTTTCCCTGGCCAGGTGGCTCCCTTGTATGGAGCTTTGTTTTATATACAGAAGGGTTGTGGGTTCAATTTGCCAGCATAATGCATACCTAGGTATGCATATTCTCCCATCCTGTGTCCTGTCTCTATTCCCCTCATGAGGATCCCTATGTTATCAGTTATGAGTTTAAGGCCCCTGGGTCCTGCTACAGGTCAAGCTGGTTCGTGTGTGAGTCCTGTGGGATGCTGACCTAAGGCCCCCTCTTACAGTCACACACCGGGCGTCACCATCATCAGGGCAGCCCCACCAACCGTGGAGCAGCACGAGGGGCAGGCCCCTGGGTGCTTGAGCAGACAACAGTCCAGAATAGGCTGGGCAGCTGGTCATCCCAATGTGACCACTGTCCACAGTGACCATAACCTAGATATCCAGTGATATCTGTGAGGCCAGCATTACAGGATAGACCTAAAAGGGGATAGAGAGATGAGTTCACATTGGAAACACTTTTATTAAAAAGAAAAAACCACAGTAAGTAGCCAATGTCACTTGAGAAAGATGAGGATTGTGTTTCAAATGAGAAAAACTCTTGGTTCTCCTATTTGAAAGGATGATTCTGTGTCTTGGAAAATCCACTGAGACCAGAATTGTCAGGCTAGTACCTGGTACCATTGAAGACCTTCCATAAACAGGCACATCTCAAGTTGACAGGAGTCAGTCCTGTTGTGGCTTAGTGTCAAAGCCTCCTCACAGCTTTCACCCCCACCGACCACTTCCAGCTTCTGCAATTAATTTATCCCATTCGCTTTCAGAGGAATCTCCACTTTCTCTCTTTCTCATGGTGCCTTTATATTTACTACTAGAGGCCTGATGCACAAAATTCGTGCACAGGAGTTAGGGAGTGTCCCTCAGCCCAGCTGCACCCTCTCCAATATGGGGCCCCTGAGGGATGTCCGACTGCCAGTTAGGCTCGATTCAGTGGGCCTAAACAGGCAGTTGGACATTCCTCTCACAATCCAGGACTGCTGGCTCCCAACTGCTCACCTGCCTGCCTTCCTGATTTCCCATAACTGTTTCTTCCTGCCAGCCTGATCACCCCCTAACCACTTACATGGCAGCCTGATTTATGTCTAACTCTTCCCCTGCCAGCCTGTTTTCCCCCAACTTCCCTCCTCTGCCGGCCTGGTCATCCATCACTGCCCTCCCCTACAGGGTTGATCACCCACAACTGCCCTCCCTTGCAGGCCTGGTGCCTCCCAAATGCCCTCCCTTGCTTGCCTGATCACCCACAACTACCCTCCCTTGCAGGCCTGGTCTTTCTCAACTGCCCTTCCCTGTTGGCCATCTTGTGGTGGTCATCTTGTGTCCACATGGGGACAGAATCTTTGAGCACATAGGGACAGCCATCCTGTGTGTTGGAGTGATAGTCAGTCTGCATATTACTCTTTTATTAGATAGGATAGAGGCCTGGTGCATGGGGGGGGGGGGGCTAGCTGGTTTGCCCTGAAGGGTGTCCCAGATCAGGATGGGGGTTCCCTTGGGGCATGGGGTGGCCTGGGCAAGGTGCCTGTGGTGGTTTGCAGGCCAGCCATGCCCCTCCACCCCCGTGACTCATGCAGAGGTCCTGGTATCTGGAATTTATTTATCTTCTATAATTGAAGCTTTGTAGCCTGGAATGGAGCCAAGCCTCCTGCTCGCTCTGTGGTGGCAGCCATTTCTGTTGGAATTTATGTATCTTCTATAACTGAAACTTTGTAGCCTGGAGTGAAGGCCTGAGCCTGCTAGGGCTGCAGAAGTTTGGCTTCCTCCATCGCCTGGGAAAACTCTGCTCTTCCAGCTCAGTGGCTGCTGCCATTTCTGTTGGAATTTATTTACCTTCTATAATTAAAACTTTGTACCTATAATTTTGTACCTATAATCTATAATTGAGTGGAGGCTTGGGCCTGCCAGGGTGTGTGGAAAGCTTGGCTTTCTCCATTGCCAGGGAAACCCAAGCTCAGGGGTGGGCAAACTTGTTGACTTGAGGGCCACAATGGGTTCTTAAACTGGACCGGAGGGCCGGAACAAAAGCAACCTGACCATGCTGGTACTCTCATCTTGGGCTGCTGGTGAAGGAGCGGAGGGGGGAGCAAGAGAACCCTCCACTCTTTCGGCTCCGTGGGCCGGATAGAACCGCCAAATGGGCCAGATCTGGCCCGCAGGCCATAGTTTGCCCACAGCTGCCCAAGCCTCCCTCCTGCTCTCTGTGGCTGCAGCCATCTTGGTTGGGGTTAATTTGCATACTCACTCTGATTGGCTTGTGGGTGTGCCTTGTGGGTATAGTACAGTGATGGTTAGTTTGCATATTACTCTTTTATTAGATAGTATATTTAACACTAACTTTCCTAGGAGCTTAATTGAATTATACATACTGGCAATATTATTAAGTAATTCTATTGTAAACTCTTATTTAATGCATTAGTATTTAGAGTGAGCTCCCATCCCCCAAAAAGGAAAGGCTGATCTCTGGGGGGACAGAGATCAGAGAGATCAGAGTTCAGAGGTCTGACCTGCAACATCCAATACTGCTCCAATATTCCCAGTGCCATCTCTGTTTATATCAGGACTTCCCCAGCTTGTGCAGGGGAGGCTGCCCCCAACCCCTCCCTCTGAGGACCTGAGCTGGTACAGAACTGACACCACATCCACCTGTCACCAGGGCCCCATCCATGGGCTCCCCTCCAGCCATTGAAATGGAATCAACTAGTTCAGGCAAAGGCTCCAAGAGAGAGGGAGAAATCTATCCTGACCAGAACTCACCCAGTGTCATGGTGTGCTATGGATATTGGACTGCTTGTTATCAGAAATTTCCAAGATGCTGATGTCTGATCCTGACAGGGTATTCCACATGAGGTTTTCTAGGGCCAGTGACCTGCTGCCTGTGGAAAGAGAGGAGGTGCACCAAGGGGACAAGGTTATGGGTCCCAGTCTTTCCATGTCACTCAGGTTTTCCCTGTCACACATATTTCTGGGAGCAGACAGGCAAAGGGCCATGGAAGGGCTGATTCTAGGCTCAGGACCTAGACCTCATGTGCTTGAACCTGATGATTCATGGCATAACCTTTCTAAAGACACTGCCAGCCCTCCCTGAGCCAGGATGCAGACACCCTGTCCCCAGGACTCCCTCCATGTCCCTGTCACAGTGCATGACTATTTCTGATGTCACTAATTTGGAGTCTTTGCACTAGGACATGGGTTTGCGAAGAGTTTGCACAGGAAGCTGTAGACACAATTCCAACATTTCCAACACCAAGAATCAATAATGTCCCACCAGCCTGTACTTGGCTGCAGGACCACAGAGCATGAGGACCAGCTCAGGAGCTGGGACCTGGGAAATATATTCTCTGATGATCTGGTCAGTGGTTTTATTCTCCAGGAGTAAATACCCGCCTTAGGACTCACTGCCTCTCCCCATTATGCCTTAAATTTCCTTTCACACCACCCCTTAGAGAAAGTGATTTACTTCCTCTACTCGATTGATCAGTCAGAAGGAGCCCTTAATGTTCCCTTTGGTCTCTCCTTCTGGAGACATTGCAATTTTAAGGTGGCCATTGGGAAAGTCCTTGAGCGGTGACCAGAGAAATGTTATTGCAGCTCCAGAAACCAATAGCCTCGCTGTGCTAACAAAGGGACAGTCTTCTATCAGGAGCTTCTGTTGGATAAAGCACACAAGGGCTTTAATCTCACAGAAAGAAACTTGGTAGAACTGGTGTGTATTTTTAATTTCTAGAGGTTGGTAATAGCAACATCTGAAATGAAAAACACATGGAGTAAGACTAACACTGAGGAATAAATGTAAGTGACCTTTAAAAAGTCTAATGGAAACTCTCCAAAATGGAACACAGAAAAAAAAATTTCCAAAAAATAGTCGTCAGGAATGTAAGGGACAATAAAGCAGTCAAATCTATATACATGTAATGGGAGTCCCAGAAAGAGGAGAGATGGGCACCAAGTACAATGTTTGAAGAAATTATGGCAAATAGTTTTTCAGAATTTGATGTAAACTATAAAGAGATACAAGGACACCAAAGTGCCCCAAGAAGAATGAAAATAAAACAACATTAAATCAAGGCACAATAGCCGAAACCGGTTTGTCTCAGTGGATAGAGCAGACTGGAAGGTCCCAGGTTTGATTCAGGTCAAGGGCATGTACATTGGTTGCAGGCACATCCACGGTAGGGGGTGTGCAGGAGGCAGCTGGTCGATGTTTCTCTCTCATCGATGTTTCTAGCTCTCTATCCATCTCCCTTCCTATCTGTGGAAAATCAATGAAATATTTAAAAAAAAAAATCAAGGCACAATAAAGTCAAACTCATGAAAAAGGTAAAATGCCTAAAGGCAGCAAAGAAAAAACTATACACGAGTCAAGGAAGAAGATTAACAGAAACTTCAAAGGTCTCATGAAAAACTACCAAAACCAGAAGACAATGGAGTGACTCTAAAGAGTTGAAGAAACATCAACGTAGAATAGTAAACTAACAGAAAATGTATTTCAAAACTGGAAGAAAATGAAATTTTAAAATATCAACTTTTCTATAATGAAGCTAGAGCTTAGAGGAAAATATTTAGCATTAAATGCTTACATATTAGAAAAAAAAGATATTTAAATCAATAATAAAAGCCCCAGTTAAAAAATTGAAAATGGGTGAGAACCAATTTGGAGGCATAGGTAAATGCATGCTCTCGCTGCCCCCACCCCAAATAACCACATAAAATGTGCAACTAAAATGTAGGACAACCATCATTCTGGTCTAGGGAGGTATTGAAGAAAGCACACCGAGATTGTTAGGAAGGGCAGAGGTGGGCAACAGGCTAGTCTGACAAGCACATGTGGTGTGTGCTTAATCAGGAGAAATATCTCAGCTATCAGGCCATTTGTGAGAAGCAAAAGGTCCCAGCCCCACACCAGACCCACAGCCCAGGATTCCAGAGCTGGAAACAGAAGTTTTCAGAACTTCAGGCTGTGAAAATAAAAAGCTTTTTTTTTTTTTTCCTGAATGACATGGAAGCAGCTGGAGACCTAGCTGGTTCCTCTTAAAGGGCCGGCACAGGAATTTATAGGGTCTTGCTTCCTCTGAGCTCCAGTCATAGGGGGTGGATTGGGGAATCCTGGGACATACAGGAAAGAACTGATTGTCTGGCATTAGGGCAGGAACTTGAGGTGGCATTCTTCCAGACACAGCTGCTCACAGGAGTCCATTTTTTCTGTGCTGGAACCTCCCCCATCACATAGCTGCCTCAAAGCCATATCTGAAATTCCACCAGTGTGGCTCACACAGTTTTCTCTGCCCTGCTGATTCCCTGAGAAATTGCCCTCCCAAAATTGTAACCCCACCCAAAAAGATTCCAGCAGCTTTTCCATATGTATGGCTTTTCCTGGCTCAGGTTTCAGACTCTCCTAAAATCTCTCAGACAAACAGCAGCTGGCAGCAGCATGTCCCAAACCTATCAATAAGAGGCCCAAGACTCAGCACTAGCTCCAGCCTGCCTTGCTTCACAAACTGTCCTTGCCTGGTGACTTTCAAGCTCAATACAAGTAGCAGCCCTGTAGCTCTTGCTTGGGGCTCCATTCAGTGGCTGACTTTGCACCTCCCAGGAGGCCCTAGAGCTATTTTACCTAGTAGACAGCTGCAGACCAGACCAGATTACAACTCCACACATCCAGGAGGAAGAAAAAGAGAGGAACGAAAAGAAGGAGGAGGAGGAAGAGGAGGAAGAAGAGAAAAAGGAATAAAAATAAGAATAAAATAAGGAGGAGGATGAAGAGGAGGATGAGGAGGAGGAAGAGGAAAAATTTGAAGAAAGACCTAGTCAGTTTGGCCCAGTAGAGAGAACATTGGACTGCTAAATGAAGGGTTCCGGATACAATCCTATCTGTGGGTATATGCCAGGGTGGTGGGTTCAGTCCCCAATTGGGGCTGGGGGCGGTATGCAGAAGGTGGCTGATTAGTGATTCTTTGTCATCACTGATGTTTCTATCTTTCTCTCCCTTTCCCTTCCTCTCTGAAATCAATAAAAATACTTAAAAAAACAAAGAAGTAAAAATAAAATATGAAAAAATAATGACAATAAATACATATCTACCAACAATTGAATCTGAAAACCAAAATAATTGAACATAGTATCTGTTGAACAAAATAAACTGCTGAATAAAATATAATTGGAGGCATGGAAACATAAAAAGACTGACAAATGTCAGAGGGAGGAGGAGGGGAGGAAAGAGATTAACCAAAGAACTTATATGCAGTGCATTACCTATGGACACAGATAGGAGGGTGATAAAAGCCTGGAATGGGGTAGGAATGGGGTGGAGGTGTGATATGAGTAGAAAAGGGGGAATATTAATAATACTCTCAACAGTAAAGATATTTTTAAAAAGAAATTAGAAGAGGAAAATCAAAATCACCTAAAATCAAGGAGAAGGAAAGAAAAATAAAGATGAACATAGATTAATGAAATCAAAACAGGAAAAATGGTAAAGAAAAATGAATGTTGACAACCCTAAATCTTTGAAAAAATTAATAAAACTAACTTAATGCTAATAAGACTGACAAAGAGAAAAATGGCCAATATCAGAAATTAATTAGGAGATAGGAACACAGTCCCCAGTGCATTCTTATGAGGCCGGCATTCTTTGTGCAGTCCACATAGAGAAAGAGTAAATTACAGACAAAATCTCTTGTTAACGTATTTACTAAAATCTTTAGTAGAATATTAGTCAATCCTACCTGCACTATAAGAAAATCATACTTAATCATGACAAAGTAGTAATTATCCCAACAATTCAAAGCTAATTCAATATTTCTTAATAAACCAATGCAATCCAACAGGTCAACTGTGTAAAGAAGAAAATTCACATGGTCATAAAAATTGATACAGAAAAGTATATGAAAAAACACAGCATTCATTCATGATCAAAATGTGTAGGGACTGAAAGCAGTTTGGCTCAGTGGATAGAGTGTCAGCCTGTAGACTGAAGGGTCCCAAGTTTGATTCCGGTCAGGGGCACGTACTTTGGTTTTGGGCACACCCCTGGTGGGAGGTGTGCAGGAGGCAGCTGATCAATGTTTTTCTCCCATCGATGTTTCTAAGTAAAAATAATAATAATAATAAAAATAAAAATAAATTTAAAAATCAATAAAAATAATTTTTTAAATGTGTAGGGAACTTGGGATAAAGGGGCACCTCCTCAATCTGATCATGGGACTCCTGTAGCTACTATCATTCTTAATTGTGGGAAGTTAAAAGATTCCCCCTCAGATGGGGACAAAGTCAAGAAGACCACTCTTACCTCTTCTATTCAACATTTTACCTGAAGTTTTAACAAGTGAAATAAGACAAGAAAGATGCATAGAGACATTCAAATGTGAACAGAGATACAAGGTGTCCCTACTTTGTGAGTGACATGGTTACCTATGCAAAAAAATCAAACAAATAGACTTCAAAATCACAGCTCAATACCCAGAAATGGATCTATTTGTCCATTGGGGCTGGCAAAGCAGCAGCTAAGGGGACAGAACTGAGTTCTTGTGGGAAACCGTCCACAGACACAGCTCTCACAGAGGTGCAGCCTCAGGAGGACCTGGGCAGCACCACTTGTCACCCCGAGTTCACCCTAAATCCCCTGTGACTGGAGGGGCCTCATGTGTTTGCTCATTGACCTGATCCCAAGGAACATGGAATCTCCTGCCTCTGCCTCTTTAGAACAGGAAGTAGCCAGGAAGGAGCCCTTTGAAGTCTGGCTGCCCTCTTACTCCCACAGAAGCGAGGAGTGCCCCCTAGTGGTCACACTTCAGAGATGATCCCAAGGTCCTCAGAAAACATGATGGGGTGTAAAGATGGGGAGGTGCTCAGAGAGCTTTTTAAACTGACATTGAAGCTAATGTGCATTTTAGAGGGAAGGGAGGGAGGAAGTCCCTGTCTCTTCCTGGCACCTGGGAAAACGGACTTTTCCCTAATTTAGGATTGTATTTCCCTCAGCCCTCGTGGGGCCTGACCAGCTGTCTTCTGGAGGGTCCCCACAGGGAGGCCCAGCACCAGCCTGCAGGAGAGGGGGCCTGGTGGTTCCTCCTCATTGAGGCTCTGGAGAGAGGCTCCAGCCCAGCTCCCCATGGACCCCTGCACCCTGGCTCTTGGTGTTGCTCTTCTAGGGTCCTCTCCATCCTAGTGCCCCTCGTCCCAGCATCACAGACAACCCCCAGTTCTGTTGGTTCACCTGGCAGGACCCTGGCTGCCTGCATCCTGCATGGGGGGCCTCCAAAGTTTTAACTAGACATGGTAGTTAACTACCCTGTGGCAGAGTAGATAGAGCATCCTGCTGAGATAGGAGCCCTGGCCTAATGAAATGATGGCTTCTCATACACACACCACCACCATGACTTCTCCAGTGAGGGGTGTCTACCCTTCCCTCCAAGTGTTGACAGATTTCATAAATAGGACCCCACTGAATCATGCAGCTTGGATGATCCATAGTGAGACCAGATTAGTAATGACCCAAAATGTGCCCATATGCAGATTCCCTGGACATAAGAAGGTGCTAAGTTCTAGAAGAGAGGTGCTATGGATGTGCAAGTAGGAAACAGGGACTCCCTTCTGATCACTTAGCAGTGACATATTCCTTATTTCTCTTGATCCCTACCTTCAGAATTTTTGCTGTTTCACTTCTCAGAAACTCCTGTTTCTAATTATTCAGGTATTTCCTGTGATGATACAAGCGTCTCTACCATGACCTGCATTTCCTTCTGGGCCTTCACTGGAGGATACTTTAAACCCATATGTCCAGTAACTCTCTGTCCATGAATATCAGTCATATCTCTGTCATGTGACTCAAAACAAGTCCAGATACCTCCCCTTACCCAGTTCCACAGTCATGTCTATATTTACGTGTACTTTCTCAGCAGCACCTCTGGTACCAGAATCTGTTGTAGCCAATCACATGGACAGTGGAGGCTCAGCATTTTCTGGGTAGTTCTTTGTAAAATCACCCCAAACAGGTGCCAATAAAGAAAATACTAATGAACTGAACTTTAATAAAAGTAAAATCATTTGTCTTACCAAATATTCCATCAAGACAATTAATGGCAGGCTTAGTGAGAGACTACCTCTCCAATCAAGTGCCTGATAGGAGAATGTGTGCATTACACATTGAGGATGTTGTATGTTGTAATGTTGTATGCACCTTCTGACCACAGTGAGCATCTTCAGGCAAAGGGTAGAGGGAGGCAGGAAGTGAGGGTTTCCTCATAAGGTTGAATTTCTCTTTCTTGTGAGAAAATGTATGCTAGATATATCCTCCAATTCCTGTCACTCTGAATCCCACATCATTGATAACAGTAGACTGAGAAATCAGGTCATTTAACAGAATGCCATCTAGTTTCAAGATATGCAAAATTTCAATGGTACACTGCGGGGGCCTGATGTGGCGGGATCTCCCTTTTCCGCGTCCCGCATGGAAAGAGAGATGAACGAACCGGTTCTAAGGGGAGGCGGCCAGGGATTGAGAAATATTAGAAATAAAGAGAGAAGACACAGAGATAGACTTTAAGCTGGGAGCTGGGAGGGCCGCTGACCTCCCCTGCTTGAGAGGCAGACTGACGACCTCCAGAGCCATGCAGCACATCTATTTATACTCCAATCTAACAAGTGGGTTTCACAGAAAAACAAGGAGCCTGGGAGGGCCCAGGGCCCACCCACTCCTTCCTCCTGGACAAACACAAGCCAGGAACTAAGAACATCTCTGCACTCTCAGGATGGGAGTGCAACTGACATGATTCTGCCAATATCCGGGCCCAGTCAGCAACAATCTAAAGAATGTCCAGGTATCTTCCCATTTGGCCCTCTACATCTCACCCCCCCTTTTTTTTTAAATTTAAACATTAAGATTAAAACTCTAATTTAAAACATTTGCAAATAATGCTAATGCAAAACTAAACTACATACATGTTATCATTTTCAAAACTTGAATGTCAAGAGCAAAACTCTGGCTATTAAATAATAACAAAACAATGCCAATGCAAAACAACAATATGAGAAATCAGAACTATGGACATATTAACATTTTTCGCTACCAAATGAAAGAAAGTCTCTTTCGCTGCTGGTGTACATTAGTCAGAGTCCTTGGACTTGGCTGCGCAAGACTTTGTAGAAGACTGGAAGCTAGTATATGCTTAAAGAAGTAGCTTCCACTTCAGTCTTTTAACTTCTTCAGATGATTCCATGTTGGCACCACAGTCCCTTGCATAACTTTCAGTTTTATTCTCCTTCCGCTTTACTGTCAACAGTACACATACATAACCACTGTTTTTATTTCTTTCTGATCTCCTCTTCAGGTTAAAAGATTATTATTTTGGATGTTATTAGTTTGGGGTCTTTGCAATAAGCCATGGGCTTGCATAAGGAAAGATTTTGCACAGTGTGTTATAAAACATAAGTAAGTTCCAACATCAAGAATCAAGGGGATCGCTTTGTCCTGTGGTTGGGAAGCAGTTACTCATGTCAAGTAACCTTATAAATGAAAATAATTTGATGGAAAAAAATGTCTGTGCTTTTCAAATGGTTACACCAAGGTGAACATAATTAGTATCTAAAATGACAATGATAAACATTTGTAATTGTAGATATATATAAGTGTTGAATTTCAATGGTAATCCCTATGAAATTTGTTTGAAAGATGAATAAAAATTTACAAAACTAACCTATTCATTCAATAGAAAATTTCTTCTTCTGCTCAGGTGAGGTTGTCCTTGACCTAATTCCAATGAGTATCATGATCTAGGAGAGCCACATCTATGAGTAACCTGGTGAGTGAGGTCAAGGAAAGAGATGCCCCAAGATGGGGCCCCAAATGACAAGAGAATGAGGACCTCAATCCCTCTACTTATAAGGTAAATGCTGCCCCACATGCAAATTTCTCTTCAAGCTTTAGGGTAAATCCTCTCTTGGGCTGTGAAGGTTCACAGTTATCCCCTCACACAGGGCCGAGGTCTCTGGGAAGGCAGATCTGTGGTCTAGAAGAAGATGAGACTGCTGGGCATTCTCCTGTGCCTGGCGACAGCCCCCAAGGTGAGGGTTTCAGGGGTCAGACAGGGCACATGGGATGGCTTTGACTATACATGACTGACAGAGCCTGATGCTCCTTGTCCACAGGTGTCCTGTCCCAGGTGCAGTTGCAGGAGTCAGGCCCAGGACTGGTGAAGCCCTCAGAGACCCTCTCTCTCACCTTCACTGTCTCTGGATTCTCCATCACAACCAGTAGTTATGACTGGACCTGGATACGCCAACTCCCAGGGAAGGGGCTGGAGTGGATAGGGTGCATAAATCATAATGGAAACACTTAGTACAGCCCCTCCCTCAAGAGCCAAATCTCCATCTCCAGAGACACATCCAAGAACCAGTTCTCCCTACAGCTGAGCTCTGTGACCACCGAGGACACAGCTGAGTATTACTGTGCAAGGTGCACAGTGTGGGGAAGTCAGTGTGAGCCCAGACACAAAGCTCCCTGAGGGAGACAGCATAGCCGGGATGCAAGGGTTGATCAGCACATCAGGGGGCACTCAGGACTCACAGCACAGTAAGCAGCCCTAGGAGCTGGGCAGAGGGAAGGGCCTTCCTGTTGGGCACAGGGATTTCCTATCAAGCTCTCAGCTCCCTCCAAGGACGATTCTTCCTTCTTATGTTCTCACTGCTGACAACAATGAAGGAGGGACATTGTCTATTTGCAGGGACATGTCAACAGTAACTGGGGCTGTCCTTTATACGTCTTTGTATTCTTTCTCTGCAAGGAGAACATCCTCAGTGCTCTCCTAGTCCTGGGTTTGGGAAACATTCTCACTAAGACACTCCAGTGCAGCCCAGGCCCCTGTGTGCTGAGCTCTCAGACTCCCAGTCCCCACAAGCTCAATTGTCCCCACATTTGCCTCTGACAGGCCCGCCTATTCTCCAATTTCCCTCAGCCAGGCTCACCTGGGCCAAGGCAAGGAGGATCATCCCCCAGGACCTCCCTCCACAGTTCTCCATGCTCCATATCTCATGCTTCCCTCCTGGTCCTCATTCACTTGAGTGGATGAGTGAACCCACCCCCCATCTGGTTTCAATAATCATAAAACTTTTAGTCTGATATGTTTGTTTCCCTCTGAAGGGGACTCCTGTGGTTATAGAAATGTCCCAGCAGATGGCTCAGGGCACCCTTCGCTCCATCGTCCCCACCTTAACCATGTCTGCAAAGTCCTGTCATATAAGTGAAAGGTTCTCCCCCACCCAAACTGGTGGGCAGAGTTTAACACATGACCTGTGTAAGGTTCTCCCCCCTCCCAAACTGGTGGGGGGAGCTAACACATGACTGGCACCTGTCACAGAGACATCTCCAAGACATTGACCCACCAATCAGCACAGGCCAGTGTCCTTATAGCCCACCCCTTCCTGTTCCACCCTGGGCCCAACCCCCTCCCTTCCCTTCCTTTAAAAGGGACCCCAGGCAAGACACGTGTTGCTGATGGCCATCAGCCCGGCTGGGTCCGGTCCCCTGTCCCCTCCCCCTCCAATTCTGATCTCTTTACCTCCGTGATGGGTTCTGCCCATTGCCGGGGAATAAACTTTACTTTAAAATTCCCTGTTGTTCTGTTTCCTCTTTCCTTTCAAACCTAACAATAAGGACACCGTAGGCCCCAGTGACGAGAACCTAGATATTCCTGAGCTCAGAGTCCAGCCATCACAGTCCTCTGAGAGTTAGGGCCTTTGCCACTCCTCAGGAACATGGGAATGGGTTTCCTTCCTAACACCTGGGAGTTGTGTGTGTGAGAGTGGAGTGAGCATATGTGTGAGCACATGTTAATTTGTTTAGAATTCAGCCAACACCTTTGTCTAGGATGCACAAGATAATAGTTTATTTAGACTTCACCTGGAACCTGGAACTTGGGTTAAAATTTAAGTCAGTGTTTCCTTATTGGGATGACTCCAGATGTTATGTGTGGTTATTTCAAGGAAAAGGGAGACAGATTGAACAATAAGGACATCACAATATAATGAAGGGACCATCCTGGAGGTGTATTTGCTCAGACTTGGTGAATTCCCGTCCATGGTAATTCATCTCCAGGCTTGGGGTAGATTTTCCCGTGTTGCACATTGGTCCATCCAACGAAGGGGCTTCAGGTTTCAGGGGACGCCCAGCATGTATGCACATGGTGACGGCACTGCCAAGGGGGCCACATATAGACCTAAGTAGGGACCTGAGAGGGAACAGATGGTGCTTCTGAAATGAGCTGCTGATAAAGCAGAAAAGCCCAACATGCCCTCCTGCCCCCCATTTAGAACCATGTCACGTGCCCTCATGGACACAGATGCTGATGGCTGTTGTGCCCAGATTTCGTGATCCCCAAGGACCACCAGGGAACCAAATCCGATGCAATTAGCAAGAGAGTCTCTTCCATGCTAGCATGGGCTCCATTCCACTCACGCCATCAGCATGGCAGAAAAGAGAGCGAATGTAACATCTCAATGGGTTTTATACAGGGGGGATATGACCCTCATTGGTTGGGTTAGGGCTAGGGTCCGGCCACAAAATGGAGGATAGCTCCGCCCTGTCCCACAAGGAGGCAGGGTTCTAGCCTCACCCTTTCATTCCCCCCTTGTCTTATGTGCACGGAGTCAAACCATTGACTCATCCGACCAGGACTTTTAGTACCACAGATCCCATCAGTACTGTTCAGTTCCTCTCCTGCAGGCATCAAGTCTCCTCCTGGCCTGCGTGGAGCTCAGGCTAGGAATCCATGTCTCATAGGTGAAGCTACTAGCTGCCAGGATCCAGGCCATGCAGGAGCTGGGAGTCATGTAGCCAGGTCTGGGTGCCATCTACTTCAACAGCTGTGGGCGTGCTCAGGATCCTTTTGAATCCTTGGGCCTTTATCCAAACTGAGTTCCCAGGCTATAGGGTCTGCGGTGGGCACTGGCAGTGCATCTGGAACAAGCAAACTGCTGAGCCTGTAAGGACTTGAGCAAGGGAATGGTTCTCCAAAAGCAAGGAAACTATCCCAGTAAGGGTACACCTGGCCCAAAAAAGGGCGAAAGACAGAGGGTTGGTCCAATCTTCACCAATTTTAGTCAAACCTCTTTTCAGAGTCCTGCTCTACCAAAACTAGACCTAAAATGCTAGTGGCTTACTCTCTGTGAAATCCATTTACCAAAGCTCTCCTGGAAAAGTTTTCTGGGACCTGAATTCCTAGAAGGACCCCCGAACCCCTTACCTTGCTTAGCATTTACCTGTGCACAGACAGTACTTTTAGCAACTCTGGCCCACAGAAGGAAGCTCAGAAGTCTTGGTGACACTTAAGTGGGCAACCTGGTGTCACTGGGAAATTCTGACCTAGAGTCTCTGGGACCAATAGTTTGTCATCTGGAGGGTCCACCCATCATCTGGTCCTTTGGTGGCTCACTTCTGTTCAGCCAATTCCTTCCGGCTGCAGTCGGTAATTTTCTTTCTCTGTGGATGGCACAGTGTCTCTATGCTCAAATGGTATGGTCTAAGGTGACTACCTCTGCCTCTGATGATGGCAATGCTGCGTCCATGCAGCCACAAATGGGCTCTTCTGGACCATCATTCGGAAGCAGGACAGCAGGGCTGATGGCCAGTGTAACTCCTGACCCAGAGTCTGCTTATCTGCCTCCTTCACCAGCAATGCTGTGGTTGCCACTGCCCGGAGGCACGCTGGCCACCCTGCTGCCTCAGGGTCTAGCCTCTTAGGCAACAGGTCTCTTCCAGGGACCTAGAGTATGAGTGAGAATTCTTTTGGCAATGCTCCTTACCTCACTCACATAAGGCTTCACGACCTCTGGCAAGGCTTATGGCAGGTGCTGAGTCTTGAACTTCAGTAGCTGCATTCCTCCAGCACGTGTTCTTTCTGAGGTCCACAGTCCTTTCTTGATGTCCAGTGGCTTCCTGAACTGATGTTTGGGTCCCATCGGCTCTGTCAGGACTGAATAGGCTGCCCCAGTGTCCACCAGGGAATTTCTAATTAACCTGTCAGGATATTCTCTCTACAGCCTTTACAGAAATCTAACTTTTAAACCTTAAAATGCTACATTTTTCCTACAGATACAGGCCTATCTGCTTCTCTAAGCACTGCCCTCCCCAGAACATCGGTGAAGGTTGTCCACACAGTAGCAGGGGTTAAATACAAATAATCAATAATCATTTTCACATTGTTTTAGCATAATTCTAAATAAATTACAAACAACTGAATGCACAAAATACAAAATGCAGGTACAAACCTAAATTCAAGCCTACAATGTGATTACAAATAAAGCAAAACAAACAAATTAAACCATTCTCAAGAGGCATACTATACGTAGGTCTGTATAAAACACCCTGGATAGGGCTTAAGCATCACATGGATTATTGCTCTAATTCTATGTTTAGTATATTTTAATATACTTCATCATGTAAAACTGGTTCATGTATCTGTCCTTTCAGATTTTTGACTTTAATCAAATTTTGCTTTGTTAAATAAAATCACAAATTTTAGATTCAGTTGGTAAATAAATCACCTGCTGTAAAATCCTTGAAAAGAGGTCACTATTTAAGAGAAAACATATTTTTTTTTCAAAAACAGGTTGCTATACTCTAAGCATTTAGTTACTATAATTATATAATTTTTCCCAATTCATTCTGAATCCCCAAATCTTCAGAGCTCGCAAGTCAAACATCCAGCAGCTCCCCATTAATAAACCACGTTTTGTGTTTTTGTTTTTTCCGCCCTGGGAAACTGAGCAAAAGGCATTCAAAGCAAATGAGCATTCTTTAAAGATAGCTGCTGGCTAAAATTGGATTACCTGTTCTGGGTGGGAAGAGTGGTTCACCCCTTTCTCTATTAAAAATAAGGTGTAGCTTTAAAACCTCTTCATAGCAAGGGAACTTAAGCTTTCAGAACTTTAAATAAATTTTTCAGGTAGCAAATCAAATACTTAGCATTTCCTAAATCAATTAAAAGCAATTCTCTAGACTTCATGTGCTAGAAATCAATTATTGTCTTGCTAATAGAAATAGGCTGGTCAACCTTGAAGCTCTGAAAGGTCAGAGCCAACCACTCCCTATCTAATTGAGACAATGGCAGTTGTGGCAACTTTTACTTCCTGCTGGTTATTTGCCTCAGGGCAGGAATTTTAAAATCTACTTAAAATGCCTTGGGAAACCAGCTTTAATTTATCTCCCAGTTCACTTCTACTGTCTTTTAAGCTCATTTTTGTATCCGCAAAAGAGTTTAAGCACAGCCCAAAACTATGCGCACTCGTTTTGAACCGGCCTTTTTTCTTTACATGAGCACAGAAATTTGTCCATGAAACCTCCTTGGTCCACATCAGCTCTAGTTGTTTGCTAGGCACCGGCAGAGGCAAGGCGCCGCGAGGAACCATGGCCTGGAGGCAGGCAAGGACGCCCGCCGAAGCCTGGTTGATCCACCAGAAGCGCCTGGCTCGCGTCCAGAGCCGCTGCCTCCGCAGCCCGTGAGCCCCGCGGGAGACCTTCCCCCGGACCCGACACCACCAGGGGGCCCGCGCCAGCACGCCGGCCTCACACCCGCTTTGCTGGCTCCATCGTGGGACACCGCGCCGCCCGCTGGCTCCCAGTTCAATCGCCGAGGATCCCACACCCCCGGCCGCGCTCCACAGCCCCATCCGACATGGTGCCGCCTCACGCTGCTACCTGGGAAAAGTTCCAAACTTCTCCCGCATTTGAGACAGCCCACGCTGGTCTCCAGACTCAGGGAGGTCAGGGCGTCTCCACTAACCTCCACAACATAGAAAATCACAACAACCAACAAAGGGGAACTCCCTCCATCAACATCTTCAGTGTTATACAAAGAACACAGGAACAGACGGGGGTGGGGCCCGACAAATAGCTTCCAACTCCCACCAAGTATGGCCTCACACCGACCACCTCAGGAGGATCAAAACGTCTTTTGACCACTCTGCCCAGTCCTTCAATAGTGCGTCCACTAGGCCATTTGGGCACTTCCCACAGGGATCCCTTCAGAACCAGCTAACAAACACACAGACACACACACACACTCACCGCGGCCAGTGAGGCTCTCCAGATCTGGGGTCCCACAGGGTCTTTGGAATCCCGGGCGAGCCCCCATATGTTGTGCCCAGATTTCGTGATTCCCAAGGACCACCAGGGAACCAAATCCGATGCAATTAGCAAGAGAGTCTCTTCCATGCTAGCATGGGCACCATTCCACTCATGCCATCAGCATGGCGGAAAAGAGAGCGAATGTAACATCTCAATGGTTTTTATACAGGGGAGGGGGGGGATATGACCCTGATTGGTTGGGTTAGGGCTAGGGTCCGGCCACAAAATGGAGGATAGCTCCGCCCTGTTCCACAAGGAGGCAGGGTTCTAGCCTCACCCTTTCATTGGCGAAAACATGACAGAGCCCATAAGAGTGACCAGGTTTCTATCAGTGACCTGCATCAAGACCTTACATAATTAAATTTCCAAAACTTTAACTTAACTGATCCCCAATTGTTACCGCCAACTTCACCTAAAAAACATCTGGCCCTGATGGAGATTCTTTCAGATCACAATGTTTGCAGCTGGATTGACAACAGAACCTAGAGAATAACCACCACAAGGGAGGCAGTGCTGCTGCTACACGTCCAGCACCAAACTCCCCGAAGGAATAGGACCTGGGAGCTCTGTTTATGTTTCTATAGTTCATACTTCCAGTTCCAAGGGACCCACATAGATAGATACTCCTCTCTCCCCCAAAACTCGATCCACTGGCTCCAGGCTCACACTTTGGTCTTAGTTTATCCTTCTGATCACTTTGTAGGGGAAACAGTATCAGGTGGAACTTCCATCTCCTGAACATGAACCTCCTGCACTTTTACTTCTTTCTCGGGTTGTGAGAGTTGCTTTCTCTTGGTGACTGTCAAAGTCATCTCTCATTTTAAGGCTCTTCTTTTCCTTTTTATGGAACTTTCTCTCCTGGAGCCTTTGGATCCACTGGGGAGAGCACAGGCCGAGATGTGTTGAGATATGTGTGAAGAATTCTTCACACACATCCCCTTTGGGCATGTCACACTCTGGAACTATGTCCTTTATCTCACAATCCAACCCCAAAGCTCCCTACATAGGAGGTGGATATGCAAATAGGGCCCCCTCTGCTCATAAAACAAGCCCAACCCTGACCTGTGGACATAGCTCTGGGACAGAAGCCCAGCCATGGGATCCTCAGGTGTTCCCATTCCCTGATCAGGACTGAACACAGACAACTCACCATGGAGTTTGGGCTCAGCTGGGTTTTCCTTGTTGCTATTTTAAGAGCTAATTTATGGAGAATAAGAAACACTAGTATATGAGGGAACATGAGTTAGAGAAAGAGTTGATACGTGAGAGTTTCCTGACTAGGACATCTTTGTGTTTGTAGGTGTCCAGTGTGAGGTGCAGCTCGTGGAGTCTGGGGGAAGCTTGGTGAAGCCTGGAGGGTCTCTGAGCCTCTCCTGCTCAGGATTCACCTTCAGTAGCTATGGCATGCACTGGATCCGCCAGGCTCCAGGGAAGGGACTGGAGTGGGTGGCAGTTATATGATATGATGGAAGTCAGAAATACTATGCAGACTCTGTGAAGGCCGCTTCACCATCTCCAGAGACAATGACAATAACATGTCATATCTGGAAATGAACAACCTGAGAGCTGAGGACACAGCCCTGTATTATTGTTCTGCAAAGAACACAGCGAGGAGAAGTCAGTCTGAGCCCAGACACAAACCTCCCTGAACAGAGGCTGTGGCCAGCAGGGGGCGATCAGGACCTATAGACTGTGTTGCAGCCCCAAGAGCAGTTGGAGGTGATGTTTATGGTTGTTTCCTTTGATGGTTCTGGGTTTCCTCTCCATATAATACTTTATTCAAGAGTCTCTCTAGACCTATGCCTCTGTGACTACCGCTGATGGCTCTGTGTTTCAACAGTTTTATTATATTAGTAGGATCAGTCCCACATGCAGCACAGGTGAAGTTTCATCCTCAGTGCTCTCCTTGTCCTGGGTTTGGGAAACCTTCACATCAAGAGAGACCCAGTGCAGCCCAGGTTCCTGTGTGCTGAGCTCAGGCCCCCTGTCCCCTCAGGCACACCTGTCCTCATGTTTGCAGGAAGAGAAATACAAAGGGTGAAGGTTCAAGGTGGCTTGGATGTAGGTGAATTTACTCTCACCTCCTCCCAGAACCAACTGAAAATTACAACTAAATTGGAGCTCATCACCCTGAATTACCAACTAAAGACTATCTGAAGAGGAGACATTTAACCAAGGAGCAGGGAGAAACCACCTGGAGACTGGAAGAAGGTAGGACATTCAAAAGGGGCTGGCTCCTCTCCCCTGGTTGTCAGGGCAAAGTGATAGAGGAATAGTTCAGCTGCAGAGGTTTTTCTGAGAGTTGTGAAGCCCAGACCAATACCAGCCCCCACCCCCCCCCGCCCCCATGAGTGCCAGAGACTTGTATAGGCAACAACATAGCACCCAGCTGTGAAATGCAGATAACTTTCTGTCTGCCAAGAAGTGACAGAGCCTGCTGGAGAGAAGACCACCACTTTAAAGGTTAAAGAGCAAAATGTGTATTAGCAGCCACTCATGCTGTGCTCCAAGGGAAGGAGGGAAGTCAGAAGGCAGCAAAAAACAACTCACCTGTGGAGAGTCAGGGTGGGTGGCTTTGAGGAGGGACATGGGAAAGAGTGTCCAGGACACTGTACTGAGCACACCTACATTCCTCAGCAGCCATCTTTCTTGGGAGGAGCTATCATTACCCAATGGAATCAGCCTGGGGAAAGCAATTTCCTCCTCTGGAATCCTGTCACCCCACCCTGCATCATAAACCCTGCTGAGGAGTCAGGAGCATAGGTGTGGGCATAGATGTCTGAACAGTCACAGGAGGTGTCTGTGGCTTTGGTGAGGCCATTGACCCACTTACCTTTGAAACTCATTGGCATATGCTCCTGATAGTAGATCTGATAGAAACAGCATTCTAGCTTCTAGGAGACCCAACCTCTGGACTCCCTGGGTCCCAAATGCCTGACCATCAAGGGTTACAAGGTACCAAGTTCAGGAAAAATCAGGGACAGAATCAGACATGTCGTTCTGGAGCAGGAGAACACAGCCACCATCTTTCCTGAAGTCTGATCAGTACTTCCTAGAGCCCCATCCTCCTGATTCCACCAGAAGCTCTTTAAGAGAGTGAGTCTTTCCAGGTACCAATGTTTACAGCCAGTCATCAGGTGAAGGCGACAGAAAAAGATCCAGAAATGTCTTGGCAGGTTTGCTGACCCACTCTTGGGCCCCATGGTGGCAAACACCAGCCTTGGAGCTCAGCTTGGTCCTTCCAGTGCACAGTGAAGCTCAGCAGAGGCACCACAAACTGTGGGTCACTTAATCTTCAAATTGGTTGTTAAGGGATAGGCATAGACAGCGCCTAAGGTCAGCTGCACCAGAGAACCTCCCAAGAGGCCCTAAACCAGCACAACCACTAGCCATCTTCAGACAACATTGGAGCAGCATCCAAGAATCTTCACAGACAGCATATCCAAAGGAGATCACAGCAGGTACAGCATACTCTGTTGAGGTGAACCCTAATTCTTCCACTTATTCTTTTCATTATATTTCTTTTTGTAATTTTTTCCTACTGTCTTTTATATTTCTTACTAGACACCCTGTGCATAAAAAGTCATGCACTGGAGCAGGGTTCCATCAGCCTGGCCTGCACCATTTCAAAGTCTGGGAGCCCTCAGGAATGGAGGTGACCCTGAAATCAGGGGAAGGCAACTCTGCTGTTACCACTGCAAGCCTAGGCCACCCTGGTTACCTGAGCCTCGAGCCTGCCCTGGGAAACTGGGCAGCCACCATCTTAAGCTTTCCTGCACCCTGGGCCAGCCCTGGGTGGCTGGAGAACTGTGGGGACTGGGGGACTCCAGAGGCAGGCCTGTGTCAAGGCGAGGCTGAGGGAATTGGATACCTCATAACTCATGGACACAGACAGTGGGGTACTGAAGGCCTGGCCGGGGGGGGGGGGTCTGGAGGGGGTCAATGGGGGAAACAAAGGGGCATATGTAATACATCAAACAATAAAGAATTTTACTTTTTTTAAAAAGAAGGCAGCCACACAGGGACCTGGGAGCTCACCTGGAAGTGCAGCCCTTCCTCCATGTGGAGCTGCCGACCATCAGGGAGAGATTCACAACTTCGCTGCAGGAAGCAGCCCGCCACCCCGGGGCAGACCCAGCCCTCTGCGCCCTGTCGACGGCCCCGTGGGCACAGCCTGTGGCCACTTGTCATGGGTGCTCCTGTCCTTTACCCAATACAAGCAGCTGGCTATGGGGCAGGGAGGATTTCTCTGGATGACCGGCTGCGCTTCCACATTGCCCGCAGCATTGGAATAGAGGCTCATATATGACCCACCCTGTCCCTGCCTCACTGGCTCAAGCACTGACAGGCAGCAGGGGCCCATGTGTTCACCATTTCCACATTCATGTGTGTGAGATGTGATTGGGAAAACAACAAAGACAATCCTTCAGTCTCAAAATAAAAGAGTAATTCCAATGCAAGTTCTTATCCCAAATCCAGAAAGGTAACATGGCCCACGGAGGGAGAAGGAGAGAGAGGAAGCTCATGGGCCTCTGGGGCAGCACCCCTGGGTCCTCATCAAAACCCCAAGGATGGAGGACTCTCAGTCCTAAGGAAATGGGATTAAAGTGACTGGGTCTTGGGAAAGGAGGGAGGGACGGTGGGTCAGGATGGGACCCCTTGTGGCCAGCATCCATCTGGGGTCGCCCTAGGATGACAAGGTCAGACCTGCAGCCCAAAGTCCCAACTGCACCCTTATGTCCAGACTCCATGCAAATGGGGCGCTCCTCCTGCTCATAAAGGGGGGCCAGCCCCACATGCTGGGGAGACACCCAGAGCCCACGTGCCTGAGACAGCACCCAGCGGCTCCACCATGGACGTGGTGACAAGCTGCGTTTTCCTCCTGATCATTCTTCAAGGTCATTGTCAGGAGAGGGGAGCCCTGTGCCTGTGCCTGTGTGTGCTTCCATGTGATCCTAAGTCCCCCTGTGTCTCTGTGTTTGCAGGTGTCCAGTGTGAGGTGCAGCTGGTGGAGTCTGGGGGAGGCCTGGTGCGGCCTGGGGGGTCTCTGAGACTCTCCTGTGCAGCCTCTGGATTCACCTTCAGTAGCGACTGGATGTGCTGGGTCCGCCAGGCTCCAGGGAAGGGACTGCAGTGGCTTGGAGAAATCAATCCTGATGGAAGTACCACAAACTATGCCAGTGCTGTGAAGGGCCGCTTCACCATCTCCAGGGACAATGCCAAGAACACGCTGTATTTGCAAATGAACAGCTTGAAAGCCGAGGACACGGCCGTGTATTACTGTGCCAGATACACAGTGAGGGGCAGTCAGTGTGAGCCCAGACACAAACCTCCCTGAGGGAGGCAGCAGGGCTGGGCTGCAGGGAGCATCCAGGACACCAGGGGGCGCTCAGGACCAGCACAGCCCCTAAACAGGAGCAGGTGGAGAGTTGAGCAAAGGCACCATTTCCTGCTCTGCCTTAAATTAACTTTGCTCCCAGGCTCAGCGACAGCGCTCACAGAAAGCCCTTTTCTAAATCTCTAGGTTTAGCGATTGCATTTGTGAATAAAAAAGGAGGCTCTGTCATAAATCTGATCAAATTCAGTTGCTGAAAGGAACTTCACAGGAAACTCTAATCACAAATTCTTACCTGGTTAAGGATTAACAAAACTAATTAAATAAGTAAAGGAATCTTATGTTAATAAAACAGGACAGGAAGGAAATGGTAGGAGGAAACTCCGTCTTAGTACTATTAATGTAAAAACAACAACATTCAAGCACTAACCAGTTTGGCTCAGTGGATAGCATGCAGATTAAAGGGTTCAGGTTTAATTCAGGTCAAGCACATGTACCTTGTTAGCAGGCACATCCCCAGTGGGGAGTGTGCAGGAGACAGCTGATCAATGTTTGTCTCTCATTGATGTTTTTAATTCTCTATCCCCCTTCCTTCCTGTCTTTAAAAAAATCAAATATACATATATTTTTAAAAAAACATCCAAACCTGTAAAGAAATTTTGTGAGTTTATTTCAGCCAAACTGTCGACAAATGCCAGGATGCAGAACCTCAACAAACTGGGATAATGCTCCTGAGAATGGCTGGTTACATCTGTATTTATACATTGGAATCCGAATAGGGACATAGGTGGGTTACAAGAATTCCATTGATGATAGATTAGAGAGGCAGGAGAAAGCAAAGCCAGGAAACCTCTGGGATTGGATAAAAAGTAAAATGAGAGGCACATGCTTAGGTGGGTGCAGGAAAGTTAACATCACATTGAAGGAATTTGTGGTATCTGTCCTGGTGCCCAGGCACATTACTGTTGTGCCCCAAGGAGAATGGAAAAAGGGAAGGTACCAGTTACCCAGACATTGCAAGGGTATGTTATCATAGATGCAAAAAGACAGCTGGGCTCAGTTACGGTAAAGGTTGACCTTGTCAGAGAAAATGCCCGCCTAGGAGGTAACTGCCCACCATCACTGCGTTTAGTTAGTTTAATGTCAGACCTTCCTTTGTGGTGACTTTGGGTCTGAGTTTGCAGGACCGCCGTGCCTGCCTCCCCTCGGCGGTCAGGCCAGCATGAGACCCTTTGGCCCACAGTTCCGAGCCCAGGGAGGGCCGTGTGCACGTTCCACCAGGAGTGACGATGGAGCTCACAGCTCAGTTTTTGGATAAACACTTCACAGCGGCCTCACTCAGTGAGTGGGAAGCCTTTTGTTGAAAAAGCGCATTGGCCTCTCCGGGTCTGCACCAGCGTTCGGACCCCTGACCCGCGTTATCACTTTCTGGGCAGAGCCTGGGCGTCAGGCTCTAGGCCGATCCTCAGGTGTTCCTCTGTGTTTATGCCTCGCAGGGGCTGGTGTTTTTCTGTCCAAATGCATTTTCCCACTGGTGTTGCTTGTGCACCAATTCCTGTCATTGTCTGTTTCCACATCCTTTAGGGTTTTCCATGTGAATAATGACGTCATCTCCAGGGCGGGCATGGGCGGGTTCGAGCCCCCGCGCCTCCAGGAGAAGCCAGAAGGTGCCTGGGCGACCCTGCAGGTGCCATCCCGGACCCCACCCACCGGGACCCTCCAGTCCCCACAGCTCCGGCCCCTGGCGGACCCGGGCCCGTCCTGAGGCCGCCCCTGGACCAGGTGGGCCTCCCCCCATTGACTGCGCGGCCCGAGCCCGCGAGGCCAGCTCTCCAGGCCCCGCACCCGGGCCTGGGGCGCCCCTCCTGGCAGGAGCCGCCCGGGACCCCCTGCACACCCGGGGCTCGGATGGCGGGAGAGGAGACCCCGGTGGGAAGGCCACAGCAGGACCTCAGGGCGGAGGCCGCCCACCTGAGGGAGTCCACGCAGCCGACGTGGGGCGGGAGCCCGCACCGGGCAGGGACCACGGGAAACTTAATCCCAGAGTTTGTCCCACCGAGTCCTGCTGAGAACCAAACAATGCACGTCACTGGGACGGGGGAGGGAGCCTCTCCGTGTTCTTGCGGGAGGGCTGGGGGCGCGGCGGGCGCACAGGGAGCAGCAAGCACCGGCTGCTCACCCCGTCCGGCCACTCTGACCGCCTCCGGCTGAGGCTTCCTCCGTGGTTCCGGAGACAGGACCCGGGAGAACCCTGCACGGGCTCTGGTACTGGGCAGAGTCCAGCCCCGGCTCCAGTGGCTGAGTGCTGCGGGCTTCATGGTTCCCGCAGGCGGGGCCTGGCTCCTGTGGGAGCATTTAAAGCGGCCAAGGCCTTTTCCTGCTGTCTCCTCTCACCCTGGCCAGCAGAGGCCTTTTCTAGCTGTCTCCTCTCGCCCTGGCCAGCTGAGGCCTTGTCTAGCTGTCTCCTCTCACCCTGGCCAGCCGAGGCCTTTTCCAGCTGTCTCCTTTCGCCCTGACCTGCTGAGGCCTTTTCTAGCTGTCTCCTCTCACCCTGATAGGCTGAGGCCTTTTCCAGCTGTCGCCTCTCACCCTGGCCAGCTGAGGCCTTTCCCAGCTGTCTCCTCTCACCCTGGCCAGCTAAGGCCTTTTCCAGCTCTCTCCTCTCACCCTGGCCAGCTGAGGCCTTGTCTAGCTGTCTCCTCTCACCCTGGCCGGCTGAGGCCTTTTCCAGCTGTCTCCTCTCGCCCTGGCCAGCTGAGGCCTTTTCCAGCTGTCTCCTCTCACCCTGGCCAGCTGAGGCCTTTCCCAGCTGTCTCCTCTCACCCTGGCCAGCTAAGGCCTTTTCCAGCTCTCTCCTCTCACCCTGGCCAGCTGAGGCCTTGTCTAGCTGTCTCCTCTCACCCTGGCCAGCTGAGGCCTTTTCCAGCTGTCTCCTCTCACCCTGGCCAGCTAAGGCCTTTTCCAGCTGTCTCCTCTCACCCTGGCCAGCTGAGGCCGCGCATCCTGGCTCGGGTGCACACGCTTCCGTTCTTACAGCCGCTCCCTCCTCCCGCACTCCGGGGCCTGTGGACACTCAGTGGCCCTTTCCAGTAAAGGTGGCCATGCTGGCGTGGCGCTCAGAGAAACTCCCCAAGCAGAACCTCGCCTCTGGGACTCCTGTCAGGAGCCATCTTTCTTTTATTTATTTTTTTAAATGTATTTTGCTGATCCTCACTGAGCATATTTTCCGACTGATGTTTAGAGAGAATGCAAGGGAGAGGGAGAGACAGAGAGTGAGACAGAGACATGGATCAGTTGCCTCCTGCACACACCCAACCAGGGCTGGGACCTGCAACAGAGCTGAGAGCCCTTGATCTGAATCAAACCAAGGACCTTTCATTCTCCCTATCCCCTGGGCCACACCAGCCAGGGCAGGAGCCATTGCTGTTTGCAGACTCACCACAGGGTCACTTTAGAAGGAAGAGCTTCTGTGCATCCAGCTGGGCCATTTGCTGTCTTGGCTGCTCCTGCCCCTGCTCCCTGCAGAGATGCCCCCTAGTTGCCATCTCCCTGAGCTCATGGTGAGGGCACCTCATCAGGAGGCAAAACGCTAGCCCAGGCCTATGTCCTTCCCCTGTGGGTCCCCGGGTCTGGGGACGCTCACCTGTGCCCTCTGCTCCCAGGCTCCCCAGCTGCCCAGCTCTGGGTTCACAGGGAGTGTGTCTGACACACAAGCACCTGGGCTGTGACCCCAGAAACTCATCCACTGAGAGGAAGGGCCGCTGTCTTCCTCACTGGTTAGTCCTTGTTGCCTAGAGGGATGCTGGTGTGTCACAGGACTCAGTGCTGGTGGAATGAGTGAGTGCATGAATGAATGAATGAACTCCAATCAATTAATGTGGGTGAACAGGCTCAGGAATTGGGGTAAGGTCCACAATGCTCACACCCAGGGGCCCTTCTCTGAGTACCCTTGTCTGTGACCCCTGTCTTGGGTCTTATTTGCCCAAGACACCGTCCTGGAGAAATCTAAACACAGAACTGGGGTCTGTGCCTCAGAGGGCCGTGCACCCGGTTCCTTATATCAGTGAGCGATGCTCAGGCAAATGCCAGGTGTGGCTTCCTGTGTAAATACAGCCCCCTGGGGCCACAGAGCCTGCTGAGTGTGGCTGACCAGGGACATGGCGGTCTCCTTCCTCGTCTTCCTTCCCGTGCTGGGGCTCCCCTGGGGTCAGTGTCAGGGGGCCTGGCGGATCACAGCCGTGGTCACAGGGATGTGGACTGACTGACCTTGTTGCTTCTTCTGTCCCAGGTGTCCTGTCCCAGGTGCAGCTGCAGGAGTCGGGCTCCACGGTGGTGCGGCCCTCGCAGACCCTGTCCCTCACCTGTGCCATCTCTGGGGACAGTGTCTCCAGCAACAGTGCAGCTTGGAACTGGGTCAGGCAGCCCCCAGGGAAAGGGCTCCAGTGGCTGGGAAGGATCTACTTCAGGTCCCAGTGGAAAAGAGATTACGTGCCCTCTCTCCAAAGTCGGTTAGTCATCGACCCCGACACGTCCAAGAACCAGTTCTCCCTGCAGCTGAGGTCTGTGACCACCGAGGACACGGCCGTGTATTATTGTGCAAGATACACAGTGAGGGGAGGTCAGCCTGAGCCCAGACACAAACCTCCCTGAGGGAGGCAGCAGGGCTGGGCTGCAGGGGGCGCTCAGGACACCAGGGGGCGCTCAGGACTAGCATATGGCCAGGACCAGGAGAAGGGGGAGAGTCAGCAGATAACTTTTTTTCCCTCTGCCTTAAAATAGTTTTGCTCCTAAGCTCAGCCACAGAGCTCCCAGAGGCCCTCTCTGTGTCATTGTGTTTGTGAACAAAAAGGGGGCTCCGTGGGAAATCTGACACAACTCAGGGACTGAAAGGAACCTCACGGGAGGGGAGGCTCTGATCACAAATTGCTACCTGGGCCGCCCTGGGGGAGGGCCGGCCCAGGCCTATGACTTCTTAACTAAAGGGCTTTCTTTCCCTTATGCAACCCCATCCGTTATTCTGGGTTAACACACCTTTGACATAAGTATGAGCACGCTTTAGAGAGCGAATCTTGGCCGTTGGATGCCCACTTTGGAGACGTGTCTATTTAGGCCCTTTGACCATTTTTTGATTGGATTGTCTTCCTTTTGTTAAGTTGGATGAGTTCCTTATATGTTTTGGAGATGAACTCCTTATCAGATGTATCCATGCAGTTGCAAATGGTAAGGGTTCTCTCTCCTTTACTGCTGCATAGTAGAGTTCTTTTTTTGTTTGTTTTGTTTTTGTTTTTTACCCACTCATCAGCTGATGGCCACTTAGCTGTTTCCAAATATTAGATATTCTAAGTTGCACTATATATGAACATAGGAGTGCATATATTCTCTCTCTCTCTCTCTCTCTCTCTCTCTCCTCTCTCTCTCTCTCTCTCTCTCTCTCTCTCTCTCTCTCTCTGCAGGAAGAAGTCCCTTTAATAAAATGTTATCAACATATATCTTACACAAAACTACAATGTATCATAATTACTTTTTTCTCTCTCTTAATTCAAAACCAGACTACAAGGTAAGAAAAGAAACAACAACACAGAAACTGCTACAATGTTCCCAACAATCCACACAAGGTCTTTTTCAGGCAGATGACATCTCACATATGATTGATAGATCCTCCCCTCCCCCAACCGGTGGGCGGAGTATGATGCAATCTGCCTGGAAATACCTGTGTACCTAACCAAGTACCTTATATGGACTATACATTGAACCACAAATCAACACCTGCCAAATCCCCTAAGACCCTGTTCCTATATGGACCATACATCAAGCCACCATCAGCAAGTGCCGAGTACACTAAGCCCCATTCCTCCCTCCACAGGCACATTCCACTTCGCACAGCTTGCTGTTCTCCCATTGGGAGGCCGCCTGGGAGGTCTTTTTCCCTTAATAAAGCCTGTCATCCTGGTTTTCGGCTCCTGATTGGTTTCTCATTCTGGTGCCGAAACCCGGGAGAGATGAACGGGAGCTTGCACAATTCTCGGACCTAGCCCCAAGCTTCTCTGGCTCCACTTGGGGATACGGTTCTGAGTTGACTGGCCCCTCTCTCGAACGCTGCCAGACCAGGACACTTGGGGATCTAGGGGACCTAGGGGACCTAGTCTCTTCCCTCCCACCAGTAGGCCTCAGGGACTTTCTCAACCCCCTACTTTTTTTCTCATTCCCTGTGACCTGGAGAGGCATTAAGGTCTCAGAGTTTCCCGTCTACTCGGCTACTCATGCTACAAAAGCCCAGGTGCCTGACTGGGAATTATCTTCTACTCCACGGGGAAGGTATCTTGGGGTGACGACCTCAGAACCTTCTCTCGGCCCCCTCTCCCTACAGGTTGGCTGAGGGAACAGGAGGATGCTCCTTGTTCCTTCCCAACTTCTGCTTGTCCTTCCTCCCAGTCATGGGGACTTCTCAATCCAACCCCCTGAAACACACCCTTAGGGTGTTTCCTTGCCAGTCTCTCAGCCCCTGGTCTTTCTGGCCACATCAAACCAAAAAAGCTCTGCCTCGCCACAATATAAACTCCACAATGACTCTCAGTGGCCCAAAAAATGGCACTTGCAATTTCAATATCCTCCAAGACCCAGATAATTTTTGCCACCGGACACAGGCCTCAGAGCTCCTACGATCAGGTTTTCTTTTTCCTCCACTCTTGCCCCTGATTTTACTCCTCATGTTCTACTCATCAGATCCTCCTCACAAAGTCCTCTTCACCCCCTCAAACCAGCCCTCAGCCCCTTTCTCTGTCTTCTGATTCTTTCGGCCAAGCTGATCATTCATCTCTACCTCACCCACTCCCACTGCCCCTTACAACCCTGCCAGGAAACCTGCACCCCATGCTTTACTGTTGGAGAACTCGAACCCTCCCACCTTCCCCTGTGTGGTCTCCATAGAATCTCCACCCCTGTGACCACCAGGCATCGAATTCGCAGTGGCTGGCCTGTTCCCTTTGCAGGAGGTTTCAGGGGGGAAGGTATTATTTGGATAGCCATTCCCTTCTCACCTTCTGATCTTTCTCAAATTGAAAAATGCCTCAGCTCTTTCTCTTAAGACCTTCTTCACCAGCAGCTGCCTTCTCCTCAGTCCCGAGAGACCAAATCCTGAGAATGTGAGGTCCAAAACAGCCTTTTCATCTCACACTCATCCTCAGGCCACCCAGAGACTGCCTCCCTCAACAGCCCCTTCTATTCCCACGTCCACGCTACCCCTGAGGGAGGCAGCAGGGACTGAGGGCATAGTCTGAGTCCACGTCCCACTCTCTATGTCCAGCCTCACAGATTGAGAGGCATCTCAGGCTTCTCTACCACTGACCTGACCACCTTTACTCCCCCCAACATACGCCACAAAATTCAAAAATTGGATACAGGCCCACAAACCCTTCAAAAAGACCTCATTAACCTGACCTTTAAGGTCTTTAATAATAAAGACAAGGAGACCCAAATCCAAAATCAAGCGAGATCAGGCCAAGACTGAGGCCCAGTAGGAGGCCTTCCAGCTCCTAGCCGCCACTCTCACAAATCCCAAACGGAGTGCCGGTCCTCCAACTGCAGGTAAGTCAGGGGCTAAGCCTCCTCTGGGCCCATGCTTCAAATGAAACAAGGAAGGACACTGAGCCAAATTCTGCTCAAACCTGAGACTCCATCTGGGCCCTGCAGAGAAAGCCACTGGAAATCAGACTGCAGTCAGGCCCCTCTGTGCCAGCAGCCAGTTCCAGCCTGTCATAATTGCAACAGTTTCATTGAAAGGTTGATGGAACTTGGGGACTCAACAAGGGCTGAGTCACATTTACATTATCACCTGTTGCCCAAACCTGAAATTGAATTGATTGTTTGCTGACAGACAGCTCAGGGCATCTTAATCTACATGTTATTGCCTCCTACTGGTCAAACACCTGAAAAGCCATAGGCTATTCCCCAATCTGACAATGGACTCCATAGGCTAACCCTGACCTTTGAAGTGTCCACTTTGCCTTAGGACAAATTGTGTTAATAAAAAGCAAGGAATCCTGAGACAAGGAGAACGAGATTTCTTTAGCCAGGCTCCTTTGGCCCCCAAATACCTTTCAAAATTTTGTTTCATTTCTGGATTCTTATTTAATTTATGCACATCCCCTTCTCCAGGTTTCTGAACCCTTCTAGATGCTGGATCAAGACCACCAACATTAAATGACATCCAACGTCTGGCATTACCTTCGGGTATGACCTCTGTATCTGGTTTGAGGCTCCCAGACCTCCTAGAACTAGCCACTGAAGAAGCTGCCCAGGCCCTGACACGGCCCCTCCGACTTACATCACCAGGACAGAACCGGAGGTAACGACTATGGTGGTAGGTAAGCCGATCTCCTTTTTAATTGACACTAGGGCCACTTATTCTGCCCTCTCCAAACTCACTGGAATCTTTATCCACTCCTCAGTCTCTGTTATGGGGGTTGACAGATCAGTCTCACAGCCATTAGCCACCTCACCTCTAAACTGCATCTTACTAAATTCCCCCATCCACTCTTTTCTCATTCTACCTTGGTGCCCACCCAGAGCTACCATGCACCCCCTCATAAAACCCAGTTGTCCCAAACCACAGTCACCTACCTCACTTCCACTTTCTCACCCCACAAGTCCAAGTCATTCTTTGGACTGTAAACACCTTATCTCCTCCATGACTGTCCCCTCCTCTGAACAAGAAATTTTCCCCTTTCTCAGGATCACTGGGTACCCTTTACTCTGGGTTCACAGCTTCAGTCTTCTTGCGAAACTTCTCTATGGCATGACATGGCGAAGGGACCCCCTCACTGAGCCTTTAGGTCCCAAGGCCAACACTCTCACCCCTCTAGTGCTCTGAAAACTGCTCTCACCTCAGCGCCTTCTTACTGCACCCCTCCCCCACCCCACCCTTCCCAAAGAACAACTTTCTTGACTGCACAGGCTTACTTAACAGTCTAGCTAGTATCAGAAACTGAGATCATTATCTCTAGGGAGAAATGTGGCAGTTTTAAACCCAAACTGCGAGAGGCCTGGGAACAGGCTGCAGGGCCTACCCCCTCCTCCCTTGCATTTTCCCCAGCCTCATCTTCCACTCTTCCTTTCCTTCCCTTTCTCTTTTCTCTTGGATAACAGCCCATTCTAACATTCCCTCCCACTTTCACTGCTACACAATCTCAATCACTCATCTGTCACCTTTTATTGGTAGCATCATGGTGACTACCCTCTCAGTTTGGGGTGCAGAACTAGAGAAAGGAATCGCATATCCTTTAGTCCACCTCTTCTCCTTACACCTTTCAGCTTATCTCCATGATAAGGGATTTTTCTTCCTCTGTGGATAAAACACATACATCTGTCTCCCTATCCTCCATATCCCCTACCACCCTCAGTCTTCTTGTAAAGTAGAAAAGGCCAATCATCTCTTAAAAACACATCTAACCAAGCTATCCTTAGAGCACCATATGCTGTGGACTGAACTACTGCCCTGGCACTAATGAGACTGAGGGCCATGCCAGGACAAGCACTACTTCTGAGCCCCTTCGGGAAATGCATGGGCGGCCTTTGGTCCTCCAAACCCCAGAGGACAATTCCTTTTCCCCTGAAGACTACTTCCCTGCCTTTGCCCATATAGGGCACTCTTAAAACAAGACCTTGATAATCTTCTCCCCCTGTTCCTTTCCTACAACTTCTATTCATCTCTCAGTCCCTGGGGACTTGGTCTATGAAAATAAAAATTAAAAGGCATCCTTAACACCCACATGGGAGGGGCCTTACCCAGTCATACTATCTACCTCTGCTGCAGCAAAGGTACAAGGAATATACCACTGGTATCACCTCTCACACATTAAGCCATATAAGCCTCTACACAAAACACTACCTTCCTGCATTTCTACCCCCATAGGACCTACCTCTCTCAGGCTCACCAAATGTATCTTCACCATCTCCAAAGAGGACTTGGCAACACCATCCAGGACCTAATGATGCATCAATCCTCACAGGTTAATTCTACTATTTCCTGCAGTGCATCCTGCAGGGCTAGTCCTGGTGGCGACCTCGATCTGCTTCCCATAGAAGATTTACACTCAGTAGATTTTACCTAGTAAGAGACCCTCCTAATTTTCACTCTGAAAGGAGCTAAGGTTTTTGAATTCCTTTTATATGTTTGGTATCCTCGCCATAATCCTCTTACAAGCAGCTAATAATGAGTGCACTAATGAAGGATTTTTTTTTTAGGTGAAACAGACTTGGGATGATGAGGGAGTCATCAATTCTACTGTCTGGGATGGGAAATCCTCCAGTGACACTCTCTATTTTGATGCCTACACAGCCATGGCCCTGGGGTGGTCCAGCTAGGGTGGGTGGCATCAGAGCTATGCCAACTACCACACATATCTCTGTATGAAATACTGCAACAAAGGGGACTGTGACGATGTAGGGGGTTCTACTGTCCATATTGGCAGTGTCCTCACTACCACTCTGGTGTAGTCTGCTAGTAAACCTCAGACCCCCCTCTGACAGGCAATCCTGTCAGCTTTACCATATCAAACCCAGTAAACCCACTCTTGAACCAGGCTCAGCCAGCAGGGATTAGAATAGATGGAGGAGGTAGGGAACTCGGGGGTATAATTGTCTTTATCAAATCCTATATTAATCCCTGACCTATCCTTCCCCCACTAAAGACATACTCTCTCACCCTATGAACCCTGGACCTATTCCTTTGTCCACTCTCATCAACACAATTTTCTATCTACTCTCTAAAATCAATCCCTCCTTCTCTACTCTCTGCTGGATTTGTTTGTCATTGGTTCAAACTCTCATCATAACCACTCAATCCCAACCTATTGAACCACTAAGTTAACTCTTATCTATACTAAACCTCAACACACTCTATATAACATCTCTCTCTTTAATACAGAAAACACTACCTGTTTAACAAATACTTCCAAACCACTACCTCAACTACTCCTACACCCTACTATTGTGCACAATCTATAAATTTACTCCCTCCCTTAGCCTGCCCCCGACCAGGTATTTTTCTCCTCTGAGGGACTACAGCCTACACCTCTGTCCCCCAGGACCTGTCACACTTGCTCTGTCTTTATGTCTTCCTAACCCCCAATCTTTCAATCAGAACAGAGGGAGAATGTGAATCCTCTCTTGGTCTTCTCAGACCTTGCCACAAAAGGGCGGCCCTTGTTACCCTCTTAGTGGGATGGGAGTCTTCACTGCAGTAGGAAAAGGAGTAGGAGGCATTTCCTCCTCTTTCATTTCTACCACAATTGTCTGCTGAATTTTCAGAAGATATCTCCAACATTAGCAATTCCCTTGAATCCCTTCAAAGGCAGGTAGACTCCTTAGCAGCAGTAGTCCTATAGAACCAGCACACTTTCGATCTCTTGACAGAAGAAAAGGGGAGTGCCTGTGTTTTCCTTGGGGATGAATGATGTTACTTTGTAAATGAATCGGGAATTATCAAAGATCACATTAAATCCCTCCAGGACAGGACATAACCAGCTAGAAAGGGAGTACGCCATCTTTGGCTCACTTACCCTATGGCTCCTCCCACTATTATGCCCACTGGTATTTATTCTTTTAGTTTTGCTCATTGGCCCCTGTCTCATGCCCTGTTTCACTAGTTGTTTTTTGTTTTGTTTTGTTTTGTTTTATAACAGAATGCAGGCATTTGCCAGCCAGAAGGTGGGAGAGATCTAGCTGGCCTTGAATTCAGAGCCTAGAGACACCTCTGGCATCAGAATCTTTGAGACCCTGGGTGGATGCCCCTGGCGATGCCCGCTCTCAGCAGGAAGTGGCTACAGAAGACGAACCTTCACCCCTGACCTTGCCCAGACTCTCGATTATTTTTACTATTACCTAAAGCTTGGAATGATAGATTCTCCCTTCTGCCAACTGGTGGGTGAGGTATGACATAACCTGCAGTCTGGAAAAACCTGAGCACCTAACCAGGCACCTTACATGTACCATACATTGCCGGGAGCCATAAAAACAAGAGTTCGGTCTCACTTCCTGGTCAGCCCTACTTCCTGATTGAGCCAGCGAGCACCAAGGAAGCCCGTGCGCGCCAAAGGCCAGACCAATCAGCTAAGGACAGATACCCAGTCCCCAACCAATCACCCCATGGCAACTCCTTATCCTGTTCCTCCCCTTCCGAGCCTTTAAAAACCACAACACTTCAATAGAGAAACGGGGCTTGATCGGAACCCCTCTTGCCTCCATTCTCCCGCGCTCCTTGTTTGATTCATTCTCTTAGGTGGTTTCTGCGTGCCCTAGTTGTTGCCCCACAGGCCGGGGCAATACATTGAACCACAAATCAACACCTGCTAACTACCCTAAGCCCTTGTCCCTATATGGACCATACATCAAGCTGCCAATCGGCAAGAGCCCAGTACACTAAGCCCAGTCCTCCCTCCACAGGCGAGTTCGCTCTGCCCGGCTGGCTGTCCTCCCATTGTGAGGCGCCGGCAGGTCTGTTCCCTGGATAAAGCCCGTCATCCTGGTTTTCAGCTCCCGGCTGGTTTCTCAGTGACATGCACGGATCAGAAAGGGGAGAAACAAAGATGAGGTTCGGGGAGAGGAAGGGGAGTAAATGTACAAAGAATTTGGGTGTCTTCAGGGCAAGACTCAGAGGTTTCCATTGGGTCCTGAGGTGAGAAAGGCGAGTCTCCCCTCCTGGGAGGGGACAGGCTCCACTGTCACCTGTGCTGGGTTTTGAAAATAAAAGCAGGACCGGCCCCGCCCTTGCGGGCCTCTTTCCATCCCGGCCGCCCAGGCAGAGGAGCCCCGCATGTCCGCCCACCGGCCGGGGAGGCCGCGGAGCTGCTCGGCTCCTGACCCCGAGGAACCAGCGGAGGGCGGCCCCGAACCCGGGACCGGAGGCCCGCAGCTCCGGGCGCTGCAGCGGCCGATCCGCCGCCGGACGGAGGCTGGAGCCGGCGGCGGGGGGGTGGTGGCCAGAGGAGGCGGCCGCTCCCGGTGAGCACCGCCGTCCGCTGGAACCCGGGCCAGCGGGGCCGCGGCCGCACAAGGTCCGCGGAGCCGGTGCCGCCCGGACCCGGAGGCCGCCTCCCGGCCAGCGCCATCCGGGCCACCAGAAGCCCTGATGGAGGAGAGGAAGCTGGGGGCTCCTAAGCACCGCCCCCCCAAACAATAGAGGCATCAGCTCCCCAAAAAAACAAACAAAAAACCAAACAAACAGGACTGGAAGCAGCGCGTCTCTTTGGTGGCTGCCGGAGCCCACCCCACAGCTATCCCAACGTGTTCCACTTGTTCCAAGCATCTGCTGAGCAAGTCTGGTCAGTGTCCTGTCTGTGGAAAAGGAGGAAGAATCAGCAGAAGAAAAGAAAAAAAAAAAAAAGAAAACTCCAAACTCCACCCCTCCACGGCCAGCACACACCTAGGACTCCAGCGCCAGGGGACCTGATGGAGGTCACAGTGTCCACGTCCCAGTCACAGCCCTCCTGCCAGGGGCGGCTCCTCCTCCAGACCTCCACCATCCGCAGGCTGCTGGCTGGGGGGCTGATGAGGAGGCTGCAGGGGGGTCCCTGGAGGAGGAAGCAGTCCGGGAACACAGAGCACACCACCAGGCTGCAGCCAGTCTCTGGAAGTGAGTCCTGAGAGCCTGCATCCGGAGGCCTGGCCCGGAGGCCCATAACGCGGTGGAGGACATTCTGGGGTCCAAGTTGGGCAGCTGCTGTTGCCACCTTGCCTAAGAAAAACTAAGCAAAAACAAACAAACAAACAAAAACAGTCCCTGCCCTTCCCTTGCCCATCTGCACAACCAAAAACCTCTCATGGAAAAGGGTGACTTCCTTTTGTTTTCCCAAAAGGCCCTTTGAAAGAAGCCACATATTGTAAACGGCCCAGTTTATTATTATTGTCATCATTATTATTTTAGTTGGCTACCAAGACAGCGTGAGATCTCACACTAAGACTACCTCTCTGGTGGAAGGGCTTGGGTACAGACAGCAGGGCTTGGTGGTGATGGTGGGGGGTGTTTGTCCCTTTAAAAGAAGAAGAAGAAGAAGAAGAAGAAGAAGAAGAAGAAGAAGAAGAAGAAGAAGAAGAAGAAGAAGAAGAAGAAGAAGAAGAAGAAGAAAAGAGGTTGGTTGGGGTGAAATGAGGTGGGAGTTTGCTAGGAGCTTCTTTAAAAAATAATCTCCCCTACCCCACCCCCGAAAACAAATAAAAAATTCTAACAATGGTAAAACCTAAACAGAAGACTACAAAAAAGGGTCATGTACATAAAAGATCCTTTTTGGGAAAAGGCAAGGGGTAGGATTTTCCTGGTCAGTGACTTGAAATATATTTTTATTTTGAGGTTTTTTTTTTTCTTTTTAAGTTTGGGATATTTTACAGAGAGGAAGGGAGAGAGATAGAGAGCTAGAAACTTAGATGAGAGAGAAACATTGACCAGTTGCCTCTTGCATACCCCCTACCGGGGATGTGCCCACAACCAATGCACATGCCCTTGACTGGAATCGAACCCGGGACCCCTCAGTCCGCAGATTGACGCTCTAAACCTGAGCCAAACCGGTTTCGGCTTATTTTGAGTTTTGTCCTTCTTGTTTTATGGAATGAAATGTTCAGCCTTTTATTGCATGACACTAAAATGGGGAAAGGTTGGGGAGTGGAGAGGGCAGGATGGATGGGGAGCAGAGATTCCCCTCCCCCAGCTCCTGGGCAATGACACCTCACTTCTTGCAAAAGCTCTGGCATCTCCGCGCCTGCAATGCGGGCTCTCTCTGCATCTTGGAGAACAGGGGGTGACTCACTCAGAGTCACGTGGTTCTGGAAGGAGTGGAGGTAGTTCCCTCCTCCTCTGGAGGATGGCTAATGCCTCTGATGTTGTTAGGAGGGTTTTTGGAAGTGCACCTATGTCACCGGACCCTCAGGATCCGTTCCTGTAGCGTGGCCTCATGCCGCCCATCCTCCCATGGGGACGGAGGAGCCTGGACCCACGGGGGAGTTGGGCCGGCTGCCTCCAGGAAGCACCGGATTCATCGTCGTGTAGGTGTCGCTAGAATTTGCTGAATCTGCAGGACTAGGCATGGCTGGTGTTCCTGGGGGGCCCACCGCCAGGAGGTCCCACTTAGGTGCCCAGTGATGAGGTATGGAATCAGTCAGCTCCGGTAGGATTGGGCCCATGTTCATCCCCGGTGTGGCGGCCCAGGGAGTGGGCGGTGGTCTCTGGCCGCTGCCCTAGTTCTGTGGGCGAGACCCATCGGTCCCCTGCCTGAGGAGGGTTCATCCTCTGCATTGTCCTCCCATGTTGGGGTGTCCTGGTCCTGCGGGGACCATGGGGGTGGGCAGCTGAGGCTGTGTCCCAGAAACTACTCAGGTGGCTGGTTTCCCATTCTGAGGGGGCTGCCTGCGTATCTAGTGACATAAAAGGCTGATGGTGCGGCCCCTCATGCCACTGGGATGGCGGGGTGGAGGCTGTGAGTGCAGCAAGGGCTGTGGCCCCCGAGGACCCTGACAGAAACCCAGCAGATGGGGCCTCAGGCCTCAGTCATGGGGGGCGGTGCCAGCCCTGGGCTGGGGCAGCTGCTGAGCTGTGGTCCTGAATGGCTTCTGCTCCACTGGACCATGCGCAAGGATCTCCCAGGAGCCGCACAGAAAAAGCCCGGTGCGCACACCCGGAGCGCACAACCCGGAGGTTCCCCAAGTGATGCTGTCCCGTCGGGTCTCTGACCAGAAGGTCTGAGCAGATCTGGCTCCTATGCGCAGTAGATATTCATAGACGCATAAGCTGACCCAAACCTTACAACTGCAAAAACCACCCGACCCCTCGCTTCTTCCTGTTCACCACACACTCCTCGCGGCCCCTATGCCCAGCTCCCAGGGTCTGAGACTCAGTGCTGGACTCTGGATGCTTGATGAGCTTTGGGGGATAGTGAGGGCTCTCACATCCCCCCAAAACAACTGCCCCCCAAGCTTAGCACCTGGGAGCACACAAGAGCAGCAGGAGGCCGAGGGAAGAGGAAGGAAAGCGACATATGTCCTTTCTGATTGGTGTTGAGGTTTCTTAGGATGTATTTCTATAAGTGGGGTCACTGGCCACATAGGAGTTTCATTTCTAATTTTTAAAGGAATCTCCATAGTGTTTTCCATATGGTTGCAGCAGTCTGTATTTCTAATGAACAAAATAAACAGATGAACAAAAACAGGCCCAGAGACATAGAAGCAGGAACAGACTATGGAACGTCAGAGGGAAGGCCGGGGAGGGTGGGTGGGAAGAGATCAACCTATGAACTTGAATGCAGATATGCCTAACCCGTGGACACAGACGATGGGGTGGAGAGTATGGAGGAGGGGAATGGGAGCGGGCTGGAGAGTTAATGGGGGGAAAGGGGAACCTGTGTAATATTTTAAACAATAAATATGTTAATAGAGAGAGAGAGAGAGTGAGAGCAAACCTTGTAAAGGATCCTGTCATCCAATCCCCGCCTTGCTCTCTCCCTCCTCCCTGTCCCCGTCCTCACCTTCCCTCCTGAACTGCAAACGCACACACGAAGCTGCACTGGTTATTCTCTGGAGTAGCTGAGGTCTTGCTGTCTAACAGTTGTTGTCAGTTTGGCTCCAAAAAAAGTCTTATAACACATTCTCTCCATGTTTGCACATTTCTTACATCAACATATTGTCTTTTCTTAATTTAAGACTTCCACTCATACATGCTTATTCCTCATCTGAAGATGAAAGGACACACAGTTATTAAAAACCTTCCACCTCACCAGGTTGAGGTCTAAAGAGTTCACACCCTTTGGTGCACTGGCTGATGGTCCAACCACCGAGCAACACCAGCCAGGGCTCCATTTTAAAGGATGGAAACTCTCTCCCATTGGGAGGCTGGGAACACAGGCCTTATGCACAGGAACAGCAGGGAAGTCCAGTGAAATCTGTGGCTTCGGGCAGGCAGCTGTGTGCCCGTGACAGGGACAGCAGGTCTGACACGGAGGCTGTGGCCACAGGGTCCAGCCAAGCCTCTCCTCCCTCGTCACTTGCAAACGTTCGGGGTATTGACAGGGGGAGATAGAAAGTGGGGGACCAGCTAGAACTGTAAGACATAGCATCCTGCTGTGTTAACCATGATTGTTCATTCTGATTGAAGAAGCACCTTCTCACCCGCTGGCAGCCAGCCCCACGGGGACCTGGGAGCTCAGCTGCCAGTGCAGCCCTTCCTCCATGTGGAGAGATTCACAACTTCGCTGCAGGAAGCAGCCCGCCAGCCCAGGGAAGACCCCAGCCCTCTGCTCTTTGTCAATGGCACCTTTGGCACAGCCTTTAGCTACCTCCCATGTAAGCTTTTGTCCTGTTCCTTTTATTCAACACTAGAGACCTGGTACAGGAATTCTCACAGGAGTGGGGTCCCACAGGCCTGCTAGGATGGGAGCCCATTTGCTCCAGCCAGCAGCAGGAAGGGGCCATGAGCAGTTGGCTGGCCAGCCCCACTCCGGATCAGGGTATTGGAGGGTAATTGGGGGCCAAGCTGGCTGGGGATAGGAGGGGGTAATGAGATCTCAGGTCAGGCTGGTTGGCGGCCACAATGGGCATCATAGTCCTGGGTTGTTCTGGTTGTTTCATTCATTCCACCATTCCAGTTGCTGGACTTTTATACATAGAGAGAAGCAGCTGGCATATGGGGGATGCATAGCAGGTTTTTGTAGATGGCCAGTTGCTCTCCCATATTGCCTGGAGCATTGGAATAAAGGCTCATATATGATCCAACCCTGTCTCTGCCTAAGTGGCTCAAGTAGTGATAGCTATGTCCCCATGCATTGTCCTGTTACATATTCCTGTGTGTGATAAGTGATTGGGGAAAATAACAAAGACAATCTGTCATCCTATATAATAAAGAGCTAATATGCAAGTGGTTGTCATGCCATCACGCCATTCTGCTGGGGTTAGGAGACCTATGGCCACGCCCCAGCTGGCACGGGGGCTTGGGGACCAGTTGCCATGCCCCCTGAGGCTGCAGCAGGGGACCTGAGGCCATGCCCCCCACTTGGCACTGGGCCAGGACCTGAGGCTTCCCCCACCAGCACCCTGTGAGGCTTGATTGGGGTGGGGCCGGCTGGGTCTGGGTCTCAAGTGATTTTGAGGCACATGCAAATGGGAAGAGACTTGATTCTGACAGAAGGGAGGCTTTCAAATACATTTCACTAATTTTCATCTTTGACACACACTTCTATTATAAAGAAAGGGCAGATAGCAATATTAAAATATTTCTTCTAATTAGTTCCCTTTTAATGTGCATGAATTTTAGGCCACTAATTATCAAAATAAAAGTATCATTCCAAATCAAATTCTTATTCCCAAACCTAAGAAAGGCAACATGGCCCAAAGTGGGTGAAGGAGAGCGAGAGGAAGCCCATATATGTGCCTCTGGGGCAGCACCTCTGAGTCCTCATCAAAACCCAAAGGATTGAGGACTCTCAATCCTGGAAGCTTCCCCCAAAGGAATGGGATCAAAGTGACTGGTCTCGGGAAAGGAAGAAGGGTCAGGACAGGACTCTTGTCATTAGCATCCTTGAGTCTTATCCCATCTGCAGTCACTCCTAGGATGACAAGGGCAGGCATGCAGCTCAGGGTCACGGCTGCACTCTTATGTCCAGACTCCATGCAAATGGGGCGCTTCTCCTGCTCATAAAGGGGGGCCCAGCCCCACATGCTGGGGAGACACCCAGAGCCCACGTGCCTGAGACAGGACCCAGCGGCTCCACCATGGACTTGGTGCCAAGCTGCGTTTTCCTCCTGATCATTCTTCAAGGTCATTGTCAGGAGAGGGGAGCGCTGAGCCCTGTGCCTGTGCCTGTGTGTGCTTCCCTGTGATTCTAAGTCCCCCCTGTGTCTCTGTGTTTGCAGGTGTCCAGTGTGAGGTGCAGCTGGTGGAGTCTGGGGGAGGCCTGGTGCGGCCTGGGGGGTCTCTGAGACTCTCCTGTGCAGCCTCTGGATTCACCTTTAGTAGTTACCATATGAACTGGGTCCGCCAGGTCCCAGCGAAGGGACTGGAGAGAATTTGTGCTATTACTGGTAATGGTGGTAGCACACACTATGCAGACTCTGTGAAGGGCCGATTCACCATCTCCAGGGACAACGCCAAGAACACACTGTATCTGCAAATGAACAGCCTGAGAGCTGAGGACACGGCCATGTATTACTGTGCAAGAGAAACACACAGTGAGAGGAAGTCAGTGTGAACCCAGACACAAACTTCCCTGAGGGGGCAGCAGCACTGGGCTCAGGACACCAGGGGGCGCTCATGACCAGCAAACCCAGGTCCCAGCTCAGAAGTGGTTCCTATAGGGGTTGTGCAGGCTTCCTACTGGGGTCAATGCTTTTTCCCCCTCCTATTGTCCCTGGGAAAGTTCTTGCTTGCTTCTTTGTGTCTTTAATTAGTTTCTCTGCAGGCAAAAAAGTGGGAAGTGGCTGTGTTTTCATATCTGGTCACTTCTAATATGTGCCCTTCATCTGACCATGTCCTTGTTGGTCATTTTCTGGGTTGAAAAGGAAAACATTGTAAGGATGCCTGTCCCCTAATTGAGAGGGATGCCCCCCAGCCTCCCACATTGTGCTGAGCAGGGATCGGGGGCTCCAGGCTCCAAACCTCACCTGAGGATCATCAGCCCTTGCTTTACCATAGGAGGATCCTTTTAAAAATATATATATTTTATTGTTTTTTTTTACAACGAGGAAGAGAGAGGGATAGAGAGTTAGAAACATTGATGAGAGAGAAACATCAATCAACTGCCTCTTGCACACACCCTAATGGGGATGTGCCCGCAACCAAGGTACATGCCCTTGACCGGAAGCAAACCTGGGACCCTTGAGTCTGCAAACTGACGCTCTATCCACTGAGCAAAACTGGTTTCGGCTGGAGGAGCCCTTTGGGGCAATTAATCATGAGCCTCTCACTGATTTGGAAGCACATGGTGTGTTAGGATCATAATTTGCTGGCATTGCCACTGTGGGACCCTGGTAGAAGTGCCCAGCTGTCAGGGTTTCCTGGGATGGAGGCAGGGAGCAGGTCTAGTGATGGGGCTGTCACAGCACTCCTAGGCCCTGTTCCCCATGGGTCTCAGAACCCGGTCCCAACACCTGTCTCTCTTCCAGTGGAGAATCCACTGGATCATGAGAACCTTCTGAAGGAGACATGTTCCCTACCCACCTTTGCTGTGCCTCCAGGCTCCACAGACACCACCCTATCCTCAATCTTACCCCATCAGGCCTGCACAGAACATACCATGTGGCTGCTCTCTGCCCTCTCCTTCCTGCACTGGTAGATTTTGCCTCAACTGAACTCTCATGCCATCCCCTCATGCCCATCTCCTGTGCCAGGCCCTCCCTGAGACACCAGGGCCAGAGCCACTCAGGTGACCTGAAGCCGGCTCAGCCACCCTGATGAGCCCACATGTGATGTCAGGCTATGGGGGCTCCACCTATGTCAGGTGGAGACACAGCTGACACTGTCCTCAGACCACCTCCATCAACTCACACCTTTGCTGAGGAAATATCCAGGGGGCCATGGGCTCCAGAGAATTGTGGTGTACAAGCCCGTGGCCACTGGGGTCAGAGGGCAGTCAGGAAAGGGCTGGTGCCCAGTCATCTATAATGTAGTCAGTGTCCCACTGACCAGAGCCTAGGTATACAGGGAACTCTGTGAATCCTAAAAGTGGGGGAACAGCCCAGCCAGAGTGGCTCAGGGGTTGAGCATCAACTTATGAACCAGGAGGTCACTGTTCCATTTCCAGTCAGTGCAGGCACATGCCCAGGTTGTGGGCAACATCCCCATGTGGAGTGTGCAGGAGGCAGCCAATCAATGATTCTCTCTCATCATTGATGGTTCTGTCACTCTCTCCCTCACCCTTCCTCTCTGATGTCAATCTATAGTAATAAAAGGGTAATATGCTAATTAGACTGGGTGATCGGGCATCTTCCAGACATCTTCAAGACATCTGACTTCCTTCTGGCCAGTTAGGGGTTGACCAGGCCAGCAGGGGAGCAGTTGGGGAGCAGACAGGCCGGCAGGGGAGTAGTTAGCAAGGGGACAGTTAGGGAGTGATCAGGCAGGTAGGCAGGTGAGTGGTTAGAAGCCAGAAGTTCCAGATTGTAAGGGATCCCTAATTGGAGAGGATGTGGGCCGGGCTGAGGGACTCCCCCACTCCCATGCATGGTGCATGAATTTTTTGCACCAGGCCTTTAGTCTACACTAATAAAAAAGAAGCATGAAAATTGGCCATCACTCCGCTATGCCCACCAGTCAATCAGAAGTGAGTATGAAAATTAACCCAATAAAGATGGCGATGGCCACAGAGCTGGAGTGAGCAGAGGCTTGGGTTGTCCCTGGTAATGGAGAAAGCCAAGCTTCCCAACTGCCCGGAACATGGCTGAAGGAGGGCCACTGGTGGGCTTGGCCAGCCTGAACACAGCCCTCAGCCCCTTACTAGGCTATCCACACTTCCATGGGGTGAGGGTCCTCGCTGGGGGGCTTGGCCAGCCTGCAAACAGCCAGCAGTCCCTCACCCAGGCTGGTCAGGCACCCCAGTGGCCCCCCCCCACTCTGCATGGGGTGTGGCCAGCCTAAAAATGGCCTCACCCAGGCTGGCCAGGCACCCAAGCAGGACTGTCCACCCTTAAGGGGGTGTGGCCAGCCTGAAAAAAACCCTTAGCCCCTTGCCCAGGCTGGCCATAACCCCATGGAGTAAGAGTCCCCAGTAAACAGCCATCTGCCCCTCACCAAGGCTGACCAGGTACCCCAGTGGAAACCCCCACCCTGAAGGGGGTGTGGCCAGCTTGAAAACAGCCCTCAGCCCCTCACCCACCCCAGAGGGGACCCTCACCCCATGGGGCTGTGGCCAGCCTGCTAATCGCCATAGGACCCTTTCCCAGGCCACTCCCTGCCCAAGGGAACTCCCATACTGATTCAGGAAACCTTCAGGGCAAATCAGCCAGCTCTACCTGTGCACTGGGCCTCTATCTATACTAATGAAAGGGTAATATGCTAATTAGACTGGGAGACCTTCCAGGAGACCTTTTGGAAGTTCTTCTGGTCAACGCCATGTTGGCGGGGCCAAGGTAGAGGCAGTTAGAGGCCAAGAAGGGAGGGCAGTTGTGGGTGATTAGGCCAGTGGGGATCAGTTGGGGGTGATCAGGACAGTAGGGGAGCAGTTTGGGGTGAGCAGGCAAGCATTGGGGCAGTTGGGGACAAGCAGGCCAGTGGGGAGGACAGGTGAGGGTAAAGCAGGCCAGCAGGAGGAGCAGTTGGGGGTGAGCAGGTTGGCAGGGGTTTAATTGGGGGCAAGTATGCTGGAACAAGGGGCATTGGGGGGGGGGTTCAAGCTAGTGGGGGGTATTTGGAGGCAAGTAGGCTGACAGTGGAGGCCAGTGGGGGTGAGCAGACCAGCAGGCAGAGTGGTTAGGGGCAATCAGGCAGGAAGGCAGGTGAGCAGTTAGAAACCAGCAGTCCTGGATTGCAAGAGGGATGGCTGACTGCTGGTTTAGGCCTGATCCCTGTAAACTGGCATTAGGATATCCATTGAGGGGTCCCAGATTAGAGAGGGTTCAGGCTGGGCTACGGGGCACCCCCATGCACAAATTTTGTGCACTGGACCACTAGTTATAAAACAAACAAACAAACAAATAAATAAATAAATAAATAAATAAATAAATAAAATATGCAGGTTCGATTCATAGTATGGGCATAAATGGGAGTTAACTAATCAACATTTCTCTCTCACATCAATGTTTCTCCACTTCCTTCTCTTTATATCATTTATTTTTCCTCTAAAAATCAATGAACACATCCTCAGGTGAGGATGAAGAAAAAAGATCCAGTCTGGCTAGTGTCCCTCAGTGGTTGAGTGTCAATCCAGAACCTAAGAAGTCACTGGTTCAATTCCCAGTGAGATTACATGATGGGGTTGCTGTCTACATCTCCAGTAGGGACTATGCTGGAGGCAGGCAACCCATGTTTCTCTCTCATGGATGCTCCTATCTCTCTATGCCTCTCCCTTTTTTCTTTCTAAAAATCAAGAAAAGTATGTATTTTTAAAAACGATCAATCTATATGTATATGTATATCTAGATTAATATCTAATATATCTATATATCTATATGTCTATATATCTATATATATATGTCTATATATCTATATATCTGTATATCTATATATCTATATGTCTGTATATCTATATGTCTCTATGTCTATATGTCTATATACTTATGTCTATATGTCTATATATCTATATATCTATATGTCTATATGTCTATATGTCTATATGTCTATATGTCTATATGTCTATATGTCTATATATCTACATATCTACACATCTTCTCTCTCTCTCTCTCTCTCTCTCTCTCTCTCTCTCTCTCCAAGCCTCAGGGAAGGGACTGGAATGGGTTTCATACATTAGTTGGAAGAGTGGTACCACATACTGTGCAGGTTCTGTGAAGGGCTGATTGACCATCTCAGAGAAAATGCCCAAAACATGCAAAAGAACAGCCTGAGAGCCAAAGACACAGCCATGTATTACTCTGTGAGAGACACAGTGAGGGGAATTCAGTGTGAGTCCAGACACAAACCTTCTTGCAGGAGAGTGTGTGACAACTAGGGGGTGCTCAGGGTTCCTGAGCATAAGGACCATCCCATCAGCAGCAGGTGCAGTTGGAGGTTAGGGCTGGTTTCCTGTGTGGTTTCCTCTTCATGTCACATTTCCCTCAAGGAACCTCTCTGGATCACTGACTCTTCACTTACTTCTGACGTCTCTGAATTAGAAAGTCTGTTGTAAACAGAAACAAGTTCCTCCCGTGAACAATATGCAGAGAGTCTCTTTTAGACCACTTGTGGCAAAATGACTATTAATCACAAAATCTTCTGAACCACATCCCATGAATCTAACAAGAAGCTCTGTTGATTCAAAAGTGCAGCTCACCTGAATGCTGGACAGCATGCACCACAAGTATGTGACCCCAAAGCTAGAGAAGAAGGACCCCTGTTGGTGATGGTCATTGTCTTATCATCATGCTCATAGCACCAAGGGTAGGTGATACCAGCCAGAGGCAGAGGGAGCTCGGTGCAAATATGCAGGCTGATGACCAACACACACACAAATGGGACATGGAATGTTTATTGTGCACAGAATTGAAATCTTGAATAAGGAAGATCTGATTTGATGGAGGCAGGAAAGGAGACTAGCCCATGGTTTTTATTTTGGCAAGGGAAGCAATTCTACTTCCAGGGGTTGGTTTCAATCTCACTATGACATCTAAAGAGAAAACTATGGTTTCTTATTCAGTTTCACATGTTGGGGCAGAGGGAAAAGAGGCAGCAATGAGCCATCAGTTTTAGAAGTCAAACAGAAAGAAAATAGAGTATGGCTATGTATTTTACTTGTAAAACTATGCAAAATGAGAAAACTAGTCCTATGTCTGTAGAATAATCAGCTCTAAATGAGAAGAATATAAATAAGCAAATGATAAGGAAGATGCTGTTGATGATGTTGACAATAAAGATGTGGCGGTGGTGGTGATGGTGATGGTGATGATAGAATTGGAAAGGAATCTTGGTCCAATGTCTTGGTGTGAATCTGTACTTTCCCACCAATCTGTCATTAGCTTTTTCAAAGGCCTGTGTCAACTTACAGTTGGGCCATGGGGGTCACAATCTCTAATGGTATCTGAAGGGTAGATGCCACAGCCTTTTCACTGCAAGGTTCAGGAATCTGGAGAAGGGGCTGCACACAAAATACAAATTTGGAAGGCATTAAGCTCTACCAATCTCTGGACCCAAGGCTTTTTATTCAAACATTTCCCTTTAGCAAAGCAGATATACATATCAAAGGTAAGGTTTGGTAAACAATAAAGGACCATAAGATTAGGGAAATTTTCCTTGGCTGTTCCAGCAGCAGGTAACAATATGCAGATATTCAGCCCTGCTGAATATATCTATTCAATCTTTTGAAGACTTCTCACAATTATTGTGACCTGCTGGGCTTAGCCTCCAGCAAGGAGATGCCTACTTTCTTTTCTGATAAAAAGGAATTCTGTGTGTACAACCATCCTATATAATAAAAGCCTAGCTGGTGTCACGAGACACAGATGTCACTGTGACATTATCACAAGATGACCACCACAAGATGGATAGTAGAGGAGGGCAGCTGTGGGTGAACAGACCAGCAAGGTAGGGCAGTTGGAGGGATCAGGCCAGCAGGGGAGGGAAGTTGGGGGTGACCAGGTTGGCAGGGAAGGGAAGTTGGGGGCTATCTGGATGGCAGGGGAGGGCAGTTGGGGCCATCAATTCAGCAGGGGAGGGCAGTTAGAGGCAATCAGGCTGGCAAAGGAAGGCCAGTTGGGGGCAATCAGGTTGGCATGGGAGCAGTTCGGTATCAATCAAGCCAGCAGAGGAGCTGTTAGCGGGTGACCAGGTTGGCAGGCAGAAGTGGTTAGGGGCAATCAGGCAGGTGAGCAGGCAAGCAGTTAGGAGCCAGCAGTCCTGTATTGTGAGAGAGATGTCCCAGGTTGAAGAGGATACAGGCAGGGTTTAAGGACACTCCCCCAAGCATGAATATTATGCACAGGGCCTCTAGCATCTATAGAAAATGAAATGAATGATTATAAGGAAGCAAATTGTGATGATAACGGTGATGATTACACTGAGGATAATGAACTGAGACACGATCCCTGGTCTAATAGAATGATGGCTCCTCATACAGACACACCGTTACATTGGCTTCTCCACTGAGGGGTATCCATTCTTCTCTGTAAGTATTGACACGTTTTATAATTGCAGGCCTGATTAATTATGCAGCTTCATTGATTCATTCTGAGACCATATGAGTAATGAGCCCAAAGGAGTCCAAGCCCTAATTCTGTGGGAAGGTGTTACCTTCCAGAACAGAGACATGTGCATGTAGGAAACAGGGATCCCCTTCCCACCATTTTACAGTTACATGTTCTTTATTTCTCTTCATCCCTACCTGCATGATCTTTAATGTTTATACTTCTCACAAATACCTCTCCCTAATTATTTAGGTATTTCCTATGACAATACAAGCTGTCTCTATCATGACTTCTGGGTCTTCACTGGGGGAGGCTTTAAACAAATATGTCCAGTAGCTCTCTTTCCATGAACATCATGCACATTTTTGTCATGTGACTCAAAACAAGGCCAGATGCCTCCACTTACCCAGTCCCATAGTCACGACCAGATTTATGGGTGGTTCCCCAGCAGCAGATCTCCCTCCTGGTGTCAGAACCTGCTCCAGTCCCTGTGGCCGTGGTAGCCAATCCACATGGACAGCAGAGGCACAACATTTTTGAGACTTCTTTATAAAATCACCAGTGCAGGCTCCATCAAATCACATACAGATGAATTGAACTTTATGAAAAGTAAAATATTTGTCCCAACCAAATACTCCATCAAGGAAGTTAAATGACAAGCATAGAAAGACAATATTTTTCTGATTCGTGTTCCTGATAGGAGAATGTGTGCAATACACATTAAAGATGTTGCATGTTATGGGGGGAGCCCAGCATTCTCTGACCACAGTGGATATCCCCAAGGACAGGGCAGAGGGAGGCTGGGAATGAGGACTTCCTAATATGGTTGAAGTTCCTTTTCTTAGAGGAAAATGAATTCTAGGAATTCTGCAATTTCCCTCACTCTGGCCCCCAACATCATTGATAACACTAGGCTGAGAAAACAGGTCAATCTCCTTCCATCTTCATTTCAACATATGAATGATTTGGGGCTGTACATATTCATGATCACTATTTTCATGTGTGTTTGTTCCATTTAAAACCACAATCATTTCTGATGTAACTAGTTTTGTGTCTCTTTAAATGGAGGAGTGTGCACAGGAAGCTGTAGACACAATTATAAATTTGCAGCATTAAGAGTCAGGCCTGCCTGGCCTGCCTGGGATTGGGGCGGGGGGCAGGGGGGTAGTTTCTCAGATAAAAGTAATATGATAAATTAAGATATAAAATATTTAAAATGTCTGTTTTTTACTTTTTAATTCTTGCACAAGGGTAGAAATTATTGGTATAAGATGAGACTTAAACATTTAGAAATTGTGGATACACTAGGGTTTTGAGATCGAGAAATGGTCTGAACAAATGCTAATCCCTTTTGCATCTGTTTGAAAGATGCATGAGAAGGTAACAGTGTAACCTGCTCGTCTAGTCCATGTTTCCTCTATGCTCAGAGTGGTGAGGCAGTGCTCTGAGCTGAGTCTAAGGAGTAGTCCCCTGTCCCTGACTTACATGCTAAGTGGGATCAAGGGGAGGAATGCCTCCACACAGGCCCCAGAAAGACCAGGAAATCCTGAACCTGAGGTCTTACACTTTAGGAAAAGCTGATCCAGGGTAAATGCTCTCCTGGGCTGTGCAGGCTCACAGCTCTCTTCGCACACAGGGCTGAGGTCTCTGGGAAGACAGAGTTGTGGTCTGGAAGAAGATGAGGCTGCTGGGTCTTCTCTTGTTATTGACGACAGCCTCCCAAGGTGAGGGTCTCAGGGGTCAGATAAGGTCATGAAATGGCTGCAATTGTATGTGACTGACAGGACTGATGCTCCTTGTCCTCAGGTGTCCTGTCCCAGATGCAGCTTCAGGAGTTGGGCCCAGGGCTGATGAAGCCCTCCCAGATTCTCTCATGGATTCTGCACAGTCTATGGATTCTCTATCACAACCAGTGGTTATGACTGGAACTGGATCTGTCAACCCCTGGGGAAGGGGCTGGAATTGATGGGGTGCTTAAATTTTTATAGAGACATTTATTAAAGTCCCTCCCCCCAATAGCTGAACATCTATCTCCAGAGACATGTCCAAAAACCAGTTCTCCATGAAGCTGATCTCCATAATAGTGAAGGACACGCTGTGTATTATTGAGTGAGACACACAGTGAGGGGAAGTCAGTGAGATCCCAGACACAACCTTCCTGAGGGATACAGCAGGGATGGACTGCAGGAGGTGCTAGGCACAGCAGAGAGCCCTCAGGACCCACAGCACAGAGAACAGCTCCTGGAGAAGGGGCAGAGGGAGGTGGGGAGGGAATGGCCTCCTGTTGGGCACAGGAATTTCCTCTCAAGGTCTCAGCTCCCCCCAGGGAGGATTCCTCCATCTCCTAGTTTCACTGAAGACAACAATGAAGAAGAGACATTGTCTGTTTGCAGGTGACTTGTGAGCAGCTACTGGGTCTCTCCTTCAGGAAGACTTCACAAATTCTAAAAGTGACTTTTTTTTTTCACTAACTTGTCAATGTTTTGCTGATAAGTGTAAACTCCCAGGTATATTGCTGGGATTGAGCTGTGTGCACAGCTCTGCATCATCCCTTAGGGGTCACAGCTCCCTCAGTGTCTGACTCTCCCTGTGTTTCCCCCTCCTGTTTCCAGGGAGATCACAGTGCCCTACTGTTGCTGAAAGGCCTGAGCACACTCAGGGCTGATGGACCCCACCCATCCTCTCTGGGTCCACATTGATCCCTGTAAGAGCTGCCAGCTCAGTGCACCAAACACAGGAATCCCCCATCCATCCATATGAGGGGCCCCAGCTGACCTGCAGGAAACAGTGCTAACCCTACATGGGGATAGGTGACCCTGAGAACTGGGATGAACATCATAGAAGTCTTCCATCCACGTTTCCTCCTGGATCCATTTCTACCTTCAATGTGGGTGAGAAGTGGATTGGGAGCATGTTGAAAGCCTAGGAGCTGTCCATGTTGTCCTCTTACTACTTCCCCAGGAAACACACAGAGGCACATTATCCCACACATAGAGTCACAAGCAGTCAGAAACACAGACACAAATAGTTACAAACACAGTCACACACAGCTGCATACTAGTTTCTGGAAAAGACATGCATTCAAACATGAACAGTGATAGAACACCATTCATGTCATTATACACTGCATTTTATGAATTCTAAACAAGAAAACATTATTATATTACATTCTCTTGGATGCCATATGAAATAAATATGTGGTCTGCAAGCAAATATTATTTCAACACTGACCACACCCAGTGAAGATCAGCAGTTGTATTTTTCAATCAACTTGGTAGGTGCTCAAATTAGGAATTTGAACCCAACATTTCTAGATTGTTATGAATTTTTTTAAAAAGGAAAAAGAATTGAAGTAACAGTGAAAACTTTCCAACAGATTTATTGCCAAGGGCCAAATGGATTCAAGGATGAGTTCTATCAGATTTCAAAGAAGAATTGATAACTTTTTAATCAACTCTTCTTGAACTCTACCAAGAATTAAAAAAAGGCAACACTTCCAAAGAGATTTATTGAGGTGAACATTACACTGATACCAAAGCCATGTAATGGCACACAAAAATGACAGATCAGTGTCCTAGAGGAACACAAATGAAAAAATCTTCAATGATATTCTAGAAAATGTACCAGCACACAGAAAGGATGATATACCATGATCAAATGGATACTGTACCAGCATGTAAGGATGGTTCAACATATATAAACCAGTAACTGTGATACATCTCATCCACAAAATGGAGGATAAAATATACCATCATATAATTAGATACAGAATAAAGCCTTTAAAATTAAAAATCACTTCAGAATTACAATTTTAACAGATTATGTATACAAGTGATGGAACTCAATATAATAAAGGTTACATTTGAGACACCAAGGGACATCATGCTACACAGAGAAAAATTCAAAGCTTATCTTCTTACTTGAAGATCAAGACATTGGTTCCCCTGTGACTACTTATATTCATCAAAGCTAGAATTACTTGTCAGAATAATTAGACAAGAAAAGGAAATTCAAAATATCTCAATCAGAGAGAAACAAGTCATAATATTTCTCCTTATCTGCATGCAAATGACATAATCTTGTACATAGAAAACCCTAAAAACTGTTTGAGAAACTAATAGAACTAGAATTCAGGAAAGATGTAAGATACAAAATAAATATACCAATATCCTGTGCTCCTGCACAGTCTCATCAAAGTGTCATCATGCCTCTAGGAACTATGTGGTCTGTTTCAGAAGAAACTGAGAAAAGAAAAGTTGAATTTGCTAAACAACAAGGAGATGACAACCTTATGAAACAAGAATCCTGGACATGTGAGTCCTCAGTCTTGGTTAATCCCCCATCATGTCCCCAGGTAGCTTTCCCACCAATGTAGCACTGAGTCAGGTGCAGGCTCCAGTTACCCTATCATTGATGAATACGGTCACATTTGTTACAAGGGTCAAAAGAAGACATCAGGTTTCCAATAATAAGATTGCATAACTTAAATATAATTATTGCCTCATCTTTATCTACAACTTCACCACAACATCCCAGTTTTGACGGTTTCTTCTACATCATCAATGATAGATCAGGTCTCACATGTGAGCCTACAAAATAAACACCACAAGGAGGCTGTGCAGTGGCTGCATATCTAGCACCAAATGCCCCTGAAGGAATAGGACCCAGGAGCTCTGTCTGTGTGTCTACAGTTCATGCTTCTGGCTCACAGGGACCCACACAGAAGCTCCTCTCTCCCCCAACACTTGGTCCACTGGCTCTAGGCTCACACTCTGGTTTTAGTTTATCCTCTGATCACTTTGTAGGGGAAATGGTGTCAGATGGAACTTCCTGTCTCCTGAACATGAACCTCCTGCACTTTTACTTCTTTTTTGCATTATGAGGGTTACGATCTCTTGTTTTCATTACTGGTGACTACCAAAGACATTCTAATTTTCAATCTTCTTCTTTTTTTTATGAACATTTTCTCTCCTGGGTCTTTGTAAAGGTGGCCTGCAGCAATTAAATTCAGTGGGGTGGGCCCAGGCCCAGGCCCAGTGAAATATAATTACTAATAAAAAGCACCCTTGGACATGCGACACTATAAGACCATGTCTGTAAAGTCAATGTCTAACTCTAGAGCTCCCTATATAGTAGGAGGACATGCAAATAGGGCCCCTATGCTTATAAAAACCAGCCCATCCCTCACCCTGCAGCACGTGGACAGGAACCCAACCCAGGATCTCCAGGTGTTTCTATGCCCAGAATTGAACACAGACCACCCACCATGGAGTTTGGGCTTGGCTGGGTTTTCCTGGTAGCTTTTTTTAAGAGGTAAATTATGTAGAACAAGTGACAATGTGTATGTGAGTGAACGTGAGAAAAAATGTGTATGTGTGGGTTTCCTAACCAGGATGACTTTGTGTTTGCAAGTGTCCAGTGTGAGGTGCAGCTGGTGGAGTCTGGGGGAGGCTTGGTGCGGCCTGGGGGGTCTCTGACCCTCTCCTGTGCAGCCTCTGGATTCACCTTCAGTAGCTACGGGATGAGCTGGGTCCTCCAGGCTCCAGGGTAGGGGCTGGAGTGGGTGGCAGTTATATGGAATGATGAAAGTCAGGTATACTATGCAGACTCTGTGAAGGGCCAATTCACCATCTCCAGAGACAACACAAAGAACATTCTGTATCTGCAAATGAACAGACTGAGAGCTGAGGACACCGCCATATATTACTGCATGAGAGACACAGTGAGGGGAAGTCGGACACAAACTTCCCTGCAGGAAAGGCTGTGACCACGAGATAGCGCTCTGAGTCTCTTAAAACAGGACCATCTCAGCAGAAGGTGCAATGAGCAAATTATGTTTGTGCTGGTTTACTGCGTGGTTTCCTCTTCATGTTACAGTTTCCCTCAGGGAACCTCTGGATTCCTGATTCTGTGCTTATCTCTGAAGTCTCTGAGTTAAAAATTCTGTTGTAAAGAGAGACAACTTTGTTAAGTGGACAATTGGCAGAGTCTCTTTTGAATACGTGTTTGTTCAAATGACAATTAATCATCAAATCTGCTGACACACGTCCCCTAAATCTAACCAGAGCTCTGATTATTAAACAGTACAGCTCACCTGAATGCTGGACAGAGGTCAGCACTGGTATGTGGACCCAAAGATAGAGAAGAAGGAACCCAGTGGTGCTAGGTATTGAATTGTCATCAGGCTCATAACTCAGAGAGTAGGTGACACCAGACAAAGGCATAGGGACCCACAACAGCTTGGTGCTGATGTACAGGCTAATGACAAACACACACACCAAGAAACATGGAATGTTTATTGTGCTCAGTTGAAATCTATTGGAAGCACAGAAAAGGCCTTTTAGGAAGTCAGACCTGCTTTCAGGGAGCCAGGAAAGAAGATTGGTTCAGGGATTTTATTTAGTTGAATTGGTGGGGAAGATTCAGGATTCTTCCTACAGAGCCTCTTATTGACATCTGGAGAGGAGACCCAAAGTTTCTTTTCAGATTCCAAATGTGAGGCCCAGCAAGAAGATTCAGGAAGGAGCCATCAGTTTATTGTCATTGAATGGAAAAGAAAATAAAGTACTGCTACAATTTTACTTAAGAATTATTAAAAATTGAGCAAACATTGTGTTAAATGGTCATTATATGTGTACAACACCAATATCTACTATAACTGAGAAAAATAATTATAAATAGGCAAATGATGATGATAATGGTAGTGGTGGTGATGAGTATGGTGATGATGATGATGGTGATGATGATGATGACAACCATAGAATTGTACAGGGGTCATGGTCTATTGTCGTGAGTGGGATCTCTCCTGTATTCAAGGCCTTCAGCTGCTTGCAAGGCCATGTATCAAATTTTAGGTGAGACTGTTGTCATTAAATTTCAAATGACATCAATAGGGGAGATGCCTGCTTTTATTATTTGATAAAAAGCCATTGTGGCCGAAACTGTTTTGGCTTAGTGGTGGAGCATTGGTCTGTGGGCTGAAAGGTCCCGGGTTCAATTCCGGTCAAGGGCATGTACATTGGCTGCGGACACATCCTGGGTAGGGGGTGTGCAAGAGGCAGCTGGTCGATGTTTGTCTCTCATCAACATTTCTAGATCTCTATCTCTCTCTCTTCCTCTATGTAAAATATCAATAAAATATTTTTTTAAAAGCCATTGTGTGCAGATAACCACCATGTCTACAGAATATGAGAATTATTATAAGTAAGCAAATTATGTTGCTGCTGCTGCGGCTATGGCTGCTGCTGCTGATGATGATGATGGTGAGGGCAATAAACTGATAAATGGGTCTTGGTTCAATAAAATGAAGGCTCCTCATACAGACATGCCATCATCATGGCTCCTCCAGTGTGACATGTCAACTCTTCAATATAAGTGTTGAGAGATTTCATAAATGGAATTCAAAATTTTAAGGCTTTAGTGATTCACAGTGAGACCATCTGAGTAATGACAATCAAAGGTGCCCAAGTTCTAATTCCCTGGTTCTGGGAAGGTGTTACCTTCTAGAAGAGAAACACTGTGAGAATGTGCATGTGGGAATCAGGGATCCCCTTCCCACCAGTTTGCAATTGCACATTCCTTATTTCTCTTAATCTTTAACATTTCTATTTCTAACAAACTCCTACTCATCATTACTCAGGTATTTCCGACTATGACACAAGCTGTCTCTATCATTGCCTGCACTTCCTTCTGGGCATTCCCTGGGGGAGGCTTTAAACCTATATGTCTAGTAACTCTTTGTCCATGCACATCAAGCACAGTTCTGTCATGTGACTCAAAACAAGTATTGCTTCCTCCCCTCGCCCGTTCCCGCAGACGCTGCCTGGTTTATGGGTAGTTTTCCAGCAGCGCTTCAACAGAACCTGCTCCAGGCCCGGTGGCTGCTGGAGCCAGTCCACATGGACAGTGGAGGCTCAGCATTTTACAGGGAGTCCTTTGTAAAATCACCTAAAACAGTTCCCAATAAAGAAAATATTGTTAAATTAGCCTTGGTTAAATTTAAAAACAGTTGTCCCATTAAAAATTCATTGTGCAAATGAAAAGACAAACATAAATATAAATAATGTATTTCCAAATCATATACCTGATGGGAGAATGTACACATTATACATTAAATTTGTTAGATGTTATAGGGGAGAGCCCAGCACCCTCTGACCACTGTGACCCTCCATGGGAAGGTTAGAAGGTGGTTGGGAATGAGGGGTTCCTCTCAAGGTTGAAGTTTTCTTCCCTATTAGAAATTATATGATAGAAATTCTCTTCACTCACCTCCCTATGAACCTGACATCAATGATAACACTGGACTGAGAATACAGGTCAACCTTCTTCCATCATTATTTGTTGATTGCTGATATGACTGATTCTAATTTTATTTCTTGTCTTTTCTCCAATTAAAGCCATGACTACTTCTGATGTAACCAATTTGGGGTCCCTTCAATAAGACATGGGCTTGAGAAAAGAACGAGTTTGCATAGGAGGCTATAGACAAAGTCACAAACATTCCAGCATCAAGAAACAAAAATATCTCACCTGCCTATGATAGGAAGGTAGTTTCGAAAGTCAAAGTAACATCATAAATTAAGATATATGATATTGCCGAAACAGGTTTTGCTCAGTGGTAGAGCATCGGTCTGTGGACTGAAAGGTCCCAGGTTGGATTCCGGCCAAGGGCATGTACATTGGTTGCGGGCACATCCCCGGTGGGGGGTGTGCAAGAGGCAGCTGTTCGATGTTTCTCTCTCATTGACGTTTCTAGCTCTCTATCTCTCTCCCTTCCTCTCTGTAAAATATCAATAAAATATATTTTTAATCAAGATATATGATATTAAAAGTGAGAAGTCAGTGTGATCACAGACACAAGCCTCCCTACAGGAAAAGCTGTGACCTCCAAGGGTGCTCAGTGTCCCTGAACAGAAATACCATCCCAGGAGCAGGTGCAGTTGGAGATTTGGGCTGGTGTCATGTGTGGTTTCTTTTTCATGTCACAGTTTCCTTCAGGGAACCTTTCTAGATTCCTGATTTCTGCTCTTACCTCTGAAATCTCTGAGTTAGAAAAGTCTGTTGTAAACAGAGACAACTTTCTCAGGTGGATAAACCTCAGAGTTTCTTTTAGACACTCTTGTGCCAAGTACCAATTAATGGTCAACCTTCTGCCCAAGTCAGCTAAAGCCAACCAGAGACTCTGTTGACTCAACACTGGAATTTAGCCCCACACAGCTCAGGGTGCAGCCAGAATTAGGAAATGTATATGTTGAACAGCAGGCATCAAAGGATTATGACTGAAAAGCTGCTGAAGAAGAGCCCAAGACAGCTAAGGTCAATAACTTGTCATCATTCTGATAGCACCAAGAGTTAGTGACTCCAGGCCAAGGCAGAGGAACCCACAGCAGCTTACACAGATGACCAGGTGTGAGGACAAACACTGATACCAAGGGAAATGGGATGTTTATTATGCACATCGTTGAAATCTCTGGGAGTCACAGGAAAAGTACTACTTTGATGGAGCCAGGAAGGAGACTGGCTCATGGCTTTTATTTATGCAGGTGATGGGGGAGGAGAGAAATTCTGCTTTCAGGGGATTGTGTAGTTTCAACCACTTAGTGACAAATGAAGAGGAGACCAATATTTCTTATAAAATCCCCATGTGGGGCAGATAGAGATGAGACAGCAATGAGCCATAAGTTGTCAGCAGTCTAATTTAATGTAATATAATTTCTGATTACTTAGTTCCCTTAAAATTTTTATTAAATAACAAAAATGAGAAACAGGGCTAATATGTGTGCACAATAACTGTGTCTACATAAAATGAGGGGGGTGATTATAAGTAAGCCAGTGGTGGTGGTGGTGATGATGATGATGATGATGATGATAATGAAGATGATGGACTGAGACACAGTTCTTGGCCCAATGCAATGAAAGCCCCTCATTCAGGCACACCATCACCATGGCTCCTCCAGTGAGGGGTGTCCACGCTTCCGTGTCAGTGTTGAGAGATTTCATAAATGGGACCACAATCAACTATGCAGCTTAGGTGATTCAGGGAGAAACCATGTGAGTAATGATTCCAAAAGTGTCCAAGTGGGAATCCACAATATCTATGAAGGGGTTACCTTCTAGAAAAGAGATACTGAGAACGTGCACGTGGGACACAGGGAATCCCCTTCTCACCAGTTTGCAATGAGATGTTCCTGATTTCTCTTGATGCCTACCTGCAGAATCTTTAATGTTTCTACCTCTGACAACTTCTGTTCATAATTATTAGGCATTTCCTATGATGATACAAGCTTTCTCTATCATTTCCTAAACTTCCTTGTGCATCCTTACAGAAGGAGGCATTAAAGCCATATGTCTAGTAATTCTCTGTCCATGAACATCATGGACATTTCTGTCATGTTACTCAAAACAAGTCCAGCTCCCTCCCTTCACCCAGTTCCACAGTCACATCCAGATTTATGGATAATATCCCAGCAGCACTCTCCTCTGTTACCAGAACCTGTTCTAGTCCTTATGGCTGCTATAGCCAATCCAAAGGACAGTGAAGACTCAGCATTTTCTGGGGAGTTCTTCATAAAATAACCCAAAATAGGACCCATCAAGGAAAATGTTATGAAATTAGCCTTGGTTAAAATTAAAGTATTTTGTCCTGCTAAAGCAGTGGTTCTCAACCTTTCTAATCCCCCAGCCCTTTAATACAGTCCCTCATGTTGTGGTGACCCCCAGCCATAAAATTATTTTTGTTGCTACTTCCTAACTGTAATTTTGATACTGTTATGAATCATAATGAACATATCTGTGTTTTCCGATGGTCTTAGGCTACCCTTGTGAAAGGGTTATTCAAACCTCATAGGTTGAGAACCTCTGTGCTAAAGATTCCACTGAGAAAATTAAAACACAAATATAAATAAATATATTTCCAAATCACATATCTGTGGCAGGATGTATGAATTATACATTAAGGAAGTTATATGTTTCTGAAAGAGCCCAACACCCTGTGACACAGTGACCTCAAATGGGAGGGCAGAGGGAGGCTGGAGTGAGGGGTTCCTCTCAGGGTTGAAGTTTCTTTTCCTGACAGAAATTCTATGGTAGGAATTATCTGCATGCACATCCCCATGGACCCCAACATCACTGGCAACACTAGAATGAGAAAACAGGTCAATCTACTCCCATCATCATTTCTACTTATGAATGATTCTGAGTTGTACACATACATGATCACTGATTTTATTTCTTGTCTTTTCTCAACTTAGAACCAGGACTCTTTCTGATGTAATGATAGTGAATCTCTGCAATAAGCTATGGACTTGCATAAAGTAAAAGTGTGCACAGGAAGCTGTAGACACAGTAAAATTTTTCCAACATCAAGAATAATGAATATCTAGTCTGTCAGTGCTTGGGATGTTGTTTCTCAGATCAAAGTAACCCAGTAAATTAAGATATAAGTTATTTAAAACAGATGCCTTTTATTTTTAATATTTTTCACAATGATAGGAATTATTAACATAAATTTAGATGAAAAATTTGGAAATTGTGGATTTGATAAAATTTTGAGGTTCAGAAATAGACTTCAGAAGAGCAAAATCAGGAATCCAGGGAGGTTCCCTTAGTGAAACTGTGACATGAGGAGGAAACCCTCAAAATATACTAGAAAGGTAACTTCACACTGAAAGGATTATTTACCACAATCAACTGGGATACTGTCCTAGCATGCAAGGATGGTTCAATGTATGTAAACCAGTAAATATGATACACATCATCCAAAGAATGAATGATAAAGCACACCACCATATAAATAGATATAGAGTAAAGCATTTAAAATTTAAAATCACTTTTTTTTCACTGTCTTTTCAACTTTTTGGTGATGTTTGTGAACTCTGCAGGTGGGTTGCTGGGATTGGGCTGTGTGCACAGCTCTGCATCCCTCCCATGGGGGTCAAAGTCACCCTCAGTGTCTGACTCTCCCTGTGCCCTCACTATCCTGGATCCAGGAGATCACAGGGGCCTCCCTCTGCTGAAAGGCTTGAGCACACTCAGGGCTGATGGACCTCACCCATCCTCTCTGGGTCCACATTGACCCTAGAAGAGCTGTCAGCTCAGTGCACCAAACACAGGGAGCACCCCATCCATCCACACGAGGGACCCTGATGTCCTGCAGGAAGCATCTCCAACCCCAACATGGATAGAGGTGACCCTGAGGGCTGTGATGTGCATCACCAATCTCCTCCCTCCAACTTTCCTCCTGGATCCAAGGTTTTCTAGCTTCACTGTGGGTGAGATGTGCATTGGGAGCATGTTGGAAGTCAAGGAGAAATTCAAGGGACCCCCTGCATCCATAATATTCTCTTACTCCTTGCCCAGGAAACACAGAGTTACATAGACACATGGACACACACACACACACAAAGACACAAAGTCATACCCATAGACACTCACAGAGTTGCACACTTGTTTTTGGAAAACATGTGTATCTACACATGAACAATGATACAAAACAGTTCATGTTGTTACACTCTGTACTTTATGAATTCTATATATAAGTCATTCTCTCAGATGTCATCAAAAATTAATATGTGGCCGAAACTGGTTTGGCTCAGTGGTAGAGCGTCAGTCTGCGGACTGAAAGGTCCCGGGTTCAATTCCAGTCAAGGGCATGTACACTGGTTGCGGGCACATCCCCGGTGGGGGGGGGGTGTGCAAGAGGCAGCTGGTCGATGTTTCTCTCTCATCAACGTTTCTAGCTCTCTATCTCTCTCCCTTCCTCTCTTATCAATAAAATATATTTTTAAAAGAAGAAAAAAAATAATATGTGGTCTGAAAACAACTATTATTTCAACACTGTGAAGATTAACAATTGTATTTCTTAGTCCACTTAGTAGTTGCTCAAGTTAGGGATTTGACCCCAATTTTTCTATATTGCTATGATTTTTTCCAGTACAAGTAGTATTGGAAAACCTACCAAAAAAATTAAAGCCAAGAACAAAATGGACTCAGGGTGAATTCTACCAGAATTTCAAATAAGAATTAATAACTTTTTATTGAACTCTTCCAATAATTAATATAAAAGATAATGATAACAAACAGATTTATTGAGATGAACATTACACAGATATCAAAGCCAAGTAAAAATATATAAAAATTACAGGTCAATATCTCTGAAGTCTCTGAGTTAGGAAGTCTGTTGTAAACAGAGACAACTTACTCACATGGACAAATCTTAGACAATCTTGTGCCCAAATAATCATTATCTAATCTTCTGTCCCAGGTCATTTGAATCTAAGCAGAGGCTCTGCTGACTTAGCAGTACAGCTCAGCTCCTCACAGGTCAAGGTCCCAACTAGCCAGCAGCAGGACAGGAGTGTGCTGGTCAGTGGGCACCAGAAGAGTGTGACCCCAAAACTAGAGAAGGAAGAACCTGTATTATCATCATGCTTATAGCACCAAGAGCAGGTGGCACCAGACAGAGGTAGAGGGACCTGAAGCAGCTTGGTACGCATGTCCAGGTCAACAAGAAACACACACACCAAGTGAACACGGGCTGTTTATTCCATACGTAACTGACATCTCTGGGATGCACAGGAAGACCCTTCATGAAGTCAGATCTGCTTTGATGGAGTCAGAAAAGGAGACTAGCTTGGGGTTTTATGTGTTGAAGTGGTGGCAGAGGGGAAGGGTTTCTCCTTCCAGGGGCTTGTTTGGTTTCAGTCTCACAATGACATAAAGACAAAACCATGATTTCTTATCAGATTCCTCATACGTGGTAAATGAAGAAGAGGAAAGAATAAGCCTTTCCTTCTCAGCAGTCAAATAGAAAATAAGAGTAAGGCAAACTATTTTACTTAGCACCTATACAAAATGACCAAAAAGTATAGATAAAGTGTCATTTTGTGTGTTTAAAAACTAGGCCTACAGAAAATGAGAAGTTTAATTACAAGTAAGGAAGTGATAATTATGATGATGGTGGTGGTGGCGATGGTGGTGCTGGTGATGGTGATGGAGGTGGTGATGATGTTGACAGAATTGGGCAGATAATGTCCAACGTTTTGGTGGGAATCTGTACTTTATCCAATGTTATCAGTTTTTAGAAGGTCTGTGTTAACTTAGAATTGGGCCTTTGTGGATTGAATTTTCCAAAGACATCTAAAGATGAGGCACCTGCTTTCTTTTCCTATAAAAATCATTGCATGTGACAACCACCAAGTCTACAGAAAATAGGAAGAATGATTCAAAATAAGCAAATCAGAGAGGGTGGGTGGGTAGGAAGTAATCATCCAGAACATTATATGCATTTTTGCATGGCTCCTGTCTACAGACACTGGGGTGTTGAGGGTCTGGGGTAGGAGGTGTGGTTATACAGAAAGCAAAAGCAAATGGTAATGATTAAGATTATGACTATGATGGACTGAGACATGGGTCTTGGTCCAAGGAAATTATAGCACAAATGCAAATGCATCTTCACCATGGCTTGTCCAGTGAGAGGTGTCCACTCTTCCCTGAAAGTATTGAGAGATTTCATAAATGGGATCCCAATGAATTATGCAGTTTGGTTGATCCAAGTGTGACCACATCAGTAATGACCCAAAAAGTTTCCATGTTCCAATGCCCTGGACATGGGAAGGTGTTACCTTCTAGAACAGAGACACACTGAGAATGTGCATGTAGGAAATAGGGATCCCCTTCCCACTAGTTTTCAGTGACATTCTCCTTATCTCTCTTGATCCCTGCCTGCATGATCTTTAATGATTTTATTTCTAACAAACTCCTGCTCAGGCTATCGGTTGCATCCAGGAAGGATTTTTGCTTTTCACTTTAGTTCTAAATTCCTGTATATTCTCACAGTGGACAAAAGAGAAGGAGGTCACATTGTTGTTGGCAGATGGCATATGGGCAGTGATTGGGCACTCTCCTTCACTAACCAGACACTGTACATAGAAAACCCCAAAAAATCGACCAAAAAAAACTGCTAGACTTAATAAATGAATTTGGTAATGTAACAGGATATAATATTAATACAATATTAAATCAATGCTATTTTATACACCAATAATGAATTCTAAGAAGGAGAAACTTAACACACTATCCTATTTACCATTGCAACAATAACAACAAAACTTAAGATACTTAGGGATAAATTTAACTAGGGAGGCAAAAGACCTGTACTGGGAAATCTGCAAGGTGTTGAAAATAGAGATAGAGGGAAACATAAACAAGGGGAAGAATATACTGTGTCCAGGAATTGGCATTATTTACATAATTAATGTGTCTATACTACCGAAAACAATCTATAGATTCAATGAAATTCCTAATAAAATACCCATGGCCTTCTTCACAGATCTACAACAAATATTCCAAAAATGTATATGGAATCAAAAAATATCCTGAAAAGCTCAGTAATCTTGAGAAACAAGAATGAAAGTTGAGGGATCGCAATACCAGATATAAATTTATACTACAAAACCATTGTAATCAAAACAACCTGGTACTGGCACAAGAACATACATATAGATCAATTAAATAGAACAGAGACCCCAGAAATTGGCCAAAGCCATTACACACAATTAATATCTGAGAAAAGAGGCAAGATAATACAATTGAGTCAAGAGGATCTCTTGAATAAGTGGTGTTCGGAAAATAGGACAGCTGGTGAAGGTGTACCCAAGTCTCTATTCTATAAGGTAACACTTTCCCAGGTCCAGGGGATTGGAACATGGACACTTTTGGGGTCATTACTGATATGGTTACACCTGGATCACCCAAACTGCAAAATTCATTGGGGTCCCATTTATGAAACCTCTCAATTGAGTTTTTTTCTTGTGTATAGTGTAAGTGGGTCTGGTTTCATTTTGCTTAGTACACATGCAAGCAAAAGGAAACCAGACCCACTTACAACATACAGAAAAAACAAACAAATGCAAAATGGATAAAAGTTTTAAATGTAAGTCATGAAAACATAAAAATCCTACAGGAAACCATAAGCAACAAAATCTCAGACATCTCTAGTAGCAATATGTTTACAGATACATTTCCTAGAGCAAAATAAATAAAGGAATGATAGACCCTCTCTTCCTTCAATTGATGGACAGATGTAAACCCCACCTGTGGCCAGACATTCCTGAGCTCTGAACCACCAATCAGCACCTGCCAAATACCTTAAGCCCATGAGTCCTAAAGACCGTAGGTCCCTAATCACCAATCAGCATGTGCTGAGTACCTAAACCCCATCTCCTATTCTCCCCTTAAAAGTAGACCCCCAGGTGTCTTCCAGTCTCTTCCTCTCTCTCTGGAAGCAGCCAGCAGAGGTATCCTCTCTCTAATAAAAGCCTGTGTCCTGGCATCCCAGTCTCAGCTACCTTCTTTAATTAATCTATCAAGGAGAAAATAAACAAATGGGGCTACATAAAAATAAAAAGCTACTGGAATGTATTCTCCCCTATGTTCAAAGCTGCACAATTTACAATGGTTAAAATCTGAGAAAAGGGCAAGTGCCCATCAGTAGATGAGTGGATAAGAAGCTGTGGTATATTTACACCATGGAATACTACAAAGCAGAAATAAAGAAGAATCTCTTACCCTTTAAGATAGCATGGAGCAACCTGGAGGGTATCATGTTATGTGAAATAAATCAGTCAGAGAAAGACAAGTATCACATGAACTCATATGTGGAATCTAAGTAACAAAATAAACTGATGAATGGAGTGAATCCAGAGTCATGGAAGCATGGAACAGAGTTTGGAATCTCAGAGAGAAAGTAGGGGAGGGTAGGTGGGTAGAAAGAGTTAAACCAAAAATCTTGAATTCATATATGCATAACTCATGGACACACACAATAGGATTTTTATAGGCTTGGCGAAGGCTAGAAGGGGTCAATGATGAATTAAATGGGACATATGTAATAATCTCAATAATAAAGATTACACACACACACACACACACACACACACACACACACACACATATATATATATATATATATATATATATATATATATGACTCAGACTCTCAGACTTCCACTGAGCATGGTCCCTGTGCCATCCATCTTCTCTCTGGTGGGGTCAAGATCTCAGCTATGAAATACTCTGCCTCATGAATATGCAAAAGAGAAGAGGCAAACTAGGTTAAATATGGATAAGTCTGTGCCCTGAGGGCATCGCCCATAGCCACACCCTCCCCTACAGAAGTGCTCACAGCACAGCCCCTCACCATGGACTGGAGCTGGAGAACCCTCATCTTGGTGTCTCTGGCTACAGGCAAGGGGCTCTCTAGTCGTTGGGTTGAGGAGGGGACCAGGGCGAGTCAAGGGGGTTTTCCACCCACTCCTGTCTCCTCTCCACAGGTGTCCAGTCCCAGGGGCAGCTGGTGCAGTCTAGGGCTGAGGTGAGGAAGCCTGGGGCCTCTGTGAAAGTCTTCTGCAAGGCTTCTGGATACACCTTCACCAGCTACTACATACACTGGGTGTGACAGGCCCCAGGGCAAGGGCTTGAGTGGGTAGGGTGGGTTTACCCTAATAATGGAAACACAAAATATGCACAGAAATTTCATGGCAGAGTCTCCATGATGGGAGACACGTCCACAAGTACAACCTACATGGAGCTCAGCAGCCTGAGAGCTGAGGACACGGACGTGTATTATTGTGCAATACACACAGTGAGGGGAAGTCAGTGTGAGCCCAGACACAAATCTCTGGACCCCTGGGGCCGCTCAGGACCCACTGCACAGAGAACACCCCAGGAGCAGGGGCAGAGGGAGGTGAGGGAGAGAAAGAGCTGTGGGATTTCCTCTGAAGATCTCAGATGCCTCCAGGGATGGTTCTTCCTTCTCATATTTTCCATGCAGACACTTCATTTGCAATGAAGGCACATTGTCTTTTTCAGGTGACATGTCAGCAGTGATGAGGATTGTCCTTCACCAAGTCTTTGTATTTTCTGATGTCATGATACTGACATGTCACCTGCAAAAGACAATGTGCCATCCTCAGTGCTCTTCTCTTCCTGGGTTTGGGAAACCATCCCATCAAAAGAGACCCCAGTGCAGCCCAGGCTGCTATGTGCTGAGCTCAGGCCCACTGACCCAACGTTTCCTTCAGACAGGCCCACCTGGGACAAAGGGAGGAGGATCCTCGGCCAGGATCTTTCATCACAGTACTCCATACTCCCTACCTCATGCTTTCCTCATGGTTCTCATTCAGTTGAGTGGATGTGCAAACTCACCACAATGTCTTGTTTCAATGATCACACAACTTTTAGTCTGATTTGTTTGTTTCCCTTTGAAGGGGACCCTGTGGTTACAGGAATGTCCTAGCAGATGAGGCAAGATAATCCCATGTCAGCAACCTTATCTCCCTTGTCCCCACCTTAACCATGTCTGAAAAGTCCTGTCATATAAGGACACCCACAAGCTCCAGCAATGAGAACTAGATATTCCTGAGGTCAGGGTCCAGCTATCACAATCCCTTGAAGGTCAGGGCCTCCACTGCCCCTCAGAAACCTGGGACGAGTTTCCTTCCTGAGACCTGGAAGTTGTGTGTGTGAGAGTGGAGTGAGCATATGTGTGTGCGTGCATGTTAATCTGTTTAGAATTCATCCATGGCAACTGTCTGTCTGGGATGCAGGACACAGTTGTTTGAACTTCACCTGGAACCTGGAACTTGTGTTAAACAGTGCTTCCTTGCCAGAATGACTCTAGATGTTATGTGTGGCTATTTCAGAAAAAAGGGGAGATAGACTGTATAAGGTTCTCCCTCCTCCCAACTGGTGGGTGGAGTTATGAATTACTGGCATCTGTCATAGAGACATCCCCAAGACATTGCACCACCAATCAGCGCGCACCAAAGTGTCTTGGAGCCCACCTCTTCCTGTTCTGCCCTGGGTCCAACCCTCTCCTGTTCCTCCCCTTAAAAATATCCCCAGACCAGCCACGTGCTGCTGCTCCTCCATGTCTAGGTGGCAGCCTGGCTGGTTCCATCTCCCTTTTCCCCTCCCCACTCATTCAATTCTTGATTTCTCTACCCCCGTAATGAGTCCGCTCATTACTGGGGAATAAACTTTACTTTAAAATCCCTTGGTGGTCAGTTTTCTGCGCCTCAAACCTTACAGACTGAACTAGGTGAACAATGAAGAAATCTCCACATAATGAAGGGACAATCTTGGAGGAGACACAGCTCAGATATGATGAATTCCTGTCCATGGAAATTTATCTATAGGCTAGGGGTGACTTTTCCTGTGTTGCTCAGTGGTCCATCCAGTGAAGGGGCTTCAGGTTCCCGGAGATGTGATCAAGTATGGACACAGTGATGGCATCGCCAAAGGCCACATGCAGACATGAGTAGGGACTCGAGAGGGAGCAGATGGTGCTTTTGAAATGAGAAGCTGATGAAGCAGGAAAGCCCAACATGCCCTCCTGCTCCCAGGTTAGAACCATGTCACGTGTCCTCATGGACACAGACCCTGATGGTGAAAACAAGGAGGAACCCATAAGGGTGACCAGGTTTCTATCAGTGATCTGCATCAAGACCTTACATAATTAAATGTTTAAAATTTAAACTTAACTGATCCCCAATTGTTACCACCAACTTCACCTAAACAGATCCGGTCCTGATGGAGAATCCTTTAAGTCTCAGTGTTTGAAACTGGCTCAGAAACAAAGTCTATGGAATAAACACCACAAAGGAGGCAGTGTAGTTGCTACATGTCCAGCACCAAACTCCCGGGAAGGGATAGGACACGGAGCTCTGCCTGTGTCTCTGTAGGTCATACTTCTGTTCCCAGGGACCCACTCCTCTCCCCAACACTTGGCCCACTGTCCCCAGGTTCACACTCCGGTCTTATTTTGTTCTCTGATCACTTTGGGGAAATAGTGTCAAACGGGACTTCCCATCTCCCAAACATGAACCTTCTGCACTTTTACTTCTTTCTTGGGTTGTGAGGGTTGCTTTCTTTTGGTTGCCATTACTGGTGACTGTCAAAGATATCTCTCATTTTAAAGCTCTTCTTTTTTTCTTTTTATGACAAACTTCTCTCCTGGGTCTTGGTATGGGTCGCCTGGAGCCTTTGGGTCCACTGGGGAGAGCACAGGCCCAGATGTGGGGAATAATTCTTCACACACAACAACAATGAAAATGTCACTCTGAGACCATGTACTTTATGACATAATTTAAACCCAAAGCTCCCTATATAAGAGACAGACATGCAAATAGGGCCTCCTCTGCACATAAAACCAGCCCACCCCTGACCCTGTAGCTCTGCAACATAAATCCAGCCCTAGAATCACCAGGTGTTCCCATTTCCTGATCAGGACTGAACACAGACACCGTGGGCTTTGGGTTTAGCTGGGTTTTCCTTGTGACTAATTAAAGAGGTTGTTTATGGAGAAAGAGAAACACAGTATTGTGAGTAAACATGAGTGAGGGTAACAGTGGATGTGTGAGAGTTTCCTCACTGGAATGTCTTTGTGTTTGCAGGTGTCTAGTGTGAGGTGCAGCTGGTCGATTCTGAGGGAGGCTTGGTGCAGCCTGAGGGGTCTCTGGATTCACCTTTAGTAGCTATGGCATGCACAGGGTCAGCCAGGAGCAGGGAAGGGACTTGAGTGGGTGGAAGTTATATGGCATGATGGAATTCCGAAATACAATGCAGACTCTGTGAAGGGCCACTTCAGGATCTCCAGAGACAATCCCAAGATCATACTGTATCTGCAAATGAACAGCCTGAAAGCCCAGGACACAGCCATGTATTACTGTGCAAGACACACAGCCAGGGAAAGTCAGTGTGAGCCCAGACACAAACCTCCCTACAACAAAGGCTGTGACCAGCAGGGGGCAATCAGGACCCACAGATTTTGTGTTGCAACCCCAGGAGCAGTTGGAGGTGGTATTCATGACAGTTTCCTCTGATGATTCTGGGTTTATTTTACACATAACACTTTATCCAAGAGTCTCTCTATGCCTCTGTGACTACCACTGATGGCCCTGTGTTTCAATAGTTTTATTGTATTAGTAGGATCAGTCTCACATGCAGCACAGTTTAAGTTTCATATTTTCAGGAAGAGAAATGCAGAGGGTGAGAACGCAAGGTGTTTTTGATGTAGGTGGATTTTACTCCCACCTCCTCCGGGAACCAACTAGAAATTACAACTAAATTGGGGCTCAATAACCCTGAAATACCAACTAAAGACTACTGAAGAGGGTACATTTAACCAAAGAGCAGGAGAAACTACCTAGAGACTGGAAGGGAAAACACTCAAAAGTGGCTGGCCCCTCTCTGCTGCTTTGCAGGCCAAGGTGATAGAGGGGTAGTTCATCTGCAGAGGTTCCCCTGATAAGTGTGCAGCCCAGACCAAGACCAGGCCCCACCTGGAGTGCTAGAGACATGAATAGGGACCCACATAGCATCCAGCTGTGAAATGCAGGGAGATTTTCGTCTATCCATGAAGTACAGAGCCAGTTGGAGACAAGGCCACCACTTTAAAGCGTCTATTAGCAAAGTGTAAGTAAGCAGTCATTCTTGCTAGGCTCTATGGGAAGGAGGGTGCTTAGAAGGCACCTGCTTGAGGAAAGTCAGGATGGGTGGCTTTTGGGAGGGACATGGGGAAGAGCCTCCAGGACACTGTACTGAACGCCCCTCCATTCCTTTCTTGGGAGGAGCAAGTCCCACCCAATGGCATCTGAGAAGGTGTCAGAGACTGGCTTTGGTGAGGCCATTGACCCACTTTCCCTTGAACCTCACTGGTACATGCTCCTCACAGGAGATCTGAGAGAAATGCTCTTTGAGCTCTGTGAAACCCAGGATAGACCAAATGTGAGTACACAAAACACCTCTCAATACATTTAAGAAGATTGAAATAATACTGAGCATCTTCTCTGACTATCTATACTTATAAAAGGGTAAAATGCAAATTGATCAGGATGCCCTCACAGACTGAACAGCAGGCTGCATGGAGCAACCAGGCTGGCAGGGGGTGGGGGGTTAGTGAGAGATGACCAAATGACTGAACAGCAGGCTTCATGGGGCAACCAGGCCAGCAGGGGGAACTGTGAGGGGCAACAAGGCCAGGAGGGAGGGTCAGTTGGGGATGACCAAGCCAGCAAGGGGGGGCAGTTGGAGGCAATCAGGCCAGCAGGGGAGAGCAGTTGCGGGGATCAGGCCAGCATGTTCCAGAAGTATGCGAACCCAAAGCTAGAGAAGAAGGACTCCCAGTGTTAACAGTCATTGTCTTGTCATCATGCTCATCGCACAGAGAGTAGGCAACGACGGGAAGAGACAGAGGGATTCATGACAGCTTGGTACAGATGTGCTGTTTTCTTACTACTTGCCCAGGAAACACCATCACATAGACACATACAATCACACACATAATCACACACAGACACACATAGTTATGATAATACACACAGTTACACATATACACAATTACACATGTTTCTGGAAAAGACATGCATTCACACATGAGCAGTAATAAAAAAAAAACTGTTCATGTCATTACACCTGGTACTTTATCTATCCTATATAAGAAAACATGGTTATATTTCATTTTCTTGGATGCCTATTGAATAAAAGTGGGTCTGTACTAACCACATCCTATGTAGATCAACAGTTGTATTTCTCAGTGCACTTAGTAGTAACTCAAAACACAAACATAAATATAAGGAAATATATATATATATATATAACCGTTACAGTGGAATGACTAGAATGACTGGACTCTGTGATGAACACTGACCATGAGGGGTCAGACGCTCAATGCAGGAGCTGCCCCCTGGTGGTCAGTGCACTCCCACAGGAGGAGCACTGCTGGGCCAGAAGCTGGGCTCATGGCTGGTGAGTGCAGCTGTGGGGCTGGGAGCCTCTCCTGACTCCTGCACAGCACTACCAAGCAGCAGCAGCAGCAGGTGTAGCAGGTGTGATGAGTGCCAGCAGAGCTTGGCCCTTGTTCTGGCTCCTCCCTGGCCCATAGCTGCTCGGTGCACTGCTACATCCCCTGAGGGATCCTGGGTTGGGAGAGGCACAGGCCTGGCTGATGCTCAAAACAAGAGGAGGGGGAGTGGGATGCAGTGAGGCCTGGAGGTGCATGCTATGGCCCAGAGATCCCAGGAACCACAAACCCAGTTTGCTTAACAATTTTTAAAAAATGAGGTGGCGGGGAAGCATGCCCAGACACCACTGCCCTGGGAGGAGCAACTCCAGGAGAGAGAAGCCTCCCCAGGCCCCATCCTGCTTGGCTGGCCCACCAGGAAGGACCACCACTGACCATGGTGGCACCCTCTCCTCAACCCGCTGACACTTGGTCCCATGGCTGGTGGTAACTCATGGATGACACGCAGGAAGCTCAGCCCCACAGACTCCAAAGACAGTCGCATTGCAGCTGCTCCCAGCGCTGTGCATGGTGCACACAGCCATGTTGGGCTGCACTGCCTCAACTCAGCTTTCCTGCTGCTCCTTCCTATACTAAGTTTGTAAGGGACATGGATTGGGCCTCCCCAGCCAATAGCGCTGCAGCACAGCAGGAGAGTGGCAGGACACAGCCACTGTGCTGGCTGAGCATTGATTTGACCCAGTGACTGACAACCAGGTGCAGTTACACCGCTTGTTTACATTTGTAGGGAAGCAGGGCAACCTACTCCTGCCTCGCCCTTCTCATCTTCTAGGCTAAGGACAGGCTGCTGATCTCAGTGCTCCTCCTCCCATCAGGAATCAAAACCTCGTGGGGATGAATAATCCCAGCAATGACCCCAACACTGGCATGGTGTCACTGTCACAGACATCCCAGTCATTACAGCCTGTTCCTCAGCCCACAGTGTCCTGCTCCACTCACTACCACTCCTCACCTATCATCCCCTGAGGACCACCTTATGTTACCCTACCTGAAATGTGAGCAAGATCTCAAATGCCCCCTGTCGACAGTTTCCTAGCCCTACCTTTCTTCCTCTAAAAACCTTGCATTTTTATAATATACATTTGATTGGTTTCAGAGAGGGAAATAGAGATTGTAACATCAATGATTATAGAGAATCATTGATCTGATCGGCTGCCTCCTCAACGTTTCAAACTGGGGATCAAAACCTCCTCTGGCCAGCAGGCTCCCAGTGGTAAAGCAGCACTGAGAGAAGGAGAGGGGTGAGGTGGGGAACCATGGGGTGTTGTGGGGCTGAGGAAGGTCTCAGTGTCTAGTATCTGTTCATTCCACACCTGGACCAGCCACCTTCACCTCCTCTCCCCACCCTGCCAGGGCCTTCGGGCCCTGATCATCATGGCTCTGATCACCCGCCAGACCTAGGGACACACCCATGCACAAATTTTATGCACCAGGCATTGAGTTATCGTATTAAAAATATTAAAAGGGCTATTAAAATGTTGAAACACCTTTATGATAAAAATTCTCAGTAAATTTGGCATAGAAGTGGTATACCAGAACATAATACATGTTGCATTCGAATAGAAAACTGGTAAGGTAACATTATGCTACACAGAATTTTTTTCAATTCAATTCTTTTAACATCAGGACCAACATCAAAGCACACCAGTGAGTATCTCTTTTGAACAAAACTAGAAGTCCTTATCAGAATAATTTGACAAGAAAAAGAAATAAAAAGTCTCTAAATCAGGAAGGAGCCCATAAAACATCTATCTTTGACTCTATGGATCTGACATGATAATAGATATAGAAAACCCTGAAGACTTCACAAGAAAACTAGAAAGCTAACTCAGGAAAAATATAAGATACAAAATCTACACAAAAATGGCATGTACCCCTCCATATTCTCAGCAATGTGTCTTCATGACTCTAAGGAATATGTGGGGCTATCTCAGAGGAAAGTGAAGGAAGAAAACTCGAATGGGCTAAACAACGAGGCGATGAGAACCTAATGAAACAAGAACCCTGGACATGTGTTTCCTGATCTTAGTTAATCCCCCCTCATGTACCCAGATAGCTCCCCCAAAATGTATCACTGATTAAGATACAGGTTCCAGGTGACCCTCATCATGCAGTAACAGTGACAGAGATACCAAACATAACATGCAGACATCAGGTTTCTAATAACAAGATTTTTGTAATCTCAACTTAATTACCCCTACTCTTTAACCTGCATCTTCACTACCAAATTCTAGATCTGACTGAGTGCCATCTATATCACCAATCATAGAAATGAATCTCATAAAAGATTCTAGAAAATGAAACAGAAATTAGGTCAGTTCAGCTGCTACACATTGAGCACCAAACTCCCCTGAAGGAATAGGTCCCAGGAGCTCTGTCTGTGCCTCTATAGCCCATGCTTCCGGTTCCCAGGGACCCACACAGAAGCTCAACTTTCCATCATCACGTGGTCCACTGGCTCCACACTTGCACTCTGGTCTTAGTTTGTCCTCTGATCACTTTATCGGGGAAATAGTATCAGTTGGAATTTTCTGTCTCCTGGACATGAACCTCCTACACTATCAATTCTTTCACAGGTTGTGAGTGTTCATTTCCCTTGGTTTACATTACAGGTGAAAGTCAACAGCATATCTCAGTTTAAACATTCTCTTTTTATATGTACAATAATTTGCTCTTCTGGGTCTTGGTACAGGTCTCCTTCAGAGAGGGGAGGGCACAGGATCAGGTGTGGGGAGTAATTCTTCACAGATAACACCTTTGAACAAGTCACACTCTGAAACCATGTCCTTTATGTCAGAATCCAACACCAGAGCTCCCATAAAGAAGGACATGCAAATATGCCCCCTTCTGCTCATGAAAAACAAACAAGCAAGCAAGCAAGCAAGCAAACAAACAAACAACAAAAATTAACACGCTTGCCCTGGACCCTGCAGCTTTGGGACAGGAGCTCAGCCTCAGGATCCTTAGGTGTTCCCAGTCTCTGATCAGGACAGAACACAGACCACTCACCATGGGGTTTGGGCTCAGATGCATTTTCCTGTGGCTCTTTTAAGAGGTGATATGTAGAGAACAAGAGGCACTGAGGATGAGAGTGGGCATGAGTGAGAGAAAGAATGGACGTGTGAGAGTTTATGACCAGGATGTCTTTTTGTTTGCAGGTGCCAGTGTGAGGTGCAGTTGTGGAATCTGGGGAAGACTTTGTACAGCCTGGGGGAGTTTCAGAAACTCTCCTTTGCAGCCTCTGGATTCACCTTCAGTAGTTATTGGATGCAGTGAGCCCATCATATTCCAGGGAAGGGACTGGAGTGGCTTGGTGAAATTAAAACTGATGGAAGTATCACCAACTATGGCACTTCTGTGAAAGGCTGATTCATCATCTCCAGAGTCAATGACAAGAACACGCTGTATCTGCAAATGAACAGCCTGAGCGCTGAGTACATGGCTGTGTATTACTGTGTGAGAGACACAGTGAGGGGAAGTCAGTATAAGTTAAGACACAAATCTCCCTGCTGGGGGCTATCAGAGTCCCTGGACACAAGGACTATCCAGCAGCAGGTGGAGTTGGAGGTTTGGGCTGGTTTCCTCTTCATGTCACAGTTTCCCTCAGGGAACCTCTGGATTCCTGATTCTGCATGTACCTGTGAAGTATCTGAGTTAGAAAAGTCTGATGTAAAGAGAGAAAACTTTCTCACATGGACAAAAGACAGAGTCTCCTCAAGACACTCTTGTGCCCAAATGACAATTAATCATCAAATATGACCCAAATCAGCTAAATGTAGCCAAAGGCTCTTCTGAGTCAACAGTATAGCTCAGTTCCACACAGATCATGTCCCAGCCAGCAGCAGGATATGTTGTGTTGGATAGTAGACACCAGAGGAGTGTGTCTCCAACGCTAGAGAACAAATACATGATGGTGTCATTATGCTTAGAGCACCTCTAGCAGGTAACACCATGAGGTGGAGCTAGAGGTACCTTATTATGAATGTGCAGGATGAGGATGACCCACACACAAAGGGACTTGAAAAAGTTTAGCACTTCATGGAAGTGCTTGGGGGTGGGCAAGATAGGCTTTTAATCTGGTCAAACATGGTGGTCCAACTGGTGTGGCTCAGTGGTTGATCATCTGCTTATGAACTAGGAAGTAAGTATTCGATTCCTGATCAGGGCACATGCCTATGTTGCTGTCTCAATCCCCAGTGTGGGGGATGCAGGAGGCTGTAGATCGATGAGTTTCTCTCATCATTGATGTTTATATTTCTCTCACCCTGTCCACCACTCTCTGAAATCAACAAAAAATATATTTTTATAAAAGGAAAACAATGGTTGGATCTCCCATGTAAGGACACTGGTTCAGGGTTTTATTGTGGATCAACATGGGGGTGGGGAGAGTCCTACTCATCAAGGGGCTTGTGTGGTTTCAATGTCCTACCTGCAGGACACAAGGAAGTATCCACAATTATTCTTCCACTTTACCAGTGCCAAGAAAAAGAGAGAGGGATGAACTTTAACATGTCAACATTAAAAATAGAGCCTGGGAAAGAACCAAGATGGTTGCATAGATAAATGTGAACACTTGTGCTCAGCACGGCCAGGGGTGAATATGAAGGGGTTAGGGGGTGACATAAAAGATTAAAGAAGGCAGACAAAAGACTAAAGCTGGGGCTAGGAGGGATGCTGCTTCTGATTAGAGCAGTGGTTGACAAACTAATTAGTCAACAGAGCCAAATATCAACAGTACAATTATTCTAATTTATTTTGTTTGTTTGTTTTTTGTTTTTTTTTTAATTTTATTTTATTAAGGTATTATCTGTGTACATAGTTTACCATTGCCCCCCCCCCCCACCTCCCATTTATGCCCTCCCTCCCCAGAGTTCTGTGTTCATTGGTTGTACTTATGTTCATGCATACCAGTCCCTTGGTTGTTCTCCTATCTGCCCCCAGGTCTCCTTCCCCTCCCCGCTGTCATTTGACAATCTGCTTGTTTTATGGTGACCATCTCAGGACCCCATGAATAGAATCTGCTCCTCATTTGACAGTCTGCTTGTTTTATGGTGACTATCTCAGGACCATATGAATAGAGTCCACTCCTCCTCTGGTTTTCACTGCCCCTTCCCCTGGGACACACGGCTCGCCCGGGGCACTCGGCCCCCTGGGACACTCGGCTCACCAGGGGCACTAGGCCCCCTGGGACACTCGGCTCACCCGGGGCACACTGCACCCTGGGACACTCGGCTCACCTGGGGCACTCGGCCCCATGGGACACTCGGCTCACCCGGGGCACTCGGCTCCCTGGGACACTCGGCTCACCCGGGGCACACGGCCCCCTGGGACACTGGGCTCACCCGGGGCACTCGGCCCCCTGGGACACTAGGCTCACCCGGGGCACTCGGCCCCATGGGACACTCGGCTCACCCGGGGCACTAGGCCCCCTGGGACACACGGCTCACCTGGGACACCCTATTCTAATTTATTTTGAAAGCCAAATGTTTTAAACTTAAACTTCTTCTAATACCACTTCTTCAAAATGGACTCACCCAGGCCATGGTATTTTGTGGAAGAGCCACACTCAAGGGGCCAAAGAACCACATGTGGCTCGCAAGCCACAGTTTACCGACCACTGGATTAGGACAGTGCCACGGCCTGCAAGCCGAATATTTATTTCATAGCCAGATTTTACAAGGCAAAGCAAGGGCATAGTCAAGATGTTTACAATGTTCTCACAGGTTTCAAATCTTACTCAGCTATATGCACCATAACTCTATCAAGCCTATATCACTCAGCCTCCTGGGACCAAGGGTTCAGACCATAATGTCAAGCTTACAACTATAGTTTTCGGCTATAATTATGCTAGGTCTTGCACGTGGCTTTGCAATGAGAGGATTATATCCTCTCATTAGTCCAATGCTTGGACCTATCCAAACACTCTAGCCGCTCTCCATAGGCACTCCTTGCCTCATACTAAAATATGAAACAACCATCATTCAGAAGAGCCTGAATGGAAGTCCTACCACTAGACAAGTAAAGAAGGAAGCAGGTTGAAACTGGTAGTAAGGGCAGAGGCAGGAATGGCCTGGTCTGAAACCTACCTATACTGATTTTTTTTAATTGAGAGAGAGAGATCATCTCTATAGAGGCCACCCATGGTGAGCATGTGGTTCCAGCCCCACAACAGACTCCCAGTTCAGAGTTGCAACAATGGGAAGAGAAGCCCCTGTAAATTCTAGCGATAAATATCAGCAGGGAGTGCTGCTGAGTGATAAGGAAGCTACTGGAATCACAGGTGTTCCTATGAGAGAAACAAGGCAGGAATTCACAAGGTCCCACTTCTTCTGAGCGCCAGTGCCAATGGGCCCAGACTCATATGGGGATGAACTGGATTTTCTGGCACTGGGGCAGGAACTTTGGGGTGGCTTTTTCACAGACTAGGGTGCTCAGAGGGGTCATTGTTCCTATGCTGGGACATCCTCCTTCCCAGGGATGACTGATAGTCATATCTGTACCCCTATCAGCCTGTAGCACACTGTTCACCCCATCTGGGGGATTCCCTGAGACCTACCTCATCCAATTTTCAGCCCCATCCAAGCTGTTTGCAGCATCCTTTCCATATGAGTGGCCTGTCCTGGCTTAGATTTCAGACTTTGCTAACGTATCTCAAACAAGCTGCACCTGGTGAGAGAATGCCCTGAACTTATCCATAAAAGGGCCAAGACAGGGAACTAGCACTATCCTACCTTGCTTCATACCGGGGTCTCTCCTGGGTACTTCAAAATTCAATATAAATAGCAAATAACAGCCGTATAAAGTTCCCATTGTAGCTATTTCCAGGTGGCCCCAGGAAGTGGATAACATTGCTGGACTTCCTAGAGCCAGTGCACCCAGTGGACAGGTTCAGACCATACAGGATTACATCTACACATCCACAAGTGACACACTCAAGAAGCAGACTCACTGAGCACCACTAAAGCAAGTCTTGCTCCATATGGGTGTCTCCTGAACAGCAGCTCTCCCACTGTGGCCACAGCTGGTCCTCACAGCCAATTGGCCTAGAGGACAATCCCTCCAAGTGACACCAATAGCAATCAAGGCTCAGGTACAAGACTGTGCACACAGCTCCCAATGTGTTACAACTAAAGTGTCCACCACCTCAGGTGAATGGGGAGGCTGATCCTCTGGGCCCTATAGGACTCCTATTACACAAGGCTACTCTATTAATTTAGGGAGACTTAGCAGCTCTACCCAATACATAGAAACAAACACAGGGAAATAGCCAAAATGGGGAGACAAAGAAACATTTCACAAGTGAAAGAAATTCAAGCAAGCAAACTACTGGGTACAGAGTTCAAAACCATATTTATAAGGTTATTCAAGGATCTTCAAGAGATTTTCAAGGATGTTAGTGAGAATGTCAATGATATGAAAAAGGAAGAGTCAGACATTAAGCATATACTAACTGAAATAAAAAATAATTTACAGTGATTCACCAGTAGAGGATTTCAATAATCAAATCAATGACTTAGAATATGATGAAGCAAAAAACACCCAATTAGAAGAACAAAAAGAAAAAAGAATCCAAAAATATGAAGATAGTGTAAGGAGCCTCTGGGAAAACTTCAAGGGTACCAACATTTGCATTATGTGTGAACCAAAAGGATAAGATAGTAAGATATTAAAAATCTATTTGAAGAAATAATGACAGAAAATTTCTCCTACTTGGTGATAGAAATAGATTCACAAGTCCACAAGCACAGGAAATACCAAACAAGAGGAACTCGGCGGCCCACACTAAGACTGTCATAATTAAAATGTCAAGGATTAAAGATGAGAGAATCTTAAAAGCAGCAAGGGAAAAGCAGTCAGTTACCTACAAGGGAGAGCCCATACAGTTGTCAGATGATTTCTCAACAGAAACTTTTCAGGCCAGAAGTGAGTGCCAACAAATATTCAAAGTGATGAATAGTAAGGACCTACAACCAAGATTACTCTACACAGAAAAGCTCTCATTTAGATTGAGAGTCATATAAATAGCTTCACAAACAAGAAAAACTAATGGAGTTGAACTCTAGCAAGCCAGTCTTACAGGAAATGTTGAAAGGTATTCTTAAAAAGAGAAAGAAGAAAGAAGCAAAGAAGGAGAAAGAGAAGAAGAAGGAGGAGAAGGAGGAGAATGAGGAGGAGGAGAAGGAAAGAAGAAGAAGAAGAAGAAGAAGAAGAAGAAGAAGAAGAAGAAGAAGAAGAGAAGAAGAAGAAGAAGAAGAAGAAGAAGAAGAAGAAGAAGAAGACAAATACATATCTATAAACAATTTAATCTAAAAATCAAAATTAATGAACCAGAAATTAATTAACAAAATAACTGGGTAATAAAATAGCATCTCAGGCATGGAAGCATGGCACAGGCTGACAAATCTTAGAAGAAAGAAGGGGAGGAAGGGTGAAAAGAGATTAAACAAAGATTTTACCTATGAATACAGAAAGTAGAGTGGTGAAGGTCTAGGGACGGGTGGGAACCAGATAGAGGGAGACAATGGAGGGAAAAGGGACATCTGTAATACTCTAAAAATAAAGGAATAAAAATAGAACATGACTACTTATTCCATTGACACCTATAAAATCTGAGTAAACACAAGGAGCTACCCACTCTTGTGGGTAGAAAACAGTTCTAGATATTCAAACAGGAGAATAATGAGCATCTGTGAGCACTGATAAGGAACAATAACATAATTACCCAGAGGACTTAGGTCAAGGTCAAGGGTGGACACTGCCCACTCTTCATGGTCATCAGCTTGTTCTGAAGGACTTAGCTCAGCTTTCTTCTTGCAAAGATCAGGAGTTCCCTCAGAATGAGGATCCTCAGGTGGGGAAGCTCTATTGGGGTCATGATTGATCCTTGAATTGCTGCTATGGACATGATGTATGTGCCCCTCAGTTATCCACACATTATAACCTAATGCCCAAGACGTGGAGCACTTATTACCCAGTTATTTTGTTAATTAATTTCTGGCTCATTGATTTTGATTTTTAGATTAAATTGTTAAGATGTGGAGACTGGGGCCCTGTTTAGGTCTTGGGGGTGGAGTTCTCATGAGTGCTATTAGTGCCATTGAAAAAAAGGACTGGGAAAGCTCCCTCAGTCCATCCACCCTCAGTGATTCCAGAGAAAAATCAGCCACTATAACCCGGGCCCTAAACAGAAACTCAATCTGCCAGCAACAAGTCTTGGAATTCCCAGCTTCATCACCTGTGAACTTCTCACTCTGTGGACTGTGTCACAGCCCCAGGAAGTAGGAGAGTGTGGTGTCACATGACCACCAGGACTGACCTTGGTGTTTCACTGCTGCATTGGTTGATCAAAGTACACCCTGTGTTTCCCCTCAGTGATGGGCAAGGACAACCATTCTCTGATGTTTCCTTCAACTGACAGAGTCTCCTGGAGGAAGGTCAGGGAGGCTCTAACATAGCTGGGGTGGAAAGGCAGCATTAGAGCTGGGGAAAGGCATGAGCTCTTTCAGTCCCTCCCACATCAGCACAGAGCAAGGCGAAGGGTCACTGGAGGAGAAATCTGTAAATGCCCTGTCCTCCCAGTCACCAAGTCACAGGGAGACAGCTGATGTCCTCCTGACACCCTGGACACCAAGGCCATGTGGGAGGACCTTTGGCCAAGGGGCTTTAAAGGTGCTCTTAAGTCTGATCATTTAACTTAAGGATGTCATTCTCTCAACTTTCCAGAGATTTCATGTAATAATGATAGTCAGTACTTGAATCCTAGTGGCTCCCTATGGAGCACTGCATTCCTGTGGTGTGAGCCCAAAGAGGAGTCACTTGTTGTAATAGTTGGTAAGCCCCTGGTGAGGGTTGCAGGGGCGTGGGAACGGTGAAGAGGCTGAGCCCAGAAAGGATTTAGGGCAGACAAAAGGCTCTAAGTGTGCAGGAGCCTTTTTCTCTCACCCTCTCTCTGCTCTGATGGGCCCATGGCCACAGAAGGGCATGGGCAGTGGTTATGTCTGGACAGCACAGAAGAGCAGCCCTGCAGGGCCCCAGTTCTGGGAGCTGGAGATGGGGAGGAAGCTTGCTCTGGATATGGACACATGGACAAGGATGCAGGAAGAATTTACTCTGAGCTGGAATATCCTGGCCCTGTGGGTGTGAAATGATTGTAAATTATTTAGGGTATAACCGATGATGGGGGTATTAATAACAAAAGCTGCACTTCAGCACACAGATGAGTCACCCCTCATCTCCAAGCTCACAGGAGGTGATTGCTCCTCTGAGGACAAAGGGGACTGATCCCTAGGGACTCTGCTCCTCTGTCCCTAAAAGGAGGAGCCCATGCAAATGAGGAGCTCCTTGTGCTGATAAGCCCAGCCCAGCCCCTGTCCCTGCACCTCTGTGAGAGCAGCCCCAACCCCAGGACCTGCAGTTTCCATTTGCCCCAGACATCAAACCAGGGACAGCACCATGAAGTGTGGGCTGGGCTGGGGTCTCACTTTGATGTACTTATATGGTAACTTTATGGAAAAACTGGGCCTTGTGAGTGTGTGTGTGTGTGTGTGTGTGTGTGTGTGTGTGTGTATGTGTGTGTATGTGTGTGTGTGCGTGCGTGCCTTCTCCTAATGACAACTCTCCTGTCTGCAGGTGTCCATTGTGAAGTGCAGCTGGTGCAGTCTGGGGGAGGCTTGGTGCAGCATGGGGGTCTCTGAGACTCTCCTGCAAAGGTTCAGGATTCACCTTCAGTGACTATTATATGCACTGGATCCGGCAGACCCCAGGAAAAGGATTGGAGTGGGTAGGTTTCATAAGAAACAAAGCCAACGGTCACACCACGGAATATGCTGCATCTGTGAAAGGCAGATTCACCATCTCCAGAGATGATTCCAAAAGCAATGCCTACCTGTAAATGAGCAGTCTGAAAGCCGAGGAAACAGCCATGTATTCCTGTGTAAGAGACATAGTGAGGGAAGTCAGTGTGAGCCCAGACACAAACCTCCCTGTTGAAAATGTTGTAACCACCTGGGGGCGCTCAGGACCCACAGACTCTGTGTTACAAGCCTAGGTGCTGTTGTGGGTTGTTTTTATTGGCAGTTTCCTATGAGGATTCTGAGTTTCTTCTCTACATAAAGTTTATCCAGGAGTCTCTCTAGACCTATGCCTCCGTAACTACCACTGATGGCTCTGTGTCTTAGCAGTTTTATTATATTAGTTGGTACAGTCTCACATGCAGCACAGGTGAAGTTTTATGTCTGCAGGAAGAGAAATGCAGAGGGTGAGGGTGCAAGGTGGCTTGGATGTAGGTGGATTTACTCTCACCTCCTCCCACAACAAACTGAAAAATTACACCTAAATTGGGGATCATTCGCCAAGAATTACCAATTTAAGACTATCTGAAGAAGAGACATTTAAACAAGAGGCCATGAGAAGCCACCATGAGACTGGAAGGAAGGGGGAAGACTGGAAAGAGGCTGACCCCTCTCCCTTGGTTGGCATAGCTTCAGAGGTTCCCCTGAGAGGTGTGAAGCTCAGATTTAAAAAAAAAAAAAAACAAACAAACTACATTTACAAGTATTTTCTGTCTGTAAAGGAGAGGCATGGTCCACTGGAGACAAAGCCACCCCTGGAAAGGGCCTACCAGCAAAATATGTGTTAGCAGCCACTCATTCTGTGCTTCAAGAGAAGGAGGGCAGTCAGATGGAAGTTGCCTGAGGGGAGTCAAGATGGGTGGCTTTGGGGAGGGATATGGGGGAAGAGCATCCAAGACCCTGTACTGAGTCCTCCTCCATTTCTCAGCAACCATCTTTCCTGGCAGGAACAATCCCCACCCAATGGCATCAGCCTTGGGAAAGCAATTCTCCTAACTCTGGAACCCTGTCACCCCACCCTGCATCATAAGCCCTGATGAGGACTCAGGGGCATAGGCCTAGGTGTAGACATCTGGGCATCTCAGGTGGTGTCAGAGACTGGCTTCGGTGAGGCCATTGATCCACTTTCCCTTGAACCTCACTGGTGCCTGCTCCTCATAGGAGATCTAATAGAAACACTCACCTGTCTTCTGGGAGACCCAACCTCTGGTCTCCATGGGCCCCATCCAACTGACTATAATGGGTTCCAATATACCAACTTCAGGAAAAAATTAGGGACAGACTCAGACATTTGTCTGTGGAGCAGGTTCCTAAGTTTAAATAGCACCTCCCCCTTAAGGAAGATCCTAGAGTCCAATTCTCCGGATTCTGCCAGCAGTGGTTCTCAACCTTTCTAATTTTGTGACCCTTTAATGCAGTTCCTCATGTTGTGGTGACCCCCAACCTTAAAATTATTTTCATTGCTACTTCATAACTATAATTTTGCTACTGTTATGAATGGTAATGTAAATATCTGTGTTTTCTGATGGTCTTTGGCAATCCTGCTAGCGGTTCTCAACCTGTGGGTTGTGACTGTAGAGCCTAAGACCATCAGAAAGCACATATATTTACATTATGATTCATTAACAGTAGCAAAATTATAGTTATAAAATAGCAACGAAAATAATGTTATGGTTGGGGGTCACCACAACATGAGGAGTTGTATTAAAGGGCAGCGGCATTTGAAAGTGGAGAACCACTAATCCAGAGGCTCTTTCAGAGACTGAGCCTTTCCCATGACTGAGGCTAACAGCCAGCATGTAGGTGGAGGCAGGCAAAGAGGATCCAAGGATGCCTTGGGACATTTGCTGATCTGCCCCTGGGCCCTTGGTGGTAAAAACAAGCCTTGGAGCTTAGCTTGGTCCTTCTGATGCCCAGCCAAGCCAGCAGAGAAACTACAAACTTTGGGGCCACAAGTAACTTCAAATTGGTTGCCACAGGCTAGGCATAGACAGTATCTAAGATTGGCCTTCAGCAGAGAACTTCCCAAATGCCCTAAACCAGCACACTCACTGGCCATCTGCAGACAACATAGGAGCAGCATCCAACAAGCTTCCCATATAGCCTATCCAAAGGGAGATGCAGCAGGCAATATATGCTCTGCTAAGGTGAACCCCATTATTTTCTTTTTTTATTCCTTTAATTATGTTTTCTTTTTATTTATCGCTTCTCTCTTTTACATTATTTTATTTTTTATCTTTCCTTTTTATATTCTGTTTTTGTTTCCCCATTTTCATCCCTTAATCTGTATTTTTCCTTATTTCATTTCATTTTCTTTCTTTCTTTATTTCTTTCTCTCTCTTTCTTTCTTTCTTTCTATTTCTTTCTTGTTCTTGGTGATGACTTTCTGTTCTCTTTCTCTCTATCTATCTCTCTCTTTATATTTTAAGCACCAGTATATAGATTCCATGATGTGGACTGTTTTGAGCCTCAGGCAGCAAGTCTGAAGGTCAATGGCAATCATGAATGAGCCAACAGAAATCAAGACTCAATTACAACAAGAGGGCCCACATAACCCACATAGGGACATTCCAGAGCATCTAGCTCAAGACATCAAAGAGACTGCACCAGTGGGGCTCATAGGACACCTGTTACATAGACTGAGAGTCATAGAAGGTCCATGTAATACATAGAGAGAAAAAAAAACCCAAAGAGACTTCCATATTGGGGAGACAAAGAAACAAGCCCCAGAACAAACAAAAATGGTCTCAAATGAAGGTAAGCAATTTATCAGATATAGAGTTCTAAGTAATGGTTATAAGGATGTTCAATGACCTTATTGGGAACTACAATGGTGTGAAAATTACATAGAAACTATATATAAGAACCTGTTGCAAATGAAAAACACCATTTCTAACATCAAGAATACAATGGATGGAATTAAAACTAGATTGGATGAAGTAGGGGATTGAATCTGTGATTTTGGAGGAAAGGTATTGGGGAGGGAAACAATCATTCAGAGAAGAAAAACAGTGAGAATAATTTTAGGAAAATTTTGAACAGCATGGAATGAAACATCTGCATCATAGCAGTATCAGAATGGTGATACTGACCAAGTGACCAATAACCTATTTGATTAAATAATGAGAGAAATGTTCCCTAAACTGGTAAAGCAAAAAGACATAAAAGCCCAGGAAGCACAGAAAGTCCCAAATAAGATGAAAGCAAAGAGGCCCACAAGTCAATCATAATTAAAATGACAAATAAGAGTATCCTAAAACTAGCAAGAGAAAGATAGTTAAATACCTTAAGGTAGGTGATTACAAAGCAGCTCCCATATGACTGTCCATTGATTTCTCAATAGAAACCTTTCTGGCCAGAAGGGATTGGCAGAAATATTCAATGTGAAGAAAAGCAAGAACCTACACACAGACTACTTTACTCAGCAAGGTTTCAGAATTGAAGGCTAAATAAAGACTTTCTAAGACAAGAAAAAGCTAAAGGAGTTTGCTATATCAAACCAGTGTTATAAGAAATGTTAAAGCTTCTGCTGGAAGGAAGAAGAGGAGCAAGAGAAGGAGGAGGAAAAGAAGGAAGAGAAGAAGGAGAAAAAGAAGAAATAATACAGAGGTAAAAGAATAAAATGGCAATAAACATATACCAACCAATAATCACTTGTAAAGTAAATAGCTTAAATACTACAATCAAAAGACATAGGGTAGATGATTGGAAAAGACAGTAAGACTCATATATGTAGTCCACAACCAACATACTCCAGAACAAAAGATACACACACAAAAAGTAAAGTGATTTAAAAAGAAATTTCATGCAAATGGAAATGAAAAAACAAAAAACTGGGGCAGCAATTCTTATATCTGACAAATAGACTTTGGAACAAAGATTATCAGTAAGAGCCAAAGAAAGACACTGTATAATAATAAAAGCTAGTAATTCAACAAGAGGATATAACTCTGGTAAACATTAATAAACCCCAAAAGGAGGACCTAAATATATAAAGAAAATCTGAGTCAGGCCTGTGTGGCTCAGTGGTTGAGCTCTAACCTATGAACCAGGAGGTCAGAGTTGGAATCCCAGTTAGGGCACATGCCCATATTGCAGGATCTATCCCCATTACAGTGTATTTAGGAGGTAACCAAGTAATGATTCTCTATAATCTTTGAAGTTAGTTTCTCTCTCTCCCTCTCCCTTCTCTGAAATCAATAAAAATACATATGAAGCCGAAACTGGTTTGGTCAGTGGATAGAGCTTCGGCCTGCAGACTCAAGGCTCCCAGGTTCAATTCCAGTCAAGGGCATGTACCTTGCTTAAGGCACATCCCCAGTAGGGGGTGTGCAAGAGGCAGCTGATCTATGATTCTCATCAGTGTTTCTAACTCTCTGTCCCTCTCCCTCTCTGTAAAAAAAAATAAAATTATATATATATATATATATATATATATATATATATATATATATTTAAAAAATACATTTGAAGAAAGCAAATCTTGAAGAACATGAAGGGAGATACAGGAGTGATATGTTCATTGTATCAGACTTTAACACCCTATTGACATCAATGGGTGGATGTTCCAGATGGAAAATTAATAAGAAAACACAGATCTTCAATGATGTTCTAGAGCAGATGAATTTAATTGAAATATTTAGAGCATTCCACCCCACATCAGCAGAATGTACATTCCTTCCAAGGGCACATGAAATATTTTCTAGGATAGACCACATGTGAGTACACAAAGCACCTCTCAATAAGTTTAAGAAGGTTGATATTACATCAAGCATCTTCTCTGACTGTAATGTTATGAAATTATAAATTAACCACAAGAAAAAAACCACACAGAGAGAAGCACACAAAGTCATGAGGCTAGGGAACATGTTACTGAACAATGAATGGGTTAGCAAAGATGTCAATAAAAAGCTCAAGGTTACTTTAAAACAAATGAAAATGAGAACACAACAATCAAAATTTATGGGACACAAGCAGTTATAATAGAGAAATCCAAACCAACCCAAGCATGCCACGGAAAGAGGAAAAAAGATAACAATCTAACTCTACACCTAAATGGACAGGATAAAAAACCCGAAGTGAGTACAAGGAAGGAATTAATAAAGGCCATAGAGGAAATAAACAAAACACAGTCTAAGGATATTAATGAAAGCAAGAGTTGGTTCTTTGAAAAGATAGACTAAATTGACAAACTTGTAAACAGACTCAATGAAAAGATGACACAAATAAATAAAAATTTTAAAAATGAAAGGGAAATAACAACTAATACCATAGAAATAGAAAACTTATAATAAATTATTATGAACAACCATATTCTAACATATAAGACCATATGTACAAAAATGCTAAATTCCTAGAAGCATATCCTTTCAAAACTGAATCAGAAACAATCAGAAAATATAAATAGATCAAATTAACTTAATGAAATCATAGCAGGAATAAAAAAAAAAACCTCCCAGATGATTTCACAGGTGAATTTTACCAACAATTAAAGAACTAACACCTATCTTTCTCAAAATATTCCCAAAATTCAAAATCTCCCAAGCTGCTTCCGTTGTCCAAATTCTCCCTAGATCTGTCCCAGCCCCTTAATTCCAAAGCCAGAGCCCTGCTGACTCTCCCCAGCTCTTCCCTCAGCTTCAAGGGCAGAGCAGACCATGTAAAACCCACCTGACCCCCTTTCTACCACAAGCACCACTCTCACAGGTGCATCCGTCTGTGGACATCCCAGGATGGGTCACACACCAGAAGGTGATCCAGGACATGGTGACAGCAGTCCCAAGAGCCACATGCAGACATCAGATTTCCAATAACAATATTTTCATAACCTAAACTTAATTATTCCTCAGTCATTATCCACATCTTCCTCTAAACACAGTTGACCATGACAGGGATTCTTCTATATCTCAGTGTATGAAACTGGATTAAAAAGATGTCTACAGATTAAATACAATAAAGATGGCGGTGCAGCTGCTTCCCTTCAGAACTAACCTCCCTGAAGGAATAGCACGGAGCTCTGTCTGTGCCTCTATAGTTGAAGCATCTGGTTCCCAAGGACACACAGAGGCTCCTCTCTCCCCCCCAGCACTTGGAAAGCTGGCTCTAGGCTCACACTCTGGTCTGAGTTTATCCTCTGATCACTTTGCAGGGGAAATAGTGTCAAGTGGAACTTCCTGTCTCCTGAACATGAACCTCCTGCACGTTTACTTCTTTCTCAGGTTGTGAGGGTTGATTCTCTTGGTTGTCATTACTGATGACTGCCAAAAGCATCTCTCATTTTAAACCTTCTCACTTTACTATTATGAAAAATTTCTCCCCTTGGACTTGGTACAAGTGACCTGCAGAATTTAGGTTCCGGGGGGGAGTGCACAAGCCCCTATGTGGGGAATTATTTAACATACGTACACCCTTGGACATGTCACACTCGGGGACACTACTTTATGTCAAACTCCAACCCCAGAGCCCCTATATAGCAGGAAGACATGCAAATGGGGCCCCCACTGCTAATAAACACCAGCCCAGCCCCAACTCTGCAGCTTTTGGACGAGAACCCAGGCCATTGATCCCCAGGTGTTCCATTCCCTGAACAGGACTGAACAGGACCACTCACCATGCAGTTTGGGTTCAGCTGGGTTTTCCTTGTGGCTATTTTAAGAGGTAAATTTAACAGAACAAGAGACACTGAGTGTGTGAGTGGGTATGAGTGATAGAAACCGGGGATGTGTGAGAGTTTACTGACCATATGTGTTTGTGTTTGCAGGTGTCCAGTCTGAGGCACAGCTGGTCGAGTCTGGGGGAGGCTTGGTGCCGCCTGGGGGGTCTCTGAGACTCTCCTGTGCAGCCTCTGGATTCACCTTCAGTACTTCCTGGATGACCTGGGTCCGCCAGGCTCCAGGGAAGGGGCTGGAGTGTATTTCACTAATTAATCCTGATGGAAGTAGCACATACTATGCAGACTCTGTGAAGGGCCGATTCACCATCTCCAGAGACAATGCCAAGAACATGCTGTATCTGCAAATGAACAGCCTGAAAGCCGAGGACACGGCCCTGTATTACTGTGCAAGAGACACACAGTGAGGGGAAGTCAGTGTGAGTGCAGACACAAACCTCCCTGCAGAAGAGGCTTTAACTACCAGGGGGCACGCAGGGTCCCTGGACACAAGGACCATCCCAGGAGCAGGTGCAGTTGAGGGTTAGGGCTGGTTTCCTGTGTGGTTTCCTCCTCATGTCCCAGTTTCCCTCAGGGAACCTCTTGCACTTACCTCTGATGTCTCTGAGATAGAAAAGGCTGTTGTAAACAGAGACAACTTTCTCAGGTGGACAAACCTCAGACACTCTTGTGTCCAAATAATCATTATCTAATCTTCTGTCCCAGGTCATTTGAATCTAAGCAGAGGCTCTGCTGACTCAGCAGTACAGCTCAGCTCCTCACAGGTCAGGGTCCCAACCAACCAGCAGCAGGACAGGAGTGTGCTGGACAGCAGGCACCAGCGATTGTGACCCCAAAACTAGAGAAGGAAGAACTTGGCTTATCATCATGCTTATAGCACCAAGAGCAGGTGGCACCAGACAGAGGCAGAGGGACCTGAAGCAACTTGGTACACATGCCCAGGTCGACAAATCCACACACCAAGTGAACTCAGGCTGTTTATTCCATACGTAACTGACATTTCTGGGACACACAGGAAAGGCCCTTCTGGAAGTCAGATCTGCTTTGATGGAGCCAAGAAAGGAGACTGGCTTGGGGTTTTATTTATCAAGGTGGTGGCAGAGGAAGAGTATTTTTCCTTCCGGGGGTGTGTGTGGTTTCAATTTCACAATGACATGTAAAGACAAAGATATGATTTCTTATCAGATTTCCCCTGAATGACAGATGGAGAAGAGATAATAAGCCATCAGTTCTCAGCAGTCAAATTAAAAATAAGAGTGTGGCCCTAACCGGTTTGGCTCAGTGGGTAGAGAGTCAGCCTGCTGACAGAAGAGTCCCAGTTTCAATTCCAGTCAAGAGCATGTACCTTGGATGAAGGCACACCCCCAGTAGGGAGTGTGCAGGTGGCAGGTGACCGATGTTTCTCTCTCATCGATGTTTCTAACTCTATCCCTCTCCCTTCCTCTATGCAAAAATCAATAAGATATGTTAAAAATAAGAGTATCGCTACCTATTTCACTTAACAAGTATACAAAATGACCAAAAATATTATATAAAGTGCCACTGTGTGTGTTAAAAAACCAAAAAACTAGGTTTAGATCAAATGAGAAGTATAATTACAAGTAAAACAAATGATGATGGTGGTGGTGGTGATGGTGATGATAGAATTGGACAGAGGTTGTGTTCTGATGTTGGTGGGAATCTTTACTTTATTCAAGTTTTTATTTTATGTTTGTTTATTTTTAAACATATATTTTCATTTATTTCAGAGAAGGAGAGAAAGATAGAAATATAAATGATGAGAGATAATCATTGATTGGCTGCCTCTTGCATGCCCCACACTGGGGATTGAGCCTGCAACTCAGGCATATGCCCTTGATCAGGATCAAACCTGGGACCCTTTAGTCCACAGGCCAATCCTATATCCACTGAGACAAACTGGCTAGGGGCAAGGTCATCAGTTTTTAGGAGGCCTTACACAAACCTAGAGTTGGGCCATTGGGGATTGAATTTTCAAATGACATCTAAAGAGGAGGCATTTGCATTCTTTTCCTATAAAAAGTCATTGTATAGACAACCACCATGTCTACAGAAAATGAGAAGAATGATTTAAAGTAAGTAAATTAGGGAGGGTGTGTGGAGAGTAATCATCCAAGAACCTTGGATACATATATGCATGGCCCATGGCCACAGACAATGGGCAGTGAGTGTCTGGTACAGGGTGGCAGTGCAGAAAAAAAAAAGAAAAAGAAAGCAAATGGTGATATTGGTGATGATTAAGATGATGATGATGGTGATGATGACTATGATGGACTGAGAGAGGTCCTGTTCAAAAGAAATTATGGCACAAATACAAACACATTGTCACCATTGCTCCTCCAGTGAGCGATGTCCACTCTTCACCGCATGTGTTGAGATATTGCATAACTGGGACTTCAATGAACTATGCAGCTTGGGTGATCCAGGGGAGGCCATGTGAATAATGATCCCAAAGATATCCAAGTGCAGATCTCCTGTATCTGGGGAGGTGATACCTTCTAGAACAGAGATACTGGGAGCATGTGCATGTAAAAAACAGGGATCCATTTCTCATCAGTTTTCAGTGACATGTTCCTTATTCTTCCTAGGGTTGTGAGGGTTGGTACTCTATGGTGTGTTCATTACTTGTGACTGTCAAAGGCATCTCATTTATATGACCTCCTTTTTATTTTTTAATTGCTCATATTTTTAGTTTTATGTACTGTATGAGAAATAGACTTTAAAACAATTGAACTTTGTGGAAAATTGGCAGCAAAAAAATCAGACCTATGTTAAAATAAAAATCAGATACATTTCTAAACTTATGGATATAAGAACCACACATAAACTTTCATGCCACAGTCTTCTTTAAGAAGTCAACGTCCATCAAACTATGTTGCTATGAACTGGTCCAGAGCATAACAACATATAGGAATGCCTAACAAGGGGGGTAATCAGGGATACTTTTCTTTGGTGCTGCTTTGATGATGTCATCCACACAAAGAATTACCTCTGCTGCTTCAGCTGCACTCAAAAGAACATGCACTTCACTTGGACACTGTCTGTGATGCCCAGCATTGCCATATCACCAATAGCGCATTTCTTCATTACAGTCCAGCAGCTGTACTGCCTTTATGATGGGCATCTCAGGGCTGTGCTACCAGATCTGCACTGTTACAGCCTTTGTCCCCAAGCTGTAACAGCAGGTGACATCGTCAGTGCTTGAGCCTAAGAATCCACTGCAACAGCTTCTTTACCTGGTGTTTATTGGCAGCTGTGGCACAGCATGGTCATCAGCAGCTCAGCACAGCCTCCTCCATAAACTGTTCCAGAAGCCTTCACAGTGTGTGCAACAACACAAAGGGCACCATGCACAGATCTTTCTGCTTCATCTAACATGTGCCCAGTGGCACCACAAAGGACAATAGCGCGATCCTCACCAAGGACTCGCCCAGACATGTGAATGAGCCTGTCTTCTCCAATCATGTCTTCTTCAACGAGCTTACAACTTCCAAGCTTCATTAGTTCTAGGAGGTCAAAGGTAGAGGCAATTTCTCCACCTGTGACAAGAGCCAGACGTTCTACATGTTCAATAGCCATAACCCCAGCAGCCCTAAAAAACTGATCAGGAAAATTATAAATTTATTGCATCTTAATAAAGTAATTATAAATTAACTAGAAGCCCAGTGGATAAAATTTATTCATTTTGGGGGGGGGAGGTTCTTCAACCCAGCCTGCAACCTCTCACAATTTGGAACCCCTCTGGTAGGGTCCCTAGGCTTGGCCTTGATCAGGGCCTATGGGGCTTTCCTTCCCCTGGCTGCTGACAGCTGTCTCCACCCCCATTGCTGCCACTGCTTGGCATCTGTGTGGTTCTTCCCTCCTCTCCATCAACCTTTGTGTGGCTTCCTTCATCAGGAGACAGATTTGGGGCACGATTTCTTGGCTAGCCTGGGCTCCCTCTTTGGGGAAATAGATATCAATGCACTGTGATTGATGACCCAGCAGAGAAAGGCCCTGGTACCTGGTGGGGACCAATTGCATCGCACCTGTCGTGGCTGGCCTTGTGCCAGTGCATGTCATAGCCTGGTTGTCTCAAAGTCATCCTGAACGTCATTCTGCTATTTGGTGGTTTGGTCGATTTGCATATTATTATTTTATTAATATAGATTGCATGTCAATAAATCAATTTTTATCCCTTGCTTAAGAATACATTAATTTTCTCCTTCATTGTTTCCTTTGCTGCTTGTTCTATTTCAGCAATCTTTGCTATGGAATTAACTCTTATACAAAACCAAATATCTTTATTTTGTCTGTGTTGATACTAGTATTTGCAATAAGAATTTTAGCAGTTTTAATTCATTTTGGTTGACTTACTCCATTTTTTATCCCATAGAAAGCCTTCATCTAAATAGGAATCCACTGGGATTCCTCCTAGCTTCTTGATGACATGAATTGCCTTCAGATTACCAGAGCCTTTCATCTGAGAACAGATGAAACAGGGGAAGTCAGTGTGAGCCCTGACACAAACCTGCCTGCAGGAGTGGCTGTGACCTTCTCCCTCACTCTCTCTGGTTCTCTTTAAGGAGCTATCATGTACACTGGGTCTGCCAGCCACTGGGGAAGGGGCTGGAGTGGATGGGATGCATAAATAATAATGGAGACACTTATTAAAGCCCCTCCCTGAAGAGCCAAACCTCCATCCAGAGACACATCCAAGAGCCAGGTCTCCCTGCAGCTGAGCTCCGTGACCACCGAGGACACGGCCATGTATTACTGTGCAAGAGATACATAGCCAGGGGAAGTCAGTGTGAGCCCAGACACAAACCTCCCTGAGGGAGACAGCAGGACTAGGCTGCAGGCACACTCTGAATACGAGGGGCACTGAGGACCCGCATCACCAGAGCAGCCCAGGAGCAGGGCAGAGGGAAGGGCCTTCCTGTGGGCCCAGGGAGTTCCTCTCAAGCTCTCAGCTGCCTCCAGGGACAAGTCTTCTTTCTCATATTTTTCACTCAAGACAACAATGAAGAAGGGATATTTTCTGTTTGCAGGTGACATGTCGGCAGTTATAAAAACTCTCCTTCATAAAGTCTCCTTCACAAATTCCAAAAGTGACTTTTTTCACTGTCTTTTCAACTTTTTGGTGATGTATGTGAACTCTGCAGGTGGATTGCTGAGATTGAGCTGTGTGCACAGCTCTGCATCCATCCCTCAGTGTCTGACTCTCCATTTGCCCACTCCCCTCTTGGATCCAGGGAGATCCCAGAGCCCTCCCTCTGCTGAAAGGCCTGAGTACATTCAGAGCTGTCCGACCTCACCCATCCTCTCTGGGTCCACGTTGGTCCCTGGAAGAGCTGTCAGCTCAGTGCACCAAATACAGTGAGCCCCCACATCTGTCCACACTGCAAGAAGCAGTGCTGAGACCATGGTGTTAACAGGTGACTCTGAGGGCTGGGATGTGCATCATGTAACTCCTCCCTCCACCTTTCCTCCTGGATACAAGGTTTTCTCACTTCACTGTGGGTGAGATGTGCTTTAGGAGCATGTGGGAAGCCTAGAAGCATTCATGGGACACGCTGTAATCATACCAGTATCTTCCTACTTTCCCAGGAAACACAGTCACATAGACACATAGTCACACACAGAGAGAGTCACTCTCAGACACAAACGCAGTCACACACACAGAGACACAAACTCATTCACAAACAGTAACACACAGACACACACAGATGCACAGAGTCACACACAGACACATATTCTTTTTTTAGAAAATACATGCACTCACTCATGAGCAGTGATACAAAACCACTCATGTCATTATACACAGTACTTTATAAATCCTATATAAGAAAATATGTTATATTTCATTCTCTTGGATGCCATATGAAATAAATATGTGATCTGTAAGCAACTATTATTTCAACACGGACCACACTCTGTGAAGATCAACAGTTGAATTTCCCAGTCCACCTTAGTAGGAGCTCAAATTAGAAACTGGATCCCAAATTGGCTAGATTGCTATGGATCAAAAAAAAATTGATATAGTAGTGAAAAACTTCAAACAAAGATCAAACGGGATGAATTCCACCAAAAACTCAAAGAAGAATTCATAGATTTTAAGTCATTCCTTCCTGAGTCCTTCCAATAATTAAAAGAAGAGGATCCACTTCCAAAGAGATTTATTGAGCTGACCATTACATTGATACCAAAGTCAAGTAAGAACACATACAAAAAATGACAGATAAATGTTCTTGATTATCATAAATGCAAAAACTCTCAAAAATATATTAGGAACCTTAACACCACATTGAAAGGATCATTAACCATGATCCAGCGGTATATTGTGCAAAAATGCAAGGATTGTTCAATGTTCATAAACCAGTAAATAGACTACCCTCATGCACAGAATGAAGGATAAGGTGTACCATGATATAAACTGATACAGAATAAAGCACTTAAATTTAAAAAATCCCTCATATTAAAATTCTTAACAGGTTCACTGTAGAACTGATAGACTTCAATATAATAAAGGCCACTTTTGAGAAGCCAACAACTGACATGCTACACAGAGAAAATTTCAAATCTATTCTTGCATCAGTCCCAAGATAAGGGCGCCCTGTGACTGCTTTTATTGAAAAACTAGAGTACTTGTCATAATACTTTGGCAAGAAGAAGAAAAACAAAATGTGTGCATTAGAGTGAAATATGTTAAAATCTCTTTTTTTTATCTCTATACATATAACATGGTATTTTATACAGCAAACCTAAAAACTGCACCAAAAAATGGAAAGATCTAGAAAGTGAACTCAGGAATGATATAAGATACAAAATCAACACACATATGGCTTGTGCCCCTGCACACTCTCAACAGTGTCTTCAAGACTCCAGGAAATACGTGGGGCTGTTTCAGAGTAAAATGAGGAAAGAAAATTTGAACTGTAAAACAATGAGGGTATCACAATCCAATGAAAGAACCCTGGATGTATGTGTTAACCCCCAATATGTTCCCAGGTAGCTTCCCCCCCCCAAATGTGGCAATGTTCCATCAGGTGCAGAATCCAGTTGACCCCGTCATGGATGGACATGGTTACATTGGTCCCAAGGGTCACTTACAGACATCAGGTTTCCAATAATGAGTTTTTAAACCAAATCAGTCCCTACATTTGTATCACCAGTGGTAGAAATCGATCTTACAATTGAATCTAGAGCAGGGGTGGGCAAACTTTTTGACTTGAGGGCCACAATGGGTTCTTAAACTGGACCGGAGAGCCGGAACAAAAGCAACCTGACCATGCTGGCACTCTCATCTTGGGCTGCTGGGGAAGGAGCAGAGAGGAGAACCCTCCACTCTTCCGGCTCCGTGGGCCGGATAGAACAGCCAAAGAGGCCGGATCCGGCCCATGGGCCATAGTTTGCCCACGGCTGGTCTAGAGAATAAATACCACAAAGGAGGCAGTCCAGGTCCTACACTTTCAGCTCCAAACTGGCCTGAAAGAATGGGACCCAAGAGCTCTGTCTGTGTCTCCATAGTTCATGCTTCTGGTTCCCAGGGACCCTCACTGATGATCCACTTTCCCCAGCACTTGGTCCTCTGGCTCTAAGTTCACACTCTGGCCTTAAATTCTATTCTGATCACTTATTAGGGGAAATAGTGTCAGAAAGAACTACCCATCTCCTGAACATGAACCTCCTGTACTTTTACTTTTTTTTTTATTGTGTAAAGCAGTGGTTCTCAACCTGTGGGTAGTGACTCCTTTGGGGGTTGCAAGTCCTTTCATAGGGGATGCCTAAGACCTTTGGAAAACACAGATATTTATACTACGATTCATAACAGTAGCAAAATTACAGTTATGAAGTAGCAACAAAACAATTTTATGGTTGGGGGTCACTGCAAATAAGGAACAGTATTAAAGAGTGGTGGCTTTGGGAAGGTTGGGAACCACTGGTAAAGTACTACATATAGTAGTACATATATCTCCTTTTTGTCCCCTGTTGACCTTCGCCCAGCATCCCCTACTCTCTGTCTCATGCCCTCATCCCACTTTCACCCAGAGTCTTGTGTCCATTGGTTGTGCTTATATGTGTGCATACAAATCATTTGCTTGGTCTTTCTTTCCCCCCTCCTCAGCACTCTCCAGCCCTCCCACTTTAATTTGACAGTCTGATGCTTTACTGCCTCTGTATCTTTTTGTTCATCATGTTATAATTTTCTTTATTTTCCATAAATGAGTGAGATCATGTGGTATTTTTCTTTCATTGCCTGGCTTATTTCACTCAACATAATGAATGCTCTCCATCCAGATCTATCCAGGTTGCTGAAAATGGTAAGAATTCCTTCTTTTTTATAGCAGCATAGTATTTCATTGTGTAAATGTACCATTGTTTTCTAATCCACTTATCTGCTGATGGGAATTTAGGCTGTTACCAAAACTTAGCTACTGTAAATTGTGCTGCTATGAACCTGGGGGTGGGGGGCATATATTCTTTCTGATTGGTGTTTCTAGTTTCTTGGGATATATTCCTAAAAGTGAGATTACTGGGTCAAATGGCAGTTCCATTTTTAGTTTGTTGAGGAAACTCCATACTGTTCTCCACAGTGGCTGCACCAGTCTGCATCCCCAACAGAAGTGCACGAAGGGTCCTTTTTTCCTCTATACTCTCCAGCACTTGTCAACAGGTGTGAGATGGTACCGTATCTTTATTTTGATTTGCATCTCTCAGATAATTAGTGACTTTGAGCATGTGTTAGGTAATTTATTACTATTGTTTCTTGTTTTTCCATAAGCTTGTAGAACTTTGAACTTCCTTCTCAAGGCAGCTTTTGCTGTGTCCCATAGATTTTGGGTTGCTGTGTTTCATTGTCGTCTGTTGCCATTATGTTTTTTTTTTTTAATTTCTTCTTTGATCTCTCTGATAACCCAGTCATTGTTTAATAGCATGCTATTTAGTCTCCAGGTGTTTTATTTTATTTTTTTTGTAGTTGATTTCCAGTGTTATGCCATTGTAATCTGATAAGATGCTTGATATTATTTCTATCTTCTTGAATTTGAAGAGTCTTTGCCTGTGACTCAATATATGGTTTATCTTTGAAAATGACCCATGTGCACTTGAGAAGAATGTATATTTTGCAGCTTTGGGGTGAAATGTTTTGAAGATGTCAACTAATTCCATCTGCTCTAATGAGTCATTTAGGATAGATGTTTCTTTGCTGATTTTTGTTTAGAGTATTTGTCCAATGGTGATAGTGGAGTATTAAAGTTCCCTACTATGATCATATTGCTGTCAATCTCTACCTTCATACTTGATATCCTCCAGAAGATTTTTTATGTATTTGGGTGCTCCTGTATTGGGTGCACATATGTTTACCAGAGTTATGTCTTTTATTGGATTGTTCCCCTTAATGTTATGAAATAGCCTTCCTTATCTCATGTTATGTCCTTCACTTTGAGATCTAATTTGTCAGATATAAGTATTGGTACCCGAGCTTTTTTTTTTTCCATTCGCCTGAAAAACGTTTTTCCATCCCTTCACCGTCATGTGTTCATCTTTTTTTCTGAGGTGGGTTTCCTGTAGGCAGCAGATATATGAGTCACATTCTCTTATCCAATTCATTACCCTATGTCTTTTTATTGGGGCATTTAATTCATTTACATTTAAAGTTATTATTGGTAGGTACTTGTTTTTAGCCATTTTTATTCATTATCTCTGTGTTCTTATTCGCTTCCTATTTCTTCTTTTTACAGCACACCCTTTAGCATTTCTTGCATTGCTAAATTTGGTTTGGTGATATTAATCTCCCTTAGTCATTTTTGTCTGTGAAGCTCCTGATTATACCCTCAATTTTAATTGATAGCCTTGCTGGCTACAGTATTCTTGGATTCAGACCCTTCCTTTGCATTACTTTTATATTCCATTCCATTCCATTCTTGCCTGATGTGTTTCTGTTGAGAAATCAGTCACTAATCTGATGGGGGATCCTTTGTAGGTAACTTTCTGTCTCTCTCTGGCTGCTTTTAAGATTCTTGCTTTGTCGTTGGTGTTTGCCAATTTAATTATAATGTGTCTTGCCGTTGGTCTTTTGGGGTTCATTTATTTTGGGACTCTGTGAGCTTCTTGGATTTGTGAGGGTTTTCTCTTCCCTATATCAGGAAAGTTTCTGTCATCATTTGTTCAAACATGTTTTCTATTCCTTGCTCAGTTTCCTCTCCTTCTGTCATCCCTATTATGTGAATGTTGTTTCTTTTCATGTTGTCCCAAAATTCCCTTAGCTATCCTCCTGCTTTTTATTTATTTTTCTAGAAACTTCTCTACTTGGTTATTTTTTCCTATTTTGTCTTCTAACACACTAATGTGGTCCTCTGCTTCTTCTAGTCTATTCTTGATGCTTTCTATTGAGTTCCTTATAGCAGTGATGTCATTTTTCATTTCTTCTCGGTTCTACTTAATTTCTTCTTGGCTTTTACACATATATATTTTTTTAAATGTGTCTTCCATTTGGATGTATATACCCTGCTTCCCCCAAAATAAGACAATGTCTTATATTAATTTTTGCTCCCAAAGATGTGCTAGGTCTTATTTTCAGTGGATGCATTATGTTTCCATGAAGTTGGTCTTATTTTCGGAGGATGTCTTATTTTAGGGGAAACAAGGTATGCCTAATTCATGGACAAACGATAGGATGATAAATGGCTGGGGATGGGCTAGATGGGTCAAGGGGGATAAAAAGGGACATAGGTAATACCTTCAACAATAATGGTATAATAATAATAAAAAGAATAAGGACTTGGACCCTCGATTTCCATTGAGGGTGGACCCTCTGTCATCCACCTTCTCTCAGGTGGGAACAAGACCTCACTTATAAAATACTCTTCCTCATAGATATGCAAAATAGAGGGGGAGACTAGGTTAAATATGGATAAGTCTGTGCCCTGAGGACATCACCCACACAGTCTCCTATCAGAAAGGCTCACAGCACAGCCCTCAGCATAAACTGGAGCTGGAGAACCCTCCTCCTGGTGGCATGGCTACAGGTAAGGGTACCCCCAGTACCTGGATTGAGGAGGGAACCTGGTATAATCAAGGAGAATTTCCACCCACTCATTTCTCCTCTCCACAAGTGTCCACTCCCAGGTGTAGCTGGGGCTGAGGTGAGGAAGCATGAGGCCTCTGTGAAGGTCTCCTGCAAGGCTTCTGGATACACTTTCACCAGCTACTGGATGCACTGGGTGTGACAGGCCCCAGGGCAGGGGCTTGAGTGGATGGAGTAGGTTTACCTTAATGATGGAGACACAAAATACGTACAGAAGTTCCAAGGCAGAGTCTCCATGATCAGAGACACATCCATAAGCACAGCTACATGGAGCTCAGCAGCCTGAGAGCTGTGGACAGAGCCATGTATTACTGTGCCAGGCAGAGTGAGGGGAAGTCAATGTGAGCCCAGACACAAACCTCCCTGCAGCAGAGGCTGTGAACAACAGGGGGCATTCAGGGTCCTTGAACACAAGGACCATTCAGCAGCAGATGCAGTTGGAGGTTAGGGCTGGTTTCCTGTGTGGTTTCCTCTTTATTCACAGTTTCCCTCAGGGAACCTCTGGATTCCTGATTCTGTATTTACCTCTGAGATCTGTGAGTTAGAAAATCTGTTGTAAACAGAGAACTTTCTCATGTGGATAAACCTTAAAGACTTTCTAACAGTCTTGTGCCCAAATAATAACCATGAAATCTCCAGGCCCTTGTCACCTAAATCCAACAAGAGGTTCTCCTCATTCAACAGTGCAGCTCAGCTCTGCATAGCTCAGGGCCCCAGGCAGCAGGACATGAGCGTGTTGGATAGCAGGCACCAGAGACATGTGACCCCAAAGATAGAGAGGAAATACATAGATGGTGAAAGTCATTGACTTAACATGCTCACAGCACCAAGAGCTGATGACTAGGCTGAGGCAGAGGGATCACAGTAGCTTGTACATATGTCCAGGGTGATGACAGGCACACAGCTGTAGACATGGCATTTTTATTATGCACGTAGTTGAGACCTATGGGAAGTACAGGGAAACACTTCAGAAAGTTAGAGCTACATTGATGAAGTCAGGAAAGGAGACTGACTCAGATACTTTATTTTTTGAGGATGTGGGAGAGGGGGAGAAATTCTGCTTAAAAGGGCTGGTGTGGTTCCAATATCACAATGACAATCTAAAGACAAAACCATGATTTTTCATCAGATTTTCTGTTTGTAGCAGATGGACAAGAGGTAGGATAAGTCATCAGTTATCAGCAGTCAAATTAAAACTAAGAGTATGGCAACTGATTTTACTTAACAACTATACATTTTGAGCACAAAAATAAAGTGTCATTATTTGTGATTAAAAACCAGATCAATATAAAATGAGAGGAATCATTTTAAGTAAGCAAATTATCATGATGACATTGGTGATGGTGATGTAGGTGATGATGGTGATGATGGAATTGAATAGAGGTCACGGGCCAATATTTTGATCTGAATCTGTAGCTTATCCAAATCAACAGTTTTTAGAAGGCCTTGTGTCAACATAGATTTGATCCTTTCAGTTCTCAGTTTCTCAATGACATTAAAGAAGGAGAAGCCTGCTGTCTTTTCCTATAAAAAGTCACTGTGTGTAAACAACCAGCATATCTACAAAAATTAAGAAAAATATTATGAAGTAAGAAAATGGTGATGATGATGATGATGCTGATGATGATAAGATCAGATCATGACAATGACCTGAGAAAGGGTCATGATCCAATGAAATGGTGTCTTCCTCATACAGACACACCATCACCATAGCTCCTGTAGGAGGGATATCCACTCTTCTCTGTAATTGTTCTGAGATTTCATAAATGGTTCCCCAACAAATCATGCAGCTTAGGCGATTCAGAGTGAACCCAGATCAGCAAGTCCAAGTGCGGATCCCTTCGACCTGGGAAGCTGTTACCTTTTAGAACAGAAACAACCTGAGAATGTGCATGTCAGAAACAAGGATCACCTTCCCATCAGGTTGCAGTGACACATTCCTTATTTCTCTTGATCACTTCCTGCATGAGCTTTAAGGTTCCTATTTCTAAAAAACTCCTCTTGCTAGATATTTTCTAGGATGATACACGCTGTCTCTATCATGCCCTATACTTTCTGCTATGCCTTCAATTGAGGAGGTATTAAGTACATATGTCCAGTAATTCTCTGTCCATGCACACCAAGCATATTTCTGTCATGTGACTCAAAACAAGTAGAGCTTCCTCCCCTCTTCCTATTCCAGAGTCACATTCAGATTTGTGGGTAGTTTCCCAGCAGTGTTCCCCTGTGATACAAAAATCTGCTCCAGTCCCTGTGGCTGCTATAGCCAATCCACATGGACAGGGGAGGTCATCATTTTCTGGGGAGTTTTTTTTGAAATCACCCAAAATAAAACCTGTTAAAGAAAATATTATTAAATTAGATTTGGTTAAATCTAAAGACATTTGTCCCACCAAAGATTCCATTGAGCAAATGAAGACACAAACATAAATATAAGGAGTATATTATTAAATTATGTCTTATATGAGAACATATAAATTACACATTAAGGATGTTATATGTTTGTGGGAGATGCCAGCACCCTGTGACCACAGTGATCTCCCAGGGTAAGGTTAGAGGGAGGCTGTGGGTAAGGGCTTCCACTAAGTGTTGAAGTTTCCATTCCTGAGAGAAGTTCTATGGTAGAAATTCTCTTCACTCTCCTCCCTCTGGACCCCAATATCACTGGTAACACTAGACAGAGTAAAAAGTCAATAGCCTTCCAATGTCATTGCCACATATGAATGATTCTGAGTTGTACATTTGCATGATCACTGCTTTTATTTCTTAACTTTTCTTTTGTTAAAGCCATTATTATTTCTAATGTAACTCTATTGGGGTCTCTGCAATAGGCCATGAGCTTGCATATTGAATAATTTACACAAGAAGCTGTAGAAACAATAAAAAATTCCAACATCAAGAATTATAAATATCTCACCTGCCTGTGCTTGAGAGGTAATTTCTCACATCAAAGTAACATCATAAATTTAGGATATTAAGAATGGCTGTCCTTTATCTTTATTTTTCACAATGATAGGGGTTATTTCCATAAAATTAGACTTAAAAAATTGGAAAGTATAGATACAATGGTATTTTGAGATTCATAAATGATCTAATGCTAGTTCCTTTTACACCTGTTTGAAAGATGCATGAAAAGTTAAAAGTGTAGTCTATTCATCTAGTCCACTATTTCTTCTTATGCTCATAAAGTTTAAATCATTCTTTGACCTAATTCCAATGTGCTTCATGTCACGTGTGGCCCCCAGTATGGCCAAGGATGAACCTGAGGAGGGATGGTGAAGGACTGAAAAAAGACAGACAAGAGCCGAAACTGGTTTGGCTCAGTGGTAGAGCGTAGGTCTGGGGACTGAAGGGTCCCGGGTTCGATTCCGGTCAAGGCATGTACATTGGTTGTGGGCACATCCCCAGTAGGGGGTGTGCAAGAGGCAGTTAGTCGATGTTTCTCTCTCATCGACGTTTCCAGCTCTCTATATCTCTCCCTTCCTCTCTGTAAAATATCAATAAAAAATATTTTTTAAAAAGAGAGAGAAAAAAAGGAAAGACAGACAAGAGAATAAAGCTGGGGCTTGGTGGATCTCCCGTGCTTGGATGAGAAAACAAAATACCCAACCTGTAAGTCGATACTTTATTTTATTGTCTGATTAAAACAAGGGTAGATTAACATTTATACAAATTTTATTTTGGCAACACTTGTTGCTTCTGCACCTCCCTCAGCCCATTAGTTACTTAGAAAGAATTAGGGAGGGCTATAAGGTCAGGATTAATTATGCTAGGAGAGCCACTTATTTGTAGCACTGCCACAGGACAGCCTGAAGTTTGGCCCTAGAGCCATGCCCTACAGTGCCCTATCCTTGACTTACTTGCTGAGTGATGTCAAGGGAAGAGATGCCCTAAAAGGGTCTCCAGAATGACAAGGGCAGCCTAACCTCAGGCCATACACTTATAGGAAAGTCTGTCCCACATGAAAATTTCTCTTTAAGCTCCAGGATAATTCCTCACCTGGGCTAGGCAGGCTCACAGCTCTCTCCTCACCCAGGGATGCACTCTCTGGGTAGTCATAACTGTGGTCTAAATAAGATGAGACTGCTGGGTCTTCTCCTGTGCCTGTTGACAGCCCCCCCAAGGTGAGGGTCTCAGGGGTTAGACAAGGCAATGTGATGACTGTGACTGCACGTGACTGACAGGGACTGATGCTCCTTGTCTCCAGGAGTCCTGTCCCAGATGCAGCTGCAGGAGTGGGGCCCAAGACTGGTGAATTCCTCATAGACTAATCCCCTCACCTGCACTGTCTCTGGGTTGTCTCTATCAAGCTATGGTGTGCACTGGACCCACCAGGCTCCAGGAAAGGGGCTGGAGTAGATTGGGTTTATATGGGATGATGTAAGTAGAACCTATAACCCAACACTGAAATCCCGAGTCAGCATCACCAGGGACATTTCCAACAGCCAAGTTTATTTGACACTGAACAGCCTGAGAGCTGAGGACACAGCCAGTGTGAGACACAGTGAGGGGAAGTTAGTATGAGCCCAGTACACAAATATCCCCGAACTAGACCACAGGTCTGGGCTGCAGGGACTGCTCAGAACACCAGGGGGCACTTAGGACCCACAGCACAGAGAGCATCCCCAGGAGCAGGGGCAGAAGGAGGAAGGGGGAAAGGCCATTCCTGTTGGGCACAACTCTCAGCTATGTTCTGGGAGGAGTCTTCATTCTCATATTCTCACTGCAGGCAACCATGAAGAAGGAACATTGTCTGTTCACAGGTGACATGTTGGCAGTGGTGGGGACTCTCTAAGAAGTCTCATCCACAAATTCTAAGGGTCTTTTTTCAGTGTCTTTTCAACGTTTCACTGATGAGTGTGAACTCCGCAGGTGGGTTGTTGGGATTGTGTTGTGTGCACAGCTCTGCATCCATCCCTGGGGAGGGAAGACACATCTACCCTCATTGTCAGAATCTCTGTGTGCCCTCGCTCTCCTGGTTCCAGGAGATCACAGGGCCCTCCCTCTGCTGAAAGGCCTGACCACACTCATGGCTGGTGGACCTCATCCATCCTCTCAGGGTCCACATTGATCCACAGAAGAGCTGTCAGCTCAATGCAGTATATACAGAGAGCCCCCACATCCATCTAAACAAGGGGCCCCTGCTGTTCTCCAAGAAGCAATGCCAACCCCATTTATTTAGGTTGCAGGTTCCTCTACAGTGGAGACAGGTGACCCTAACAGCCGGGATGTACATCATCAAACTCCTCCCTCCACCTTTCCTCCTGTATCCAAGGTTTTCTAGTTTCACTATGTGTGAGATGTGCATCGGGAGTATGTTGGAAGCTGAAAAGCTGTCCATAGGACCCCCCGTGTCCATACTGTCCTCTTACTACTTTCCCAGGAAACATTGAGTCACAGACACACAAAATCACACACCTACATCCAGTTGCACACTTGTTTTTGTAAAACACATGCATGAACACTTGAGCAGTGATACAAAACTATTCATGTAATTACACACTGTACTTTATAAATTCTATATCAGAAATTGTGGTTATATTTTATTCTCTTGGATACCATCTATAATAATCTGTAATAATAAAATCAGAACATGCTAATTAGACACGATGGCTGAACGATCTTCTGAAGGACTTTGTTCAGGATGGCTTTCAGGATAAGGCCATGATGGTGGGAGATGAGGCAGAGGCAGTAAAGGTTGATCAGGCAAGCAGGTGAACAGTTAGGGATGATCAAGCAGGCAGGCAGAGTAGTTAGGTGTGATCAGGCAATCAGGTGGGTGGTTAGAGGTAATCAGGCAAACAGGTGGGTGATTAGGTGTGATCAGGCAGCCTTAGCAAGAAAGAGGTTAGGAGCCAGAGGTCCCAGATTGTGTGAGGCATGCCGAACTGCCGGTTTAGGTCCAAGCCCACTGGGATTGGGCTTAGATTGGTGGTCAGACATCCCCCAAAAAGTCCCAGATTGTCAGAGGGTGCAGGCCAGTTGAGGGACTCCTCCTCCTGCCCCCAGTATGAATTTCATGCATCAGGCCTCTAGTGTGAAATAAATATATGGTCTGGAAGCAACTATTATTTCAATACTGCCACACCCTGTGAAGATCAACATTGTATGTTTTAGTCCACTTTCCAGGTGCTCAAATTAGGAATTTTATCCCAACTTTGCAAGATTGCTACAAATTTTAAAAAATAATTGATATAATAGTGAAAACCTTCCAACAAAGAAAAGCTAAGGAACAAATGGACTCAAGAATGAATTCCACTGGAATTTCAAATAAGAATTGTTAACTTTTAAATCATCTCTTCTCAAACTCTTCCAAGTATTAAAGAAATAGACAACACTTCTAGCCCTAGCTGGTTTGGCTCAGTGTAAGAACAGAGGCCTGTGGACCAAAGGGTCGTCCCTGGTTTGATTCTGGTCAAGGGCACCTATGAAGGTTGCAGTCTCCTCTATGGGCAAGGCCATGGTCAGGTAACCAATGTGTCTCTCACATCAATATTTCTCTGTCTTATCCTATCTCTTCCACTCTCTAAAAAATTAATGGAAAAAATCCTCTGGTGAGAATTTAAAAAAAAGAGGCAAAACTTCCAAACAAATTTATTGAGGTGATCATTATACTCATATCAAAGAAAAAGAAAAATATACAAAAAAAAGGTCAAGATCCCTAGTGAACTACATGCAAAAACCCTCAACAATATACTAGGTATCTTAATAGCACACTGGAAGGATCATTTACCAAGATCAAGTTGATACTGTCCTAGTATGCAAGGATGGTTCAAAGTATGTAAATCAGTAACTGTGATATATTTCATCCACAGAATGAAGGGTAAAGTATACCACTATATAAATAGATCTAGAATAAAGTCTTCAATATTGAAAATCACTTCAGAATTAAAATTCTTAGCAGATTAATTGTAGAAGTGTTAGGCCTCAATATAATAAAGGGCACATTTAAGAAGATAATAAATGTCATCATGCTACACAGAGAAAATTTTAAAGCTTTCTTCTTACATCTGGACCAAGACCATGGCTCCCCAGTGACTACTTCTATTCATCAAAACTAAAATTTCTTGTTAGAATAACTAGGCAAGAAAAATAAGTTTAAAATGTTTATATCAGAAATAACCAAGTTAAATTGTTTCTTCTCATCTGTATGTAAGACATGACATGATGTTGCACAGAGAAAAGCCTAAAAAAATGTATGAGAAGCTAATAGAACTAGAATTCAGGAAAGATGTAAAATACAAAACTAAAGCACAAATGGTTTGTGCCCTGAACCCTCTCAACAGAGTATCTTCAAGACTCTAGGAAACATGTGGGGCTGTTTCAGAGTAAAGTGAGGAAAGAAAACTTGAACTGTCCAAACAACAAGATCACAACCTAAGGAAACAAGAACCCTAGCCATGTGTGTCCTCCGGCTTGCTTAATCCCACATTCATGTTCCCAGATAGTTTTCCCCCAATGTGGCACCGAGTCATGTGACCCCTATCATATTGGGACATGGGGCAGCAGTCCCAAGGGTCAAATATAAACATCAGCTTTCCAATAATAATATTTTCATAACCAAAACTTAAATATTCCTAAATCATTACCAATATCTTCATCTAACACAACTTCTATATCCCAGTGTATGAAACTGGGTCTACAACAGAGTCCAGAGAATTAAAACTACAAAGGAGGCAGTGTAGTTGCAACACATCCAGCACCAAACTCCCCTGAAGGAATAGCACCTGGAAGCTCTGTCTATGTCTTTATAGTTCATGCTTCTGGTTCCTGGGGACTCACACAGATGCTCCTCTCTCCCCCTTCTTGGTCCACTGGCTCTAGGTTCACACTCTGGTCTTAGTTTATCCTCTGATCACTTTGGAGGTGAAATAGTGTCAGATGGAACTTCATCTCATGAACATGAATCTCCTGTATTTTTAATTCATCTCAGATTTGATAATCAATTTCTCTTGATTGTTATTACTGGTTTCTGTCAAAGGCATGTCTCATTTTAAATCCTTCACTTTTTCATTTTATGACAATTATCTCTCTGGTATCTTTGCACAGGTCTCTTAGAGCAGCTGGATCCAAAGCTGAAGGCACAGACTTAGATATGGGGATTTACTTTAACAGACATGCCCCCTTGGATATGTCACATTCTGAAGCCATGCCTTTTATATCAGCGTCCAACCTCAGAGCTCCCTATATAGCAGGAGGAAATGCAAATAGAGTTCCCTGTTCTCATAAAATACAGCCCAGACCTGAGCCTGCAGCTCTGGGACAGGAGCCCAGCCTTTAAATTCCCAGGTATTTTGATTCCCTGATCAAGACTGAGTAACAGACCACTCACCATGGGGTTTGGGTTCAGCTGGGTTTTCCTCGTGGTTCTTTTGAGAGATAAGATACAGAGAACAAGTGACATTGATTATGTGAGTAGATATGAGTGAGAGGAACATGGATGTGTGAGAGTTTCCTGACCAGTATATCTTTGTGTGTGTGTTAGCAGGTGTCCAATTTGAGGTGCAGCTGGTGGAGTCTGGGTGGGAGGGAGACTTGGTACAGTATAGGTGGTCTCTGAGACTTTCTTGAGCAGATTATTTCTGGATTCACCTTCAATAATCACTGGAGGAACTGGGCCCAAAAGGCTCCAGGTAAGTGGCTGGTGTAAGTGGCATTTGTATGGAGATATGGGAGTCTGAAATACTATGCAGACTCCATGAGGGGCCACTACACCATCTCCAGAGACACACCAACAACACGTTGTTTCTGCAAATGAATAGCTTGAGAGCTGAGGATATGGGCAGGTATTACCATGGGAGATACACAGTGATGGGAAGTCAGTGTGATCCTCAAACCTCCCTAAGGGAGACATGAGGGCTCGGCAGCAGGCTGCACTCAAGACCCACCTATTCTGGTTACAACTACAAAAGCAGTTGGATATGGTATTTATGGCTGATTTGTCTGAAGGTCCTTGCCTTCCTCTCACTATAACACTTTCTCCAAGAGACTCTCTAGACCCATGGTGCAGCGACTACTACTAAAGGCTTTGTATTTTAAAATATTTACTGTATTAGAAACATTCTCACATGCAAACACCCATGTATCACTTAAGGAGGAAGAAACATGTGGAGGAGTTCGATAACCTGAGGAAACTGTTAGCATACAATCAAAGTCTGTCCATGAAATGTGGAACTTGGTTAACCTCCCTGCACTTCAGGAAGGCCCAGCAAATCCACCAGATATTTCTTGAGCCCTATGTTTCTGACAGATGACATCTGTGTCTCTCAATGATGATTGTGTCTTAGTGTCACATTGGAGCTCAGCTGTGGTCTGGGAGTCATGCACAGCTATGTCTTCAGCACAAACTATGGCAGATTTCAGAGTGCAACAGCTGGGTCCTGTTCTGTGTGCTTCATGGAGATGGGGTAAAGGAGGTACAGTCTCAGGACAAATACACTTTATGAATTCTATACAAGATAACATTGTTTTATTTTATTCTCTTGGATGGCATATGAAATAAAGATATGATCTGAAACCAACTATTATTTCAATGCTGACCACACCTTGTGAAGAGCAACAGTTGTATTTCTCAGTCCACTTAGTAGGAGCTCAAATTAGGAACTGGATCCCAAATTGGCTAGATTGCTATGATTTTGGAAAAAAAATAAATGATGTAGTAGTGAAAACCTTCTAACAAAGAAAAGCCAATGATCAAATGGAATGAATGTGAATTCCACCAAAAACTCAAAGAAGAATTCATAACGTTTTAATCAATGCTTCCTGAATTCTTCCAAGAATTAAAAGAGGCAACACTTTCAAAGAGATTTATTGAAATAACCATTACACTAATTCCAAAGTTAAGTAAGGACACACAAAAATGTAGATAATATCCCTGATAAGCACAAATTAAAAACCCCTTCATAAGATATGAGGAACCTTAACACCACATTGAAAGTCATTTATGATGATCCAGTGGGGTATTGAGCAAGAATGCAGGATAGTTCAATGTTTGTAAACCAGCAAATTTATCCACAGAATGAAGGATAAAGTGTACCATCATATAGACAGATATAGAAGAATAATCAAAAGAAAACTCACAGGAGGGAACCCTGATGCCCGAGGACTGAAAGTGAACATTGCATAGAGATTGGTAGGAGGGTGGATTCCAGGAACCCGTAGACAGCAACTAAAGTCCCAAAGAGATATCTCAGGTGTGGGAGTTTTCCACTGAGAATTCTGGGATCTAATCCCCAAGCTGCCCTTCCCCCCAGCAGAGAGCACCAAAACTGAAGAGGGTACCCTCATAACATCTGGTTATGAAAAGAAGTGGGGTACTCTCTGCCAGGAAGTAAGTTGAAAATGCAGGTACCCTCTTAAATGGCAATGCACATAACTCCCTGTGGAGCCACCCAGCTTGTACTCCAACAGAAGGAGGATGAAATGGACTGGAGCTGTGAGAGTAGAAGCCATGACTGGGTACTCAAGGATAGAGCTCAGAAGGCAGATACCCATGTTTCCACACAGTGGAGGACGTCTTTTCCACATAGATATTTGCCTTACCTAGGGAGGAAAGAGAGACAGTTGATACACACTATTGGAAAAAATCTTGCCCTGAGGCCACTTAAGAGATTAAAAATAACAATCAGCCTCCAGGCAGAAGAAAGTACTCCTCCCTATTTCCAGGGGGGGGGGGGGTCTTGCCACACCTGAAGTCAATTGCCTGAGGTGCAATTCAAGTCTAAATCCTATCAGTCTATAGACTGAAGCCGCTCAGGAGGCTTTGAGTCTTTGCCTAATCTAATTAGTCAGAAACAGTCTTTAACACTGTCCTGAACTAGAGATTGAGAGGTGTAGAGGATCTACCTAATACATAGTCAAATACCCAAACAGACAGCCAAAATGAGGAGATAAACAACCCCCCAATGAAGAAACTAGTGAATTCTCCAGAAGAAGAGATAAATGAAGCAGAGATAAGAAATTTACCTGAAACAGGGTTCAGAGTAATGGTGGTAAAATGCTCAACAGCATGAAAAAATATACAGTAAATATAAAAAAAGAACAGTCTAAGATAAAGAATGATATAATACAAATAAAGAACATATTGGATGGAATACACATCAGATTAGGGGAAGCTGAGGATTGAATCAGTGACTTAGAAGACAGAGTTGAAATATCACTAATTAGAGAATAAAAAGAAAAAAAAAACAATTAAAAAACAGGAGGACAGCTTAAGGGAAATGTGGGACAACATGAAATGTAGTAATATTATAATAGTAGGTGTTCCAGAAATGGAAAAAAAATTAATAGAGAAGGTGTTTGCAGAAATAATGGTAGAAAACTTCCCTAACATAGTAAAGGAAAAAGTCACACAAGTTCAGGAGTCACAGAGAACTCTAAACAAGAAGAATCCAAGCAGGCCCATGCCCAGACATATCATAATTAAAATGCAAAAATTAAAGACTAAGAGGGAATCTTAAAGGCAATAAGATAAAAGAAAATTGTTACCTACAAAAGCTCCCATAAGGCTGACACCTGATTTCTCATCAGAAACTGTACAGGTCAGAGACCGAAACAAGATGGAAGCCTAGGTAGCCTCCTAGGCTTCCACCTCATCAACAATTTGGAAAAAAACAACAGCTAAAATCGAAAGGGATCGAACCAGACCCACAGGAAAACTGATGAAATGGGAAGACTACAACTAGACACCAAGCAGGGCGCTGCTGGTGCCATGTGGAGTTTATAACTATGGCGAAACTGGACCTGCTGGAGCCACTGCTGTCAGGAATGAGGGAAGCCAGACCTCGCTCCGCCCTGGGGCCCAGGGAGTGGGCCAGCTGGCCGCCGTGGGAGCCAGGGAGCTGATAAGGGGCCTCTCCCGCGCCTCCGGCTCCTCCCCGGAACAGAAGCCTGTGAGCGCGGCCTCCCTGCCCGCAACCATCCCAGCCCGATGCTGTCCCAGCCCACCCGCCGTGCTGGGGAGGAGAAGGCGCGGCATCTCCCCGCCCGCGACCAGCTAGGCCCGGTCTCTGCACGCACCGTGCTGGTGGGGAGCTGGCATGGCGCCTTCTTTTGGCGGCCCCTGGTGAGTCCTTCCTCCACCGCTGCATGGCCGGGCCAAAGCTTCTGCCACTACCACCATGTGAACTTTAAAACTACAGTGGAAATTGAACCACAGGAGTGACCATTGTTGCTGCACCCGCCACTGCCACCTGCCACTGCTGCCGCAGATAAAGGAAATCACCTAGAACAGAGCTCACTATGCCCCAGGCTCAGGGAGTGGGCAGCCTCAGAACTTAGCCTCCACGCCTGTAGCTGCTCTGCTTCCACACCGAACAAGACACCTTTAAGGGCAGTCTACCCGCCTGCGGCCATCTCAGCCCGCCTGCAGCCGTCCCAGCCTGCCCGCCTTGCTAGCGAGGAGCTAGCGCGGTGCCTCCAATTCGAGACCCCAGTACCCCAGAGGGGCCATGTGCTGAGGGTGAGCCATATGTCCCAGGGGGCCATGTTCCCCAGGTGAGCCATGTGTCCCAGGGGGCCGTGTGCCCCAGGTGAGCCGTGTGCCCTGGGGAAGCAGTGGGACCCAGGGGGAAGGGCGGTGTGAACCAGAGGAGGAGCGGATTCTATTCATGTGGTCCTGAGATAGTCACCATAAAACAAGCAGACTGCCAAATGAGGAGCGGATTCTACTCATGTGATCCTGAGATAGTCACCATAAAACAAGCAGATTGTCAAATGACAGCAGGGAGGGGAAGGAGACCTGGGGGGAGATAAGAGAACAACTGAAGGACTGGTATGCATGCATATAAGTACAACCAACGAACACAGAACTCTGGGGAGGGAGGGCATAAATGGGAGGTGGAGGGGGGGCAATGGTAAGCTATGTACACATATAATACCTTAATAAAAATAATAATTAAAATAAATAAAGTGAAAAAAGAAAAGAAAAAGAAACTGTACAGGTCAGAAAGGAATGACATGAAGTAATCATGGTAATGGAAAACAAGGCTCTGAGACCATCCACACGGCTATCATTCAAAATAGACGGTCAAATAAAGAGCTTCCCAGACAAATAAAAATAAAAATAAAGACTAAGGTAGTATATCACCACGAAGCCAGCATTACAAGGAATAAGAAAGGGGTTTGGTAAAGAGAAGAAGACACAGAGGGAGAAACCTAGCCATCCAGTATTAAAATGGGAATAAATAAAAACATATCAATAATAACCCTAAATGTGAATGGATTAAATGCTCCAATCAAAAGGTATAGGGCAGCTGAATGAATACAAAAGCATGACCCAACTATATGCTGTATATAAGAGATCCACCTAAAAACAAAAGACACACACACAGGATGAGAGTGAAGGATGGAAAAAAATAATATTTCTATGCAAATGGGAAAAAAGGTGGAGTAGCAATAATCACCTCTGACAGAATATACTTCAAAATAAAGGCCCTAAGACGCTAGAACCCTGCCTCTTTGTGAGGGAGGGCGGAGCTATCCTCCATTTTGTGGCCGGACCGTAGCCCTCACCCAACCAATCAGGGTCACGTCACCCCCCATGTAAAACCCATTGAGATGTTTAAAAAAATGAAGGCCCTATAAGAAACAACAAAATTCACTACATGTAACTAAAGAGATTTATCCAACAAGAGGGTATAACATTGCTAAACATATTTGAACCATATATATATATATATATATATATATATATATATATATATATATATATATAATTTAAAACTTGTAGAGGACTTAATGGAGAGATAAACAACAATACAGTCATAGTAGGGAACATTAACTCCCCTCTCACTTCATTATATAGATCTTCAGATAAGAAAACAGACTCTAACAGGGCACACTGAATCAGATAGATTTAATTGACATTTATAGAACATTTCACCCCAATAAAGCAGAATATACATTCTTCTCAAATGTACATGAATCATCCACAAAGATAGAGCACAAGTTAGGACACAAATCAATTCTCTACAAGTTCCAGAAGATTGAAATCATATCAAGCATCTTCTCATATAACAGTGAAATTAAATTTGAAATAAACTGTAGTGGAAACTCCCCAAAACATTCAAACACATTGAGGCTAAATTGCATGTTATTAAATAATCAATGGATTATCAAAGAGATCAATAAAGAAATAAAAATTTTCCTGGAAACAAATAAAAATAAACACACAACAATCCAAAATCTCTGGGACACAGCAAAAGCAGTCCTGAGAGGGAACTTCATAGCAGTACAGGCACACCTAAAATAAAAAAATAAATAAAAAAAATCAGCAATAAACAATTTAACCCTACAACTTAAAGAACTAGAAATAGAACAATAAAAACATCTCAGAGTAGGAAGAAGGAAATAAATGATAAAGATTAGAGCAGAAATATGTAACATAAATACTAAAAAGCAATATAAAACTCATTAAAACCAAGAGTCGCTTCTTTGAAAGGATAAACAAATTGATAAACTGTTAGCCAGAAACAAAGAGAGAGGACCCAAAATAAATAAGATCAGAAACAAAAGTGGAGAAGTAACCACTGACACAACAGAAAAACAAAGGATTGCAACAAATTACCAGGAATAACTATATGCCAACAAGCTGGACAATGTGGAGGAAATGGACAAATTCCTAAAAAAATGCAATCTCCCAAAATTGAATTAGGAAGAATGAAAAATCCCGAATAGGTCAATATCAACTGATGAAATAGAATAAGAAATAATAATAATAATAATAATAATAATAATAATAATAAAACAACCAATCAAAAGCCCAGGTCCAGATGACTTTATTTACAGGAAGTTTACCAAACTTTCAAAGAGCTGGCAGTACTGATGCACAAATTCCTTCTGACTTTTCAGGATGCTGAAGTGCGCATCTAACTTCACGTCAAAGACTGTGCACCCCAAGGCTTTTGAGGACGCTGCAGAGCCTTATGGATGTATCAGTGACACTGAGGCTGGATTTGGCAGCAAAATAAAGTAGAGACTGAGGACACACGGACACTGGGCACCTTGTGCTGTGCGGTATCACATTTCTTATGAAGGTTTAGAACACAGAAGAAGTTCTTGATGTTCTGCTGATAAACCTGGACTTCTTCCTCTGCAGTCATACAACTGTCACATGCAAGGCAGTCGAGAAATATCTTGGCATTGGCCAACTTATGGAATTCTCCATTCTCTCCATTCTCTTGAGTTGGACTCTGGACGTTGACTGCGGCATTCTCTTGGTCATCAATTTTTGTGTGTGTTTGTGTTTATTATTATTATTATTTACTATTTTCCTTCTGTGTGCAGTGCTCACACTTTATCTGGAGCAGGGCAGGCAGGGGCTGGCTGGAGTGACCTGGAGGAAGCATGAGCAAAGCAATAACTGCTGGTCACCCTGGTGCTTCTGGCAGTATCCTTTCTTCCTTGTGGAGTGTCTAGGGAGGGAAAGCAGCCACAGTGCCTGAGGCAGATTTCCAGGAGGCCCTGCAGCTCTGTTGGGATCCTGTCCTCTGGAGATTGAACCTGCAGGACTACTTAGGGAGCCAGTCCCCATTTTCGCTCAGCCACTGCCATTAATTGATTGGAGTCTGAGGGCCCAGAGGAGGGACCAAGAGGTCTGCTTTCCACCAGTTTACCAGTCCCCACTCACCCTGGTTCCCCCAAGAACCATCCCCTGATCAATTGGAGCCTGTAGACTGGAGGTGCTCAATGCACTTCATGGTGACTGGTCATCATGGTCATCATGGACAATTGCTATATATATATATATATATATATATATATATATATATATATATATATAAAATGAACTCACAAAAAAAGAAACTAAAAAAAAAAGTTCCATTTACCATTGTGCCAAAAAAAATTAAGATACCTAGGAATAAACTTAACTAAGCAGGTGAAAGACCTGTACTCAGAAAACTACAGGACATTGAAAAAAGAGATAGAGGAAGAAATAAATAAATGTAAGAATATACTGTGATCAAGGATTGGTAGAACCAATATCATTAAAATGTCCATACTACCCAAAGAAATATAGATTCAATGCAATCCCCATTAAAATAACCATGGTGTATTTCACAGACCCAGAACAAACTATCCAAAAATTTATATGGACTAAAAAACGACCCCAAATAGCCACAGAAACACTCTCAGTCTCCATGAGCCAGTAGGCAGACACCCTGTCCCTCCAGGGCCCTGTCACAGTGCACATCACAGGGAAGCAGGAGGAGAGCACACAGGTGCTCACAGGTTTAGAGAGGAAGAGTCTCCACCACAGGTAAGATGCCAGCCTGAAGAATGTTCTTTCAGTCTCCACAGTCTTCCCCTGAAGTGGGTGAGAAGTCCCTGGTCTCCAAAAGGGATTTGTCCACAGTTGGCACATTTAGGGATCCATGAGATCCAAGATGTGACTGCCGCCCTGTCCTGGGAGTGCTCACAACTCTGGCCCAGCTGCAGAAGAAAGCCTTTCAATGCTATTCATTTGGGAATACGGTGGCAGCTTCCAACAGGCACAGAGAGAAGTCAGTATGGTCTGGGCATGGTTTGCACTGCTGGATTGAACATGAGCAGGGAAAATTGCATCATTCAAATGCCTGATGAAGGCCAGGTGATGCAGGTACACATCCCCAGGCAGATCTGGGCCTGGCTCTTCCCAACAAACATCCACACACACAGCAGTCTACTCCCCAGAGCATTGGACAAACTTAGTGGGTCCAGAGGCACATGGGGGACATTGATAGATGAGACGTCTGACTGCAGGGCCAGCTGAGGTTGTTACAGTTACTGCTGACCTCCTAACCCCTACATGGAGATGTCCATGCACAACAGGGCTGGAGAGAGCCTAATGCCCCTGGTAACAGAGTGGACAGAGAGGGGCTGTGGGGATCACGATAGTGGTCCTGGTCCAAACACAGACCTCAAGTGCATGTGACAGACCTGGGGAACCTGACTCCCCTCAGGTGATAAAGGACCACCTTCTTCATAATAGAGTGGACTGAGACCACAGGGGAATCCAGCTCTGAAATGGGGATAGCACCAGAGCACCCCATGCTCTCATCTCACACCATGATGTTCTGTACCCTCACTGGCATGTTTTGCTCTGACTTGGAGTTGATTCTGGAGAGCAGTGGTGGCCAGTGGGGAGGGATCAGTCCAGAAACAGGGCTCAGTGTCACCAGATGCGGCCCCATGGGCATCCCCTAAAACTCCTCATGATTCTGTATTTAGTTATTGAAATGTTTTCATGAGATGATTTCCCTCAGGACACTTTCACCTGCAAAGAGGCACTACTCTCCCTGTAGGTCTCCAACCACAGAGCTCCCTTTATAGCAGGAGGACATGCAAATAGGGCCACCTCTGCTCATGAAAACCAGTCCAGATCCTGCAGCTCTGGTACAGGAGCCAGCCCTGGGGTCCCCAGGTGTTCCCCTTCCCTGATCAGGACTGAACACAGACCACTCACCATGGAGTTTGACCTCAGCTGGGTTTTTCTTGTGGCTCTTTTAAGAGGTAATTTATGGAGAACAAGAGACACTGTGTGTGTGTGTGTGTGTGTGTGTGTGTGTGTGTGTGTGTGTGTGAACATGAGTGAGAGAATCAGTGATCATGTGAGAGGTTCCTGACCAGGACATCTTTGTGTTTGCAGGTATCCAGTGTGAAGTGCAGCTGGTGGAGTCTGGGGGAGGCTTGGTGAAGTCTGGGGGGTCTCTGAGAATCTCCTGTGAAGCCTCTGGATTCACCTTCAGTAGCTATGGCATGAACTGGGTCCACCAGGTTCCAGGGAAGGGGCTGGAATGGGTCTCTGGTGTTGGTAGTAGTGGTACCCCATACTATGCAGACTCTGTGAAGGGCAGATTCACTGTCTCCAGAGATAATGCCAAGAACACGCTGTACCTGCAAATGAACAGCCTGAGAGCTGAGGACACAGCTGTGTATTACTGTGTGAGAGACACAGTAAGGGGAAGTCAGTGTGAGCTTAGACACAAACCTCCCTGAGGGAGGCAGCAGGGCTGGGCTGCAGGGGTGTTCAGGACACTAGGGGGCGCTTAGGACCAGTAGATCAGAACATTCAACCCAGAAGCAGAAGGAAGAGCAGGTTAAGCCCTGTATCCTGTTGGAGGCTGAGTTTCCTCTTCATTTGACATTGGCTCCTAGACCTTCTCTCAAGACATGTTTGGGACACAGACAGTTCAGCAACAAAGAGCTGTCAGTCCTGATGGAGAAGAGAGGCCACAGGGTGGCCAGTGCTCAGCCCTTGCATGCAGAGATGATGGCTGTGGACGCTGTGCAAGGACAATATGATTCCAGCCCACAGCAGCTTCAGAAGCTGAGCCTGAAGATGCTCAAACACCAGGGGATGAGATGGCCTGCAGCGTTGACATACTTGGGTCTCTGGAGGCAGGGAAACATCTCCAGCAGGTGCAATGGATGGCCTCAGGGAGCCAGAAGAGGGCCTGGCTCAGGGTGAGCTGTATCAGGGAAGGAGGTCTCTGGGGGTTCCTGTACTGGGAATGGGCTGGAGTGGTTGGGCCCCTCTGAGGAACAGAGGAGAGTCCACCAGCTGCCTCGCCCACATGTTTAGATGTGGGCATAAGTAGAGAAGGGAGGGCAAGGCTTCAAAGCTGCCAAATGTCAGCACAAAATCTGGGGTCAGATGCCTGTGTCCACCTAACAATTGCAATAATAAAGGAAAGGGACTCATGCATTCAGAGTGGATGATGAGCCAGTCAATAGGCACAACGCAGGAGTGAGAGTGGGGTTTTGTTCTCACATTGAAGCTTCCTCTGTCTCATCCTCAATTTGTACCAAATTTTATGGGTCAGCCTCTGCTTCCAGAATTGCAGCTTCTAGAGGGTTCTGAGCATCCTGAGTTTGGCATGTTGCACTGGAGCAGTTCTCAAAGGTGTGAATTCTGAATTGCTCTGTGAGCTATAAGGTGTGAACTTGGGGGCTAACTGCAGTTACATGATGGCCTTTATTGTTAAAACACATGGTCAGGTCTCTTTAGGGCATTCAAAATTCCTTTTTTTCTGATATCTTGTTATTAGGTAAATATCATTTAAGTGATTTTAAAAAAGATACACCTGCTCTGCATTTTTATCCACCCTCCACCTGTAGCCTTCGCCCATCATGAGCTCACAGGCCCCAGGTTTCCTTCCCCCTGGGTCTCAGGTGGGCGCTGGGGGGGGGGGGCAGGTCCCAGAATGACTCTCTGTGACCTGGGGCAGGTCCAAGTCCACACCCATGTCAAAGTGCCTGCTGGTCCAGAGTCAGTGCCCATGTCTCTCTGGCAGAAGGTGAGTGCAGTGTCTCAGAGCCTCTGTGTGGTCCAGAACCTGGGAGACCTTCCTGAGCTGCCCCCTGTGGGAGAGGTTCCTGCTGGGAGCAGTGAGGAGAAAGGAGGGACAGAGTGTGAGCCTGTCTCTGCTGTGTGACCTGGGCTGTGCTCATGGGAGGCAAGTGCTCCCCAACAAGGCCTGTTCCCCGGAGTTGGACTAAGACAGGGACAGCCCCTACATGGTCACTTGCAGGGCCAGGAGACTCCCAGAAATGCACCCCTGCAGTCAAAGAGTGACCCAGCCCAACCTTTTACTCTCCTCGAGCAAACCTGCATCTGGGAGTGCAGGATCTGCAAGAGCACAGACACACTAGTGCCTGCTCTTTAAAGTCTGTGTTTGTATCATGGATGCATTTGATCAGTTTCCAAAGAAATTCACATCCTGACCTAGAATCCACATGTGGTCTCTATGCATGTGTGATGTCGAGAGAAAAGGGACAAATGTGGATTTCATAACAGAGAAAATCATCTCAGTGTGTGTGTGTGTGTGTGTGTGTGTGTGTGTGTGTGTGTGTAATTTGTTAAATAAATGTGCAGTGAGATTTGGCCACACACTGTGATATGAAGATGGGACCTTCAAAGAGAGGAACCTAAGGACATAAGAGACCAAGAACCCCCAGGAGCTTCTCAATGAAAGGATGGTTGGCTATGTCCATACATCTGGCAGCTTCAATGAAGGGCTACTGGCTTCCCTCAATATAGCCCTGGTTGGGGTCTCCTTGCAAAGCCATTGGGGATTAGTAAGGCCAGTTCATTCTTTCCAGAGATGTCAAAACCACACAGTGTCCCTGAGGGAGCAATCTGACCTTAGGGCACAGCCTTCAGTACTGGACAAGAGACACTGAGAGGTCAATGTCCTGTGAGTCCAGACAGGTCTTTCCACTGCATATCCAGAGATGGGCAAATTCTCCAAAAATTCATCTGGAATAAAAACAGACCTCGAATAGCTGCAGCAATCCTGAGAAAGAAGAACAAAGTTGGAGGGATCACAATACTAGATATCAAGCATATGAGTGGATTAAAAAACTGTGATACATCTACACAATGGAATACTATTGAGCTATAAAAAAGAGGGAAGTTTTTACCATTTGCAACAGCATGAATGGAACTGGATAGAATTATGGTAAGCAAAATAAACCAGTTGGAGAAAGATAAATATCACATGATTTCAGTCATGTGTGGAATATAATGATCAACATAATTTGATGAAGGAAAATAGATCCAGAGAAAAATGGCAGGGGGGTGGGGGGTTAGAAAGAAATAAAAGAAATTATATGCATACATATTAGTATAACAATGGACACAGACACTGAAGCAGACTTACCCAGGGTGGGAATGGCTGGGGTGGGGGGAGAAGGGGAATCAGCAAGGAAAAGGAGACCTATGTAAAACTTTAGACAATAAATAAATAAATAAATAAATAAATAAATAAGTTGGACAATAGCAACTCTCTGTTCCAATGTTTTTGTGGGAATCTGTACTGAATCCAAGATTACCAGTTATTAGAAAGCATTGTGTCAACTTAGAGTTGGGCTTTTGGGGTTTCAATTTTCCAATGACAGCCAAGGAGAAGATGTTTTCTTTATAAATTTTCCTATAAAAAGTCACTATGTGTGGACAAACACCTTGTCTATAGAAAATGAGAACAATTATAAGTAAGAAAATGGTAATGATGATTAAGATGATGCACAATTGGGGCAAAGGGGAGACTTATATAACACTTCAAACAACATAGATTTCTTTAAAAAAAGAATCACATACATTAAAAAGATGACTACAGATTGAGGGTATTGGTCTAATGAAATGAAGGCTCCTCATACAGACACACCATCACCATGGCTCCTCCAGTGAGGGGTGTCCACCCTTACCTTTAAGTGTTGAGAGATTTCATCAAAAGGACTGCAATGAATTAGGCAGCTTTAGTGATTCAGAGTGAGACCAGATCAGTAATGACCACAAAGGTGTCCAAGTTCAGATCCCTGTACCTGGGAAGGTGTTACCTTTCAGAACAGAGACACTATGAGAATTGCATATAGGAAACCCATGCACCAGGCCACTATACTATCTAATAAAAGAGTAATATGCAAATTGACCATCACTCCAACTCACAATATGGCTGCCCCCAAGTGGACACAAGATGGCAATCACAAGATGGCCAACAGGGGAGGGCAGTTGGGAAGCACCAAGCTTGCAAGGCAGGGCAGTTGGAGGTGATCAACCCTGCAGGGGAGGGCAGTTAGGGGTGAGCAGGCCAGCAGAGGAGAGAAGTTGGGGGCAAACAGGCTAGCAGGGGAGTAGTTAGGCATCAATCAGGCTGGCAAGGGAATGGTTAGGGGGTGATCAGGCTGGCAGGCAGAAGAGGTTAAGGGAAATCAGAAAAGCAGGCAGGCAAGTAGTTGGGAGTCAGCAGTCCTGGATTATGAGAGGGATGTCCGACTGCCTGTTTAGGCCTGATTCCAGTGGGATCAAGCCTAAAAGAGCAGTCAGACATCCCTCGCATGATCCAGGACTGCTGGCTCCCAACTGCTCGCCTGCCTTCCTGATTGCCCCTAACCACTTCTTCCTGCCAGCCTGATCACCCCCTAACCACTCCCATGCCAGCCTGATTGATGCCTAACTACTCCCCTGTCAACCTGTTTGCCCCTAACTGCCCTCCCCTGCAGGTTGGATTGCCCCCATGCCCTCCCTTGCAGGCCTGGTCCCTCCTAACTGCCCTCCACTGCTGGCCATCTTATGGTGGCCATCTTGTGTTCACATGAGGCAGCCATCTTTGACCACATGGGGGCAATCATCTTGTGTGTTAGAGTGATAGTAAATTTGCATATTATTTTATTAGATAGGATAGAGGACAGGTGCACCAGTGGAGGCCAGCTGGTTTGCCCTGAAGGGTGTCTCAGCTCAGGGTGGGGGTTCCCTTGGGGTGTGGGGCATCCTGGGTGAGGGGCCTGTGGTGGTTTGTAGGCTGACCATGCCCACCAGCGACCCAAGCAGAGGCCCTGGTATCTGGGATTTATTTATCTTCTATAATTGAAACTTTTTAGCCTTGAGTGGAGGCCAAATAAGGCCAGGGCTTTGGAAGCTTGGCTTCCTCTGTCACTGGGGGCAACTCAAGCCTTCTGCTTTCTCCAGCTCAGTGGCTACCACCATTTTTTAATTAATTTTTATTGATTATGGTATCACATAATCGTCCTTATCCCCCCATTCCCATCCCAAACCCCTCCCTACATATTCCCCTACCCCCCTATTGTCCATGGTGCATGCACACAAGTCCTTTGGTTAATCTCTTCCCTTTACCCCCACCCTCCCCTACTTTCCCTTTGGAGTTTGAGAGTCTGATTGCTGCTTCTCTTTTTCTGGGTCTATTTTTGTTCACCAGTCTATGTTGTTCATTATTTCCTCTAGATGTGTGAGGTCATGTGATCCAAGAAATAATCTTATAAAAACCTAAACTGCGATAAGCCTTAATGGTTATCCTGAGAGGCAAATGAATCAGTCTGTAGTGAGTTCCTTTCTGGGCCAGCAGTTCTTTTGAGTCCCAGTTTCAATGTCAAATAGTTCCTTATGTGTACATGTCAGCCATGATATTTCAGATCTGGTTGGTGGACAAATGGTGGTAATGCAGGTCCGACCATCTCTTGTTTGAACTAAACCTCACACCACCCTGCTTGGCCCCGGAAGATGGCTGGTTAGCCAGAGACAGGTAAGATTCCTCAGGGAAGGAACAACCTAAGACAGGCACAGTCACAGAGGGGCCATCAGGAGAGAACTTGGGGAGCAACAGAGGTGGGGCACAGACCCTTACCACCCCTCCTGCAACCTGGCAGGCGCCTGAACATTCTCCCATTCTGAGGGAGGTCTCCTTCCCCCATGGCTGCTTCGCTTCCCATGCACAGCTCAAATTGGGACCCATGTAACAGAGATGTGGCTGACAGCAGCTGCCATTTCACTGCAACAAGACTTGTTTGAGAGGCCTTGTACCCATGGTGGGGGCAAGTGGGTTTTTAATTTCCAAGTCCAGCCTAGTAGCAGGAATGCTCAGGCCCTTCTCAAGAAGCCAAACAATCAATTCCACTAATACACACACATGGTAAATAAAATAGTTGCTAGAGTGTTGAGTCTGATATATGAATAGTACCCAATTTCTCAGAGAAAATCAATGTGGCTAATGGAAGTAAATGAATATTCTAGAGAAACTGAGTGTACTGTACAAAATGATGTTCCTATAGTATTAACAAAAATTCTTATTGGCAGAGCAACTCATGGTAAAATTGCACAACATGTTATGAACCTAATGCAGTCATAGGGTAGTGCAAATAATTAAAATATAAAAGATATCAAGACTGACTATAAAATCCCCAAAAGTCTATTATCTAAAGTAAAAAAGGGGGTGACAGTGGAAGAATATCATGTAAGGAAAAATATACTGAGAATAATTTACATCTAAAAACTTTTTTTGTACTTTAGAAAATTAACCTTTATTTGAAAAGCTAACAGCAAGATATCCATAAAAATACACACATGGTGTCAAAATAAGCCAGGGGAAAATTATTTGGGGGGGTGGAGTGGGGATGAAAAAGAATCCCAAGTCAAATTTAAAGAGAATATCCCTTTATTAACTTTTGGTCGAGAATATGTTTGTATAGTTTCAGAAAACAACTCTGAGACCACCTGGAATCCAGTAACAGAGAAGAATAGACAGAAGTGCTCCAGCCATGAAGACAGAAGAGACAATTCAGAGATGGAAGATGCTGAGGATGCCTCACCATACCAACAGACAGTGGCTGGCTGCCACCATTTTTGTTGGGATTTATTTATCTCCTATAATTGAAGCTTTGTAGCTTTGAATGAAGGCCTGGGCCGACCAGGGTGTGAGGAAAGCTTTGGCTTCCTCCATTGCTGGGGAAACCTAAGCCTCCTGCTCACTCTATGGCCACAGCCATCTTGGTTGAGTTCATTTGCATACTCACTCCTAATTGGCTAGTGGGTGTAGCAGAGTGATGGCTAATTTGTATATTGCTCTTTTATTAGATATGATATATACATTAAGGACATTATATGCTTGTGGGAGAGCCCAGCACCCTCTGACCAGATTTACCTACCAGGAGAAGGACAGAAGGAGGTTGGGAGTGAGGGATGACTCTCAGGGTTGAGGTTTCCTTTCCTTTGAGAAATTCTATGGTGAGAATTCTCTTCACTCACTCCCTCTGAGCCCCAACATCACTGATAACACTAGACTAAGAAAATACATTAATCTCCTTCCATCATCATTTTGACATAGGAATGATTCCGAGTTGTGCACATTCGTGATCATTGATTTTATTTCTTGTCTTTTATCCACATAAAGCCACAACTCTTTCTGATGTGACTAGTTTTGGGTCTCTTCAATAGGCTATGGGATGTACACATAAGGAACTGTTTGACATTGAAATTGGTTCTCAAAAAACCTGGTGGCCCAGAAAGAAGCTCACTACAGACTGATTCATATGCCTTTCAGCATAACGATTATTGCTTGTCTCATTTCTGATTCTTATAAGTATATTTCCAGTAAGACATGGTCTCATTCATGTAGGGTAATGGTGAACAACATAGACTGATGAATAAAAACAGACCCAGAGATAGGAGCCATGGGTCAGACTATTGGACTTCAAAGGGAGGGTGGGGATAAAAGGAAGAGATCAACCAAAGGACTTATGTGCACACATAGGAACCTAACCATTGGTCAAGAACAATAGGGGGTGGGGAAATGAGTTGGGGGGTATGAAATGGGGGTTTGAGGCCAAATATGTGATACCTTTATCAAAAAAGAAAGTAATAAAAAAATAGGCTATGGGACTTTGCATAAAGACAGAGGTTTCACAGTGAGCTGTAGACAAAATCACCAAATTTACAAAATACAGAGCAATGAATGTCTCCCCTGCCTGTGCTTGGGAGGTAGTTTCTCAGATGAAAATAACATCATAAATTAAGATATGTGATATTGAGAATAGCTGTCCTTTATATTTTTCATAACAGTAGAAACTTTTTCTATAAAATTAAATTTTAAAAAATTAGAAATTTTGGATACCATGAGATTTTGAAAATCAGAAATGGTTAGAACAAATGCTAATCCTTTTCACATCTGTTTGAAAGATGCATGAAAAGTTAAAATTGTAAGCTACTCATCTAGTCACAATTTCCTCTTATGCTCAGAAATTTAGGCAATTTTTTATTTAATTCCAATGTGCTTCATTACCCATGTGGTCCCCTTTCCCTGACTTGCATGGTGAGTGAGGTCAAAGGAAGAGATGCCCCATATGGGCCTCAGAATGACCAGGGAATCCAGATCTCAGGCCCTGTACTTATAAGAAAGGCTGCTTCACATGCAAATTTCTCTTCAAGCTCCAGGATAAATCCTCTCTTGAGCTATGCAGGCTCACAGCTCTCTCCTCACTCAGGATTGAGGATCTGGGAAAAGCAGAGGTGTGGTATAGAAGAAGATGAGCCTGCTGGGTCTTTTCCTGTGTCTGGTAACAGCCCTCCAAGGTGAGAGTCCTGTCCCAGGTGCAGTTGCGGGAGTCGGTCCAGGACTGGTGAAGCCCTCGCAGACTCTCTCTAACCTGCACAGATTACCAAGAGATATATGAGGAAATGCTCAAGACACTAATCATCCGAAGATGCAAATTAACAAGTAAATGAGGTATCACTCCACACCTGTTAGGATGATTACCATAAGCAAACCTGTGTGGAGCACTTGAGGATGTGGAGAAAAGTGAACCCAGATACATTGCTGGTGGGAATGCAGACTGGTCCAGCCACTGTGGAAAACATTATAGAGTTTCTTCAAAAAAATTAAATGTGGAACTGCCATTTAAACCAGTGATCCCACTTTTAGGATCATATCCTAAGGATGGGAAACATCAATCAGAAGGAATGTCTGCGCCCTGTGTTCACAGCAGTAAATCTCAATAGCTAAGACCTGGGAAGAACTCCAGACATCATCAATAGTTGAGTGGATAAAAAACATGGAATGTTTATATAACACAAAGTATCACATATAATAAAGAGGTAATATGCAAATTGACCACCATGCTCTTGCACAAGATGGCTACCCCCAAGTGGTCACAAGATGGCCGGCAGAGGAGGGCAGTTATGAGTGATCAGGCCAGCAGGGGAGGGCAGTAGGGGGCCTAAATCAGCAGTCTGACATCCTTCGTGGGGTCCCAAATTGTTGAGGTTTCAGGCTGGGCTGAGGGACAGCCCCCCCCCCCCCCCCCCCCGCCAGTGCTTGAATTTCATGCACTGGGCCTCTTTATTATATAGTTATCTATCATAATGAAAGGGTAATATGCAAATCAAACAAATGACCAAACAGCAGAACAACCATCTGGATGACCTTCCAGATGACCACCTATGACATGAACTGGTGCCAGACCAGCCAAGGTGGGTGTGATGCAATTGGTCTGGGGCCCTGCCATCACCCCAAGATTGCCCCACAGAGGAAGGCCCAGACCACCCTGCTGGCTGCATTGAAGCAGGTGTGCGGGGTTATGGATCTGGGGCCACTTCCATTGAATGCCGAACAGAAAGAGGCCCAGGCCACCAGCTAGTGTTGCTGTAGCAGGTATGCAGGGATGGCCAGTGATTCCCCACAGAGGAAGGTTCAGGTCAGCCAAGTGATGGCATCCCATGCCTGTTGCCCACAGACAGAGAAATGGGTGGTATTGCTGCACAGATGGCAAGCATTGGCAGCAGTGGGGGCTTGGTGAGCTGCCAGCAACTGGGGGAAGGAAAGCCCCAATAGGCCCTGAACACAAGCCAGGCCTAGAATACCCTCCTCCCTCTTCACCCCCAACCCCTGCATGACTTTCATATACAGGGCCTATAGTACATCCAAAAAAAATATGGATCTCTTGCCCTTTGAGACAACATGGAGGGACCTGGAGAGTATCATGCTAAGTGAAATAAGTCTGTCAGAGAAAGACAAGTATCACTGGATCTCACTCATATATGAAATTTAATGAACAAAATAAACTGCTGGACAAAATGGATTCAGAGACTTATAAGCTTGGAATAGACTGCAGAATCTCAGAGGGAAGGTGGATGAGAGGAGGTGTGTGGGGAGAGATCAACCAAAGAACTCCTATGCATATATGTATAACTCATAGACACAGACAATAGGCTGGTGAAGGTCTTGGGCAGGGGATTGGGGTGGGCTAGAAGGGGTGAATTGGAGATAAAAGGGGACATATAATACCTTCTATAATAAAAATACAGTTGTTAAAAAAAGAATTAGGACCTGGAGACTCAGTCTTCTATGTCATCCACCTTCTCTCAGGTGGGGTCAAGATCTCAGCTATGAAATACTCTGTCTCATGAATATGCAAAATAGAGGGGGTAGACTAGGTTAAATATGGATAACTTTGTGTCCTGAGGGTATCACCCACAGCCACACCCTTCCCTACAGAAGTGCTCACAACCCTTCACCATGAATTGGAGCTGGAGACCTCTCCTCCTAGTGGCCATGTCTACAGTTAAGGGGATCCCCAGTCCCTGGGGTGAGGAGGGGACCAGGGAGAGTAAAGAGGGATTTGCACCCACTCCTGTTTCCTCTCCACAGGTGTCCACTCCCAGGTGAAGCTGGTGCAGTCTAAGGCTGAGGTGAGGAAGCTTGGGGCCTCCATGAAGTTCTCCTGCAAGGCTTTTGGATGCACCTTCACCAGCTACTGGATGCACTGGGTGCCACAGGCCCCAGAACAGGGGCTTGAGTGGATGGAGAGGATTTATACTAACAATGGAGTCACAGAATATGCACATAAGTTCCAAATCAGTCTCCATGTCCAAAGACACCTCCATGAGCATACATGGAGCTGAGCAGCCTGAGAACTGAGGACAGGGACCTGGACACAGTGCTGGGAAGCCAGTGTGAGCCCAGATGCAAACCTCCCTGCAGCAGAGGCTATGAACACCAGGGGGCAATCAGGGTCCCTGAACACAAGGACCATCCAGCAGCAGATGCAGTTGGAGGTTTGGGCTGGTTTCTTGTGTGGTTTCCCCTTCATGTCCCAGTTTTCCTCAGGGAACCTCTCTGGATTCCTTATTCTGCACTTACCTCTGACATCTTTGAGTTAGAAAAGTCTGTTGTAAAGAGAGACAATTTTTTTCAAATGGACAAATGTCAGAGGGTCTGTTTCAGATGCTCTTGTTCCAAATGCCAATTAATGATAAATCTTCTAAACCAAGTCAGCTAAATCCAACCAGAGATTCTGATGACTCAATATTGCAGCTCAGCTTCACACAGCTCAAGGTCTCAGCCAGCAGCAGGTCAAGATCGTGTTGGAAAGTAGACAACAGAGGCATGTGACCTGAAAGCTTGAGATCAAGAACCTATGGTGGTTACAATTATTGACTTGTCATCATATCATAGCACCAAGAGTAGGTGACTCCAGAAAAAGGCAGATTGACCCACAGAAGTTTGGTTCACATGCCCAGGCTGATGACAAATACACACACCACGGGGACATGGAATATTTATTATGCACATGGTTAATATCTCTGGGAAGTACAGGAAAGGCCCTTCAGCAGGACACACCTGCTTTGATGGAGACAGGAAAGGAGAATGTTTTGGCTTTATGCCTTATTATTTTCAAGGTGATGGGGGAGGGAAAGAATTCTGTTTCCAGGGGCTTGAGTGGTTTAAATCTCCCAATGACATCCAAAAACAGAACCATGGTTTCTTTTTTTTTTTTCTTTTTTTAAAAAAGAAGCTCATGTCCATCATTTCATTTATTTTTATTTTTTATATATATATATTATTTATTTTTCACAGAGAGGAAGGGAGAGGGTTAGAGAGCTGGAAACATCAATGAGAGAGAAACATTGACCAGTTGCCTCCTGCACACCTGCTACGGGGGATGTGCCCGCAACCAATGTACATGCCCTTGACCTGAATCAAACCTGAGACCTTCCAGTCTGCAGACCGATGCTCTATCCACTGAGCTAAACCAGTTTTGGCAGAACCATGATTTCTTAACAGATTTCTCCTGTGTGGCGGATGGAGGAGAAGCATTAAGAAGCCATCAGTTGTCAGCAGGCAAACAAAAAATAAAATAGATTATGGCTACCTATTTTACTTAACAGCTATACAAAGTGTGCAAAAGTTTAGATAAAGTGTCATTACGTGTATTCAAAATCCAGGGCAACAGAAAATGGGAAGAATAATTATAAGAAAATGAGGATGATGAAGGTGCTGATGATGTTGGTGATGGTGATAGAATGGTGATGGTGATAATAAAATTGAACAACAGTAACTCTCTGTTCCAAAGTCTTTATGGGAATCTCTACTTTATCCAAGGTCACCAGTTTTTAGAAGGCCTGTCAACCTAAAGTTAGACTTTTGGGGTTTCAGTTTCCCAATGTCACCAAAAGAGAATATGCTTTCTTTCCCTATAAAAAGTCATTGTGTGTGGACAACCACCTTGTCTATAGAAAATGTCAGGAACTATTATAAGTAAGGAAATGGCGATGATGGCAATAATGATGATATTGATGATTATTAAGATGAGACTCAATAGGAGAAAAGAGACTTATGTAACATTTCAAACAAGACAGTTTTTTAAAAAAACAAAGAATCACACATAAAAATGATGAGGACTACAGATTGAGACAGAGATTGGGTCTAATGAAATGATGCTTCATCATACTGACAAACCATCACCATGGCTCCTCCAGTGAGGGGTGTCCACTCTTCCCTGTAAGGGTTCAGAGATTTCATTAATGGGACCCCAATGAATTATGCAGCTTGGATGATCCATGTTGAGATCATGTGATTAAGGATCACAAAGGTGTCCAAGTGCAGACCCCTGGACATCAGATGGTGTGAGATCTATAGTGATGTTCTAGAACAGAGACGCTGTGAGAATGTGCATGTAGAAAACAGAGATTCATTTCTTTCAAGTTTTCAATGACACATTATTAATTTCTCTTGATCTCTATCTAAATGATATTTCATATTTTTTTTATTTCTAACAAACTCCTATTCATATTTATTTAGGTATTTCCTACAATGATACAACCTGTCTCTATCATGCCTTCCACTTCCTTTGGGCCTTCACTGGATATATATATTTCAGAGAAGAAGAGAGAGGGAGAGATAGATAGAAACATCAATGATGAGAGATAATCATTGATTGATTGCCTACTGCACACCTCTTATGGGCGATAATGCCTGCAAACCAGGCCTGTGCCCTTGACCGGAATCAAACCCAGGATCATTCAGTCGCAGCCTAAGCTCTATCCATTGATCCTAACCATCTAGGGTAGGAGGATGCTTTAAACCCATATGTCTTTCTGTCGTGTGACTCAAAACAGGTCCAGCTCCCTCCCTCACCCAGTTCCACAGTCACGTCCAGATCTATGGTTAGTTTCCCAGCAGCACTGCCCTCTGGTACCAGAACCTGCTCTTGTCCCTGTGGCTGCTGTAGCCCATCCACATGGACAATAGAAACTCAACATTTTCTGGAGAGTTCTTCATACAATTACCCAAAACAGGTCCCATTAAAAGAAATATTATCTATCAAATTAGCCTTGGTCAAAATCAAAGACTTTTGTCCCATCAAACATTCCATTAAGCAAATTAAAACATAAACACAAAAAAGACATGTTTCCAAGTCATATTTCTGATATGAGAACATAAACATTACACATTAAGGATTTTATATGATTGTGGGTGAGCCCAGAACCTTGTGACCACTATGGCCTCCCAGAGGAAGAGCAGAGGGAGACTGGGAGTGAGGGATTCCTCTCAGGGTTGAAGTTTCCTTTCCTGTGAGGAATCTGGAAATTGTAAACACACTAGAGGAGGGCTGGGCAAACTATGGCCCGTGAGCCGGATCCAGTGAATAAAACTATTGGAAAAAAAAGACCGTACCCTTTTATGTAATGATGTTTACTTTGAATTTATATTAGTTCACACAAACACTCTATCCATGCTTTTGTTCTGGCCCTCCGGTCCAGTTTAAGAACCCATTGTGGCCCTCGAGTCAAAAAGTTTTCCCACTCCTGCACTAGAGTGTTCAGATTCAGAAATGGTCTGAACAACTGCTAATCCCATTTATACCTGTTTGAAAGATATATGAAAAGGTAAAAGTGGAAACTTCTCATCCAGTCCATATTTCTTCTTATTCTCAATGTGTCTCATGACCCATGTGTCCCTGACTTACATCCTGAGTGAGGTCAAGGGAAGATATACCCCCACACAGGCTTCAGAAAGACCAGGGCAGCCTTACCTCAGGCCCTACACTTATAAGAATAGGGCGGGCCCACATGCAAATTTCTATTCAAGCTCCAGGATACATTTTCTCCTGGGCTGTGCAGGCTCCCACCTCTCTCCTCACACAGAGCTGAAGTCTCTGGGAAGGCAGAGCTGTGGTCTAGAAGATGAGGCTGCTGAGTCTTCTGTGCTTGGTGACAGCCCCCCAAGGTGAGAGTCTCAGGGGTCAGACAGGGGTCATGGGATGGCAGTGACAGCATGTGACTGACAGGACTGATGCTCCTTGTCCCCAGGTGTCCTGTCTCAAGTGCAGCTGCAGGAGTCGGGCCCAGGACTGGTGAAGCCCTTGCAGACCCTCTCTCTCACCTGCACTGTCTCTGGTTACTCCATCACAACCAGTGATTACCGCTGGAATTGGATCCGCCAGCCCCCAGGGAAGGGGCTGGAGTGGATGGGGGGCATACGTCATGATGGAGACATATACTACAGCCCATCCCTCAAGAGCCGAACCTCCATCTCCAGATACACGTCCAAGAACCAGTTCTCCCTGCAGCTGAGTTCTGTGACCACGGAGGACACAGCCTTTTATTACTGTGCCAGACACAGTGAGGGGAAGTCAGTGTGAGCCCAGACACAAACCTGCCTGAGGGAGGTAGCTGGGCTGGGTTGCAGGGGACTCTCAGGACACCAGGCGGCGCTCAGGATCCGCAGCACAGAGAGCGGCCTGAGATAGGGAGGCAAACCAGGGTGGGGAGGAAGGGCCTTAATGTTGGGAGCAGGGATTTCCTCTCAAGCTCTCAGCAGCCTCCAGGGATGACTCTTTCTTCTCATATTCTCACTGCAGACAACATTAAAAATGGGACATTGTCTATTTGCAAGTGACATGTCAGCAGTGATGGGGACTCTCCTTCACAAGTCTACTTAGACCATCCTCAGTGCTCCCCTTGTCCTGGGTTTGAAAAACCTTCCCACCAACAGAGACCCCAGTGCAGCCCAGGCCCCTGTGTGCTGAGCTCAGGGCCCCCTGTCCACACCTTTCCCTCTGACAGGCCCACCTGTCCCCACAGCTACATTGATCATCCCCTGGGACCTCGAACCACAAATTTTCATCCTCCCTACCTAACTCTTCCCTCCTGGTCTTCATTCACTTGGGTGGATGCGCAAACCCATTCCAATGTCTGGTTTCAATGATCACACAACTTGTAGTCTGATTGGCTGTGTTTCCCTCTGAAGGGGACCCTGTGATTATAGGAATATCCCAGCAGATGGCTCAGGATAATCCCCAGGTCAGCACTCTTAGCTCTCCCCACATTAACCATGTCTGCAAAGTTCTCTCATATAAGGACACCCACAGGCTCCAGCGATGAGAACTAGATATTCCTGAGCTCAGAGTCCAGCCATCACAGTCCTCTGAGAGTTAGGGCCTTCACCGGTCCTCAGGAACATGGGGAAGGGTTCCCTCCCTGACACCTGAGAGTTGTGTGTGTGAGAGTGAAGTGAGCATATGTGTGTCTGCATATTAATCTGTTTAGAATTCAGCCACGGTACCTGTCTGTCTGGGATGCAGGACACAGTAGTTTGGACTTCACCTGGAACCTGGAACTTGGGTTAAATTTTAAGTCAGTGCTTCCTTATCAGAATGACTCTGGATGTTATGTGTGGCTATTTCTGAAGAAAAAAAAAGGGGGGGGGGAGACAGACTGAACTATGTGAACAATGAGGAAATCACCACATAATGAAGGGACAATCTTGGAGGTGTGTCTGCTCAGACGTGGGAAATTCCTGTCCATGGTGATTCATCTCCAGGCTCGGGGTGGCTTTTCCTGTGATGATCAGTGGTCCATCCAGTGAAGGGGCTTCAGGTTCCAGGGGTACCCATCATGTATGGACACTGTGACGGCACTGCCAAAGGCCACATGCAGACATGAGTAGGAACTTGAGAGGGAGCAGATGGTGCTTTTGAAATGAGAAGCTGATGAAGCAGGAAAACCCAACATGCCCTCCTGTTCCCAGGTAGAACCATGTCACGTGTCCTCATGGGCATGGACCCTGATGGTGAAAACAAGGAAGAACCCATAAGGGTGACCAGGTTTCTATTGGTGATCTGCATCAAGACCTTACATAATTAAATTTCCAAAACTTAAACTTAACTGATCCCCAATTGTTACCACCCACTTCACCTAAACAGATCTGGTCCTGATGGAGAATCCTTTAAGTCTCAGTGTTTGAAACTGGCTCAGCAACAAAGTCTATGGAATAAACACCACAAAGGAGAGTCAGGATGGGTGGATTTGGGGAGAATCTGAAAAAGAGCCTCCAGGACCCTGTACTGAGCCCTCCTCCATTCCTTTCTTGGGAGGAGCAATCCCTTCCCAATGTCATCAGCCTGGGGAAAGCAACCCCCACCTCTGGAACCCTGTCACCCCACCATGCGTCTTGGCCCTGCTGATGAGTCAGGGGCATAGGCCTGGTGTACACATCTGGGCATCTCAGGAGGTGTCACAGACTGGCCTTGGTGAGGCCATTGACCCACTTTCCCTTGAACCTCACTGGTGCCTGTTCCTCACAGGAGATTTGAGATAAACACTCTTTTGGTCTCTGGGGGACCCAACCTCTGGTCTGCACAGTCCCCAAATGCCTGACCACCAAGGAGCCCAAGGTACCAAGTTCAGAAAAAAATCAGGGACCAACTCAGACAAATGGCTCTGGAGCAGGGGAACACACCCACCATCTTCCCTGAAGCCTGGTCACTACTTCCTAGAGCCCCATCCTCCTGATCCCACCAGAGGCTCTTTAAGAGACTGAGCTTTTCCAGGTACCAATGTTTACAGCCAGTCAGCAGGTGGTGCAGGAACAGGAGGATCCAGGGGTTCCTGTGGGTCGCTATCCCTTTCACAGGGGTTGACTAAGAACAATCAGAAACACAAATATTTACGTTATGATTCATAATATTAACAAAATTACAGTTATGAAGTAGCAACGAAAATAGTTTTATGGTTGGGGATCACCACAACCTGAGGTACTGTATTAAGGGGCTGTGGCATTAGGAAGGTTGAAAACCACTGGTCTAGAAAACAAACACCACAAAGGAGGCACCAAACCCCCTTGAAGGAATAGGACCTGTGTCTCTGTAGTTCATGTCTAGTTCCCAGGGTCCCCACCATACACTCCACTCTCCCCCGGCACTAGGTCCACAGGCTGCAGGCTTACACTCTGGTCTTAGTTTAACCTCTGGTCACTTTGTAGGGGAAATAGTGTCAGAGGGAACTTCTCATCTCCTGAGCATGAACTTCATTCAATTTTACTACTTTCTAGGTTTGTGAGGATTGATTTCTCCTGGTTTCTATTACTGGTAAAAGTCAAAGGCATCTCTCACTTTAAACCTTCTCTTTTTATATGTAGTTTTCTCTCCCAAGTCTTTGTACATGTCTTCACAGCAGATGGGCCAAGTGGGGAGGGCAGGGGCCCAGATATGGGAAGTAATTCCTAACAGACAGCATCCTTAGGCCTGCCACACTTTGGAAATATGGCCTTTATGTAGAAGTTCAACCCCAGAACTCCCTATATAGTCAGAGGACATGCAAATAAAAAAAACAGCCAAGCCCTGACCCTGCAGCTCTGGGTCAGGAGCCCAGCCTCAGGATCCCCAAGTGTTCCCATTCTCTGATTTGTACTGAGCACAGACCACTCACCATAGGGTTTGGGCTCAGCTGGATTTTTCTTGAGGATATTTTGAGAAATAATTTATGGAGAACAGGAGATGCGGAGTATGTGAGTTGACATGGGTGAGAGAAACAGTGGACGTGTGAGAGTTTCCTGCCTTAGACCTCTCTGTGTTTGCAGGTGTCCAGTGTGAGGTGCAGCTGGTGGAGTCTGGAGGAGGCTTGGTGCAGCATGAGGGGTCTCTGAGACTTTTCTGTACAGCCTCTGGATTCACCTTCAGTAGTTATGGCATGGACTGAATCAGCCAGCCCCTAGGGAAGAGGCTGGAGTGGGTGGTGATTATAAGGAATGATGGAAGTCAGAAATACTATGCAGACTCTGTGAAGGCCCAAGTCACCATCTCCAGATACAATGCCAAGAACACACTGTATCTTTATATGAACAGTTATAATCCTGCTGGGTGATCCCTCAGGTACTTTAGGTCAAGGCTCTCCCTGGGAGTCTCCAATAAACTGAAGGTGCACACTGAACCATCCCTGATGAAGGTAAAACAATTACCACCCATTCTTGGAATTCAGCCATGACACCTGTCTGGGATGCACAACACAGTAGTTTGGACCTCACCTGGAAGCTGGAACTTTGTTTAATTTTCAAGCTGGTACTTTCTTGCCTGAATGACTATGGATGTTATGTGTGGCTATTTCAGAAAAAAGAGGAAGGAAATCACAACATCATGAAGGACCATCCTGGAGGTGTGTCTGTTGAAATGCGGTGAATTCCCATCCACAGCAATTCATCTCCGGGCTCGTGTGGCTATTCCCACATTGCATGTTGGCTCATCCAGTGAAGGGGCTTCAGGTTCCAGGGGACACCTAGCATGTACAGACACAGTGAGGGCACTGCCAAGGGTCACATGCAGACCTGAAATAGGGACTTGAGAGGGAGGAGATGGTGCTTCTGAAATGAGCTGCTGATGAAGTAGGACAGCCCAACATGCCCTCTTGCTTTCCAGTTAGAACCATGGCAAGTGCCCTGATGGTGAATACAAGGCAGAACTGCCAAGGCTGACCAGGATTCTCTGAAATTAGATCCATCAGCTCCAGCAATGGGAACTTATCTGAATGACTTATTCATTCTGTAATCAAGGGGTAGAGCAAATACTATTCTTCATATCAATAATTATATATATCATATCAATGATTTACATCAAGATGTTTTATAATTAAATTTACAAAACTAAAATATAACTTCTTCCCCACAGATACCAACAACTTCACCTAAAATGATCTGGTTATGATTTTTTCTTCTATATCCCAATGTATGAAACTAGATCTACAACAGAGTCTAGAAAATAAACACCACAAATGAAGCAGTAACCTACTGTATGTCTAGCACCAAACTCCCCTGAAGGAATAAGGTCTGGGAGCTCTGTCTGTGTCTCTATAGTTCATGCTTCTGGCTCCCACACAGATGCTCCTCTCTTCCCCAACACTTGGTCCACTGGTTCTACGTTCACAATCAGGTCTTGATTTATTCTCTGATCATGTTGTAGGGGAAATAGTGTCAGATGGAACTTCCTGCCTCCTAGATAACGAACCTCCTGCACTTTTTCTTCTTTCTCAGGTTTGAGGTTTATTTCTCTTCATTGTCATTACTGGAGACTGTCAAAGGCACCTCTCATTTTAAACCCTTCTCTCTTTCTTTTTATGATGAGTTTAACTCCTTGATATTTGTACAGGTCTCCTGGAGCTTTTGGGTTCAATTGAAAGTGCACAGGTCCTGATTTGGAGAATTGTTTAACATAATGCACCTGTGGAAATGGAACACTCAGGGACAATATAGTCTGTCAGAGTCCAACCCCAGAGATCCCTATATAGTAGAAGGACATGCAAATAAGGACTTCTCGGCTCATAAAGACCAGCTAGCCTTGACCCTGCAGTTCTGGAACAGGAGCTTAGCCCTGAGATACCCAGGGGTTTCCATTCCCTAATCAGTACTGAACACAGACCACACACCATGGGGTTTGGGCTCAGATGGGTTTTCCTTGTGGCTCTATTAAGAGGTAATTTATGGAGAACAAGAGACACTGAATATGTGAGTGGGCATGAGTGAGAGAAACAATGGATGTGTGAGAGTTTTCTAATTAAGCTATCTTTATGTTTTCAGGTGTCCAGTGTGAGGTGCAGCTGGTGGAGTCTGGGGGAAGCTTGGTGCAGCCTGGGGGGTCTCTGAGACTCTCCTGTGCAGCATCTGGATTCACCTTCAGTAGCTACTACATGAACTGGGTCCGCCAGGCTCCAGGGAAGGGGCTGGAGTGGGTTTCACGCATTACTAATACAGGTGGTAGCACATACTATGCAGACTCTGTGAAGGGCCGATTCACCATCTCCAGAGACAACGACAAGAACATGCTATATCTGCAAATGAACAGCCTAAGAGTGGAGGACACAGCCATATATTACTGTGCTACAGACACAGTGAGAGAAAGTCACTGTGAGCACAGACACAAACCTCCCTGCAAGGGAGGTTTTGATCACCAGGGGTCCCTGAACAGAAGGACCATCCCAGCAGCAGGTGCAGTGGGAGGTCTGGGCTGATTTCCTGTGTGGTTTCCTCTTCATGGCAGTTTCCCTCAGGGAAACTCTCTGGAGTCCTGACTCTATTTATCTCTGAAGTCTCTGAATTAGAAATGTCTGTTGTAAAGAGAAACAACTACCAGGTATGGAAAAACCACAGAGAGCCTCTTCCAGACACTCTTCTGTATATGTCACCTAAATCTTCTGCATATGTCACCTAAAAACAACTAGAGGCTATGCAGACTCAACAGTGCAGCTAAATTCCTCACAGCTCAGGGACAATCCAGTCAGCAGAAAGACTCATGTTGGCTGGACTGTGGGCACTAGTATTGTGTGACCCCAAAGCTAGTGAAGAAAGAGCTAGGAGGTGAAGGTCAATAACTTGTCATCATGCTCACAAGACCAAGAGTAGGTGACGCCAGAGAGAGTCAGAGGGACCCACAGCAACTTGGTACAGATGTCCAGGCTGACAACAAATACACACACAAAGGGACATGGAATGTGTATTATGTACATATTTGAAATATCTGGGAAGCACAGGAAAGATCATTCAGTAAGACAAAGGTGATTTCATGGATCCAACAAAGATGACTGGCATGGAGTGTATATTTTGGTGAGGTGGTGGGAAGAGGGAGGAATTCCCCCTTCAGGGGCTTGTGTGGTTTCAATCTCACCATAAGATATAAAGACAAAAGTATGATTTATTATCTAAATTTCCATGTGGGGCAGATGGAGAAGAGGACACAATGACAACCAGTTGTCATAAGTCAAATGAAAATGAAAATACAGTATGGCTACCCACCAACTTACATCTATGAAAACTCAGCAAACATTGAGATGAAGAGTCCATATGTTTGTATAATACTCATGTTACAGAAAATGACCTGTTAGAACTTGCAAAGCTGGCGCCTCTCCCTCCCTGTGCCCTAGACCTGTGAGGTCCCTAGACAATACAGGAGCTTTATTCAGACTCTGAGTGGGTTGCTGAGGACTGAGCAGATCAGCACTACCCAGCGCCCGAGCTCATGAGGCCCCTGCAGTGGGACAACACTTGCAATGGCCCCAGGTACCTAACTGATTTTTAGGTGCTTAACTTGCATATGACTTTCTCCATTGGACCTTGGACGATGACCATCTGTCAGATGCCTTCATGGGGGACCCTCCTGATGGGCATTTCCTGAAGTGATAGAGATTTGAGTCGTCACTTTGCTGTGAACATTGTTTAGAAGGATTTTGCTTGATGCAGAACATGTACAACACATTATCAGAACAACATCGACATAGTGGATAAGTGTAAACTGACTTACAGGAAGTGGTGGCACACAACTGTCAAGTGTCTGATGGACCAGCACAGACCCTCGGGCCTGAGAAAATGGGGATGTCCCTGAACCATCCCTGGTAGGAGCATGAGTAACCACCAGTAGAGTCTGAATTCTCAATTGCGGCAGTGTACTCAGGGCAGGACTACCCATTGAGGGTGAACTAGAGACACTGATGCCAAAGGAGACAGAGGCTCCTGCAGGGGCTGACAGTGCAGCTGTGGGTCTCTGAGCAGCGAGTGTCTCCATGTGGAAGGTGGGGGACTGAGGGCAACAGGGTGGGAGCTCACAGGGAAGTTAACCATCAGAATGGACACCAATAATAGACAGACTGCTAACTCATCCTGGAATGGGGATCCTGAGGACTCTAGGGTTTGTCCCGGAGCTGGTCTCTCTCACCTGACACTGTGGACCAGCTGTCCAGGTGTCCTGGAAGAGCAGCCTCACCTGACAACTGACAATGCTGCTGCCTCCTCCCCTCCCAGTTCTAAGGTGTGTTCCCTGCTTCCTGAGGGGGGTCTCCAGGGAGCCTTCCAGCAATGCACCCCTGAAGTTAAAGGGTGACGCAGCCCCACCTATGACTCTCCCTGGAGCAAGCCTGACCTGTTCCATTTTCATCTGGCAGTGCAGGACCTGCAAGAACATGGACACACAAGTGCCTGTTCTTCAAAGTCTGTGCTTGTATTGTGGGTGCATTTGATTGGCTTTCACAGATGGTCACACCCAGATCCAGAACCCACATGAAAGTGTATTATTGTGCAAGACACAGTGAGGGAAAGTCAGTGTGAGCCCAGGCACAAACTTCCCTGCAGCAGAGGCTGCTACCTCTAGGGAGCGTTCAGGGTCCCTGAACACAAGGATCATCCCAGGAGCAGGTGCAGTTGAATATTTGGGCTGGTTTCCACTTTATGTCACAGTTCCCCTCAGGGAACCTCTGGATTCCTGATTCTGCACTTACCTCTGAGTCAGTAAAGTCTGCTGTAAAGAGAGACAATACTCTAATGTGGACAAAAGGCAGGGAGTCTCTTTCAGACACTCATTTCCCCAAATGACAATCAATCATCTAATTTTCAGAGCCATGTCACCTAAATCTCACAAAAGGCTTTGCCAAATTAATGATGCAATACACCTGAATGCTGTATAGCAGCAACCACAGGTACTTGAACCCAAAGCTAGAAATTAAGAACCCAGGTGGTGGAGGTTATTGATGTGTAATCATGCTCACAGCACAGGGAGTAGGTGACTCCAGGCAGAGACATAGGGAACCACACCAGCTTGGTACATGTGTACATACTGGTGTACATACTGATGACAAACACAGAAACTAAGGGACATAGAATATTTATTATGCATATTAATGAAATCCTTGAGAAGAACAGGACAGGCCCTTGAGGAAGTTAGATGTGCTTTAATGGAGCCAGAAAAGGAGACCTATTTGGGCTTTTATTTTGGAGAGGTGATCAGGAGGGGTAGGAATTTTGCTTTCAGGGGCTGGTGTAGTGCCAATTTCACAATGACATCTAAAAGGAAAACTATGATTTCGTATCCGATTGTGTGTGTGTGTGTGTGTGTGGCCGGGGCACAGATGGAAAAGAGACAGCAATGAGCCATCAGTTGTTAGAAGTCAAATGAAAAATAAAATAGCATATGGCTCCCCACTTTACTTACAACTATGAAAAATGACCACAAATTAAGATAAAGGGTCCTTATGAATGTACAAAAACCAGGTCTATAGAAAATGAGAAGAATCATTAAAAGTAAGAAAACGATGGTGATGATGGTGATATCAGTGATGATGGTGATGGTGGTGATGATAATGGTGATGATAGAATGGAAAAGGAATCTTGGTGCAATGTCTTGGTGGGAATCTGTGTTATCCAAGATCATTTGCTCCTTTGAAGGGCTGTGTCTACATACAGTTTAGCCATTGGTGTTTTAATCTCCTAATGATATTTGAAGAGGAGATACTTGCTTTCTTTTCTGAGTAAAAGTCATTGTGTTTGGACAAACACAATCTCTACAGAAAATGAGAATAATTATCAACAAGCAAATGATGATGATGATGATGATGATGATGATGATGGAGCTGGACTGAGGCAGGGCCCCTGGTCCAATGAAATGATGGCTCCTCACAGACACACCATCATCATGGATTCTCCAATGAGGGTTGTTCACTCTTCTGTGTTGAGAGACTTTATAAATAGAGATTCAATCAAAAGCAGTAAGTGATCCATGGTGTGACCATGTAATGACCACAAAGGTGTCCAGGTCCTAACTTCTTTTGCCTATGAAACTGTTACCTTCTAGAACAGACACTTTGAGAATGTGCATGCAGGTAACAGGGAATTCCATTTCCTCCAGTTTGCAATGGCAGGTTCCTTATTTCTCTTGATTTCTACCTGCATGTTGTTTCTACTTCCAACAAGCTCTTATTCATGATTATTCTGGTATTTCCTACAATGATACAAGCTCTCTCTATCATGCACTGTACTTCATTCTGGGCTTTCACTGGAGGAAGCTTTTAAACACATATGTCTAATAACTCTCTGATTTTAAAAAGCAACCATATTTATATGCTGTGACTCAAAACAAGTCTAACACCCTGAAAAGGTACAAAGTCAACAATGTACAAGAAAATTTAACAGCACATTGAAATGCTCATTTAGTATGATCATGTGGGGTATCATCTTAGAATGCAAGGATGGCTCATGGCATGTAAAACCAGTAACTGAGTCACACCTCATCCATAGAATGAAAGACAAAATATATCATCATATAAATAGATAGAAAAAAAGAAAAAAGTAAAAATTCATTCATGACTAAATTTTAAATAAATTAGTTATAAAAGGTATGTGCCTTAACATAACAAAGGCCACATTAAAGAAGCCAACAAGTAATATAGTACTAAACATAGAAAATTGAACATTGTTCTTCTAAATATCAGGCCCAACAAAAAGTGCCCATTGTGATTACTTCTACAACACTAGAGGTGCTTGTATGAAAAATTAAGAAAAAGAAATAAAAACTATATCAGAAAAAACAAGTTAAAATGTTTTTCTATATCTTTATGTAGATGATATTATCTTAAACATAGAAAAACCTAAAAACTGCAAAAGAAAACTGAAGAAGTTAGAAAGTAAATCAGGAACAACATAAGGTACAGAATCTACAAACAAATGGCTTGTGCCCCTCCACACTCTCAACAAAGTGTCTTTATGACTAGGAAATGTGTTGGGCTGTTTCAGAGGAAAGTGAGGAAAGAAAACTTGAAGGGGCTAAACAAGAAGATACAACCAAGTTAAACAAGAACCCTGGAAGTGTGTGTCCTTAGTCCTGGTTAAGCCTCCATCACGTTCACAGAGTACCAGCTTTGTGGCACTGAGTCAGGTGCATGTTTCAGTTGACCCCATCATGTGAGACATAGGACAGTGGTCCCAAGTGTCACATTGCTGGAATCAAGTTTCCAAAAACATTATTTTCATAACCTAAACTTAATTATCCCTCAATCATTACACATATCTTCTCCTAAATAAACCTGGTCATGATTATTTTCTTCTATATGCTAAAGGATGAAACTGGATCTACAATAGAGACTAGACTAGAGAATAAATGCCACAAAGGAGGCAGTGCAGCTGCTACAAGTGAAGCATCAAACTCCCCTGAAGGAATAGGACATGGAGCTCTGTCTGTGTCACAATAGTTCATGCTTCTGTTCCCAGGGACCCACACAGATGCTCCTCTCTTCCCTAACACTTGGGCCACTGGCTCTAGGCTCACACTCTTGTCTGAGTTTATGCTCTGATCACTTTGTAGGGGAAATGGTGTCAGATGGAACTTCCTGTCTCCTGAACATGAATCTCCTGCACTTTTACTTCTTTCTATGGTTGTGAGTGTTGATTTCTCTTGGTTGTCATTACTGATGACTGTCAAAGGCATCTCTCATGTTAAACCTTCTATTTTTCTTTTTATGACAATTTTCTCTCCTTGAGAATTTGGTCCACTGGGGAGGGCACAGGCCCAGATGTGGGGAGTAATTGTTAACAGATATGCATCCTTGGACATGTCACACTCTGGGACTATGTCATTTATGTCAGAGCCCACCCCCAGATATCCTTATATAGCAGGAGTACATGCAAATAAGTCCCCTTCTGCTCATAAAAGCCAGCCCAGCCCTGATCCTTGCAACTCTGGGACAGGAGCCCAGTCCCAGGATCCCCAGGTGTTTCCATTCCCTGATCAGGACTGAACACAGACCACTCAATATGGGGTTTGGGCTCAGATGGGTTTTTCTTGTTGCTATTTTAAGAGGTAATTTATAGAGAGCAAGAGACACTGAATATGTGAGTGGGCATGAGTGAGAGAAATAGTGGATGTGTGAGAGTTTCCTGAACTGAATATCTTTGTGTTTTCAGGTGTCCAGTGTGAGGTGCAGCTGGTGGAGTCTGGGGGAGGCTTGGTGCTGCCTGGGGGGTCTCTGAGACTCTCCTGTGCAGCCTCTGGATTCACCTTCAGTAGCTACTGGATGAACTGGGTCCGCCAGGCTCCAGGGAAGGGGCTGGAGTGGATTTCTACTATTACTCATACAGATGGTAGCACATACTATGCAGACTCTGTGAAGGGCCGATTCACCATCTCCAGGGACAATGCCAAGAGCATGCTGTATCTGCAAATGAACACCTTGGCATATGAGGATACGACCATGTATTATTGTGCAAGACACACAGTGAGGGAAAGTCGGTGTGAGGTCAGACACAAACCTCCCTGCAGGAGAGGCTGTGACCATCAGGGGGTGCTCAGGGTCCCTGAACACAAGGACTATCCCAGCAGCAGCAGGTGCAGTTGGAGGATTGGGCTGGTTTCCTGTGTGGTTTCCAGTTCATGTCACAGTTCCATCATGGAACCTCTGGATGTCTAATTCTATGCTTACTTCTGATGTCTCTGTTGTAAACAGAGACCACATTTTCACGTATAGAAACCACAGGATGTCTCTTTCAGATACTCTTGTGCCAAGTACCAATTAATGATGAAGTTTTCTGCCCAAGTCAGCTAACTTCAATCATAGATGTTGATGATTCAGCAGTGCAGCCCAGTCCTACACAGCGGAGGCACGAGCATCTAACACAGTGGGCACCAGAGGATTGTGACCTCAAAGCTAGTGAAGAAAAAGTCCTTGTTGGTAAAGGTCATTGACATGTTATCATGATCATAGCATGGAGAGTAGGTGATATGAGGCAGAGGCAGAGGACACAACAGCTGTGTACAGATGTCCAAGCTGATCTCTCTCACACACACACTGCAAGGGGACATGGCATGTTTATTGTGCACAGAATAGAAACCTCTGGGATGCTAGGAAAGTCAGACCATTCCCAAATCAGGAACGGAAGTAACAGGGTATATATTATTGCTATGAATATAGTATTTCCTACTACTTACAACATATGCAATGTAATGTATTAGATGCCTTTCTATCGTATGAAGTACGTATTTTCATAGAGTAATACTGATAGATATGTTATAGTTATGGCAGTATGTCATATCCTATCCATCTTAATAAAAGGATGATATGATAATTAGACCATGAGACCTTCCAGACATCCTTCTGGACAAAGCCATGGTGGCAAGGCCAAGGCAGAGGTGGTTAGGGGTGATCAGGCTAAGAAGAGAGGGCAGTAGGGGGTGATCAGGCTGGTGAGGGAGGGGGGCAGTATTGCTCTATAACAGTTTTTGGCAAACCGCACCTCGCTAGCCACATGTGGCTCTGGCGCCTGGGTGAGTCTGTTTTGAAGAAGTGGTATTAGAAGAAGTTTAAGTTTAAAAATTTTGGCTCTCAAAAGAAATTTCAATCATTGTACTGTTGATATTTGGCTCTGTTGACTAATGAATTTGATGATTACTGCTCTATGAGAATATATTTCATGTGATCGGAAGGCATCTAATACATTGTATATGTTGTAAGTAGTAGAAATAATGTATTCATAGCAATAATATTCACCCTGTGACTTCCTTGCTGATTTGAGAATGGTTTCCCCAGTTCTTTGAACATTTCCTATCCCTAATGTATTTTTTTTTGTCTTTCAGTGTAACTTTATTTTCTGTTTATTGCACATGATTTGAGGTCTTTAATTTCTAACCATTCAAAGGACTATTTTTTCCATGAAGTTTAATATTAACATTAGTGAATTCATGTGTTTTTATTGTAAACATCTGAATTGTTTACATTGTCATACATCCTGAACTCATAAGCATGGATCATACACAGGATGACAGCATGCCAGGAAGCTACTCCACAACTAAATAGATACTCTGCAAAAGGAGAAAAGTAATAGCACAACCTTTATGTCCAACCTGCGTCACCTCAGAATGTTACGTATATTGACTTCTTAATGCATATAGTATTGGGAACTCAACTGCTTGGTTGGTGATGGGGTTGACCTGGTTTCAGGAGGATTATTACTGAAATAATTAAGGAAAGGGGGCTCAAACTTTCTTCTTGGTTGCTTGCTCCTCCCCAGCATCTTCATCTTTCTTCTTGTCCTCAGCTTCTTGGGCATCTTCTCCTTCACCTTCACCTCCTTCTTCCTCATTTGCATCCTCAAATTTTTACTTGGCACATTCTTCCTCTTCCTCTCCTTCCTCTTCCTCAGCCACTTCCTTCTCCTTCTCCTCTTCAGCTTCTCCTTCAGAGGGGGGTTCGTCCTTAGCTTCCTTGGCTTCTGTAGCCTCAATGATCTCCTTCACCTCAATCTGCTCCTCCTGGATGTGGCTGGTGTATTAAGAAGGGGAGGAGTGAGCTGACATCAAGTAGGAGCTAGTCTGTAAACCAGGGTAGGCAGATTGACCAAAGATCTGGGAACTCTGGGAGTAGCCGCTGGCTATGCTTCCCACACCTTCCAAGAGTTTCCTGTAAGCTGCAATGCCAATGTCCAAAGCCATCTTCATATTGAGGAGGTCCTTGTGTTCTTTTAAATATTGTGCCATTTCACTCTTTGTAGTTCTCAACTCATTTTTTTAATTTGTTGATTGTGCCCTGCATAGAACTAGCCTCAGCGTTCTGCTTCTCCTCCAGCTCTTGCAGCTGTTTTCCCAGCACTTCATTCATGCCCCAGCTTGCTTTGATCTCCAGGGTCTTGGCCTTGAGCAAGTGGCAGCTCTTGGACAACCTCGTCCTTGGCAGTGCTCTTGGTCAGCAAGGTGAAGTGTCTCTTGTACCATTCTTCTGTATGCTGCATATTCTTGGCAGTCAGCTTCTTGTACTGGGTGTGGATGTCCTTGAATGTGGAGGAGAGTTTGGACTTGGTTAACATCCATGGAGATCTGAGCATACTGGATCTGTGCATGCAACTCGGTGATCTCCTCTTCATGCACCTTATTCAGAAAGCCGATTTCTTCCATCGGGCTGTGGATGCACTTTGTGAGCTCAGAGCTGGAGAGAGCTACCTCATCTGCACTTTGCACACTTCCACCAGCCAGCCATCTGCATCCTCATGGTTCAGCACCACTTCCTGGTAGAGTGCCTGCAGGTGGCTCCCAGCCCCTTTGGAACCCAGATGCCTCCTAACTGCCCACTTCCCTCTCCTTGCCAGGTATGGGACGCAGTGAGACGGGGCACAAGCATCTTATTTTCATTAAAATGTTCAACTCGGGCTTGCTCTATGAGTGTCCACCTGGCGGCCAGGGAGTAGACAGTGATCCAGAGACTCTGTACACCCCTGGCTAGGTCCCCAATTGTGATCTGGACCCCTTGGGTGGCGTTAGGTGCTGCCAGAACCACCTGCCAGGGTCCCTGATCATGGTCTGTACCCAGTGAGTGGCATCAGGCACTGCCCACTGGGCCTGCTGGGTCCCGATCGCACCCTGGACCCTGCTGGGGATGTCAGGCACTGCCTGTGTGGCCTGCTGGGTCCCCAATGGCGCTGCCTGTGCTGCTTACCCTGGTCAGCGATGGTGGCCTGGACCCTGCTGGAGGTGTCAGGCACTGCCTGCCCCACCTGCATATGCAAATTTACCCACCATCTTTGTTGGGTTAATTTGCATATCACTCCTGATTGCCTGTGGTCATAGCCTAGCAGAGGTATGGTCAATTAGTATCTTTTTCTTTTATGAGAGAGAGAGAGAGAGAGAGAGAGAGAGAGAGAGAGAGAGAGAGTTTATTTATTTATTTATTAGAGGCCTGGTGCATGAATTTGTGCAGGGTTGAAGTCAGGCCAGCCTGGCCAGGGGAGGGGACATAGCAGTTCGCTGGCCTGCCTGCTGGTAAAATTACTGGTCAAAGGGACATTTTGAATATTAGCCTTTTATCATATAGGATATACATATTTGAGAGGAAGAAATATAGTGGTTGCCTGTTGCACATGCACTGACCAGATCCTGGGCCAGGGAAGAGCTAGCAACAAGGTATGTGCCCTTGGTGGAATAGAACCTGGGACTCTTTGGTCTGCAGCTGTATGCTCTATTCACTGAGTCAAACCAGCTAGGGCCAAAATTACAATTCTTAACAGAGTAAGTGAAGGGCTTCAATGTAATAAAGGCCACATTTGAGAAGCTAACAAGTGACATCATGCTATATAGAGAACATTTTAAAGCTTTTCTTCTTGATCAGGATCAAGACAAGGGCACCACTGTGACCACATCTATTGAACAAAACTAGCAGTCCTTGTCAGAATACTTAGCCAAGAAAAAGATATCCAAAATGTATAAATCAGAAAGAGACATGTTAAAAGTTCTCTTTGTCTGCATACATATGACATGCTCTTGTATACAGAAAATCCTAAAAAACTGTACCAGAAAACAGAAATAACTAGAAAGTGAGCTCAGGAATGACATAAGGTACAACATAAACACACAAATGGCTTGTGCCCCTGCACACTCTCAATAGAGTGTCTTCTAGACTCTAGGAAACGTGTGTGGCTGTTTCAGAGGAAATGAGGAAATAAAACTTCAAATGGCTAAACAACAAGGAGATAACAATCTAACGAAGCAGTGATCCATATGTCCAGTAATTCTCTGTCCATGAACATCAAATAGGGCCCCCTCAACTCATAAAAGCCAGCCCAGCCCTGACCCTGCAGCTCTGGGTCAGGAACCCAGTCACAGGGTCCTCAGGTGTTCCCATTCCCTGATCAGAACTGAACACAGGTCACTCAGCATGGAGTTTGGGCTCAGCAGGGTTTTACTTGTGACTCTTTTAAGAGGTACTTTATGGAGAACAAGAGACACTGTGTATGTGAGTAGACATGAGTGAGAGAAACAGGTTGTGTGAGAGTTTCTTTACCTGAAACACAGTTTCTGTATTTGCAGGTGTCCAGTGTGAGGTGCAAATGGTAGAGTCTGGGAGAGGCATAGTGCAGCCTGGGGGGTGGGAGAGGGCTCTGAGACTCTCCTACAAATGATCTGAATTCACGTGCAATGACTATTATATAAGCTGGATCCCGCAGATTCCAGGAAAGGGACAGGAGTGGGTAGGTTGCATAAGAAACAAATCCAACAGTCACACCATGGAATATGCTGAATCTGTGAAAGGCAGAGTCACTATCTCCAGAGATAATCTAAAAGCACTGCCAACCTGCAAATGAGCAGCTTGAGAGCCTAGGGCATGGCCATGTATGACTGTGCAAGGGACACAGTGAGGGGGAGTCAGTGTGAGCCTAGACACAAACCTCCCTGAGGCAGACAGCAGGGCTGGGCTGCATGGGGCAATCAGGACACCAGTGGTCAGCCAGAGCCCCCAAATCAGCACAGGCATCCCAGTACCAGGCTCACAGGGAGGCTGAGCCTGGATCCTATTGGAGGCTGGGTCCTGACATCTTCATCTGACATTGGCTCCTGGAGCTTCTCCAGACTCATCATCAGGACAAAGACAGCTCAGACAAATAGAGCTGGTCAGTCCTGATGGAAAAGAAAGGCACACAGACAATGGCTGTGGGCCCTATGCAAGGACAGCAGGGTCCTGCCCACTGCAGCTTCCGAGGATAAGTCTGAGGATGCCCACACGCCAGGGGATGAGAAGACTTTCAGCTTTACACAACCTCTGTGTCAGGATGTAGGGAGGCCGCCCCAGTGGGTGCAATGACCTTAGGGTGCTGGGAGGGGGATTGGCTCAGGGAGAGCTGTGTCAGGGAGTGGGGTTACTGTGCTGGGCACGGGCTAGAGTGGATGGACCCTCTCCAGTGCAGAGGAGAGACCAGCAGGCTGCCTCAGCCATGTTAGATGGGGACAGAAGTCGAGGATGAAGGACGAGGCTTCAAAGCTGCCAGTCATCAGCACCAAACCCAGGGTCAGACTCCTGGGTCCACCTAAAATTGTTATAACAAGTTAAAGGGAGAGACTCATGCATTCAGAGTGGACAGCAACCAGCGATGAGGAGCAAGTCAATAAGCACAGAGCAGGAGTGAGAGCAGGGTCTGGTTCTCCCACTGACTGAAGTTTCCACTGTCTGACCCTCCCCTTGTACAGAAGGTCTAGGGTCAGCCTCTGCTTCCAGAATTGCAGCTACTCAAGGTTCTGAGCATCCTGAATTTCATATCCTGCACTGGAGTGGTTCTCAAAGGTGTGGATTCTGAATTGCTCCATGAGCTGTAAGGTGTGAACTCAGAGAATAATTGCAGTTTCATGATTGCCTTTATTGTTAAAACACATGATCAGATCTCTTCAGGGGTTCACAAACCCTTTCTTCTGATATCTCGTTATTAGGTAAATATCAGTTAAGTGATTTTTAAAAAAGATACACCTGCTCTGCATTTTTATCCGCCCTCCACCTGTAGCCTTCGCCCATCATGAGCTCACAGGCCCCAGGTTTCCTTCCCCCTGGGTCTCAGGTGGGCGCTGGGGGGGGGCGGTCCCAGAATGACTCTATGTGACCTGGGGCAGGTCCAAGTCCACACCCATGTCAAAGTGCCTGCTGGTCCAGAATCAGTGCCCATGTCCCTCTGACAGAAGGTGAGTGCAGTGTCTCAGAGCCTCTGTGTGGTCCAGAACCTGGGAGACCTTCCTAAGCTGCCCCCTGTGGGAGAGGTTCCTGCTGGGAGCAGTGAGGAGAAAGGAGGGACAGAGTGTGAGCCTGTCTCTGCTGTGTGACCTGGGCTGTGCTCATGGGAGGCAGGTGCTTCCCAGCGAGGCCTGCTCCCAGAGCTGGACTGAGACAGGGACGGCCCCTGCATGGTCACCTGCAGGCCCAGGGCCCTCCGGTGGGTCAAAGGGAAGGAAAGTTGGGTTAAGGGAAGGAAAGTTCTTTATTGTTCAATAATTTTAAGTCAAAATTGACATGAAAATGTTATTCTATTAAAAAAGTATGATTACTCAATTTGGAATGTTGAGTCTAGTTAACAGGTGTCTTTGGATTTGGGAAGATGTTTCTATATAATGTTAATCTATTTTATTAATGAAATGAATGACTATTAAGATTAAAATAATGTGACCCACTCATCTACTCCAGCATTTGTTTTATTTTTATATTAAATATATAAGACATTTTTGTTATTTTATTTTTTATTCTACACAGTATTATAGATGTGTTCCTCAATTTCCCCCATTTGTCTGCCTCCACTTGGTTCAAGCACCAGCCCAGGCCTTCACATGTGTGTGTCTGGTATTTACACACATATGTTCTTTGGTCAATCTTGTCCTGCCCCCTCCTCCACCCTTCCCTTTAAGATTCCTCCGTCTGACCCATGTGTCCCTGCCACTGGTTCTATTTCATTTATCAGCTTATTTAGTTCATTAGATTCTACCTATAAATTGAATCATGTGATATTTGTCTTTCTCTGAATAGCTATTTTCCTTAGAATGATGATACTCTCCAGTTCCTCAGTGCTAAATAAAGGATAAGAGTTCCTTTATTTAGAGGGGTAGAATACAGTATATTTTATTTATTGATTAATGTGTTATTTATTTTAGAAAGGGGGGAACAAAGAGAAATAGAGAGATGGAAACATAGATGATAGAGAAACATACATCATCTTGTCCAGTTGGGAGGCAGGGGACTTGGGTGCTCTAGGGGAAGTTAACCATCAGGATGAAGCATCAAGAATAGATACATCCCTAGCCCTTCCTGGAACAAGAGTCCAGAGAACTCAGGGTATGCCTCCCAGAGCTGGCCGCATTCACCTTGCCCACTGTAGTCCTGCCCACCAGGTGACCTCAGAGCACAGCCTCACCTGACAGCTGACAATGCTACTGCCTCTTCTCCAAATTCTGAGAGAGCAATGCCCTGAGAAACCAGATAGGACCCTCCCTTGCAGGGCTATGGCTGAGCAGCAGGGGGCGTGCAGGGCCCAGGAGGACAGGCTGCTGCCCAGGAGCAGGTGTAAAGGGAGCTAGGCAGGGGTATCCTCTGAGGCCTGGGGTTTCCTCTCTTCATACAACAATCCTGAGGGGGGAATCCCCAGGGGACTCCCAGCAACACACACCTGCAGCAAAGGGCTGGCCCACCCTTACCTCTGACTCCCTGGAGCAAGCCTGACCTGTTCCTGCATCTGGATATACAGGACCTTCAAAAACATGGACACACAAGTGCCTGCCCTTCAAAGTCTATGTTTGTGTTCTGGGTGCATTTAATCAGCTAACAAAGAGCAGCACACCCAGGCCCAGAACCCACATGTGCTATGTACAGAGAAAAGGGGCAAATTTGGATTTCACAGCAGAGAAAATCATATCAGTGTGTGTGTGTGTGTGTGTGTGTGTGTGTGTGTGTGTGTGTGTGTTATTAAATAGAAGTGCAGTGAGATTTGTCCACATGCCAGGATGTGCAGATGGGACCTTCAACAAGAGAAACCTGAGATTATACTAGTAAGAAGCCCCAGAGCTCCCAGGAACTTCTGGATGAGGGGAGGGTTGGCTGTGTCCCTGCATCTGGAAGCTCCAGGGATGTGGTCCCTTCTGACTTCCTAAAGCCTCGGTTTGAGGTCTCCCTGAAGCGCTATTGGAGCTCAGTAAGGCCAGGTCACTTTGCTCAGAGATGTCAAAAACACAAGATGTCCCTGAGGGAGCAATCTGACCTCAGGGCACAGCCTTCACTACTAGACTAGAGACACTGAGAGATCGATGCCCTGAGAAACCAGATAGGACCCTCCCCTGCAGAGCCAGGGATGAGCAGCAGGTGGCGCACAGGGCCCAGGAGCACAGGCTGCTGCCCCAGGAGCAGGTGCAGAGGGAGCTGGGCAGGGGTATCCTCTGAGGCCTGGGGCTTCCTCTCTTCATACAATCGGTGACTGTGAATATCCTGCTCTATCAGAGCATTTATCAAACTCAATGAGACATGAGAACTACACACACAGGGATTATTCTATGGCTTTGGGATATCTGAATTGTAAGGGACTAGGGTAAGGATGGATTTATTACCTCAGTAGAGGCAGCATATTGGAGACACGCTGATCCAGGAAGAAGACATTCATGTATCAAAGCTCAGAGCTGGTCCAGGTGGCCCCATGTCACTAAAACGTGGGCCCAAAAAGAGGAGCATGTCATTTGGTGGCTGATTCCTCAGTGAAGGAGCTGTGTCTGCACAGAGTTCAGGGCCCTGGTAGGTGACACACCTCCTCCAACCATGATTAGGACCTGGACCCTCAGACTCTCACTGAGCCTGGTCCCTGGGCCATCCATCTTCACTCGGGTGGGGTCCAGACCTCAGCTATGAAATACTCTCCAAACAGTTTGCTTTGGTTTATTTATTCCAGTTTTTTTCAATCCAACAGAAAGTCTTCATCTAAATAGGAACCCACCTGATTTCCTCCTAGCTTCTTGATGACATGAAATGCCTCCAGATTACCAGAGCTTCTTAATCTGAAAACAGCTTCCAGAGCTAACTTAGAAAAGTAATCTTTGTGATGAGTACAAAGTTTTGAGGATAATGTTTTTCCTGCAATGTTCACCAAATATTGGTGGAATGTGTCTTCATCAGAGCCATGATCAAGTGCAGAATTCAACAGAGCCTATCTTGCTGCCTTTGTGGCTTCTCTCCAACCCGCAATGATGGTCTGAGGATGAAACTCTTGTAAAATTAGAGTCTGCTTCCCTTAGCAATTCTGCTGCTGCTGCTGCTGCAAAAAAAAAAAAAATGGGAACAGCGGTAATATCATCACCAACATCACATTCCTGAACTCTTGAGGTGCTGGATTATCAACACAGATTTTTTAGAATCCCTGATGCACCATCATTGGTCCCTATAAAAGACGCATCCTCTCCACTGCTTCCCAGAATTGTGCTCATGCCTTTGGGTAGCAAGGTTCCATAGTGATGGACCAATAAAGCAAGACAGAGGGGGTGTCTCTGCTCTTTCTTCATCAGCATCAGCCTGGGAGATGTTGACAGGTGCCAGGGACATCGTGGTTCCAAAGAAGTGACCACTCATGCATCTCTCTCTCAGCTCACAGCCTGGATCCCAGGGGAGAGAAGCCAGATGTCACATCACAAACTCTGTGCTGGGGGTGGGGTGTTGCTGCTCACAGCAGAAGGCTAATATCATAGCTAATATCTATGTTACAACTTCTTATTTTTCCCCCAGGGCCTACCACTATGAATCTAATGTGATCAGCATCCCTCCACAGTTGCTAATTTCCACAGTTCTCAGCTCATTTTCCCCAGTGGACTAACTCCTCCCTTCCTGGGAATGAGCACACCTGAGTAACCCACACAAATACACATACCCATAGGCACACCTGGTGTATTTTCTTCTCTGTGATCAACAGTGTGTACCAGTTTCCATCCGACCCTCTGGCCAGGTCGGACCCAGGCACATCAGTAAACACTAAGGGACTCAGGACCCTAATTAGAATGACCACACCTGCTCTGGATGTCAGGTGCGCTCCCTCCACAGCCATGGAACCGGTCACCTCCCATATCTAGGTGCTCACCCAAAGCCCAGTGTGTTCTCCTTGAGCTGCTCCTGAGGGCTCTTCAAGGACCTGCATCCAGAGGTTAGAGTTTATGACATGATCATCCAACAAGATTATTGATGACCCAGGTGGTGAGACTTTGCACTCAAAGCTTTCTTTGTGAAAAAAATGGAGGAAATAACCTTTCAGAGCTAAAACCAATGGATGAAAATCACCCTGATCACAAGTGGACTCACTTCCTTGTGTCTCAGAGTGAGCACAATCCTAGTGAGTGTCTTCTCCACTGAGACTTACTCATATGGTCTCAAGCACAATCCTAGAATATATGGGCACGGGGTATCAGAGGCTGTGTTGAAGGGGCCTGGCTCCTGGGAAGGGAACTGCCTTCTATCCTTTGTGAGTTTGTCCCCTGGTTCACCGCTCCCTGCAGTTCCACTGGCAACAGTCACCGAGGGTCCCCCACAAATAACAGAAAACAGGTTCCCTGAGCTAGACAGGCACCTCTGTGTTGCATGGTGGACACTCCAGGATGCTGAATACACATCAGGCTGGGTGACAGCACCTTCCACGTGCAAGCCTGGCACTAGAGGCCTTGGCTGTGGATGTTTATGATTCTCCGGTTCTCCCCCGAGGCAGCTGCCTGAGGCCCAGGGTGTCCTTGCAGAGAACCGCCTGCATACAAGTGGCAGGACTGGGGCTGCTACTCTTTCAGAAATACCAGGGAAGGCTTTCCCTTGGCAGACATGTCTGCCTTGTCTCAGGAAGCTGGTTCAGACACCTGTCCTCAACTTTGAGGCTCAGAACAACCACTAGGGGGCACTGTCACCCCCACAATTCTGTCCCAGGGTGTCTCCTGAGAGGATTTATGTGCAAACTGCACTGGAGAACCAGAAATATCCCATTTTCCGTCCTGATGGAGTGTGTCTTACTATTCACAGATGAGCTACTATAATGTGCAGACCAGCCACGTGCCCCTGAGTGCTGGCCCAGGCACCCTGATCCACCTGCCCTCCCCATGTGACCTCAGAGAGGGAGGAGCCCCTAGCAGCTCAGACAGGTCCTCAGGGAAACATGCAAATGTGGCGCCTCCCCTGCTCATGAAAGCCTGCCAGGCTGGGTCCCTGCAGACCCAGGAGAGCAGCCCTCCCATGTGAGCCCTGCTCAGTGTCCACACCATGGGGTCTGCGCTCATCTGGGCTGTGCTTCTCTTCTCTGCCCAAGGTGTGTTTCTATTCATCAGGCTCATAGGGACCCGGTGACATGGGGCAGTTCTCAGTCTGTGTCTCTGTTTGCAGGTGGCCTGTGCCAAGTTCAGCTGGTGGAGTCTGGGGGAGGCGTGGTGCCGCCTGGGGGGTCTCTGAGCCTCTCCTGCAAAGCCTCTGGATTCACCTTCACTGACTATGGAATGCGCTGGGTCCGCCAGGCTCCAGGGAAGGGACTGCAGTGGGTGGCAACAGTGAGTAAACCAACTGGAAAGGATCAGTGGTATGCTCCAGCAGTTCAAGGAAGATTCACAATCTCCAGGGACAATCCTACCAGCACAGTCTCTCTTAAAATGACCAAGCTGACGCCTGAGGACACGGCTGTGTATTACTGTACAAGACACAGTGAGGGGAAGTCATTGTGAGCTCTGACACAAACCTCCCTAAGATCAGAGGGTCTGGGTTGCAGGGGATGCTCACGACCAGCAGGGGACACTCTGAACCTTTAGATAACACTTGTCTATGCTTGGGCTGGTGCAGAGGGGCAGGGACAGACTTCCTATTGTGATGGGTGTTTTCTTCACCTCTCCAAGTTGCTCTTTGTTCCCAGGGAAGAGCATGTCTTGTTCTTTGATTCTCTAAGTGCTCACATCATCTTTGAGACTTGAAAGAGAAGGAGCACTGTATTTTCAGGTGAGTGATGAGCAGTCACTAGAGATTTTTCCTTCACCAGTTCCCTACAGGGCCTGCTCCATGAGCAGATCAATCTGAAGATCCTCACATCCCTGATGGGGACACATTTCCTTCAAAGGGAAACAGCACTGAGACAACATGCCTTAGGGTTTAAGCTCACACTCTCTGGCCCAGTCACTGAAGCTCCATGCGAGAGCATTGACCTATGACCCAGGAAGTCATGATTTGATTCCGGTGAGGGCACATACCCAGGATGTGGATTGGTTCCCCAACAGGGAGCATGCTGGAGGCAGCTGATCCATGATTCTCTCACCACTGATGTTTCTATCTCTCCCTCCCTCTCAGAAATGAATTTAAAAAATCTATAATAAAAAAGTGTAATGTTTTTATTAGACCAGACGTCCTTCTGGGTGAACCTGGGATGCAAGGGAAGGCACCTGGTCCTGGGTGCCTGTCAGCGGCTGGAGGGAAGCCTGGTCTGGGTGCCAGAGGGAAGTCAGTGCTGGCAGCCTGCGTAAAGAAGGCCTACTCTTGCACAAATTCCTTGCATTCTTGCATTGGGCCTCAAGTATTTAGAAAAAAAAGAAAAGAAAAAAGAAACTCACACTCTTTTTCCTCAGACTGGTACACACCGCCCTACATGGCCCCTTACTTCAGACACGCACTCCCGTGCCCCCTGCTGTCTTGAATAAAATGTTAGTTATCAATGCACACAACCCACTTCATCTATTCATTTGACGTGTATTCCTCCAGAGTCACCAGGACATGTCCCAGACAAGTAGCCTGAAGCTGGCATCAGCCCCCTTCATGCAGGAGCTTTCCTGATGGACATTTCCTGTAGTGATAGAGATTCATTTGAGTCGTCATATTGTCGTGTACATTGTTTAGAACAGATATTCACCCAGAAGGACATGTGGTCTAATAAACACATTACACTTTTTATTGTAGATACTTTTATTCATTTCAGTGAGGGAGGGAGAGACAGAAAGATCGATAGTGAGAGAAAGTTAAGGATTAGCTGCCTCCAGCATGCTTCCTGCTGGAGAACCAACACATGTGACAACACATTATCAGGACAAGACCACATAGAGAATAAGTGTACACTGACTTACAGTATGTGGTGATTTAACTGCCAGGTGCTTGATGGACCAGCACAGACCAACTCTCCCCTGTAGGAGCCTGAGTAACCGCAAGTGGTGTCTGAATTCTCACTCCCAACTGTGTACTCAGGGCAGGACTACCATGGGGGGGAACAAGAGACACTGATGCCAGAGGAGATGAAGGCTCCTGCAGGGGCTTAGAGTGCAGCAAGGGGTCTCTGAGCAGAGATTGACTCCTTGTAGAAGGTGGGGAATTGAGGACAACAGGGCAGGAGCTCACGGGGAAGTTAAGCAGCAGGATGGATACCAAGAATATACATACTGCTAATTCATCCTGGAATGAGGATCCTGAGGAAGCCAGTGTTCCTCTCAGAACTGGCCTCACTTGCCTGCCCAATATAGCCCCACCTACCAGGTGACCTGGGAGAACAGAAAACCTGACAGCTGACACTGCCTCTGCCACCTCCCCTCCCAGGTCTGAGGTGTACACCCAGCTTAATGAGGGAGTCTCTGGGGACACACTGCAATGCACCCCTGAAGTTATAGACCCATCTCCACCTTTTATTCTCCCTGACCTGTTCTAACCTTCATCTGGGTTTACAGGACAGGAAAGAGCACAGATACACAAGTGCCTTCTCTTCAAAGTCTGTATTTGTATTGTGGGTGCATTTGATCGGCTTCCAAAGAAAGTCATACCCAGGCCTAGAACCTAGAATTCCCTTGTGGCCCCTGTTCATGTGCTATGTACAGGGAAGAAGGGCAAATGTGGATTTCATAGCAAAGAAAAACATCAGTGTGTGTGTGTGTGTGTGTGTGTGTGTGTGTGTGTGTGTGTGATTTTACTAAAAGTGCTGTGATGTTGGCCCAATACTGAGATACTCACATGGAATTTTCAACTAGAGGAACCTAAGGACATAAGTGGCCCCAGGTCAGCTGTGTCTGTGCAACTGGGAGTTTCAGGGAAGGGCTCCCTGGTGACTTCCTAACGCCCTGGTTTGGGGTCTCCCTGAAGACCCATTGGGGCTCAGTAAGGCCAGTTCACTCTATTTAGAGATGACACCAAAACCATATGGTGTCCTTGAGGGAACAATCTGTCATCTGTCCTCAGGGCACAGCCTTCGCTACTGGACCAGAGACACCGAGAGGTCAATGCCCTGTGAGCCCAGACAGGACTCTCCCCTGCAGAGCCAGTCCTGGGCAGCAGAGGGTTCTCAGGACCTGGATCTCAGGCTGCTCCCCAGGAGCAGGTGTGAGGGAGCTGAGCAGGGGTTTCCTCTGAGTCCTGGACCTTCCTCTCTTCATACAAACAATCCAAATGGAAATTTTCACATGACTGCTGAGGTGACTATTAATATCCTGCTGTATAAGAGCATTTACCAAACTCAATGAGACATGAGAACCACACACAAAGGAGATGTGTCTATGGTTTGGGGATATCTGAATTGTAAGGGGCTGGGCATGAATGGACTTATTACCTTACTAGGGGCAGCATTTTGATCCAGGAAGAAGACATGCAGGTATCAAAGCCTAGAGCTGGTCCAGGTGGTCCCATGTCACACAAAGCTGGGCCCACAATGTGAAGCATGTCCTGTGGGGGCTGGTTCCTCAGTAGGAGGAGCTCTGTTGCACACTGGTCATAAACTTGGCAGATGACTCACCTCCTCCACAAGAATTAGGACTCAAACATTCAGACTCTCGCTGAGCCTGGTCCCCATCTTCTCTCGGGTGGGGTCAAGACTTCAGCTATGAAATATTATGCCTCATGAATATGCAAAATAGAGGAGGTAGACTAGGTTAAATATGGATAAGACTGTGCCCTGAGGACATTACCCACAGCCACACCCTCCCCTACAGAAGTGCTCACAGCACAGCCTTCACCATGGACTGGATCTGGAGAACCCTCCTCCTGGTGGCCATGGCGGTGACAGGTAAGGGGCTCCACAGTGTCTGGGTTGAGAACGGGGCCAGGGAGATTCAAGGGGGATTTACATCCACTCCTGTCTCCTCCCACAGGTGTCCACTCCCAGGTGCAGCTGGTGCAGTCTGGGGCTGAGGTGAGGAAGCCTGGGGCCTCCGTGAAGGTCTCCTGCAAGGCTTCTGGATACACCTTCACCAGCTACTCTGTGCGCTGGGTGCGACAGGCCCCAGGAAAGGGCCTGCAGTATATGGGCTGGATCAATACAGAAACTGGGACACCTACTTATGCCCAGGGCTTCTCAGAAAGATTTGTCTTCTCCATGGATACCTCTGTCAGCACAGCCTTTCTGCAGATCAATGGCCTGAAGTCTGAGGACACGGCCATGTATTATTGTGCAAGACACAGTGAGGGGAAAGTCATTGTGAGCCCAGTCACAAACCTCCCTGCAGGAGAAGCTCAGACCACCAGGGAGTGCACAGGGTCTCTGAACACAAGGACCATCCCAGCAGCAGGTGCAGTTGGAGGTTTTTGGCTGGTTTTCTATGTGGTTTCCTCTTCAAGTCACAGTTTCCCTTAGGGAACCTCTGGATTCCTGACTCTGCACTTACCTCGGAACTCCCTGAGTTAGAAAAGTCTGTTGTAAAGAAACACAACTTTCTCATGTGACAAAAGGCACAGAGTCTCTTTCAGACACTCTTGTGTCCAATTGACAATCATCTAATTTTCTGACCCAAATGCCCTGAATCTAACAAGAGGCTCTGCTGACTTAAAAGTGCAGCTCACCTGAATGACATCTCAAAGGGTCTAAGTGTGGATTCGCTGGACCTGGGAAGGTGTTACCTTCTACAGCTGAGACACTGTGAGAATGTCCATGTAGGTAATAAGGAATCACCTATTCACAGGGTCCTATTTCTCTTTATCCCTACCTGCATGATCCTTAATATCTCTATTTCTAAAAATCTGTTGATTATTATTCAGGTATTTTCCCCAATGATAGAAGCTTTCCCCATATGCTCTGCCTTTTCTGCTGAGCTTTTAGTGGAAAATGCTTTAAACCCATATTTAGAGTAACAATCTCTTCATGAAAGTCAGGCATATTTCTCATGTATGATTCAAAATAAATCTTACATCTTCCCTTTACCCAGTTCCAAAGTTAACAATAAAGGACATATTAAAAGGATATTTTATCATGAACAAATGGAATATCATCCATAATGCAAGATTTGTTCATTGTATGTAAAGCACAGATTGTAGGATGAAAACATTTCATCACATTCTCTGACCCGGCTGGTGTGGCTCTGTGGTTGAGAGTCGACCTATGAACCAGGAGGTCATGGTTTAATACCTGGTCAGGGCATATGCCCAGGTTGTGGGCTTGACCCCAGTAGGGTGTGTGCAGGAGGTATCTGATTATGATTCTCTCCCATCATTGATGTTTCTATCTCTCTCCCTTCCTCTTGGATAGCAATAATAAGTATTTTTAAAAATAAGCTCACACTCTCTGTCCTCAGACTGGTACAGACTGTCTCTACATGGCACCTTCCCTCAAATAGGCACTCCTGTGCCCCTTGTGATCTTCTATATAACTATAGGCCCGGTGCACAAAATTTGTTCACAGGTAGTGTCCCTATTGGCTGCTGGCTCCCAGCCAGGGCCTCCCTTCATTCCACACCTCCCCCTAGTGGTCAGCACATGTCATAGCAAGTCATTGAACTCCCAATTGGTTGAACTTCTGGGGGGCACTTTGCATATTAGGCTTTTATATACAGACTTTAGCCATCAACACACACAACCCATTAAATATATTCATCTGGCATGTGCATACTCAATGGTCACCCATGACATTTGTCAGACAAGTGTCCTGCTAAGCTGACACACCACGAACCATGGCAATACCAGGAAACTCAATGCTACTGACAGACAGGCCTGTGCAAGGTGAGGGCACAGCCAGCACAGAGCACTTCTAACAGAAAACACACCTATGTCAGACACTCTGCCATCTGTAGGACATCACAGGGCACAAGGCCCTGTGATAGGCTGGGTGGTCTGGTGAGCCCAATATCATGGTGTCCCCAGTGACCAGAGGTTATGGAGACAATGAGATCTGTGAAGGTGAAAGTCGAGGCACAGACACAAAGCAGACCTGGAAGAGGAATCCATAGCTGGAATAACTTCAGAGAAAACACAAAGTTTAGAAAATGATGGTAACAGAGGTGTTTACTTAAGAAATTGAAAAAGGGGAAGAAAATATGTACTTACATTGAGTGTAACTCGACACAAATGAAAACTAAAGATTTCCTGGCATTTTTTTCTTATGAAAATGTGTTTTTATTGATTTCAGAAAGGAAGGGAGAGGTAGAGAGAGAGATTGAAACACCAATGATGAGAGTCATCTATCAACTGCCTCCTGCACCCTCCACTGAAGATTGAACCTTCAACCCAGGCATATGGCCTGTTCTGGAATAAAACTGTGACCTCCTAGTTCATGGATCAATGCTCAACTACTGATCCATGCCAGCCGGGCTCAGCTTTTCATTATATTCATTTCACTTCCTAAAAGTACCAACTGCCTGGATTGCACACACAAAATTATAACCACAGAAACTTCCAAATATCAAAGTAACAAGGTACAGCCCCATTTTGTAATTGATAAGAAAGCTGTACATTTGCAAGAAATCCTCAGGTTACATTTCCTTATACTGCTTTCCTCCTCACAGACTAGCCATAAATGTTGTGGGGTCAAACCCTGGAGTCAAAAATAAGACCACCGGAGACTGCTAATTGATTAAAAAAGCAGGCAAGGATTTATTGAATTGGCCAGGATGGCCTCGAGAGCACCACACACAGGTGGAGTCCATACGACGGTGCCGTTCCTGGTGTTGGCAGTACTTTTAAAGGTCTAAACCACAAAAATTTTCCCTTGTTTTAAATTCTAAATTCTAAAGGCTGGGAACAGCCCAGAGGGTCGTTCCCAGCCACATCTTGCTGGACGTTGGTATGTGGACCCATCTTACAATCGCAGATAGTACAGATGCAGACCTGAGCAAACTTAATCTCTAAAGGTTATCTGCAGCTTCAATTCCTGGAGCAACTGAATCAGTGGGAATCAATCTCCTGTGGTCCTAGTCCACAGGCACAGAAAAATTGCCTTAGCCTCCAACTCTCAATCTGGAAGCTGAGGCAACTACCCTATTGTTTAAGCAAGTAAGTGAGTGCCAAAGCCAAATAGCAGGGTTAAAATTCAAACAGCAGTTTTTACCTAAGTATGATTGCTACCATACTTCACTAAACTTAACCATGTTCTTCCCAGCCCAGAGTTCTGATGGACAGAAAGGCAGGGTGCCCAGGAACTAGGGCGCCATGGCCTTCACAGTCCTGGCCTGGGACTTCTCCAGAGTGGTAGCTTAGCGGCAGCCTACAGGGAGAGTCTTCTTTTACAATCCCACCACCCTCAGGTGTTGTTCATTCTTTATGCCCTGTACACTGAAGGCTGCCTGTACTCCTGTCTTCAGGCTACAGTTCTATTCTCCCTTTCCTTCCTCTGCTTCTGGTCTACACACAGCTCCACAGGCTGCTCTCTTAGGTCAGGAGGCCTTGGCCCTGGCCAATCCAATCCATCGGCTTCTCCTCACACTCTGAGCACCCTTGGTGCAGTCTTTGTTGTGGAGGCCACATTCATCCCCTAAATACCTGTTCCCTGTCATCAGGCTTGTCTGTGAAGCAGGCCCAGTGCACCCTGGGTCGTGTCTCCAGGGCTCTCTGGCATTTAATGTGCCACATGTCCAGGACCACTTGGATAATCTGTGTAAAAATCCAGTAGGACTGTTAATACTCTAAATTAAAATCTGATGCATTATTCCATGAAATGAGTTACCACCTCTGTGTTCAGTAGAGTCAGAGCCTCTAGGATACCAGGTGCTTTCAGGATAACCAGGTCGCCCTGCATGTGGCTGTATCCACTCTGTCTATAAGGTTCTCCCTCCTCCCAACTGGTGGGCGGAGTTATGACATTACTGGCACCTATCACAGAGACATCCCCAAGACATTGAACCACCAATCAGCACGTGCCAAAGTGTCCTGGAGCCCACCCCTTCCTGTTCTGCCTTGGGTCCAACCCTCTCCTGTTCCTCCCCTTAAAAAGACCCCCTGACCAGCAAAGTGCTGCTGCTCCTCCATTTCCAGGCTGCAGTCCGGCTAGGTCCCCTGCCCCCTCCTCACTCCTTCAATTCTGATTCCTCTACCCCAGTAATGAGTCCGCTCATTACTGGGGAATGAAATTTACTTTAAAATTCCTTGATGGTCTGTCTCCTGCACCCTGAAACCTTACAATGTCCACCTCAGGGCATCCCCAGTCTTGGCCCTGGGAGGCAACCAGGACACTTTCCACCAAGACTGAAGCAGCTCCTGACCAGGGCCTCTCTGTGACCAGCTTCAGTCAGCCTGCTCCCAATTTCTTCCCAACCAGGCAGTGACCTGTAGACTTGAAGGGCCATCTCTGCATAACCCACTATCAGCAAAAATCCCATCTAGCTGGTTTGGCTAGACTCCCCTACCCTCAGTATGTGCTCACTCTAGAGGCCTCATTAAGTTCCTCACCCAACCCTCCCCCACAGATCCTAGTCACCCTGGCCAGCCCTCAGGCTAAAGGCTGTCAGAGCAATTCACCAGGCCCCTGCAGCCCTGCTGTTCCCTCTTAGCACCTGTCCATCCACTGATCCCACCTTCTCCCTTCACCTCAGTTCCAACATGTGCTTGTTTTATTCAGACTTGAATCATCTATCTCTCCTTCTGACAACCACTGATTCAGTCTGTCTTCCCCTTCCTTCCTTAACATGTGTGAGGATGAATGTTTTTCCCTCAATGCTCTGCCCACTGAGGGCCTGAGCCAATCAGGGCACACTGCAACCTTGCTTATCAGTAGGCCCAGCCCAGGAAGTGCCTGCCACACACTGGGGTCTGGTTGACTTGTGACCAAGTCCCCCTTGGCAGGTGGCAGTTTCCACGTGGGTGTCCTGCCAGGCCCGCAGTCTGGGCGCCCGCCTTGCTCCCTCCCAGGGGCTCAGACATGCACCTTGCCTCGGGCTCCTTGGTTCTTGGTTATGAATGCTGGGACATCTCCCCCTGAGGGGTGGAGAATATGCAAACTCATATCAGGGCTGGGAATATGCAAACTCACCCGGGCCCCTCTTTAACCCAAGAATCCTCTCCCCACCTCCCAGCGGGGTGCTCAGAGCAGTCCTCACTGTCCCCCTCCAGCATGGACTGTGCCATGCCTCTGGCCATCCTCCTGGCTGTGTTACCAGGTGATTCACAGACAAGGTGTTGGGGTCCCAGAGAAGGGAGGCTGGGAGGCGCCCTGCCCTGAGTCCTGCTCTCCCATGCAGGTGTCTGCACTCAGGGCAACTGGTGCAGTGGGAGAGGTGAGGTGAGAACACCTGGGCGTCTCTGAGGAACTCCTTCAGGACTTCTGGCTGAAGTTTCACCTGCTGTTGGTTGTATTATATGTGCCAGAAGCCAGGGAAGGGCCTGGAGTGGATGGGATGGATTTGGCCTGGTGTTGGGGATACCAGATACATCCTGTCCTTCCGAGGCCAAGTCACCATCTCAACAGACAATTCCATCAGCACTGACTACCTGCAGTGGAGCAGCTTGAAGGCCTCTGACACAGCTATGTATCACTGTGAGAGAGGGACACAGTGAGAGAAACCACATCCTGTGGGCACCAAAACCCTTTAGCCAGCACAGAGAAGAGGCCCAGCACCTCCCCGCGGACTCCTCAGATCCGCCCCCAGAGGAAGCAGTACCTGCTGTGCCTACAGGAATGAGGAAAGATGATCCTTCTTTATTTCATTTTGTGACAATTTTCACTCCTGGGTATTTTTTTCAGGTATCCTGGAGCATTTGTTAAATGCACAGGGCCAGATGTGGAGAATTATTTAACATACATGCACTTGTGGACATGTCATATTAAGGCACAATGAATTTTATGTCAGAGTCCAAACTCAGAGCTCCCTATATAGGATGCAGACATGCAAATAAGAACCTCTCTGGTAATAAAAACCAGCCCAGCCCTGACCCTGCAGCTCTGTTTTGTGGCTCCTGTTGAAGCCTGTGATGGCTGATGCTCTAATGCATGGATGTACCTTGGCAATCCCACATGTGTCTCAGTGTTCCTCAAGTGCAGCTTCTCAGGGGTGTGGCTGCAGAAGAGCTCCTTCCTCATCCCAACCTCCATCCCTCCTGCAGTGGAAACTAGCAAAGTGTTATCCTGTCAGCAGCCATCCTTGGGGCAGGAGCTCAACCCCAGGATCCCCAGGTATTCCCATTCCCTGATCAGGACTGAACATAGATCACTCGCTATGCAGCTTGAGTTCATCTGAGTTTTCCTTGTGGCATGAGACAGACCTCAGGTGCATGGAACAGACCTGGGGAAAGTGGTTCTCCTCAAGTGACACTGACTATGTTAGTGGATGTAAGTGAGGCAGTGAGTGTGAGAGTTTCTTGACCAGGATGTCTCTGTGTTTGCAGGTTTATTGTGTGAGGTGCAGCTACTGGAGTCTGGAGGAGGGTTTGTGCATCCTGGGGGGTCTCTGAGACACTCCTGTGCAGCCTCTGGATTCACCTTCAATAGCTCCTGGATGAACTGGGTCCACCAGGCTCCAGGGAAGGGGCTTGAGTGGTTATGTCGAATGAATCCTGATGGAAGTACCACAAACTATGCCAATTTTGTGAAGGGCCGCTTCACCATCTCTAGAGACAATGCCAAGAACAAACTGTATCTGCAGATGAACAGTCTGAGAGCTGAGAACATGGTCATGTATTATTGTGTGAGAGACACAGTGAGGGGAAGTCAGTGTGAGCCCAGGCACAAAGCTCCCTGCAGAGGATCTGTGAGCATCAGAAGGCCCTCAGGGTCCCTGACCACAAGTGGCATCTCAGCAGCAGGTGCAGTTGGATGTCTGGGCTGGTTTCCTGTGTGGTTTCCCCTTCATGTCACAGTTTCCCTCAGGGAACCTCTGGGTTCCTTATTCTGCACTTGTTTCTGGTGTCTTTGAGTTAGAAAGTCTGTTGTAAACAGAGACAACTTTTTCATGTGGCTAAACTGCAGAGAGTATCTTTCCGAAACTCTTGAGCCCAAATGACAATTCATCATCAAATGTCTGAGCTGCATCAGCTAAATCTAACCAGAGTCTCTCAGCTCCACACAGCTCAGGGTCCCACCAGCCAGAAACAGAACTTGTGTATTCTGGACAGTGAGCACCAGAAGCCTATGAATGCAAAGCTAGAGAAGAACCACACTGGTGGTGACAGTCATTGATTTGGCATCATGATCATAGCACCAAGAGTAAGTGACACCAAGGAGAGATAGGGGGACCTATGGCAACTTGGTACAGATGACTAAGATAATGATAAACACACACCATGGGACATAGAATGTTTATTATGTTCATAGTTGAAATCTCTGGGAAATACAGGAAAGACCCTTCAGGAAGTCAGATCTGATTTGATGGATCCAGGAAAGGTGACTGACTAAGAAATTTTAATTTGTCAAGGTGCCAGGGTAGGGGGGAAATTCTGCTTTGAGGGGGTGTGTGGTTTAAACTTATTTATATTATTATTAAGAGCCAAGCAAACTTTAATATTTCAAGGACATCCCAAATGAGTTACTGGTGAGGTTCATGCCACAGCAGCAAGAATCAACAATCGTGCAAGTTAAAGTAATTACCTCTTTGGATACATAAAAACAATTATTAAAAGATGCCACCAAGTGCAAAAAGACATTCAGCAGATCAAAACAAACAGTAGGCTGATTGTCCTAAAAAGAAGGCAGATTGTCCTTCTGGAGTTCAGTCGCAGGAAACAGCTGCCACAGGAAAAAAAGGCCCAGGCATGGGTTTTTATCAATATGTTACACTTGTCAAATGCAAGTTCAAAGGAAGTTGAGGTTTAGATTTTCCATAACTGTAATAAGAACTTACAATAAAGAGAACATTTAACCAAACATCTCTCTCCCACAAAAAAAATTTTTTTAAGGTATTATATGTGTACATATCTTACCATTGCCCCCCCTCCCATTCATGCCCTCCCTCCACAGAGTTCTGTGTTTGTTGGTTGTACTTATATTCATGCATACCAGTCCTTTAGTTGTTCTCTTATCTCTCCCCAGGTCTCCTTCCCCTCCCTGCTATCATTTGACAATCTGCTTGTTTTATGGTGACTATCTCAGGACCACACGAATAGAATCCGCTCCTCCTCTGGTTCTCACCGCCCCTCCCACTGGGTCCCACTGCTTCCCCTGTGACACATGGCTCTCCCAGGGCACACGGCCCCCTGGGACAGTTGGCTCACCTGGGGCACTGGGCCCCCTGGGACACACGGCTCACCCGGGCCACCCAATCCCTTTGGGAGACATGGCTCACCCAGGGCACATGGCCCCCTGGGACACACGGCTCTAACCAAACATCTCTTATGTAGGTTGAGCAAGAAATGAGCAGTGAGACTCAGTCAGGGTATCTGACCATGACAGCACTTCTGCTGCTGAGCCCTGAGCATCTCCCACAGGATAAACTGGAATTGCTCCTGAATCAGCATTTCTATCATCTGCTCCTTTGTGTGAGTATCAGCTCTCAGCCACTGCCTAGCAATTGCTACCATATGCATGAAGACTTCCCTGGCACTAGATGGACCCTCAGTGGAGCTTCCTGAGTATCTGCCTGAAGAAAAGAATGTTGACAGGATTCCTTCCTGGCCCTTTTCAACAGTCTTGACACAGACTTTTTCAAAGCTCTTTGGTGGATGCCCAGAAGGCTCTTGTGGAACCTGTGCCTGGGGAGCCGCTGTGAGGAAATCTCCTGGCTCCTTGGCTGCCATTTCATTTGTAGATGACATGATTTGATCATTCTGGACTTCTCTATCTTTTTGTGTCTTTGGGTCTCCTTCAGTCTCCTTTCTGCCACTCCAGAAAAGGATGACTCAGGCTTCTTCACATTTGCCACTTCAGAGGGAGTTCACCACAAGAGCAGGCACCTCACAAGTGACTCTGATAAAAAAAAAAAAAAAGTCAACCTCTATTTGACATCTGGAGAGGAGAACCAACGTTTCCTTTCAGACTCTCATTTGGGTCCAAGTGAGAACAGGCAGCAATGAGCCATCAGCTTTCAGCAATCAAAATATGGCTACCTATTTTACTGAACAATTATAAAAATTGAGCAAATGTTGAGAAAAAGGGTCATTATGTGGGTACAAAAACACTCTCCATATAAAATGAGACAAATGCTTATAAATAACAAAATAATGATGATAATGGTCATGATGGTGATGCTGATTGCTGGGACTGACTAGCAGATGCTGAGCGATAGAAGAATTGATTACTGTGACACATGTTTCTGTGAAAAAGAGGGTTAAGGGACTGCCTGTCTAAAGGAACCAGATAGCCCAGTTCACCTGCCTCTTTGGGCTTTTATTATAGCAAGAGCTTGACCTAAAATTAACCTCTAGATACTACCATCAGAATAAGTATCCTTGAGAAAGCAAATGCTCCTACAAGGTCATGCCTAAATACTAAACACCTGGGGGCTTAGACTTATTAGGAAAAGTCATGGCAGGAGCTGCATTCTTCTGCAAAGTCACCTTAGAGGCCCACATATTTTCAAAGATTCCATCTTACAGATTTTCCAACCAAGTCCTGTGCTTCCCCACAGATGATGATGATGATAACCATAGAATTGGACAGGGGGTGTGGTCCATTGTTCTTGGTGTAATCTCTCTCCTATCCAAAACTGTAAGTTGTTTGGAAAAAAAATTGTATCAACTTTAAATTGTGGCCATTGTGGTTTTAATTACCAATAACATCTAAAGATAAGATTCCTGCTTTTATTATTTTGTAGAAAGACAATGTGTGTGGACAGCCACCGTGTCTACAAAATATGAAGATGATTATAAGTAAGCAACTGATGATGATGATGATGATGATGATGATGATGGAGAAGAAGAAGAAGAAGAAGAAGAAGAAGAAGAAGAAGAAGAAGAAGAAGATCAGAGGTCTTGGTCTAAAGAAATGAAGGCTCCATATAAGGACACACCATCATTATGGCTCCTCCAGTGAAGGGTGTCCCTCTTCCCTGTAAGTGTTGAGAGATTTCATAAATGAGATCCAATGAATTTTGTAGCTTGGGTGATTCATACTGTGGCCATGTGAGTTATGAGCCCAAAGGTGTCCAAGTAAGTGCAGATTCCTTGCACCTGGGAAGGTGTTGCCTTCTAGAACAGAGACACTGTGAGAATGTGCATGTAATAAACCAGGATCTCCTTCCCATCAGTTTGCAGTGACACGTTCCTTATTTCTCTTGATCCTTGCCTCCAGAATATTTAATGTTTCTACTTCACACAAACTCCTGCTTATAATTATTTGGGTATTTACTATGATGATAAAAGCTATCTCTATCATGACCTGAACTTCCTTCTGGGCCCTCACTTGAGGAGCTTTTAAACCCATATTTCCAGTAACTCTGTATTCATGAGCATCAGGCATATTTCTGTCATGTGACTCAAATCAAGTCCAGCTTCCTCCCTATACCCAGTTCCACAGTCACGTCCTGATTTATGGGTGGTTTCCCCAAAAATGCTTCCCTCTGATACCAGAACTGCTCCTGTGCCTGTGGCAGCTCTAGCCAATTCACATGGTCAGTGGTGGCTCAGCATTTTGGGGGGAATTCCTTGCCTTACCATGTGAGAGACACAGTAAAGGAAAGTCAGGGTGAGCTCCAACACAAATATCCCTGAGGGAGAAGCTGCAACCACTAGGGAGCGCTCAGTATTCCTGAACACAAGGACCACACCAGCAGCAGGTGTAGTTGGAGGTTTGGGCTGCTGTCCTGTGTGGTTTCCTCGCCATGTCACCGTTTCCCTGAAGAAACCTCTCTGGATTCCTAATTCTGAGCATACCTCTGAAGTCTATGAGTTAGAAAAGTCTGTTGTAAACAGAGAAAACTCTCTCACATGGATAATCTCCAGAGAGTGTGATTCAGAAACACTTGTGCTAAAATGTCTATTAACTACCAAATTTTCTGACCCATGCCATGTAAATCTAACAAGAGTCTCTGCTGACTCAACATTGAAGCTCACCTGAATGCTGCATAGCATGCATCACAAGATTGTGACCTAAAGCTAGTGAAGAAGGACCTCAGGTTGAGATAGTTATTGTCTTGGCATCATGATCACAGCACTGAGAGTAGGTAACACTAGGCTATATATTTTACTTAAAAATATACAAAATGAGCAAAATTTGAGGAAAAGAGTCCTTAAGTGTGTAGAAAAACCAGATCTAAAGAAAACGAGAAGAATAATTGTGAGCAAATGATAATGAAGATGGGTATGATGATGGTGGTGGTGGTGCTGGTGATGGTGATGATGGTATGATAGAATTGGAGAGGAATCTTGAACCAATGTCTTGGTGGGAATCTGTACTTTTCCAGTAATCTGTCAAGGGTTTTTTCAAAGGCATGTACCAACTTACAGTTGGGCTATTGAGGTCTCAATCCCCAGTGGTATATTAAGAGTAAATGCTTGCTTTCTTTTCTGATAAAAAGGAATTGTGTATAGACAATCATCATGTCTATAAAAAATAAAAGAATGATTAGAGCCAAGACTGGTTTGGCTCAGTGGACAGAGGGTCGGCCTGCGGACTGAAGGATCCCAGGTTCAATTCCAGTCAAGGGCATGTACCTTGGTTGTGGGCACATCCTCAGGAGGAAGTGTGTAGGAAGCAGCTGATCGATGTTTCTCTCTCATCAATGTTTCTAACTCTGTGTAGAAAAGCAATAAAAACATATTTTTAAAAAAAATTATTAGAAGTAAGCAAACTAATAGCAGATTTTCAATTGGGAGCCAATGAATTAGGCAGCTTCCTTGATTCATGGTGAGACCAGGTGATTAATGAACCCAATGGTGTCCAAGTACTAATTCCCCGTAACTGGGAAGGGGTTACCTTCTAGAACAGAGACACTATGAGAGTGTGCATGTAGGAAACAGGGAATTCCCTTCTTAATAGTTGTCAGTGACAGGTTTGTTATTTCTCCTAATCCCTAACTGCATGATCTTTAACATTTCTACTTCTCACAAAATCCTGCTCCAAATTATTCAAGTGTTTCCTATGATGATACAAACTATCTCCATCATGCATTGTACTTCCTTCTGGGCCTTTACTGGAGAAGACTTTAAAACTATGTGTCTAGTAACTCTTGGTCCATGAAAAAAAAAAACCTTAATAAAAATCCAGCTTCCTCCCCTTACCAAGTTCCATGTGTAAATTTATGGGAAGTTTCCTACTAGATCCCCTCTGGTTCCAGAACCTGCTCCAGTAACTGTGGCTGCTGTAAGCAACCGCATGAACAGTGGGGGTTCTGAATTTTCTGGGGGAGTTCTTGTAAAGCCTCCCAAAAGTGGTTCCAATAAAGAAAATATTTTAAATTAGCCTCAGTTATAATTAACTCTTTTCTCCTGGCAAAGATTCTACTCAAATGAAATCAGAAACACACACACACACACACACACACACACACACACACACACACATATATATATATATATATATATATATATATATATATATCCAAATACTTTGTCTCTTATTCAATGTATAAATTACAAAATAAGAACATTATATGTTTGTGGGAGATCCCAGCACCCTTTGACCACAGTTATCTTCCAGGGGAAGAGCAGAGGGAGGCTGGGAGTGAGGGATTTCTCTCAGCGTTAAAATTTCCTTTCCTCGCCGAACCCGGTTTGGCTTGGCTCAGTGGATAGATCGTTGGCCTGCGGACTGAAGGGTTCCAGGTTCGATTCCGGCCAGGGGCATGTATATTGGTTGCGGGCACATCCCCAGTGGGGGGTGTGCAGGAGGCAGCTGGTTGATGTTTCTCTCTCAATACGTTTCTAGCTCTCTATCCCTCTTCCTTCCTCTCTGTGGAAAATCAATAAAGTATATTTTTTAAAAAATTTCCTTTCCTGTGAGAAATTCTATGGTAAGAATTCTCTACACATACATACCTCTGAGCCCCAACATCACTGATAACACTAGACTGAGAAAAACGGGTCAGTCTCCTTCCATCATCATTTCAACATGTGAATGGTACTGAGTTGTACACATTAATGATCACTGCTTTTATTTCTTATCTTTCCTCCATTCAAAGCCATGATTATTTCTGATGAAAGTAATTGAGGTTTTGTCCACAGACCATGGACTCATAAAGGAAACATTTGCACAGGAAGCTGTAGACACAGTCACAAAAATTTCAACATCAAGGATCACAAATATCGCACCTTTCTATGCTTGGGAATGGTTTCTCTGAGTAAAGTAACATCATAAATAAAGATGTAAGATACATAAAGTGGCTGCCCTTTATTTTTATATTTTACACAAGGGTGGAATTTATATAAAGTTAGATTGGAAATTGTGGATACACTGGAGTGTTGAATTCATAAACTGTCAGAATAAATGCTAATTCCTTTACATCTGTTTGAAAGATGTATGAGAAGATATTAGTGTAATCTGCTCATGTAGTCCATTTTTCTACTTAAGCTCAGAGATTTTAGGCTGTGCTTTTACCTTAAACCAATGAGTTTCATGACCCATGTGGTCTGCTGAACCCAATTTTCATGCTTAAGTGAGGTCAAGGAAAGATATGCCCCCAAATAGTCCTCAGAAAGACCAGGAAAGCCCAAGCTCAGGCCCTACACTTATATGAAAGGCGGCCCCACATGCAAATTTCTCCTCAAGCTCCAGAATAAATGCTCTCCTGGGCTGTGCAGGCTCACAGCTCTCTCCTCACTCAGGGCCGAGGTCTCCGGGAAGGCAGAGCTGTGGTCTAGAAGAAGATGAGACTGCTGGGCCTTCTCTTGTGCCTGCTGACAGCCCCCCAAGGTAAGGGTTTCAGGGGTCAGACAGGGGTCATGAGATGGGTGTGAGTGCAGGTGACTGACAGGACTGATGCTTCTTGTCTCCAGGTGTCCTGTCCCAGGTGCAGCTGCAGGAGTCGGGCCCAGGACTGGTGAAGCCCTCACAGACCCTCTCCCTCACTTGCACTGTCTCTGGTTACTCCATCACCAGTGGTTATGACTGGAGCTGGATACGCCAGCCACAGGGAAAGGGACTGGAGTGGATGGGGCTTATGAACTCTAATGGAGACACTTACTATAGCCCCTCCCTCAAGAGCCGAACCTCCATCTCCAGAGACACGTCCAGGAACCAGTTCTCCCTGCAGCTGAGTTCCGTGACCACTGAGGACACAGCAGTGTATTATTGTGCAGGACCCACAGTGAGGGGAAGTCAGTGTGAGCCCAGACATAAACCTCCCTGAGGGAGGCAGCAGAGCTGGCTGCAGGATTCTCAGGAAACCAGGGGGCGCTCAGGACCTAAAGATTAGCTCAGGCAGCCCAGGCACAGAAGCAGAGAGAGGTTCAGCCTGGATCCTGTTGGAGCTGGGTGTCCTCTTCATGTGGCATTATCTCCCGGACCTTCTCCTCAGTCATGATCGGGGCACAGACAGCTCAGCAGCAAAGAGCTGTCAGTCCTGATGGAGAAGAGAGGACATGGGGCGGCCATTGTCCGTTTTCGTGCACACAGAGATGATGGCTGTGGGCCTTGTGCAAGGGCATCAGCGCTCCCGCCAACAGCAGCTTCAGAGGCTGAGTGTGAGGATGCCCACACCCCAGGGGTTGAGATGACGTTTCTCTGATGTTTCCTTTAATAGAGTCTCCTGGAGGAAGGTCAGGGAGGCTGTGACACAGCTGAGGTGGAAAGGCAGCGATAGAGCTGGGGGGAGGCATGGGCCTTTTCAGTGCCTCCCACATCAGCGCAGAGCAAGGCGGAGGGTCACTGGAGGAGAAATCGGTAAATGCCCTGTCCTCCCAGTCACCACTTCACAGGGAGACGGCTGATGTCCTCCTGCCGCCCTGGACACCAAGGCCACATGGGAGGGCCTTTGGCCAAGGGGCTTTAAGGGTGCACTTAAGTTTGATCATTTAACTTAAGGATGTCATTCTCTCAAACATTCCAGAGATTGTTTGTAATAATGACAGTGGGTACTTGAATCCTAGTGTCTCCCTACAGAGCATTGAATAGTGATTCATGTGATGTGAACCAAGAGATGAGTCACTTGCTGTAAAAGTTGGTGAGCCATTGGGGGAAGGGGTGAAGAGGCTGAGCTCATAGGGTGTCTTAGGCAGATAAAAGGCTCTAAATGTGAAGGCTCCTTCTTCCCTCCCTCTCTCTCTCTGCTCTGATGGACCCATGGCCACAGAAGGACGTGGTCAGTGGTTATGTCTGGACGCCAGAGGAAGATCAGCCCTGCAGGGCCCCAGCACTTTGAGCAGAAGGTGGAGAGGAAGCTCTCTCTGAGTATGGACACATGGACAGGGACACAGGAAGAATTTACTCTGAGCTGGAATATCCTGGCCCTGTGGGTGAGACATCATTTTAAATTATCTAGGGTGTAATTGATGATGGTGGCATTAACAATAGCAGCTACACAGACTAATCACCCCTCATGAACATCTCCATACTCATAGGAGGTACTTGTCCCTATTAAGACAAGGGGGACTGTCCCCCAGGGACTCCCGTCCTCTGGCCCTAAGAGAAGGAGCCCATGAAAATGGGGAGCTCCTTGTGCTGATAAGCCTGGCCCAGCCCCTGTCCCTGAACCTCCTGGACAGCAGCCCCATGCTTGGGACCGCTGATTTCTATTCACTCCAGGAGTCAACCTAGAGGAAGCACCATGAAGTGGTGGGCTGAGATGGGCTTTCCTGTTGATGCTCTTACATGGTAACATTATGGAGAAGCTGGGTCTTGTGTGTGGGAGGGAGGGGGGTTGTGTGTGTGTGTGTGTGTGTGTGTGTGTGTGTGTGTGTGCCTGCTCCTAAAGACAACTCTCCTGTATGCAGGTGTCCAATGTGAGGTGCAGCTGGTGGAGTCTGGGGAAGACTTGGTTCAATGTGGGGGTCTCTGAGACTCTCCTGCAAAGGCCCAGAACTCACAGTCAGTGACTATATATAAACTTGATCCAGCAGACCCCAGGAAAGGAATAGGAGTCGGTAGGTTTTATAAGAAACAAAGCCCAAGGTAGCACCACAGAACGCTCCGGCCATGAAAGGCAGAGTCACTGTCCAGAGATGATTCAAAAAGCACTGCCTGCCTGCAAATGAGCAGCCTGAGAGCTGAGGACATGACCCTCTATTACTGTGCACAAGAGGCACCGTGAGGGGAAGTCTGTTGGGAGCCCAGACACAAACCTCCCTGCAGCAGAGGCTGTGATCAACAGGGAGCTCTCAGGGTACCTGAACACAAGGACCATCCCAGCAGCAGGTGCAGTGGGAGATTTGGGGTGGTTTCATTGTTGTGTCATGGTTTGCCTCCGGAACCTCTGGGTTCCTAATTCTTCACTTATCTCTGAAGTGTGTGCATTAGAAAGTCTGTTGTAAATAGGGACAAATTTCTCACTTGGACAATAGGCAGAGAGTGTCTTTCAGACACTCTTGTGCACAAATGACAGTCATCAATTCTAATGACACAGGCCCCCTAAATCTAACAAAAGGCCCTGCTTACTAAACAGTACAGCTCACCTGAATGCTGGACAGTGACCACCACAGGAACGTGAACCCAAAGTTAGAGAAGGACCCCTGTGGTGTTGGGTATTGAATTGTCGTCAGGCTCACAGCATAGTAGGTGATACCAGACAGAGGAGAGGGACCCACAACAGCTTGGAGCAGATGCTCAGGCTTATGACAAATACACACACCAAGGGACATGGATGTTTATTATGCACATTGATGAAATCTATGGGAAACGCCCTTAGGAAATCAGACCTGCTTTGATGGAGCCAGGAAGGGAGACTGGCTTAGGGATTTTATTTAGTTAACTGGGGGGAAGGGGAAGAATTCTTCCTGCAGGGCTTCTGTGGAGGAGATCCAATGTTCCTGTTCAAATTCCCACGTGGTGCCACGTGAGAGAAGCAGGAAGAGGCCATCAGTTTCCTGTAATCAAATGGAAAAGAAAAAAAAGTGTGGCTACACATTTTACTTAACAATTATATAAAAACTTGAGGCCCAGTACATGAAATGAGGGGTTTACCTCAGCCTAGCATGCACCCTCTCCAATCTGGGACCCTCAAGAAATGTCTGACTGCTCGTTTAGGCCCCATTCTGATGGGATCGATCCTAAACAGGCATTCGGACATCCCTCTCATAATCCAGGACTGCTGGCTCCCAACTGCTCTCCTGCCTGCCTTTCTGATTGCCCCTAACCACTTCTGCCTGCCAGCCTGATCACCCCCTAACCACTCCCATGCCAGCCTGATTAATGTCTAACTGCTCCCCTGCCAGCCTTTTCCCCTCCAACTTCCTTCCTCTGATGGCCTGGTCACCCCTAACTGCCCTCCCCTGCAGGGTTAATCACCCCCAACTGCCCTCCCTTGCAAGCCTGGTGCTTGCCAACTGCCCTCCCCTGTTGGCCATCTTGTGGTGGCCATCTTGTGTCCACTTCGGGGCAGCATCTTTGACCACATAGGGGAAGTCATCTTGTGAGTTGGAGTGATGGTCAATTCATATAACTCTTTTATTAGATAGTATAGTGGCCTGGTGCATGGGTGGGGGCCAGCTGGTTTGCCCTGAGGGTGTCCCAGATCAGGGTGGGGGTTCTTTTGGGGTTTGGGGTGACCTGTGCAAGGGGCCTGTGGTGGTTTGAAGGCCAACCGCATCCCCTCACAAACCAAGCAGAGGCCCTGGTATCTCGGATTTATTTACCTTCTACAATTGGCTGCCATCATTTCTGTTTGGATTTGTTTACCTTCTATAATTTAAACTTTGTAGCCTTGAGTGGAGGCCTAGGCCGGCAAGGGAAGGCGGAAAGCTTGGCTTCTTCCATTGCCTGAGAAACCCAAGCCTCCCACCTGCTCTCTGTGGATGCAGCCATCTTGGTTGGGGTTAATTTGCATACTTGCTCTGATTGGATGGTGGGAGTGGCTGGTGGGCATAGTTTGTGGGTGTAGTGGAGGTATGGTCAATTTGCATATTACACTTTTATTAGATAAGATTGAGTGCACATTGAGTTAAATGGTCATTGTGGGAGTACAAAAACAACATCTATTATAACTAAAAAAATAACTATAAATTGGCAAATGATGATAATAATAGTGGTGGAATTGGTGGTGGTGAGGGTGGTGGTGATGATGATGATGACCATAGAATTGTACAGGGGACTTGGTCCATTGTCTTGGGTGAGATGTCTCCTCTATATGAGGCCATTAGCTGCTTGCAAGGCTTTGTATCAATTTTAGGCGAGCCATTGTCATTTAAATTTTCAATGGCATCAAGACAGGAGAGGCCTGCTTTTATTATTTGATAAAAAATGTAATTGTATGTAAATAACCATCATGACTACAGAATTTATATATATAACAGCCTAAGTGAGTACTATGGTGGAACAACCAGAATGACCTGAGCAGGCAAGCAGGTGAGTGGTTAGGCAGGCAGGGGAGCTGTTAGGGGCAAGCAAGCAGGCAGGCAGCCAATCAGTTTGGGGCAAGCAGGCCTAGGCCTGCAAGGGCAGGTGGAAAGCTTGGAGTGATGGTCATATTACTGCATATTACTTGCAGGTGAGTGGTTAGGGGCATGCAGGCAGGCAGGCGAGTGGTTAGGGGCAAGTGTTCCCAGATTGTGAGAGGTATGTCCTACTGTAGGGATCAGGCCTAAATCAGCAGTCATACATCTCCTGAGAGGTCCCTGATTGCAAGAGAGCACAGGACAGGTTGCGGGAACCCCTACCCTTTCCCTTGCATGAATTTTGTATATCATACCTCTAATATGATTATAAGTAAGCAAATTGTGTTACTGCTGTTGCTGCTGCTGCTGCTGCTGATGATGATAATAATAATGATGAGAATGGACTAAGACAGCGTCCTGGCCCAATGACATGAGGCTTCCCATAGATACAACATCACCATAGCTCCTCCAGTGAGGGGTGTCCACTCTTCAGTGTCAGTGTTTAGAGATTTCAAAAGAGGAATCCAAAATTTTCAGGCTTCAGTAATTCATGGTGTGTCCATGTGAGTAAGGACCCCAAAAGGTATTCAAATAGGAATCCCCTGGACCTGGGAAGGTGCTACCTTCTAGAACAGAGACACTGTGAGATGTGCATGTAGGAAACAGGTATCCCCTTCCCATCAGTTTGCAGTGACACATTCCTTATTTCTCTTATCTCTGCCTGCATTATCTTAAATGCTTCTGTTCTAACAAACTCCTGTACAACATTATTTTGTACAGTGATATAAGCTGCCTGTATCATGCCCCGAACTTTCTTCCTAGCCTTCACTGGAGGAGCCTTTAAACCCATCTTCCAGTAACTCTCTGTCCATGAGCATCAGGCACATTTCTGTCATGTGACTCAAATCAAGTCTAGCTCCCTCCCCTCACCCAGGTCCACAGTCACGTCCAGATTTATGGGTAATATCCCAGCAGAGCTCCCCTCTGACACTCGAACCTGCTCCACTCCCTGTGGCTGCTGTAGCCAATTGCATGCACAGTGAAGTCTCGGTATTTTCTGGGGTGTTCTTTGAAAAATTACCCAAAACAGACCCCAATAAAGAACATACTGTTAAATTAGCCTTGGTTAAATTTAAAGACATTTACCCCATCAATGATAGCATTGTGCAAATGAAAATACAAACATAAATAGTGCATTTTCAAATCATTTAACTGATGGGAGAATGTACACATTATACATTAAGGTTGGTATATGTTTGTGGAGAGCCCAACACCCTCTGAACACAGCGACCCTCTACTGGATGGGCAGAAGGATGTTGGGAGTGACAGATTCCTCTCAGAGTTGAAGTTTCCTTTCTGATGAGATGTCCTAGGGTAGGAATTCTCTTCATTAACCTCCCTCTGAACCTGATATCACTGAAAACACTAGACTGAGAAACAGGTCAATAATCTTCCATCATCATTTCAACATATGAATGATGCTGCTTTTAGTTCTTGTCTTTTCTTCACTTAAAGCTATGAAAATTTCTGATGTAACTAATTTGAAGTTTCTGCTATAGGCCACAGGCTGTATAAAGGAAGAGATTGCAAAGGAAGCTATAGCACATTCACAAATGTCCCAGAGTTAAGAATCAAGAATGTCCCACCTGACTGTGCTCATGAGGTAGTTAATCAGGTCAAAGTAATGTCTACATTAAGATATAAGATATTGAGAATTACTGTCCTTTACTTTTTATTTTTTTGCATAACTGTAGAAAATAACTATAAAATTAGATTTAAAAATTTGGAAATTGTAGATAAACTAGTTTGCTGAGATTCAACATTGATATGAACAAACATTAATCCCTTTATAAAAGATGTGTGAAAAGTTAAATGTGTATCCTACTCTTCTAGTCTATCAGATGGTTTAGGCCATTCTTTGACCTCATTCCAATGTATTTCATGACCCAGCTGGTCCCCTGTCCATTACTTATATGTTGAGTAAGATCAAGGGAGAAGATGGCCTAACAGAGATCCCAGAATGACCAGGACAGCCAAACCTCAGGCCCTGCACTTATAGCAAAGGCTGCCCCCCATGCAAATTTTTGTTCAAGCCCGAGGGTAAATCCTCTCCTGGGCTGTGCAGGCTCACAGCTCTCTCCTCACTCAGGGCTGAGGTCTCTGGGAAGGCAGAGCTGTGGTCTAGAAGAAGATGAGACTGCTGGGCCTTCTCCTGTGCCTGGCAACAGCCCCCCAAGGTGAGGGTTTCAGGGGTCAGACAGGGCTCATGGGATGGCTTTGACTATACATGACTGACAGAGCCTGATGCTCCTTGTCCTCAGGTGTCCTGTCCCAGGTGCAACTGCAGGAGTCGGGCCCAGGACTGGTGAAGCCCTCACAGACCCTCTCCCTCACCTGCACTGTCTCTGGATTCTCCATCACAACCAGTGGTTATGACTGGAACTGGATCCGCCATCCCCCGGGGAAGGGGCTGGAATGGATAGGGCGCATAAATTTTGATGGAGACATATACTACAGCCCATCCCTCAAGAGCCGAACCTCCATCTCCAGAGACACATCCAAGAACCAGTTCTCCATGCAGCTGAGCTCCATGACAATGGAGGACATGGCCATGTATTACTGTGCAAGAGATACACAGTGAGAGGAAGTCAGTGTGAGCCCAGACATAAACCTGCTTGAGGGAAACAGCAGGGCTGAGCTGTATGGTGTGCTTGAGGCACCAGGGGGTGCTCAAGATCCAAATCACAGAGAACAGTATCAGGAGCAGGGGCAGAGGGCGGTGGGAAGGGAAGGGCTTTCCTTTGGTTACAGGGATTTCCTCTAAGCTCTCAGCTCCCTCCAGGGAGGATTCTTCCTTCTCATATTCCCATTGCAGACACAATGAAGGAGCAACATTGTCTGTTTGCAGGTGACATGTTAGTAGTGACTGTGCCTCTCCTTTACAAATTCTAAAAGTGATTTTTTTTCAGTGTTTTTTCAATGTTTCACTGATGAGTGTGAACTCCAATGGTGGGCTGCTGGGATTGGGCTGTGTGCACAGCTCTACATCCCTCCACTTATGAGGCCTCTGCCCTCGTGCAGGAAGCAGTGCTAACCCCAGAGTGGGAAAGGTGACCCTGAGGGCTGGAATATGCATCATTAAATTCTCTCCAGCTTTCATCCTGGATCCAAGGTTTTCTAGCTTCACTGTGGGTGAGATGTGCATCGGGAGCATGTTGGAAGCCAAAGAGCTGTCCATGGGACCGCCCTGAATCCATAACATCCTCTTTCTATTTGTCCAGGAAACACAGAGTCAGGTAGACATATAGTCACACACAGAGAGTCACAAACAGACACAGAGACACACAGTTACACAATCACAAACACAATGTTAGACACACAGTCACACATAGGCACAGTTGCACAATCGTGTTTGAAAAAGACATGCATTCATACATGAGCAGTGATACAAATCAGTTCATGAATTACACACTGTACTTTATGAATCCTATATTTAAAAATGTGGTTATATGTCATCCTCTTGGATGACACATAAAATAAACATATGGTCTGAAACCAACTATTATTTCAACCCTGACCACATCCTGTGAAGACCAACAGTTGTATTTCTCAGTCCTCTTGGAAGGAGCTCAAATTAGAAAATGGATCCCAAAATGGCTATATTGCTATGTATTTTTAAAAATAATTGAGTTGATAGTGAAAACCTTCCTACAAATAAAAGCCAATGACAAATGGATGGAAGGGTAAATTCCAGCAAAACTCCAAAGAAGAATTGATGAGGGATTAAAAATGGTAGCAGAGTAGTAGAATGCTGCACAGACATGCTCTCAGGAACAAGCTGTAATTACAACTGAATGCAGAAAGGCTTCCTGAATAATCAATGTAAAACTCACTGGAGGGAACCCTGATACCCAAGGACTGTGGGCAGAGATGGCATAGAGACTGATAGGAGGGGCAGAGGTGTGAAAGGTCTGGACTGTCACTCACAGATGGCAACTGAAGTACTAGAGAGATATCTTAGCTGGGGGTGGGGAGGCACCACTGAGAACTCTGGGATCTAATTCTAAACCTGGGATACCCAGAAGAGAGCACCAAACCAAGGAGGGTACCCATATAACATCTAGATGTGAAAAGTATTGGGATGCTGTCTGCCAGGGAGTGGCACCCGAAAGTTCAGGCACACTCTTAAAGGGCCAAAGCACAAAATTCCCTTTGGAGCCTCCCACCTTGTGCTCTTGCAGAGGGAAGGTGAAGTGGACTGTAGCTATGAGAGCAGAAGCCACAACTGGGTACTCAGGGGATAGAGATCAGAAAGCAGACACCCCAAGTTTCCTAGGCTGAGTGAGTCATTCCCTCACACAGCAGAGGACATCTTTCCCACATAGACATTTGCCTTGTATTGGGGGAAGACAGTTGATACACCCTATTGGAAAACACCTTTCACTGTGGCCACTTAGTAGATTAAAAATAACAATCAGTCTCCAGGCAAAAGCAACTGTACCTTGCTACTAAAAACAAACAAACAAACAAACAAACAAATAAAAACAAAAACAAAAAAAAAAATCTTGCCATACCTGAAGTTGATTGCCTGGGAGGCAATTCAAGTAGAAATCCTTTCAGTCTGTAGACAGAGGCAGTCTCTGGAGGCTTTGAGTCTTTGACTGATCTAATTAGTCAGAAACAGTCTTTAACACTGTCCTGCACTAGAGATTGAGAGGTGTAGAGAATTTACCTAATACATAGTCAAAAACCCAAACAGACAGCCAAAATGAGGACATAAAGAAGCAAACCCCAAATGAAAGAACTAGAGAATTCTCCAAAAGAAGGGATAAATGAAGCATAGATAATAAATTTACCTGAAACAGAGTTCAGAGTAATTTTGGTAAAAATGCTTAACAGCATGGAAAAAGGTACAATAACTATGAAAAAAGAACAGTCTGAGATAAAGAATGATATAACACAAATAAAGAACATTGGAAGGAATGCACAGCTGATTAGGGGAAGCTAAGAATTGAATTAGTGAATTAGAAGACAGAGTTGAAAATATCATTAATCAAAGAATAAAAAAACAATTAAAAAACAGGAGGATAGCTTAAGGGAGCTGTGGGGCAATTTGAAATGTAATAATATTAGAATAAAAGTGTGCCAGAAGAGGCAGAAAGGAATAAAGGCATAGAGAAGATGTTTGAAGAAATAATGGCAGAAAACTTCAATAACCTAGTAAAGGGAAAAAGGTCACACAAGTTTAGGAGGCACAGAGAACTCTAAATAAGAAGAACCCAAACAGGCTCATGCCCAGACACATCATAATTAAATGACAAAAATTAAAGACAAAGAGAGAATCTTAAAAGCAGCAAGAAGAAAGAAAAGTGTTACCTACAAAGGATCTCCCATAAGGCTAACACCTGATTTCTCATCATAAAATCTACAGGCCAGAAGGGAATGCATGAAGTACTTGAAGTAATGGAAAACAAGGATATGAGACCAAGATTACTATATCCACTAAGGCTATCATTCAAAATAAATGGTCAAATAAACAGCTTCCCAGACCAAAGAAAAGATTTTTTTAAAGGCTAAAGGAGCATATCACCACCAAGCCAACATTACGAGAAATGCTAAAGAGATTGTGGTAATGAGAAGAAGACACAGAGGAAAAAACTTAGCCATACAGTATTAAAATAGCAATAAATAAGTACCCCTCAATTATAACCCTAAATGTAAATGGATTAAATGCTCCAATCAAAAGGTGTAGGATAGTTGAATGGAAAAAAAAAAAAAAAACATGTCCCAACTACATGTTGTCTACAAGAGAAGCACCTAAAAACAAAAGACGTACAGAGGATAAGAGTGAAGGGATGGGAAAAATGCCATGCAAATGCGAAAAAAAAAAAGGTAGAGTAGCAATACTCACATCTGACAAAACAGACTTCAAAATGAAGCCCCTACAAGAAACAACAAAGTTCACTACATAGAACTAATGGGGTCAATACAACAAGAGGGTATTACCCTGGTAAACATATAATGAACCCAATATAGGAGCACCTAAATATATTTTTAAAAATATTTGTAGAGAACTTTAATGGAGAGATCAACAATGATACAATCATGGTAGGGGACATTAGCACCTCTCTCACTTCACTGGGTAGATCTTACAGACAAGGAAACAGAGGCTCTGAAGGACACGCTGAATTGAATGGATTTAATTGACATTTATAAAACATTCACCCCAATGCATCAGAATGTACATTCTTCTCAAATGCACATGAATCATTCACAAAATAGACCACATGATAGGATACAAAACAAGTCTCTACAATTTCAAGAAGTTTGAAATATCAAGCATCTTCTGAGAACATAGTGGAATGAAATTAGAAATCAACTGCAGTAAAATCCCTCCAAAACATTCAAACACATTGAAGACATATTGCATGTTATTAAACAATGAATGGGTTAGCAATGAGATCAAGAAAGTAATAAAAATTTTCCTGGAAACAAATTAAAATTACCACTGCCCCTTTGTGTGTAAAATTAAAGAGAGTTTTCTGGCTTGTGAGGACACTAAAGGAAGGGACCATCACTACTTTCTCCTGGGAGAGGTGCAGAAAATGTAACAAAGACCTTGTCTGTTCAAAAAGAAATTGACAGCCAGTTAAAATGGAATTGCCATGGCCTAGAGCAAAGAATGTCCTTACATGATATTTTTTTACAAGGTCATTATAATTTTTCCCAGATTTGGGTTATCCCCATTACCTATAATATTACCTCACACCATGGAGTATCAATACAAAAGCATTTTTTAATTAATTTATTTATTTATTTATTGTTGATGCTTGGAGACAAAGGCAACACATCTCTAGATAGTTTAGAATTACAACAGCATATTGTAAAATTATCCTAAACAAACTTACAAACCAATACTTTGAATGTCTGGCAGCAATTTAAAAATGACATGAAAGGACTTAACCCCTTCCACTGTGTAGAGAGCCCCCTGGGAAGGCACCTGAGCTTTCTATATTGGCCCCTCTTGCCCTTATGGCCAAATATAACCCTCTTCTTGTGGTCCAGGTGCCCACAGCTGTTGCCTGACCTTTTAGTTCATGCCGAGGATGAAACATCATGGTGGCTGGTACCATGGATTTGTCTCTCACACAGTGGGGTGAGCTGGGCCCCCTCTGGAGAAGAATCATGGGTTCCCCAAAATATGAGATCAGTGCCTGGGCCTCCCCAGCAGGTGAGGGGTTCCCTAGGCGGGTGCTAGGCATGGATCCCATGAGGACATAGGCTACCAAGGAGACAGAACTAAACCTTACATCACCCTTCTTGGCCCCGAAGGATGGCTTGTTAGCCAGAGATGGGTAAGATTCCTCAGGGCAGGAACAACCTAAGAGAGGCACAGTTGCAGAGGGGCCATCAGGAGAGAACTTGGGGGTCAACAGAGGTGGGGCACAGACCCTTACCAACAACCCCTGCAACTTGGCAGGTGCCTAAACCTTCTCCCATTCTGAGGGAGGTCTCCTGCCCCCATGGCTGCTTCGCTTCCCATGCACAACTCAAATTGGGACCCAGGTAACAGACAGAGACTTGACTGACAGCAGCTGCCCTCTCACTGCAACAAGACTTGTTTGAGAGGTTTTGTACCCATGGTGTGGGCAGATGGGTTTTTAATATTCAAGTGCAGCCTAGTAACAGGAATGCTCAGGCCCTTCTCATGAAGGCAAATAATCATTTTCACTAATACACACATGGTAAATAAATACACAGCTAATGGAAATAACTGAACATTCTAGAAAAACTGATTGTACTGTCAAAAAGCTGTTCCTAAAGTGTTAACAAATATTTTTATTGGCAGAGTGTCTCATGTTAAAATTGCATAACATGTAATGAACCTAAAGCAGTCATAGTTTAGCACAAATAATTACAATGTAAAAGCTATCAAGACTACATTATAAAATTTCCAAAAGCCTCCTATTATTTAGGTTTAAAAAGGGGGTGACAGTGGAAGAATATCATGTAAGGAAAAAATCCTGCGAGTAAATTACATCTAAAAAATTTGTACTTTAGAAAATTAACCTTCATTCAAAACGCTAACAGCAAGATACCCATGAAAATACACACATGGTGTCAAAACAAGATAGAGGAAAATAATTTGGGGGGAAAAATAAAAAAGCCAGTTTGGCTCAGTGGATAGAGCACCTGCCTGCGGAATGAAGTGTCCAGGGTTCAATTCTGGTCAAGGGCAAATACTCTGGTTGCGGGCACATCCCCAGTGGGTGTGTGCAGGAGGCAGCCATTCGATGTTTCTCTCTCATCGATGTTTCTAGCTCTCTCCTTTCCTCTCTGTAAAAAATTCAATAAAATATATTTTTAAAGAAGAAAGAAAAAGGATACCAAATCAAATTTATAGAAAATATCCCTTTATTAACTTTTTGTCAAGAATATGTTTGTATATTTTCAGCAAACAACTCCAAGACCATCTGGATTCTTGTAACAGAGAGGAATAGACAGAAGTGGTCCAACCATGAAGAAAGAAGAGAAACAGTTCAGAGATGGAAGATGCTGACGTCGCCTCGGCATACCAGCAGACAGCAGCTGCATGTTGCTGAAGGATGCCCAGGACCAAACCAGAGACGGTTGGACCTGCATCACCACCATTTGTCCACCAACCAGATCTGAAATATCATGGTTGACATGTACACATAAGGAGCTAGTTGACATTGAAATTGGGACTCAAAAGAACTGTTGGCCCAGAAAGAAACACTACAGACATTCATTTGCCTCTCAGCATAACCATTATGGCTTGTCTCAGTTTCGGTTCTTACAAGGGTATTTCTTGGATCACATGATTTCACACATCTAGTGGAAATAATGAACAACATTAAGTGATTAACAAAAACAGACCCAGAGAAAGAAAAGCAGCAATCAGACTCTCAAACCTCAGAGGGAAAGTAGGGGAAAGTGGGGGTAAGGGGAAGAGATCAACCAAAGGACTTGTGTGCATGCACATGGGCCTAGCCAGTGGCCATGGACAACAGGGGGGTGGGGGCATATGTAGGGAGGGGTTTGGGATGGGAATGGGGGGATGAGGACAATTATGTGATATCATAATCAATAACATTTTTAAAAAGACCATCAAGCAAACACTTGGAGTGAGTACCAGGAAGGAAATAATAAAGACTATAACAGAAATAAACAAAATAAAGTCTAAAAAATTCTATGAAACCGAGAGCTGGTTCTTTGAATAGTTCTTTGGTGAACTTTTAAACAGACTCATCAAGAAATATTGATGCAGGTCTGACCATCTCTGGTTTGGTCCTGGGCATCCTTCAGTAATACGCAGCTGCTGTCTGCTGGTATGGTGAGGCATTGTAAGCATCTTCCATCTCTGAATTCTGTCTCTTCTGTCTTCATGTCTGGAGCATTTCTGCCTATTCCACTCTATTACAGGATTCCAGATGGTCTTGGAGTTGTTTTCTGAAAATAAACATATTCTCAACCAAAAGTTAATAAAGGGATATTTTCTTTAAATTTGACTTGGGGATCTTTTTCACCCCCCCCCCAATAATTTTCCTCTGGCTTATTTTGTACATGCATATGGGCCTAGCCAATGGCCATGGACAACAGGAGGGTGGGGGCATATGTAGGGAGGGGTTTGGGATGGGAATGGGGGGATGAGGACAATTATGTGATACTATAATCAATAAAATAAATAAATTTATTTAAAAAATAAATAAAATAAAGAAATAAAGAAATAGAGATGCCACAAATAAAATAAATAAAAAATAAAACAGAAGTAGAATCTAACACCATATCAAAACAAAGAATTCTAATAAATTACTATGAACAATCTTATACCAACATAGTGGACAACCTGGACAAAATAGATAAATTCCTAGAATCATATATGCTTTCAAAACTGAACCAGGAAATAGTCCAAATTAACCTATTTAAATCAAAGTCCAAATCACAAAACCTCCCCGCAAACAGTCCTGGACCAGAAGACTTCACATGTAAACCTCACCAGACATTCAAAGGAGAACTAACTCTATCCCTTTCAAAATATTCCTAAAATTTTCAAGAGGAGGAAAACTCCCAAGCTGCCTTCCACATCCACATTCTTCCTAGATCTGCCCAGACTCTGACCTCTGTGGCCAGAACCCTGCTGACTCTCCCCAGCTCCTCCCACAGAGTCAAGTGCAGAGCAGACCCTGTTAAAACTGCCCCCTTGATCCACCAGCACCCCCTTCACATCCCCATTCCTTGTGGACACCCCAGGATGGGTCACAGACAGGAGAACTGAAGCTAAGCCATTACATGGTGACAGTGGTCCAAGGGTTACATGCAGACATCCAGGTTTCTGATAACAACATTTTACTGAAACAGATATGGATATTCCTAAATCATTACCCCCATCTTTCCACAAACACATCTGGTCATGGTTATTTTTTTCTATATCCCAATGTATGAAACTGGATCTACAACGGAGACTGGAGAATAAACACCACCAAGGAGGCTGAGCAGCTGCTGCTCATCCAGCACCAAACTCCCCTGGAGGAATAGGACTCGGGAGCTCTGTCTGTATTTCTATGTCTCATGCTTCTGCTTCCAAAGGACCCATGCAGATGATCCTCTCTCCCTCGACACTTGATTCACAGGCTATAGGCTCACATTCAGGTCTTAGTTTGTCCTCTGATCACATTGTAGGGGGAAAAGTGTCAGATGGAACTTCCAATCTCCCGAACATGAACCTCCTGCACTTTTTCTTCTTTCTCAGGTGGTGAGGGCTGATTTCTCTTAACTGTCATTACAGAGGCATCTCTCATTTTAAACCCTTCTTTATTTCATTTTGTGACAATTTTCACTCCCAGGTATTTTTTTTCAGGTATCCTGGAGCATTTGGGAAATGCACAGGGCCAGAGGTGGAGAATTATTTAAAATACATGCACTTGTGGCAAGGGACGATGAATTTTATGTCAGAGTCCAAACCCAGAGCTCCCTATATAGGATTCAGACATGCAAATAAGAATCTCTCTGCTCATAAAAACCAGCTCCACCCTGTCCCTGCAGCTCTGGGACAGGAGCCCAGCCCTGAGGTCCCCAGGTGTTCTCATTCCCTGGTCAGGACTGAACACAGACCACTCACCATGGGGTTTGGGCTCAGTTGTGTTTTCCTTGTGGCTGTTTTAAGAGGTAATTTATAGATAACAAGAAACACAGTGAGGGGACATGACTGAGAGAAACAGTGTATGTGTGAGTGTTAGCTTGACCAGGATGTGTTTGTGTTTGCAGGTTTCCAGTGTGAGGTGCAGCTGGTGGAGTCCGGGGGAGTCTTGGTGAAGCCTGGGGGTTCTATGAGACTCTCCTGTTCAGGCGCTGGATTCACCTTTAGTAGCTATAACATGAACTGGGTTCGTCAGGACCCAGGGAAGGGGCTGGAGTGGGTCTCATATATTAATCCTGATGGAAGTAGCACATACTATGCAGACTCTGTGAATAGCTGCTTCACCATCTCCAGAGACAATTCCAAGAACATGCTGTTTCTGCACATGAACAGCCTGAGAGCAGAAGACACGGCCCTGTATTACTGTACAACAGACACAGTGATGGGAAGTCAGTGTGAGTCCAGACACAAACCTCCCTGCAGGAAAGGCTGTGACCACGAGGGGGCGCTCAGGGTCCCTGAATATAAGGACCATCACAGCAGCAGGTGCATTTGGAGTTTGGGGCTGGTTTCCTGTGTGGTTTCCTCTTCATATCACAGTTTTCCTCAGGGAACCTCTGGATTCCTGATTCTGTGATTATCTATGACGTCTCTGAGTTAGAAAGTCTGTTGTATAGACAGACAACTTTCTCACATGGACAAACTGCAGGGAGTCTTTTTCAGACACTTGTTTGCCAAGTACCAATTAATCATCAAATTGACCTTCCCTGTCACCTAAATCCAACCTGAGGCTCTAGTGACTCAACAGTGCACCTCAGAATCACACAGCTCAGGATCCTAACCAGTAATTAGCATGATTATTGTGGGCTGGTGGTAGGCAACAGTCTCATGTGACCCCAAAGCCATTGAAGAAAGACCTTGGTGGTGGAGGTCAATGATTTGTTATCATGCTCACAGCACCGAGAATAGGTGACACCTGGAAGAGTCAGAGGGACCCATGACATCTTGGTACGGATGAGCAGGCTAACAACAAACACACACACCAAGAGACATGCAATGTTTATTACATACATAGTTTGTAATTACCTCTGGGAATTACAGGAAAGGTCACCAGTGATACAAGAGCTGCTTTTATGGAGCTAGGAAAGGGACTAGCTCGGGGCTTTTATTTTAGTGAGGTGGTGGAGAGAGAGAGAGGAATTCTGCTTCCAGGGGCTTGCGTGGTTTCAATCTAATAATGACATCTAAAGACAAAATGATGACTTCTTATCTGATCTCCCATGTTGGGCAGTTGGAAAGGAGACAGCAAAGACCACAAATTTTCAGAAGTAAAATGAAAAAAAAATAGAGTATGGCTATCTATTTACTTACATTTATGAAACATGATCAAACATTGAGATTAAGTGACCATATGTTTGTGCCAACACCAGGTCTACTGAAAATGAGAAGAATAATTATAAGTAAGTAATGATTATGAGGATGTTACTGATGATGATAACAATGATGATGATAGTGGTGGTTGTGTTGGTGATGATGGTGATGATTGACTTGTAAAGGGATCTTCATCCACTGTCTTGGTGGGAAAGTATACTTCAAAAAGGTCATCAACTTTTTCAAATGACTTGAAGCAACTTACAGTTGGACTTTTAGGGACTCAATCCCCCAGTGACATTTTTTCCTATAAAAATCACTGTGTGTGAACAACCGCCAAGTCTATATAAAATGATAAGAATGATTATAAGTAAGATAACAATGATGATATTATAATGAACAGAATGGACTGAGAGAGGGGCCTTGGTCCAAAGAAATTGTTGCTCCTCATACTGACACACCATCACCATGGCTCCTCCAGTGAGGTGTGTCCACTCTTCCCTCCATTTGTTGACAGATTTAATAATGGGAGTACCAATGAATGATGCACTTTGGTGAGGAAGAGGAAGGAGAGGAAGAAGGTACCGAGGAAGAATTTGAGGATGCAAAGGAGGAAGAAGGAGGTGAAGGTGAAGAAGATGTATAAGAAGCTGAGGATGAGAAGAAAGATGAAGGTGCTGGGGAGGAACAAGCAACCAAGAAGAAAGATTTAGCCCCCCTTTCCTTAATTATTTCAGGAATAATCCTCCTGAAACCAGGTTAACCCCACCACTAACCAAACAGTTGAGTTTCCAATACTAAGAAGTCAACATATATATAACATTCTGAGGTGACTCAGTTTGGAAATTAAACGTTGTGCTACGACTTTTCTCCTTTTGCAGTGTATCTATTTGGTTGCGGAGTAGCTTCCTAGCATGCTGCCATCCTGTGCATGGCCCAAGATTATGAGTTCAAGATCTATGACAACGTGAATAATTCAGATGTTTACAATAAAAACACATGAATACATGAGTTCACTGATGTTAATGTTAAACTATATGGAAAAAATAGTCCTTTGAATGGTTAGAAATTAAAGATCTCAAATCATGCGCAATAAACAGAAAATAAAGTTACACTGAATGACCAAAAAAATACATTAGGGGTAGGAAATGTTCAAAGAACTGGGGAAACCATTCTCAAATCAGCAAGGAAGTCACAGGGTGTATATTATTGCTACGAATACATTATTTCTACTACTTACAACATATACAATGTATTAGATGCATTCCTATTACATGAAGTATGTATTCTCATAGAGAAGTAGTCATCAAATTCATTAGTCAACAGAGCCAAATATCAACAGTACAATGATTGAAATTTCTTTTGAGAGCCACATTTTTTAAACTTAAACTTCTTCTAACATCACTTCTTCAAAATAGACTCGCGCAGGCCTTGGTATTTTGTGAAAGAGCCACACTCAAGGGGCTAAAGAGCCACATGTGGCTCAGAAGGCGCAGTTTGCCCAACAGTCATAGAGTAATATTGGTATATATATTATAGTTATGGCAGTATGTCATATCCTATCCATCTTAATAAAAGGGTGATATGCTAATTAGACCATGAGACCCTCCAGAAGCCCTTCTGGACAAAGCCATGGTGGCTGGGCCCAGGCAGAGGCAGTTAGGGGTGATCAGGCCAGGATGGGAGGGCAGTAGGGGGTGATCAGGCTTGTGGGGGAAAAGTTGGGAGTGAGCAGGCCAGCAGGGTGGTTCAGTTGAGAGCAAACAGGCCAACAGACAGAGTGGGTGAGGGGCAGGCAGGTGAGTAGTTAGGAGCCAGCAGTCCCAGATTGCGAGGGAATTTTCTGACTGCCAGTTTAGGCCCTATCCCACAGGGATCCCAGATTGGAGAGGATGCACTTATTTATATATATAGTGGCCCAGTGCACGATACCCGTGCACAGTGGGGGCGGGGGTGTCCCTCAGCCTGGCCTTCATACTCTCCATTCTGGGACCCTTGTGGGATTGGGCCTAAACCAGTAGTTGGGCAACCTCCTCACAATCTGGGACTGCTGGTTCCTAACTGCTCACCTACCTGCCTGCTTGATCGCCCCTAACCATTTTGGTACTGGCCTGCTTGCCCCCAACTGAATCACCTTGCTGGCCTGATCACCCTCAACTGGTCCCCTCTGCCCTCTCTACTCACCCCTACTGTCCCCCACACCAGCCTGATCACCCTCTACTGCCCTCCCATCCTGGCCTGATCACCCCTAACTGCCTTTGTCTCGGCCTTGTCACCATGGCTTTGTCCGGAAGGACTTTTGGAAGGTCTCATGGTCTAATTAGCATATCACCCTTTTATTAAGATGGATAGGATATGACATACTGCCATAACTATAACATATCTACCAGTATTACTCTATGAGAATATGTACTTCATATGATAGAAAGGCATCTAATACATTACATTTCATATGTTGTAAGTAGTAGAAAATACTGTATTCATAGCAATAATATACACCTTATGACTTCCCTTCTTGATCTGGGAATGGTTTCCCCAGTTCTTTGAACATTTCCTACCCCTAATGTATTTTTTTTTCTGATTATTGCATATGATTTGAGGTCTTTTATTTCTAACCATTCAAAGGACTATTTTTTCCATGAGGTTTAACATTAACATTAGTGAATTCATGTATTCATGTATTCATGTGTTTTTATTGTAAACAACTGAATTATTCACACTGTCATAGATCCTGAACTCATAAGCATGGACCATACACAGGCTGGCAGCATGTCAGGAAGGTGTCTGTTGGGAACAGGGCAGACTTTTCAGAAAGTCAGAAATGGTTTCCCGGCTGGCATGGCTCAGTTATTGGGCATCGACCTATTAACCAGGAGGTTAGGGTTTGATTATTGGTCAGGACATATGCTCGGTTTGCAGTCTTGAAACCCAGTGTGGGGTGTGCAGGGAGCACGGATCAATGATTATCTCTCTTCATCAATGTTACTATCTCTCTCCCCCACTCCTTTCATCTCTGAAATAAATTTAAAATATATGTTAAAGAAAAAAGCAAAAAGAAAAAAAAAATGTTTGGATCCTCCCGGTAAGGCCACTGGTTGAGGGTCTTATTGTGGATCAGTGCTGGAGGCAGGAAAGGTCCTGCTTACAGGAAGTGCTTATGTGGGGTTGATGTCCCAGCTGCAGAACACAGGTTATATTCCCACTTTTTCAGTTTTCCACATGACAAGACAGAGAGGGATAAACCTTAACATGTCATTGCCAAACATCACAAATAGAGCCTGAGAAAGAACCAACATGGTGGGTGGTTAAATGCCTGTAGTCCTCATCGCCTCCCACATCCACTTGAAAATTACAGCTAAAATACAGAACAATCATCATTCAGAACAGCTTGAGCACTGGATGAGTGGAAGACCTACAACTAAATAAGAAAAGAACTCACACTGAGACTTGTAGGAGGAGCGGATGCTGGGAATGGGTTGGTCTGCCACCCAACTGTGCCAATTTTTAATTTGGAGGGAGAATGTCTTTGTAGAGGACACCCGTGATGAACACAGGTTCTCAGCCCCATATCAGACTCCCATTCCAGGGTTGTAGAAATGGGAGGAGAAGTCCGGGTCACTTTGGGTTGTAAATACCAGCAGGGATTGTGGTTGAGTAACATGGAGGCTGCTGGAATCACAAATGTTCCTCTCCAAGGGCTGGCACAGGAACTCACAGGTTCCCATTTCATTGGAGGCCCAGGGCCAGAATACCCAGAATTTTATAGGGAGGAATTGGATTGTCTGGAATGGGGGCGGGAACAGCTTTCTCCCAGACTGGGGTGCTCACAGGGTTCATTGTTCCTAAGCTGGGACCTCCCATGTTCCTGGGCTGCCTGGCAGCCATATCTGCGTTTCCATCCGAATGCAGCACAGTTTTCTCTGTCCTGGTGATTCCTTGAGACTGCACCCCATCCAATTTGCAGCCCCATCCAAGCTGTTAGAAGCAGTTTATGCATATGAATGACCTGTCCTGACTTTGCTAAAATCTCTCAAACAAGCTACAGCTAAGGACAGCATATCACAAACCTATCCATAAAAGGCCCAAGATCTGACACAAGCAGCAATCTGCCTTGCTTCACAGCTGGGCCTCACCTAGGCATCTCCAGGCCCAATACAAATAGCAAATAGAAGCCTTCATCAGCTCCCTCTATATCTCCTGCTAGTTGGCCTCAGGAAGTGGTTGACTTAGAAACTCCCTGGAGGCCCCAGAGCAAGTGAATCCAGCGGAAAGTCTCAGACCATAGCAGAGTACAACTCTACACAGCCACAAGTGACACACTCAAGGGGCAGACTCAGTGAGCACCAGAGTACCACTGAAGCAAAGTCCTATTCCACAGGAGTATCTCCTGCAAAGCAGCTCTCCCACTGTAGTCTCTGCTGGTCCCCACAGCCAGTTGGCCTGGAGGTCAATTCTTTCAAGTGTCACCAGCAGCAATCAAAGCTCAAATACAAGACTGTGCACACAGCCCACAGACACAGAGCTCAGGTGACTGGGGAGTCTGAACCACTAGGCCCTAAAGGACACTTAACAAGGCCACTCTACCAACTCCAGGAGACACAGAAGCTCTACTCAATACATAGAAACAAATTCAGGGAAACAGCCAAATGCCGAGACAAAGAAACATGCCACAAATGGAAGCAGGCAAACTACTGGATACAGATTTCAAAACCATTGTTATAAGGTTACTCAAGAATCTTCATGAGACTTTTAAGGATCTTTGTGAGAATGTCAAAGACATGGGAAAAAAGAGTCAGAAATTAAGCATACACTAACTGAAATACAGAATAATTTAATGGATTCAAAAGTAGAGTAGAGGATTCTAGGAATCAAATCAGAGGTAAAAACAAATAGAGACTCCTAAAAGCACTAGAGAAAAGCAGACTGTCAGCTGATTTCTCCACAGGAACTTTACAGGAGAAAAGTGAGTGGCAAGAAATATTCAAACTGATAAATGATAAGGACCTACAATCTAGATTACTCTATTCAGCACAGCTCTCATTTAGATGTGAGGACCAGATAAAGAGATTCACACACAAAATAAAAATTTACAAAAAACAATTAAAGGAATTCATCACAGCAAACCAGTATTATATGAAATGTTGACTAGTATTCTTTAACAAGATAAGTAGGAGGAGGAGAATGAGTATAAGAAGAAGGAAGAGGAGGAGGAGAAAGAAACAAGTGAAAGAAGATGAAATAGAGGTAGAAATATGATCAATAAATGGCAACAAATGCATATCTATCAACCATCTATATAAATAAAAATGTAAATGTCTGTTTGTTCAAATCTTAAATCTCCAAAAGTTATTCACTGATTGCTTTGAAATTTTGACACAACGTTGCATTCGACTATGAGCATGTTTTTATATATGTTTTACCTACTATTATATAGACTATAGGCCTGATGCATGACATTATTGTAGGTGGGTGTCCCTCAGCCCAGCCTGCACCCTTTCCAATATGGGATACCAGACTTCCCTCCCACAATCCAGGACTGCTGGCTCCCAACTGCTCACCCCTAACCATTTCTGCCTGCCAGCCTGATCACCCCATAACCACTCCCTTGCCAGCCTGATTGATGCCTAACTGTTCCCCTGCCATCCTGTTTGCCCCTAAATGCCATCCCCTGCAAGCCTGGTCACCCCAAACTGCCCTCTCTGAAGGCCTAGGACCCCCCCCCAAACTACCATTTCCTGCAGTCCCAGTCACCCCCAACTTCCCTCCTCTGCCAGCCTTGTCCCTCCCAACTGCCCTCCTCTGATGGCCATCTTGTGCTGGCCATCTTGTGTCCACATGGGGGCAGGATCTTTGACCACATGGGGGCAGCCATCTTGTGTTTGGGAGTGATGGGCAATCTGCATATTACTCTTTTATTGGATAGGATAGAGGCTTGGTGCATGGGTAGGGGCCAGCTGGTTTGCCCTGAAGGGTGTCCAGGATTAGGGTGGGGGTTCCTTTGGGGTGTGGGGCGGCCTGGGCGAGGGGCCTGTGGTGGTTTGCAGGCCAGCCATGCCCCCTGGCCACGCAAGTGGAGGCCCTGGTATCTGGGGTTTATTTGTCTTCCACAATTGAAACTTTGTAGCCTGGAGCAGAGCCAAGCCTTCTGCTATGGCAGCAGCCATTTCTGTTGGGGTTTATATATCTTCTATAATTGAAACTTGTAGCCTTAAGCTGAGGCCTGGGCCTGCCAGGGTGTTTGGAAAGCTTGGCTTCTTTCATCACTGGGGGCAACCCTAGCCTCCTGCTCTTTCCAACTCCATGGCTGCTGCCATTTCTGTTTGGATTTATGTATCTTCTGTCATTGAAACTTTGTAGCATTAAATGGAGGCCTAGGCCTGCAAGGGCAGGCAGAAAGCTTGGCTTCCTCCATTGCTGGGGAAACCCAAACCTCCCTCCTGTTCTTTGTGGCTGTAGCCATTTTGGTTGGGTTTATTTGCATATTCATTCCTGATTGGGTGGTGGGCGTGGCTTATGGGTGTAGCCAAGTGATGGTTAATGTGCATATTATTCTTTTATTAGGTATGATGCCATACCTGTGACAGGTAAAAACATGCTTTTTTTGAAAAACAGTGCCATCTGTTGGACATAAAAGCAATACACGCTATACTAAATATTTTACAATTCTATTTCAATGTTTCTGATTTATGATCCATTTATGATTTCCAAATTTCCAATTTTATGATTCCATTTCAATGTTGATAATGATTGAAAATTTGTACTTTGAAACCGAGAACAAAGTTCGCAATCAATTGGAAATTCCATCATCAAATTGATCTGCTGCTGCTTTGTTCAATAAGAATTGCTTAGTGAACAAAATTACAACACTGGTGATATTTTGTCCTATATGCAATCAAATATTCCTAAGCCAATGCTTGAGCAAAAAGGCATTTACAATCAAATAATACAAACTGTCAATAATAGGGTTTAAGAAATCTTATTTTTAGATGTGCCAGGAGAAATTGGTAAAGCATTCCTAATTAGATTGATTTTGGCCGCCATTTGATCTCAAAATGACATAGCCTTAGCTCTTGTGTCGTCTGGAATAGCTGAGACATTGCTACCAGGTGGAAGAACTTCTCATTCCGCTTTGGAATTGCCATTGAACGTGCAATTCATTGAAACTCCCACATGCAACATCTCCAAAGCATCCAGCATGGCAAAAGTATTGCAGAAATGCAAACTTATTGTTTGGGATGAATGCACAATGGCGCACAAAAAGTCGCTGGAGGCTCGTGATCTTTGCAAGATTTGCATGGAAACATCAGACCATTTGGGAACGTGTTAATATTGCTTGCAGGATATTTCAGGCAAACCTTACTTATAATTCCTTGATCTACACCAGCTGACAAAATAAATGCTTGCCTGAAATACTCTACTTTGTGGCAACACCTAAAGACCTTAAAATTAACTACAAATATGCGTGTCCAGCTGCAAAATGATCGATCAGCTGAGATATTCTCACATCAATTGCTGGAAATTGGGAACGGAAAGGTGCCAGTTGATCTGACCTCAGGACAAATTTCATTACCTCATAACTTCTGCAATTTAGTGACGTCAAAATAAGAATTGGTTGAAAAAGTATTTCCCAATATTCAAACCAATTATAAGAATCATGATTGGCTGGGTGAACAAGCTATTCTTGCAGCCAAGAACAAAGATGTCTACGAACTTAACAATATTATTCAGTCTAACATTCACAGCAAAGCAGTCACATACAAGTCTGTGGACACTGTTGTGGAAGCAGATGAAGCGATTAATTATCCAACAGAATTTTTGAATTCACTTGATCTGACAGGGATACCACTGCATGTACTGCAATTGAAAATCAGAGTGCCAATTATCATGTTGCGAAATATCCACCAGCCAAAGCTTTGCAATGGTACTTGGCTTGCAGAAAAAAAAAAAGAATAATAATAATGAGCAAAGTCAGAAAAGCAACAATCTTGACAGGACCTTTCAAAGGTGAGGATGTCCTCATTCCTCAAATTCCTGATTCCAACGTATATGCTATTTTAATTTAAGAGATTGCAATTCCCAATTCAATTGGCATTTGCAATCACCATCAACAAAGCTCAGGGCCAATCTTTAGAATTGTGCAGTTTAGATCTAGACACGGTTTGCTTCTCACATGGACAATTATATGTTCCATGTTCTAGAGTCGGCAAACCAGACAATCTCTCTATCAGCACAGACAATGGGACGACAAAAAATATTGTATACCCACAAGCATTGTGAAATTAAACATATTAGAAATGTGCACTTTCTTTTTTCTTTCTTTTCCATTTAACCAGACTGAGCCACGGCAACTCGTTGCCAGGTGCAGCTAGTGAAATCATAAAATCAAAATAAATAAATAAATAAATAAGAATCTAATGAACAAAGTAAACTGCTGAATAGAATAGAATCAGAGGCATGAAACTATGGAACATACTGAAGAATCTCAGAGGGACGTGGGGAGAGAGGCTGTAAGGAGTTTAACCAAATATCTTACCAATGGACATAAATAGCAGGGAAGAGGCTGCCTCGGGTGGGGCAAGGACTGGATAGAAAAGGGGGATGGAGCAAAAAAGAGGGACATCTGTAATATTCTGAACAATAAATGTTTTTTTAAATAATAAACAATGACCACTTATTCCACTGACACATAAAATCTGAGTGAAAACAAGGAGCTATGGACCACTGTGGGTAGGAACAGTTGTCGGTCTTCAAACAAGAGAATAATGAGCACCAGTGAGCACTGATAAGAAACAATAACAGGATTGCCCAGTGGCTCAGGTCAAGGTCAAGGGTGGACACTGCCAACTCTGCAAGGTCATCAGCTTATTAACGCTGAAGAACTTGGGTCAGCTTTCTGCTCCACAGACCAGGAGCTCCCTCAGAATGACAAGGGTCCTCAGATGGGGGAGCTCTATTGGAGCAACTTCCCATTAGATAGGGTCATGATTAGATCCTTTAATTGCTGCTACAGACAATGCATGTGTCCCTTAAATACTCAAACATTGAAACCTAATACCCAAGGAGATGGTGTTAGGAAGTGGGGCCTGGGCCTACTCAGGTCTTGAGGGTGGAGGACTCATGAGTGGACTAGTGCCCTTAGTCCTTCCACCTCTGAGATTACAGAAAAAAATCAGCCCCTACAATGTGGGTGTTCGCCAGACACCCAATGTACCAGGATCCAGTATTAGATTTCCCAGCATCCTCACCAGTGAACCCCCCACTCTGTGGACTGTGTCACAGCCCCAGGAAGTAGGAGTGTGGTGTCACCTGACCACCAGGACGGACCCTGGAGTTTCACTGCTGCATTGGTTGATCAAAGTAGACCCTGTGTTTCCCCTCAGTGATGGGCAAGGACAGCATTTCTCTGATGTTTCCTTCAAATGACAGAGTCTCCTGGAGGAAGGTCAGGGGAGGCTGTGACACAGCTGAGGTGGAAAGGTGGCATTAGATCTGGGGGGAGGCATGAGCTCTTTCAGTACCTCCCACATCAGCACAGAGCAAGGCGGAGGGTCTCTGGAGGAGAAATCGGTAAATGCCTCGTCCTCCCAGTCACCAAGTCACAGGGAGACGGCCGATGTCCTCCTGCCACCCTGGACACCAAGGCCACGTGGGAGGGCCTTTGGCCAAGGGGCTTTAAGGGTGCACTTAGGTTTGATCATTTAACTTAAGGATGTCATTCTCACCACTTTCCAGAGATTGTCTGTAATAATGACAGTTGGTACTTGAATCCTAGTGGCTCCCTACAGAGGGTTCCTTGAATGATTCCTATGATGTTAGCCCACAGATGAGTCACTTGCTGTAAAAGTTGGTCAGCAATTGTGGGGAGGCGTGAAGAGACTGAGCCCAGAGAGTGTCTAGGGCAGATAAAAGGCTTTAAGTGCGCATGCCCTGCCCCCCCCCTCTCTTTCTCTCTCTCTCTCTCCCTACAGCCACAGAAGGACTTGGGCAATGGTTATGTCTAGAAAGCACAGAAGAGCTGACTTGCAGGACCCCAGAGAGATGGAGGTAGGAAGAAAGCTCTCTGGGTATCAACACATGGACAAGGACACAGGAAGAATTTACTCTGAACTGGAAAATCCTGGCCCTGTGGGTGGGACATGATTATAAATTATTTAGGATATAATGGTGGTGGTGGTATTAACAACAGCCACACTACAGCACACAGACTAGCCACCCCTCAAGAACATCTCAGAGCTCACAGGAGGTGCTTGTCCCTCTGAGGACAACAGGGACTTTCCCCCAGGTACTCCACTCCTCTGTTCATAAGAGGAGGAGCCATGCAAATAGAGAGTTATTTCTGCTAATAAAACTGACCCAGCCCCTGTGCTTGCACCTCTGGGAGAGCAGCCTCAGCCCCGGGACCTGAGATCTCCATTCCTTCTAGGCTTCAACCCAGAGGCAGCACCATGATGTGTGGGCTGAGCTGGGCTCTCGCTTTGATGCTCTTACATGGTAACTTTGTGGAGAAGCTGGCCTTGTGAGTGTGTGTGTGTGTGTGTGTGTGTGTGTGTGTGTGTGTGCCTGCTCCTAATGACAACTCTCCTGTCTGCAGGTGTCCATTGTGAAGTTCAGCTGGTGCAGTCTGGGGGAGGCTTGGTGCAGCCTGGGGGGTCTCTGAGACTCTCCTGCAAAGGCTCAGGATTCACATTCAGTGACTATTATATGCACTGGATCCGGCAGACCCTAGGAAAGGGATTGGAGTGGGTAGGTTTCATAAGAAACAAAGCCAATGGTCACACCACGGAATACGCTGCATCTGTGAAAGGCAGATTCACCATCTCTAGAGATGATTCCAAAAGTACTGCCTACCTGCAAATGAGCAGCCTGAGAGCTGAGGAAACAGCCATGTATTACTGTGCAAGAGACACAGTGAGGGGAAGCCAGTGTGAGCCCAGACACAAACCTCCCTGGAGAAAATACTGTGTCCACGAGGGGGCACTCAGGGTCCCTGAACACAAGGACCATCCCAACAGCAGGTGCAATTGGAGGTTTGGGCTTGTATCCTGTGTGGTTTCCTCTTCATGTCACAGTTTCCATCAGGGAACTTCTGGATTCCTGATTCTGAGCCTCCTTCTGAATTTCTGAGTTAGAAAATCTGCTGTAAAGAGAGATAACTTTCTTATGTGGATAAATTGTAGAGTGTCTTTCAGACTCTCTTGTGCCGAGTACAAGACTGTACTTGGGTCAAATGTCCTGACCCAAGTCACCTAAATACAACCAGAGAACCTGGTGATTCAACAGACTAGCTCAACTCCACACAGCTCAGGGTCCCAATAAGCCAGGAGCCAGATAGGATCGTGTTGGACAGTGGGCACCGAGGAGTGAGACCCCAAAATCAGAGAAGAAAGATTGCACGTGGTGAAAGTCATTGACTTCACATTATACTCACAGGTAGGTGACACCAGGCAGAGACAGAGGGACCTCCACCAGCTTGGTACAAATGTGCAGACTGATTATACACATACCAAGGAACATATAATGCTTGCTAAGTGCATATTTGAAGTCTCTGGGAGATCAGGAAAATCAGACTTGCTTTCATGGAGACAGGAAAAGAGACTAGCTTAGGGCTCTTATGATTTCAGGGTGGTGGGGGAGGGGGAGGAATTCTGTTTCCAGGGGTTTGTGTGGTATCAATCTCCCAATGACATCTGAATTCAAAACCATATTTCTTATCTAATTTCTGCTGTTAGGCAGATGGAGAAGAAGGAAAAATAAGCCATTAATTGCCAGCAGCAAACACATAATAATGTAGAGTATGGCTACCTATTTTATTGAAAATGTGCAAAAATTGAGATAATGTGTCATTATGTGTGTTCAACAACCAGTTCTACAAATAACGAGAAGAAGAATTATAAGTAAGCAAATGAACATGAGAGGATGAGGATGAGGATGGTGACAATGATGATGATAGTGGTGGTGAGGAAGGTAGTGATGGTGATTGAGGTGGTGATGGTGATTGTAGAATTGGACAGGAATCATGGTCCAAAGTCTTTGTGGGAATTTGTACTTTATCCATAGTCACCAATTTATAGAGGCCATGTGTCACCTGAGAGTTGGACCTTTGAGGTTTCCTTTATCAATGGCATCTAAAGAGAAGACACCTGCTTTCTTTTCTTATAAATGTCATTGCACATGGACAACCACTTGTCTATAGGCAATGAGGAGAATGATTATAAGTACACAATTGTTGACGATGGTGATGATGATGATGATGCTGATAATGATGATAATGATAAGACAATGAACGATGGGGGAAGGGGAATATAGAATACTTCAAATACAGAGTGAGTGTTTATTTTTTAAATCACACACATAAAAAGGACAATGACTACACAATGAGACATGGATATTATCTAATGACATTTTGGCTTCTAATACAGACACACAATCTCCATGGTTCCTCCAGTGAGGGGTGTCCACCCTTCCAGGTATGAGTTGACAGACTTCATAAGTGGAACCCCAATGAATTATGTAGCTTGGATGACTGAAGGTGAGAGTATTATCAGTAATTACCCCAAAGGTGTCCATGTACAGATACCCTGGACCTGGGAAGGTGTTACCTTCTAGAACAGAGACACTGTGGAATGTGCATGTGGGAACAGGAATCCCCTTCCACCAGTTTGCAGTGACATGTTCCTTGTTTCTCTCGATCCCTGCCTGCATGACCTTTAATGTTTCTACTTCTCACAAATATCTGATTCTAATTATTCAAGTATTTCCTACGATAATACAAGCTGTCTCTATCATGCCCTACATTTTCCTGTAGGCCTTCATTGGAGGAGACTTTAAACTCATATTTCCAGTAACTCTCTGTCCATGAAAATCAGACATATCTCTGCCATGTGACTCAAACCAGTCCAGCTTTTTCCCCTCACCCAGTTACACAGTCATGTACAGATTTACAGGTAATTTCCCAGAAACACCCCCTTCTAGTGCCAGAACCTGCTCCAGTCCCTGTGGCTGCTGTAGCCAATCAGCATGCACAGCAGAGGCTCAGCATTTGCTGGGGAGTTCTTTGTAAATTTGCCCAAAACAGGACCCATTGAAGAAAATACTGATGAATTGAACTTTAATAAAAGTAAAAATAATTTGTCCCATCAAATAAATATTCCATCAAAAAGATTAAATGACCAGCTTAGTGAGAGACTATCTTTCTGAATCATGTTCCTGATGGGAGAATATATGCATTATACATTAAGGATGTTTTATGCCAGGTTGGTGAGCCCAGCACCCTCTGACCACAGTGAGCATCCCTGGGGACAGGGCACAGAGAGGCAGGGAGTGATGTGTTCCTTACAGTGTTGATGTTCCCTTTCCTGTGAGAAAATTTATGCTAGGAATTCTTCAATTACACTCACTCTGAACCTCAACATCACTGGTAACACTAGACTAATAAATCAGGTCACTGAATCGGCTGTCATGTCATTTTAAGATATGAAAGATTCTCTCTGTTTTTATTTCTGACTATTTCTCCAGGTAAATACACAACTATTTCAGATGTGATTAGTTGGAGATCTCTGCAGTAAGCCATTGACTTGCTTAAGGGAAGAGTTTTCAGTCTATTATAGCACATTAAAAATTTCCAACATCAAGAATCAAGGGTCTCCAGTTTTCCTGTGGTTGGAAATCCATGACTAATATCAAAGTTACCTGATAAGTGAAGACATTGTGATAGGAAAAAAAATGGCTGTGCTTTTGAAATTGTATACACCCAGGTGAATGTAATTAGCATAAAAATGACAATGATAACATTTGGTAATTGTAAGCATATGTAAATGTTGGATTTTAGAAGCTAAACAAACACTAATTCTTATGAAATTTGTTTGAAAGATGAATGACAATTTACCAATATAATCTACTCATCTAGTGCAACATTTTTCTTCTGCTCAGGTGAGGTGGTCCTTGACAAAATTCCAATGAGGTTCATGACCCAGTGGCGTCCATTCCATGAATAACCTGGTGAGAGAGGTCAAGGGAAGAGCTGCCCCAACATGGGCCCAATATGACAAGAGAATGCTACCACTTGTCCTCTAGTTACGGAAAAGGGCTGCCCACATGCAAATTTCTCTTCCAGCTCCTGGGTAAATCCTCTCCTGGGCTGTGTAATCTCTCAGCTCTCCCTCACACAGGGCTGAGGTCTCTTGTAAGACAGAGCTATGGTCTAGAAGAAGATGAGACTTCTGGGTCTTCTCCTGTGTCTGGTGACAGCCCCCCAAAGTGAGGGTTTCAGGGGTCAGACAGGGTTCATGGGATGGCTGTGACTACACATGAAAGACAGGACTGATCCTCCTTGTCCCCAAGGTGTCTTATTCCAGGTGCAGCTGCAGGAGGCAGGCCCAGGACTGGTGAAGCCCTCACAGATTCTCTCCCTCACCTGCACTATCTCTGGATTCTCTCTAATGGACTATGCTGTGCACTTGATCTGCCAGGCTCCAGGATTGGGACTGGAGTGGGTAGAGGCTGTATTGACTGATGGTAGTACAAACTATAACCCAACAGTGAAATTCCATCACAGCATCACCAGAGACACATCCAAGAGCCAAGTTTACTTAACACAGAACAGCTTGAAAGCTGAGGACACAGCCAGTTACTCCTGTGGGAGACATAGTGAAGGGAAGTCAGTATGAGCTCAGACACAAATCTTCCTGAGGAGACATCAGGGCTGGGCTGTGTGGTGGGCAGAGCACAGGACCCACAGATTCTGTGCTGCAGCCCCAGGAGCAGTTGCAGGTGGTGTTTATGGCTGTTTCCTCTGAGGGTGCTGAGCTTCCTCTCCATATAACTGTTTCTCCCAGATTCTCCATAGACCTGTGGTCCTGTGACCACCACTGATGGCTTTGTGTTATAATAGTTTTACTAAATTAGCAGGGACTTGCTAATATGCACCACAGGAGGAATTTTTCATTTGGACGAAGAACAATGCAGAGGAATTGGTGACCCTGGGGAAACTGTGAGCACACATCTGACTCTGTCCATGAAATTTGGAACTTGTGTGATCTTCCCTGCATTCCAGGAAGGCCCAGAAAGTCTGTGGGAGATGTCTTCCACCAGAGCTTTCCTTAAGTTGACACCTGAGTCTCCCAGCAATGGCTCTGCTTTTGCTCTCTCAGTGTTACCGTTCGTTGAGCTCAGTTGTGGTCTGGGAGTCATTCACAGCTGTGTCTTCAGCCATGTCCATGGTGGATTTCAAGGAGCAGCAGCTGGTACCTGTTCTTTGTGATCCTGGTGTTGGAGGGAAGGAGGGTGCGTTCTCAGGACAACACACTTTATCAATTCCACACAAGATAGCAAAGTTTTATTTCATTCTCTTAGAAGGCATATGAATTAAATACGTGGTCTGAAAACAACTGTAATGTTCACGCTGACCCAAATCCACTTCCTTCAGTCATGCTGGCTGAGTGTAGTGCAACTTTCACAGGAGGAATTGTTAAATGGGTGAGAAGACTTGTTCCCATTTCCATTGGTTTCTCTCTCTGCACAGAAACCTTCAGTGCAATAACTTTGTATGATTCTTCAAAAAAAATGCCTTCCTTCTTAGAAGTTGAAAGCAGACATATGTTTGACTGCTGATTCTCAGGTAAGAGCTGGTCATGCCCACTACAGAGGCATCAGAGAGCAGCCAGGAACTGCAGTTTAGAGGTAGTTCTTTCCCTGTGTGGGACATTGATGTGTTCCCCTGTCAGTTCATGTTGCTCAGATCTAGCTGTGGGATGCAGAATTAGGATGACAGTTAGGCTGTCACCACTCAGCTCCACATATGTGCAAGTGCTGCCTACTCCCTGTGAAGTTCAACAGTTGTGTTTATCAGCCCTCTTATTTGTTGCTTCAATTAGAAATTTTCCCCTGACTTTGCAGATGGGAATAAATTTTAAAAAATAATTGAAGTAATAACCAAAGCCTCTCAACAAAGTAAAGTCCATGACACATGGATTCAAGGGTGAATTCTATCCAACTTTCAAAGGAAAACCAGTATCTTCTCAATCAGTTCTTCTCAAACACTTACAAGAATTGCAAAAGAGGGTAAACCTCCAAACTCATTTATTGATGTTTGAGGAATGGCTGATCAGCATTAGCCCTGGTAACTGGATCACTGCTCACCCCAACTGACACAGTTCCTTCCAAAGAAAAAGTAAGTACACAAACAAAAATGACAGGTCATATCCCTGATGAACATAAATGCTAAAATCCTCAACAATCTACAGTAATAAAATAGAAAAAGCTAATTGACTCTACCTCCACCATTCCCACAAACCAATCAGGATTGATATGCAAATTAACCCAATAAAGATTCTTGTGCAGAGCTACTAGTTTTATATAATAATATCCTAATATGTAAATTGACCAAACAATCGACAATCGGTCACTATGACCCACAATGACACTTAATGCTGGTGCTGACGCCTCATAGTCAGTGTGCTCCCAAAGGGGGAAGCTCTTCTCAGCCAGAAGCCTGGCTCATGGCTGGCAGTGGCAGGAGCCTAACCTGGCAGCAGGCCTAAGCCAGCAGTTGGACATTCCCCAAGGGGTCCCAGACTGCAAGAGGGTGCAGGCGGGGCTGAGGGATCCCCCTCCCAGTGCAGGAATGTTGTGCACTGGACCTGTCGTATAAGATCAAACTTAACAACATCCTGAAAGCATCATTTGCCATCATCAAGTGGGATATTGTCATAGAATGCAAGGATGGTTCAACCTTTATAAATAAGTAAATTGGATACACCTATCCACAGAATAAAGTAGAAAACTATATTATCATATAAAAAGATATGAAAAGGCATTTGAAAATGTTAAAAACACTTTTATGACAAAAATTCTCAATAAATTTGGTATAGAAGTGGTATGTCTAACATAATACATGCTGCATTTCAATAGAAAACTGGTAATATTATGCTACATAGAAAAATTTCAACACAATTCTTCTCACATCAGGACCAAGATCAAGGCACCACAATGACTACTTCTATTTAACAAAACAGAAAGTTCATGTCAGAGTAATGTGGCCATAAAAAAGTTTAAAAATATGTAAATCAGAAAGGAGCCAATAAATTTCCTCTCTTTATCTCTATGGGTATGACATGATCTTAGATATAGAAAACTTGTTAGGGGCCTTCTAGAAGCTGGCAGGCAAGTGATTAGGAACCAGAGGTCTCAAGTTGCAAGAGGGATGTCTGATTGCTGGTTTAGGCCTGATCCCTAAACTGACAGTCAGACCCCGAAGGGGTCCAAGATTTCTAGAGGGCACAGGCCAGGCTGACACACACCCCCACCCATGCTTGAATTTCATGCACCCAGCCTCTAGTGAAACCATAAAAATCTTACAGGGATAATAAAGACCTCAGGGGATGTAGGAGATCCCTGTAATATTGTCAACAATAAATAATATTTTTAAAGTAAGAATTTATCTTTAAATATTCCCAACTGCCTTCTCCTGCCAGCCTAGTCACCCCAACTGCCCTCCCCTTCAGGCCTGGTCCCCTCCCCCGCAAACTTAGCATAATGCTTCCCAGTTCCATCCATGCTATTACAAATGGAAAGAGCTCCTTCTTTTTACCACGGCGTAGTATTCCATTGTGTAGAGATATCATCGGTTTTTAAACCACTCATCTGCTGATGGATGGGTGCTTATGCTGTTTCCAAATCTTAGCTATTGTAAAATCTGCTCCTATGAACCTAGGGATGTATATATCCTTTCTGATTGATGTTTCTGGTTTATTGGGATGTTGTCCTAGAAGTGGGATTACAAGGTCAAATGGGAGTTCCATTTTTAACTTTTAAAGGAAACTCCATACTGTTCTCCACTGTGGCTGCACCAGTCTGCATTCCCATCAGCAGGGCACAAGGGTTCCTGTTTCTCCACATCCTCTTCAGCACTTGTTTGTTGATTTGTTGATGATACTATTCTGACAGGTGTTAGATGGAACCTCATTGTTGTTTTGATTTTCATCTCTCGATGATTAGTGACTTTGAGCATGTTTTCATATGTCTCTCGGCCTTCTGTATGTCCTCTTTTGAAAAGTGTCTATTTAGGTCCATTGCCCATTTTTTATTGGATTGTTTATCTTTCTTTTGTTAAGTTTTATGAGATCTCTATCACTGTTGGAGATTAAACAATTATCTGAAATAGCATTGGCAAAATGTTCTTCCATGCAGTTGGCTTTCTTGTTTTGATGATTGTTTCTTTTGCTGTGCAGAAACTTTTTATTTTGATGTAGTCCCATTATTTTCTCCTTAGTTTTCATTGCCCGAGGAGCTGTATCTGTAAAGAAATTGCTATGATATATATCTGATATTTTGCTGCTTATGGATTCTTCTAAGATTTTTGTGGTTTTTCATCTTACATTTAAATTCTTTATCCATTTTGAGTTTGTTTTTGTGTTTGGTGTAAGTTGGTGATAGAGTTTCATTTTACTGAATATATCTGTCTAGCTTTCCCAACACCATTAATTAAAGAGTGTCTTGGCTGCATTGTATGTTCTTGCCTCCTTTGTCAAATATTAATTGAACATAAAGGCTTGGGTTTATCTCTGGATTCTCTTTTCTGTTCCATTGGTATATATGTCTGTCCTTATGCCAGTACCAGGCAGTTTTGAGAACTGTGGTTTTGTAATATAGCTTGAGATCTAGTATTTACATCCCTCTAACTTTGGTCTTCTGTCTCAGGAATGCTGTAGCTATTCTGGGTATTTTTTAATCCAGATGAGTTTTTTGAGAGTTTGTCCTAAGTCTGTAAAATATGACATTGCTATTTTAATGGGAATTGCATTAAATCTATAAATTGCTTTGGGTAGTATGGACATTTTAATTCTACCAATACATTAAAAAATTATGTTATTCCATTTGTTTATGTATTCATCTATTGAATTTTTCAATGTCCTATAGTTTTCTGAGTACAGGTCTTTTATCTCATTAGTTGCTTATTCTTAGGTATCTTAATTTTTTGGGGGAAGGAGAATTGTAAATGGGATTTTTTTTTCATTTATCTTTCTGTAGGTTCATTGTTGGTATATAAAAAAAAACATAGAATTCTGCATGTTGATATTTTTTCCTGTTACCTTGCCAAATTCATTTATTAAGTCTAATAAGATTTGATGGAATTTTGAGGTTTTCTATCTACAGTCTCATGTCATATGCAAATAATGAGAGTTTTACTACTTTTTCAATTTGGATGCCTTTTATTTCTTCTCTTCTGATCGCTATGGCTAGCACTTCCAGTAATATATCAGGCAGGAGTGGTGAAAGTGCACATCTTAGAGGAAAGTACCTGTTCTTAGAGGAAATGAATTTAGTTTTTGCCCATTGAGTATGATGATGGCTGTAGGTTTGTCATATAAGGCTTTTATTATGTTGAGGTATGATCCATCTATTCCGACTTTGCTGAGAGTTGTTTTGAGTTTTTGTTTTTATTTTTTATCAATAAAGGGCATTGGATTTCATCCAAAGATTTTTCTGCATCAATTGATATGATTATGTGATTTTTGTCTCTCAATTTGTTTATGTGATGTATCACATTTATTGATTTGTGCATATTGTACCATCCTTGCACCCCAGAAATAAATCCCATTTGGTCATGGTGTATGCTCTTTCTAATGTAATGCTGGATCTGATTTGCTAGAATTCTGCTGAGGATTGTAGCAACTATGTTCAACAAGGATATTGGCCTGTAGTTCACTTTCTTTGTGGTGTCTTTATCTGGTTTTAAAATTAGGAAATTAGGACTTCATAGAAAGAGCTTGGAAGTGTGCCTTTCTTTTCAATTTTTTGAACAGCCTGAGTAGGATAGGTTTTAGTGCTTTGAATGCTTGGTAGAATTCTCCTGTAAAGCTGTCTGGATACAGGCTTTAGTTTACTATAAGATTTTTATTACTGCTTCAATTTCTTTAATAATTATAAGTCTATTAACTTTTTTATTCTTCCTGATTGAGTTTTTGGAGTTTGTATTTTTCTAAGAATATGTACATTTCCTTTAGGTTGTCCAAGTTGTTGGAATAGAGTTCTTAATAGTATCCTACCTAATAAAAGAGTAATATGCAAATTAACCATCACTTCACAAGCCATACCCACAAGCCAATCAGAGCATGTATGCATATTAATCCCCAACCAAGATGGCGAGGCCCATAGCAGCCAATGGTTGGATGGGAGACACAAACCCGCAGGGGGCTGGCACCCAGCAACTCCTGGATCAGATACTTAAACCCACAGGGGGCCAGCCCCCAGCAGCCCCCAGATTGGAGATACAAACCTGCAGGGAGGCTGGCACCCTGCAGCCCCAAGCCCTGCCATGGCCACATTGGGGCTGCCAGGGGGGCCTGATCAGAGACACAAACCCGCAGGGGTGGGCATTTTTCATAATCCTTTGTATTTCTATGGGGTCAGTTGTTATTTAGCTTCTTCTATTTCTGATTATTTTATTTGGGTCCTATCTTTTTGTTTCTTGGTGAGCCTGGCAAAAGGTTCATCAATCTTGTTTATTTCAAAGAATCAGCTCTTGGTTTTATTGATCTATATTTGTTTTGTCTCTATGTCATTTATCTCTGCTTTGATTTTTATTAATTCTTTCCTTTCACTTTCTCTGGGATTTTCTTGTTACTTTATGTAGGGTTAGAGAATTTATTATCATTTTTGCTTGTTTTTTGAGGTAGGCCTATAGAGCTATGAACTTCTCTCAAGACTGCTTTCATTGTGTCCCATAGATTTTGGATTGTATTTTCATTAACATTTGTTGCCAGAATGCTTTTTATTTCTTCTTTGGTAACCCAATCATTGTTTAATAACATGCTATTTAGCCTCCAAGTGTTTCATTTTTTCATTGTTTTTATTGTAGTTGATTTCTAATTTTATGACATTGTGATCTGAGAAGATGCTTGATATGATTTCTACCTTCTTGAATTTGAAGATACTTTTCCTATTTCCAAATATGTAGTCTATCTTTGAAAATTCCCCATGTGCACTTGAGAAGACTGTGTATTCTGTAGCTTTGAAGTGAAATGTTCTGAAGACGTCAATTAAGTCCATCTGATTTAGTGAAGTCCATCTGATTTAGTGAATCTTTTAAAATTGATATTTCTTTGCTGACTTTCATTTAAATGATTATCCTGTGTTGTCAATGGGGTATTAAAGTCCCCTACTATGATTGTATTGCTGTCTATCTCTCCTTTTTACCTTCCAGAATATTTTTTAATGTATTTGGGTGCTCCTGCATTGGGTGCATATATGTTCACCAGAGTTATATCATCTTGTTAAATTGCTCCCTTTAGTATTATGAAGTGGACCTTCTTATCTCTTGTTATGGCCTTCACTTTGAGGTATAATTTGTCAGATATAAGTATTTAATACCCCTTTTTTCATTTCCATTCCCCTGAAACAATTTTTTCTATCCCTTCACTATCAATCTGTGTGCGTCCTTTGTTCTAAGGTGAGTCTCTTGTAGACCACAGATATATGGGTCATGTTTTCTTACCGATTCAGCTACTCTATATATTTTGATTGGAGCATTTAATCCTCTTACATTTAGGCTTATTATTGATAAGTACTTGTTTGTTGTCATTTTTATCCTTGATGCCTGTGTTCCTTCTTCCCTTCCTATTTCTTCTTTTTACAGCATTTCCTTTAGCATTTCTTGCATTGTTGGTTTGGTGGTAATACACTCTTCTTAGTTGTTTGTTTGTTTATTTGTTTTGTCTGTAAAGCTCCTAATTTCACCTTCAATTTGAATGATAGCTTTTCTAGGTACAGTATTTTTAGATTCAGTGTCTTGCTTTGCATCACTTGGCATATTTCATTTCATTCCTTCTGGCCTGATATGTTTCTGTTGAGAAACCAGTTGATAAACTGATGGGAGTTTATCATCAGTTAAACTGTTAAGGATACCTTGTAAGTAATATTCTTATTTTGTTGGTGGTGTTTGTCAATTTAATTGTGATATGTCCTGTTGTTGGTCTTTTAGGGTTAATCTTGTTTGGGATTCTGTGAGTTTCTTTGACTTGTGTGAGTTTTTTCTTCCCAATATCATTATTTTTTCTATCATTATCCTTTCAATGTTTTCTATATATTGATCAGTTTTCTTTCCCTCTGGAACCCTTAATAGGTGGATATCGTTTCCTTTCATGTTGGCCCAAAGCTCCTTTAGGCTCCTCCTATTTTTAATTTTTTTTTCAGTTGCTGCACTGCTTGGGTGATTTTCCCTATCTTGTCTTCTAGCTGATGTGGTACTCAGCTTCTTCTAGTCTACTGATGATGTTTTCTTTTTCTTTTTCTTTATTGCACCTATGTCATTCTTCATTTCTTTGTGGTTTTTCTTCATTTTCTCTTAATTCTTCCACATGTTGTTGAATTTGTCTTCCATCCTTTTCAGCGTCCTGATGACCATTGCTCTGAATTCTTTCTCTGACTAATTGCTTACCTCCATATTGTTTTCTTCCTTTTCCAGTAATATCTCCCTTTGTTTTTATGGGGGCTACTTGGACACAAGATGGCAGCCACAAGATGGATAGCAAGGGAGCAGTTGGGAGAGATTAGGCCAGCAGGGGAGGGCAGTTAGGAGTGACCAGTCCTGCAGGGGAGGGCAGTTTGGATTGATTAGGACTGCAGGGGAAGGTAGTTGGGGGCAACCAGGCTGGTAGGGGAGGACTGTTTGGGGTGACCAGGCCTTCAAGGGAAGGCAGTTGGGGGCAACCAGGCTAGTGGGGGGGGCAGTTAGGGGCAATTAAGCCAGCAAGGGAGCAGTTAGGCATCAATCAGGCTGACAGGCAGTGGTTAGGGGATAATCAGGCTGGCAGGCAGAAGCAGTTAGAGGCAATCAGGCAGGTGGGCAAGCCAGTCCTAGATTATGAGAGGAATGTTCACCTTCCTGGATTGGGCAGCTGGACATACTTCAAGGGGTCCCAGATTGGAGAGGGTGCAGGTTGGGCTGAGGGACACCACCCATGCATGAATTTTAGGCACCAGGCCTCTAATGATAATAAATAAAATCAAATAAAATAGAATATAGAACACTAATTTAAAAAAACAGAAAAAAAACCAATAAGGATAAAATAATAATAAAGAAATAAAATAAAGGGAAAATAGTTTCTTTTAAGAATAGCTTTAATAAAGTGAAGTAGTGAAGTTTGTTCATATTAGCTGATATTTAATGTCCCAGGGAATCTGGTCTAATGATCCTCTCCACTGTTCTGTGTGCCAAGTCTCAGCTTCCTGCTAGATAGTCAGCACCATGTTGAAGCTCCAAGCTATCCACCACTCCTCTATCAGAATCCTCATCAGTGGTGTCAACCAGGGACCATTCTGCCGGCTTTCAGTCATATTTACAATAGCATATATTGCTGACAATTCCTTTAGGTACCTGTGTTTCTGTATTAGTTTCAGGGACTAAATGGCCCCTCAACCCAGTCCCCAAGGACTCCCTGGTGGGTATTTTAAATCCTTGTTTCCCTGCAGAGCTCAAAGCTGGTGCAGCTGCGCTCCTAGGAGGGGCCTGGTCTCCAGGAGAAAAATGTCTGTTCAGAGTTGGAGGGACCAGACTGTCCCAGCGCTAGCCTCCTGATTACTCTCCCTATTTTGTTCCCCAGCTTCCACAAAGCACCTTCCCCTGCACTGCAGCCTTTTTGAGTGTTTGTAATTGAAAGATCCTGGGTTTAGTTAGTAAAAGCAAGGACATTATAGAGGCAGAACAAACACACTGATGTGCATCTCCTCCGCCTTCTGCCCCCAACCACTGTGCAGCCAGTAAAGAACTTCAGACTGCCTTTCTGGGTACAGCTTCCATGGTTTTGGACTTAGATCTAGAGCCCCCTGCTGAAAGCAGCCTTGTGGATACCCTTCCACAGTCGAGTGGTACACTTGTCCCCAAGGGATGTGGAATTGGATTAGTTCAGTCCAGCCTTCATGCATTTCTCCCTCCAGCCCAGATCCCCAATCCCTCTGGTTTCCAGGTAGCTTTGACCTTTCTGTCTATTGATTGTCTCTCCAGCTGTGTTTAATTTGCCAATTCTGAGACGATGATATTCAATTCAGCTGTTTCTTCTTTCTGCTCCATCAGAAGGTAATGGAGAGTGAGACCACCGAACAGCTGTGATGCTCTAATCGGTCCAAACACATGGATTCAAGAGAGTTCTTCAATCAGCTACGGAAGGGAGAAAGAGAACTACATAACCAGACATCCTGAAAAGAGAGATCATGGGGAGATAAAGAAATAGCCTGCACATGAAAGAAAAGCAGGCATTACCAGAAAAGGAAGTAAATGAGTTAGAGGCAAGAAACCTATCAGAGCAAGAATTCAGAGCCATCATAAGATGGCTAAAAAGAATGGAAGACAAATTTGACAATATGAGTAAGAACCAAGAGGAAATGAAGATGAACCAAGAAGAAATGAAAAATGACATCGCTACTACGAAGAACTCAATAGAAAGCATCAAGAGTAGACTAGAAGAAACAGAGGACCGCACTAGTGAGCTAGAAGACAAGATGGGGAAAATACCCAATTACAGCAGATTCTAGAAAAAAAATTAAAAAGCAGGAGGAGAGCCTACAGGAGCTTTGGGACAATACAAAACAAAACAATATTACAATAATAAGGGTTCCAGAAGGAAAGGAAACTGAGGAAGATGTATTTCAAGAAATAATGACAGAAAACTTTCCTGAGATAGAGAAGAAAACCCCACACAAATCCAAGATGCTCACAGAGTCCCAAGCAAAATGAATCCCAAAAGACTGACATCAAGGCACATTATAATAAAATTGGCAAACACCAATGACAAAGTAAGAATCTTAAAAGCAGTCAGAGAGAGACAGAAAGTTACATATAAAGGAACTCCCATCATACTAGCAACTGATTTCTCAACAGAAACTCATCAGGCCAGAAGGGAATAGGATGAAATATACAAAGTCATGCAAAGGAAGGGACTGAATCCAAGAATACTGTACCCAGCAAGGATATCAATCAAAATTGAAGGTGAAATCAGGAGCTTCACAGACAACAACAACAACAGCAAAAAAAAAAAAAAAAAAAAAAAAAAAAAACCTAAAGGAATTTATCACCACCAAACAAGAAATGCTAAAGGGTCTACTGTAAAGATAAAGAAATAGGAAGTGAAGAAGGAACACAGGGATCTAGAATAAAAATGGAATGGTGTCAAATAAGTACCTATCAATAAAAACTTTAAATATAAATTGATTAAATGATCCAATCAAAAGACATAGGGTAACAGATTGGATAAGATAATAAGACCCATATATCTGCTGTCTATAAGAAACTCATTTCAGAAAAAAAGACGCACACAGACTGAGGGTGAGGGGATGGAAAAAGGAGGACATTAAGGGAGAGATTAATAGCAATACAATCATAGTAGGAGATTTTAATATCCACTATCACTTTTGGACAAATCATCTAAACAAAAAAATCAGCAAAGAAACATCAATTCTAAATGACACACTAGACCATGTGGAATTAATTGACATCTTCAGAACATTTCACCCCAAAGTCACAGAATATACATTCTTCTCAAGTGCACATGGGTCATACTCAAAGATAGACCACATGTTGGGACATGGGCAAAGTCTCTTCAAATTCAAGACAATATACATATTTCACTGATCCAGAAATAACTCTCCAAAAATTCATTTGTAACAATAAAAGACCCCAAATAGCCACAGCAATCCTGAGAAAAAAGAGTAAAGTAGGAGGGATCTCAATACCAGATTTCAAGCTGAATTACAAAGCCGCTGTTCTCAAAACAGCCTGGTACTGGCACAAGAACAGACATAGAGATAATTGGAATAGAATAGAGAATCCAGATATCAACCCAAGTCACTATGCTCAATTAATACTTGACAAAGGAGGCACGAACATACAATGGATTCAAGACAGTCTCTTCAATAAATGGTGTTGGGAAAACTGGACAGACACATGCAAAAGAATGAAACTAGATCATCAACTTACACCATACACAAAAATAGACTCAAAATGGATACAGGACTTAAACATAAGACAGGAAACCATAAAAATACTAGAGGCATCCACAGGCAGCAAAATCTCAGACATATGCCTAAAGAACTTCTTCACTGAAACTTCCCCTAGGGCAATGGAAGCTAAAGAGAAAATAAACAAGTGGGACTACATCAAAATAAAAAGCTTTTTTTATAGCAAAAGAAACCATCAACAAAACAACAAGAAAGCCCACTGTATGGGAGAACATATTCACAAATGTTATCACTGATAAAAGTTTAATCTCCAACATCTACAGACAGCTTATAAAACTTAATAAAAGGAAAATAAATGAGCCAATTAAACAATGGGCAATGGACCTAAATAGAATCTTCTCAAAAGAAGACATAAGGAAAGCCAAGAAGCACATGAAAACATCCTCAAAATCACTAATTATCCAAGATATGCAAATCAAAACAACAATGCGGTACCATCTCACACCTGTCAGAATTGCCAACATCAACAAATCAACAAACGATAAGTGTTGGTGAGGTTGTGGAGAAAAAGGAACCCTAGTGCACTGCTGGTGGGATTTCAGGTTTATGCAGCCACTGTGGAAAACAGTATGGAGCTTCCTCAAAAAACTGAAAATGGGACTCCCATTTGACCCAGTAATCCCACTCCTGGGAATATATCCCAGGAAACTAGAAGCACCAATCAGAAAGGATATATGCACCCCTTATTCATAGCAGCACAATTTACAATAGCTAGGATTTGGAAACAGCCTAGGTGCCCCTCAGCAGATGATTGGATCAAAAAAACTATGGTACATCTACACAATGGAATACTATGCTGCCATAAATAGGAGGAATTCTCATCATTTGCAGCGATCTGGATGGAATTGGAGAACATCATGCTGAGTGAAATAAGCCAGTCAATGAAAGAGAAACACCACATGACCTCACTCATTTATGGATAATAAAGAACATTATAAACTGATGAACCAAAAGATAGATATAGAGACAGTAAAGCAACAAGCAGACTGTCAAATTATAGTGGGGAGTGTAGGGATATCTGAGGGAGATAAGAGATCAACTGAAGGACTTGTATCCATGCATATAAGTACAACCAATGGACACAAAACTCTGGGAAGGGAGGGCATGTATGGGAGGGAGGAATGGTAAGATATGAACACAGATAATAATTTAATTTTTAAAAATGGTGTGTGTATATATATAACCGAAACCGGTTTGGCTCAGTGGATAGAGCATTGGCCTGTGGACTGAAAGGTCCCAGGTTCTATTCCAGTCAAGAGTATGTACCTTGGTTGCTGGCCCATTCACAGTGGGGGTTGTACAAAAGGCAGCTGATCAATGATTCTCTCTCATCAATGTTTCTAACTCTCTATCCCTCTCTCTTTCTCTCTGTAAAAAAATCAATAAAATATATTTTAAAACTATATATATATATATATATATATATATATATATATATGAAGAAGGTAATGGACTCATCTACCTATTCAGCCAGCATCTTCTCTCCCTTAAGACAAACTTTTTAGGAGCCTGTGGCTGGAGAGGCTGGAGTCTCAGTGTTTGTGGATTCTCAACTGTGGCAGCTGGTTCCTGGCTGGAATGGCTGTAGGGTCCCAGGTGGTGTCCAAAGTCTCCCCAGGTGGAGGTGAGGGTAGCCCCCAGTTGCAGCCACTCTATCCTTCAAGATGGCAGTCTCTGTGGCAGAGCCAGCAGGCCCAGGAGATATTTCATCAGTAGTAGAGGCCAACTGGCTAGGTGAGCCTGGTCTACCAGTCCCCAACAGTGCTGCAAAATATGCCTGTCTCTCACCCACACATACACACATAGCCCACAGGTCCAAACACTCCCCTTTCACTCTCTCACTCACTCACACTCTCTTTCTCACTGCCATTCTGTCTGAAGCCATCTGGGATTCTCCCTGCTTTTATTTTCTTGTCTTTTCTCCACTCAAAGCCATAATTATTTCTTATGGAACTACTGTCGGTACTCTGCTATACGCTATGGACTTGCATAAAGGAAGAATTTGCACAGGAAGCTGTAGAAACAGTCATTACACTGTCAACATCAAGATTCACAAATGTCCCACCTGCCTGTGCTTGTAGATGACTGATGGTGGTATTAACAACAGGCACACTGCATCACACAGACAAGTCACCCTCATGAACATCTCCATGCTCACAGGAGTTGCTTCTCCCTCTGAGTCCAGGGGGACTGTCCCCCAGGCACTCCCCTCCTCTGTTCCTAAGAGGAGAAGCCCATGCAAATGAGGAGCTCCTTTTGCTGATAAGCCCAGCCCAGCCCCTGTCTCTGAATCTCTGGGAAAGCATCCTCACTCTGGGCACTGCAGTATCCATGGGCTCTAGGTGTCAACCCAGAGGCAGCACCATGAAGTGTGGGCTGAGCTGGGCTTTAGTTTTGATGCTCTTACATGGTAGCTTTGTGGAGAAACTGGGCCTTGTGAGTGAATGTGAGTGTGTATGCCTGCTCCTAACAACACCTGTATTGTCCATAGGTGTCCATTGTGAGGTGCAGCTTGTGGAGTCTGGGGGAGGCTTGGTGCAGTGAAGGAGGGGTCTCTGAGATTCTCCTTCTCAGCATTCTCATTCAGTGACTATTATATAAGCTGGATCTGGCAGGCCCCAGGAAAGAGATGAGAGTGGGTAGGTTTCATAAGAAACAAAGCCAGTGGCCGCACCATGGAATGTGCCGCATCTGTGAAAGGCAGATTCACTATCTCAAGAGATGATTCTAAAAGCTCTGCCGACCTGCAACTAAGCAGCCGGAGGGACAAGGGCACAGCCTTGTATTACTGTGCACAAGAGGCACAGTGAGGGGAAGGAAGTCAGTGTGGGCCCAGACACAAACATCCCTGCAGCAGAGTCTGTGACCAGCAGGGGGTGATCAGTATCCACAGACTTTGTGTTGCAGCTCCAGGAGCAGTTGGAGGTGGTGCTTATGGCTATTTCCTCTGAGAGTTCTGGGTTTCCTCTCCATATAACTGTCTATCCAAGAGTCTCTCTAGACCTAAGCCTCTGTGACTACCACTGATGGCTCTGTGCCTTAGCAGTTTTATTGTATTAGTAGGTATGGTCTCACATGCAGCACAGGTGAAGTTTCATGTCTGCAGGAAGAGAAATTCAGAGGGTTAGGGTGCAAGGTAGGCGTGGATGTAGGTGGATCTTACTCTTACTTCCTTCCAGAACCAACTGAAAATTACAACTACAGGGGATCATTCACTTTGAATTACCAACTGAAGACTATATGAAGAGTAGGCATTTAACCAAGGAACCAGGAGGAGGCACCTTGAGACTGTAAGGAAGAAGGATATTTGAAAGGGGCTGGCCCCTCACCCCTGGTGGCAGACCACGTGATGGAGAGATAGCTCAGCTGCAGAGGTACACTGCTTGAGAGGTGTTTAGCCCAGACCAAGATCAGGCCCAGCCTGGAGTGCCAGAGATGTGAATAGGCACCCACAGAGCACCTAGCTGTGAATCGCAGGGAGGTTTATGTTTGCCCAGGAGAGGCAGAGCTCACTGGAAACAAAATCATCCCTTTAAAGGGTCGATGAGAAAAATGTGTGCTAGCAGGCACTCATGCTGTGCTCTAAGGGAAGAAGGCTGGTCAGAAGTCACCTGCCTGAGGAGAGTCAAGATGGATGGCTTTGGGGACTGACATGCGGAAGAGCCTCCAGGACCCTGTACTATGCACTCCTCCATACCCAGCAGCCATCTTTTTGGGGAGAAGCAATCTCTACCTAATGGTGTCAGCCTGGGGAAAACAATCCACCACCTCTGGTACCCGGTCACTCAACAGTGCATCATAAGCCCTGCTGAGGAGTCAGGGGCATAGGCCTGGGTGTAGACACCTGGGCATCTCAGGAGCTGTCAGACATTGATTTTGCTGAGGCCATCGACCTACTTTCCCTTGAAACTCACTGGTATCTACTAGGATCAGCATCCTGGCTTCTGGGAGGCCACCCACTGAACACCAGAGTTCCATGGTATCCAGTTCAGGAAAAAATCAGGGACACTCAGACATGTGGCTCTGGATTATAACAAAGCAAGTGGTGATGATGAGGAGGAGGAGGAGGAGAAAGAGGAGGAGGATTGTGATGATGAGGAAGGACTGATACAGGGGTCTTGATCTAAAGAAATGTTCTTCACAAGGACACACATCACCATGGCTTACAGTGAGGGGTGTATACGCTTCTCTAAAAGTGTAGAGAAATTTCACAAATGGGACCCCAACGAATGAGGCAGCTTGGGTGATCCATAGTAAGACCAGATTAGTAATGATCCTAAAGGTGTCCAAGTGCAGATCCCCTTGACCTGGGAAGGTGTTATCTTTCAGAACAGAGAGATTTTGAGAATGTGCATGTAAGAAACAGGGATCCCTTTCCCACCAGTTGGCAACCACACGTTCCTTATTTCTCTTGTTCTCTTCCTGCTGAAATTTTATGCTTTCAATTTCTAAGAAACTCCTGCTCATAAATATTCTGGTATTTCCTCCAGTGATATGGCTGTCTCTATCATGCCCTGTACTTCCTTCTGCACCTTCTCTGGAGGAAGCTTTACGACCATATGTCCAGTAACTTTCAGTCCATGAAAATCAGGGTTATTTATGTCATGTGTCTCAAAACAAGTCCAGCTTCTTCCCTTCAACCAGTTCCATAGTCACATCCAGATTTATGGGTAGTTTCCCAGCTCCAATTCCCGTGGCTGCTGTAGTCATTCCACAAAGACAGTGGAGACTCAGCATTTGTCGGGGAGTTCTTTGTAAAATCACCTAAAGAGGTACCAATAAAGAAAATATTTTGGAGTGAGCATATGTGTGTGTGCATGTTAATTTGTTTATAATTCAGCCATGACACCTGTCTGGGATGCATGACACAGTAGTTCGGACCTAACCTGGAACCTGGAACTTTGGTTAAATTTTAAATCATTACTTTCTTATCTGACTGACTCCAGATATCATGTGTGGTTATTTCATGAAAAAGGGAGACAAACTGAACTGGGTGAACAAAGAGGAAATCACATCATGATGAAGGAGCAATCCTGGAGCTGTGCCTACTCAGATGTGGACACCCTTTCTGTCCATAGTAATTCATATCCCGATTTGGGGTGGCTTTTCCCATGTTGCACATTGGTCCATCCAGTGAACGGGCTTCAGGTTCCAAGGGTACCTATCATGTGGGACATGGCACTTCCAAGGTTCATATGTGAGTAGGGACTTGAGAGGGAACAGATGGTGCCTCTGAAATGAGCTGTTGATGAAGCAAGAAAGCCCACCATGCCCTCCTGCTTCCTGCTTAGAACCATGTCACATGTCCTCATGGACACAGACCCTGATGGTGAAAACAAGGCAGAACCTCCAAGACTGACCAACTTTCTAAGAAATTAGTTCCATCAGCTCCAGGAATGGGAGGTTATCTGAATTATTTATTCATTCTGAGATCAATGCACAGAGAAAAATAATATTGTTCATATCCATAATGATTTTATGTACATCTGTTATTTCATATCAGCGATTTTCATCAAGATTTTTCATAAACTTCCAAAATTAAACTTAATTCCTTCCCAATCTTTACTTACAACTTCACCTAAACACACTTGGTCATGGCTGAGGTCTTCTATATCCCAATGTATGAAACTGTATCTACAATAGAGACTAGAGAATAAACACCACAAAGGAGGCCATGAAGTTGCCACACATCCAGCACCAAACTCCCAGAAAGAATAGGACCAGGAACTCTGTCTGTGTCTCTATAGCTCATGCTTCTGGTTCTCAAGGACCGACACAGATGCTCCTCTCTCCCCCAACACTTGGTCCACAGGCTCTAGGCTCATACTCTATTCTTAGTTTATCCTCTGATCACTTTGTAGTGGAAATAATGTCATATGAGACTTCCTATCTCCTGAACATGAACCTCCTGCACTTTTACTTCTTTATCAGGTTATGGTTATTGATTTCTCTTGATTGTCATTACTGGAGACTGTCAAAGACATCTCTCATGTTAAATCTTCTCCTTCACTTTTTCTGACAATTTCCTATCCTAGGTCTTTACATAAGTCATCTGTGCAGTGGGGTCCAGTGGGGAGGGCACAGGCCTAGATATGGAGAGTAATTCTTAACAGCAGCACCCTTGGACATGTCACACTCCATGTTAATGTCTTCTATGTTAATATCCAACCCCAGAGCTGACTATATAGCAGGAGGGCATGCAAATAGGGCTCCCTCTGCTCATAAAAACCAGCTCAGGCCTGACCCTGCAGCTCTGAGACAGGAGCCCAGCCCTGTGATCCCCAGGGGTTTCCATTCCCTGATCAGGACTGAACAGAGACCACTCACCATGGGGTTGAGGCTCAGCTGGGTTTTCCTTGTTGCTATTTTGAGAGGTAATTTATGGAGAGTGAGGAACACTGACTATTGTGAGTGGATATGAGTGAAAGTAGCTGTGAACATGTGAGGGTCTCCTGACTAGAATGTCTTTGTGTTTACAGGTGTCCAGTGTGAGGTGCAGCTGGTGGAGTCTGGAGGAGGCTTGGTGCAGCCTGGAGGGTCGCTGAGCCTCTCCTGCAAAGGCTCAGGATTCACCTTCAGTAGCTCTGGCATGAACTGGGTCCGCCAGGCTCCAGGGAAGGGACTTGAGTGGGTGGCAATTATATGGTATGATGGAAGTCAGAAATACTATGCAGACTCTGTGAAGGGCCGCTTCACCATCTCCAGAGACAATGCCAAGAACATGTTGTATCTGGAAATGAACAACCTGAGAGCTGAGGACACGGCCCTGTATTACTGTGCTGCGAACACAGTGAGGGGAAGTCAGTGTGAGCCCATACAAAAACCTCCCTGCAGCAGAGTCTAAGACCAGCAGGGGGTGATCAGGACCCACAGATTCTGTGTTGCAGCCCCAGAAGCAGTTGGAGGTGGTGTTTATGGCTGTTTCCTCTGAGGGTTCTGGTTTTTTTTCTCCACATAACACTTTATCTAAGAGTCTTTCTAGACTTATGCCTCTGTGACTACCACTGATGGCTCTGTATTAGCAGTTTTATTATATTAGTAGGAACACTCTAACATGCAGCACAGGCAAAGTTTCATGTTTGTAGGTAGAGAAATGCAGAGTGTGAGTGTCCAATGTGGCTTGGATATACGTTGATCTTACTCTCACCTCCTCCTGGAACCAACTAGAAATCACAACTAAATTGGAGCTCCTGAATTACCAACTAAAGACTATCTGAAGAGGAAAGATTTAACCAAAGATCCATGAGAAGCCACCTGAAGTCTGGAGGGAAGGGGACTTTGGAAATGGGTTGGCTCCTCTTCTCTGGTTGGCAGACCACGTGATGGAGGGATAGCCCAGGTGCAGAGGTTCCCCTGAGAGATGTGAACTCAAGACCAAGAACAGGCCCCTACCTGGAGTACAAGAGATGTAATTAAGCACCCACATTTCACCCATCTGTGAAATGCCAGGAGGTTTGTCTCTGCCCAGGAGAGACAGAGCCTGCTGGAGTCAAGGCCACCAATTTAAAGGCTAATGAACAAAAAATGTGCTAGCAGCCACTCATGCTGTGCTCTGTGGGAAGAAGGATGGTCAGAAGGCATCTGCCTGAAGAGAGTCAGGATGAGTGGCATTGGGGAGGGACATAGGGAATAGCCTTCAGGACACTGTACTGAGCCCTCCTCCATTCCTCAGCAGCCATCTTTCTTGGGAGGAGCAATCCCCACCCAATGGTATCAGCCTGGGGAAAGCAATTCACTATCTCTAAAACCCAGTCACCTAACCCTGGATCATAAGCCCTGCTGAGGAGTCAGGAGCATAGGCCTGGACATATGCATTTGGGCATTTCAGATGGTGCCAGAGACTGGCTTTGGTGAGACCATTGATCCACTTTCCCATTAACCTACCTGGCACAGGAGATCTGAAAGAAATGCTATTTTGGCTCTGGGAAACCCAACCTCTGGTCTGCGTAGGCCGCAGATGCCTGACCACCAAGGAACCCAAGGTACCAAGTTCAGAAAAACATCAGGGAGAGACTCAGACATGTGACTCTGGAGCAGGAGAACACACCCACCATCTTTCCTGAAGTCTTATCAGTACTTCCTAGAGCCCCATCTTCCTGATTCCACCAGAGGCTCTTTATGAGACTGAGCCTTACCAGGTACCAAGGTTAATAGCCAGCAAGCAGGTGGAACAGGAACAGGAGGATCCAGGGGTGCCTTGAGACATTTGATGACCTGCACCTGGGCCTTGTGGTGGTAAACACCAGCCTTGGAGCTCAGCTGATTCGTCCTGGGTACAGCAAACCCCAGTAGAGGCACCACAACTGTGGATCAGTTAGTTGTATCTTCAAACTGGTTGCCAAGGGCTAGGCGTAGACAACACCTAAGATCAGCCTGCACCAGAGAACCTCCCAGGAAACCCTAAACCAGCACACCCACTGGCCATCTTCAGACAATACTGGAGCAGCATCCAACAAGCTTCACACACAGCATATCCAAATGCAGGCCGCAGCAGGCACATCATACTCTGCTGAGGTGAACGCCAATTTTTCCTTTTTGTTCTTTTCATTATATTTGGTTTTCTATTTTTTTCTTGACATATTTTATATTTCTTATTTTTTCTCTCTTCTTACTCTATATTTTATTTTTTTTAAAATATATTTTATTGATATTTTACAGAGAGGAAGGGAGAGAGATAGAGAGTTAGAAACGTCAATGAGAGAGAAACATCGACCAGCTGCCTCTTGCACACCCCCTACCGGGGATGTGCCCGCAACCAATGTACATGCCCTTGACCGGAATCAAACCTGGGACCTTTCAGTCCGCAGACCGATGCTCTACCACTGAGCCAAACCGGTTTCGGCATTCTTACTCTATATTTTCCCTTTAAATTCCTTATTCTTCCTTCTTTCCTTTTATATTTTTTTGCTATTCTTTTCCTTCTTTCCTTATCCTTTTTTATTTTTCTTTCGTTGTTTGTTTGTTTTTAGTTTTTAATTATGATAGTGATGGTGTTTTGTTCTTATTTTTTGCATTGTATTATATTATGTTGTCAACATCTGAAAACAATACCATGATGTGGTCCGGTTTGAGCCTCACAATCAGCTGGTCTAAAGGTCAATACCAGCCATGAATGGGACAATAGAAATCAAGACTCAGTTACAAAAAGAGGGCCCACATAACATGGTGGTCTGCATAGGCCCCAGATGCTCAAGGGTAATTCAAGAGCCTCCAGCTCAAGACATCAAGGAGACTGCCCCAAAGGGGCTTACAGGACACCTACTTCATAAGGCCTTCTCACAAAGACTGGGAGTCATAGCAGTTCTACCTTATATATAGGAAGAAACAAAAAGAGATACCCATATTGGGGACTCAGAGAAACAGACCCCAGAACAAATAAGAGGAATCTCCAGAAAATAAGCCCAATCAAATAAATGGAGGTAAGCAATTTATCCATGATAGAGTTCTAAGCAATGGTTTTAAGGATACTCAATGAACTTTGTGGGAACTACAATGTCATGAAAAATTACACAGATACTCTGAATAAGAAACAGTTGAAAATGAAGAATACCTTATCTGCCATCAAGAATACATTAGACTGCAGGTTGCCCAGGACCAAACCAGAGAGGGTCAGCCTTGCATTATCACCATTTGTCCACCATCCAGAACTGAAATATCATTGCTGACATGTACATGTAAGGAACTGTTTGACATTGAAATTGGGACTCAAAAGAACTGTTGGCCCAGAAAGAAACTCACTATAGACTGACTCATTTGCCTCTCAGCATAACCATTATTGCTTGTCTCATTTTCGGTTCTTATTAAGTGTATTTCTAGTACCACTTGATCTCGCTCATCTAGAGGAAATAATGAACACTATGAACTGATTAATAAAAACAGACCCAGAGACAGGGAACCATCAATCAGACTGTCAAACCTCAGAGGGAAGGTAGGGGAGAATAGGGGTAAAGGGGAGAGATCAACCAAAGGATAGTATGCAAGCATATAAGCCTAACCAGTGGTCACAGACAACAGGGGAGTGGGGCATGCATGGGAAGGGGTTTGGGATGAGAATGGGAGGATGGGGGCAAATATATGATACCTTAATAAAGAAAATTTAAAAAAGAATACACTGGAATTAATTAAAAGTAGGTTGGATAAAGCAGAGGATCTAAATAGTGATTTTGGAGAAAAAGTAAGGGAGATGATATTCAGAGAAGAAAAAATAATGAAAAATAATGAGGATAGTTTTAGGAAAACTTGGGACAACATGGAATGAAACAACATCTGCATCACAATGGTATCAGAAGGATGAGACACTGAGCAAGTCATCAAGAACCTATATGATGAAATAACAACTGAAACTTTCCCTAAACTAGTGAAGGAAAAAGATGCACAAGTACAGGAATTACAGGGTCCCAAATAAGATGAATCCAAAGAGGCCCATAACAAGACACAGGATTATTTAAGTGACAACTATTAAATATAAAAAGATAATCTTAAAAGCAGCAAGAGACAGGTAGTTAATTAACTATAGTAGCTCCCATAAGAATGTCAGATGATTTCATAAGGGATTGGCAAGAAATAATCAAAGCAAAGAAAAGCAAGAACTTACAAGTGAGATTACTTTACCCAACAAGACTTTTATATTTAAAGAAATGAAGTGTTTCCCAGACAAGAAAAAGCTAAAGGAGTCTGTTACTATCAAATTAGTATTAAAAGAAATGTTAAGGGTCTGCTAGAAGAAAGAGAAAAAGAAGAAAAATACAGAGGTAAAAGCATAAAATGGCAATAAATATGTACCAATCAATCATCACTTTAAATGTAAGTGGATTAAATTCTACCATCAAAAGACATACGGTAGCTGATTGTATAAGAAAGCAAGACTCACATATATACTGTCCACAACTGACATACTCCAGAATGAAAGATACACACAGAGAAAAGTAAAGAGATGAAAAAATAAATTTCATACGAATTGATATGAAAAAAACACCCGGGATATCAATATTTACATCTGACAAAATAGACTTTAAAACAAAGATTATAGTAAGAGACAAAAAAAGAGACTACATAATAATAAAAGGAGCAATCCAACAAGAGGATGTAATCTGGTAAACATTCATAAACCCAACAATGGAGGGCCTACAACAGAGACTAGAGAAAAGCACCACAAAGGAGGCAGTGCAGCTGCTACATGTCCAGCACCAAACTGCTCTGAACAGGACCCAGGAGCTCTGTCTGTGTCTCTATAGTTCATGCTTCTGGTTTCCAGGGACACACACATATCCTTCTCTCCCCAGCACTTGGTCCACTGGCTCTAGGTTCACACTCTGGTCTTAGAACCTCCTGCACTTTTACTTCTTTCTATGGTTGTGAGGGTTGATTTCCTCGGTTATCATTACTGATGAGTATCAAAGGCATCTCTCGTGTTAAATAATGTATTTTTCTTTTTCTGATATTTTTTCTCCTAGGTCTTTGTACAGGTCTCCTGGAGCAGGTGGGTCCTGTGGGGAGGGCACAGACCTAGATGTGAGGAGTAATTCTTAATATAGAGTACCCTTGAACATGTCACACTCTGGGACCATGTCCTTTATGTCACAGTCTACTGTGAGATCTTCCTATAATACACAATAAAAGCCTAATATGCAAATAGACTGAACTGCGGGACAACAGAACAGCCATCTCTATTATGTGTGCTGACCAACAGAGGGCAAGCATGGAACATGGTGGCCATCTGCTGTGGTAGGATAGTGGAGCAGTTTGAGCAGAGTTTTCAGACCAAGACGGAGTGCCAGTCTCTGTCATTGGAGTGAGCCTCTGGCAGTTACTGAAAATTATTTGCTCCCAGGGATGCAGTCCCACCTGCTGCTTGAACCTGCTTCCAAGACCCAGAGCAGGTCCCCTTTGCTTGGCACCGAGTGCAAAAGGCAGCTGCCGGACCTGATCACCCCTCAGGACTTCTCCCCCTCTCCCTGTTCCTGAGGGGTTATTGGGGCTGGCATCAGCCTCTCTCACCTGCTGTCAGCAAAGACCCTGCTTGCACCCACTGGCAGAGCATCTGCTCACACCCACTGCTGGCACCGGCCCCACTTGTACCTTCAACTGGCAACAGAGCCTGCACCCTCTCAACATAGTTTCTTTAAGACTCTAGGAAATATGTGGGGCTGTTTCAGAGGAAAACTAGGAAAGAAAATTTTAACTGACTTCACAACAAGGAGATGACAACCTAATGAAACAAGAACCCTGGACATGTGTGTCCTTAGTGTTGGTAAATCCCCCATCATGTTCCCAGGTAGCTTTTCGAATGTGGCACTGAGTCAGGTGCAGGTTCTAATTGACCCCCATCATGTGGAGACATGGTGACAGTGATCCTAAGAGTCACGTGCAGACATCTAGGTTTCCAATAACAAAATTTTCTTGACCTAAATCATTACCCATATCTTCTTCTAACCACACTTCATCACGACAGGGATTTTTCTATATCCCAATGTATGAAACTGGATCTACAACAGAGTCTAGAGAATAAACACCACAAAGGAGGCATTGCAGCTGCTACACATCCAGCACCAAACTCCCTCGAAGGAATAGGACCTGGTGCTCTGTCTGTGTCTCTATAGTTCATGCTTCTGGTTCCCAGAGACCCACACAGATGCTCCTCTCTTCCCCAACATTTGGAAAACTGGCTCTTGGCTCACACTCTGGTCTTGGTTTCTCCTTTGATCACTTTGCAGCGGAAATAGTGTCAGATGGAACTTCCTGTCTCCTGAACATGAACCTCCTGCACTTTTACTTCTTTCTTAGATTGTGAGGGTTGCTTTTTCTTAGTTATCATTACTGGTGACTGTCAAAGGCATCTCATTTTAAACGTCCTCTTCTTTTTGTGAAAAATTTCTCTCCTGAGTATCTTTCTCCAGGTCTCCCTGAGCTTTTGCATCCACTGGGAAGAGCACAGGCCCAGAAGTAGGGAGCAATTCTTCACAGAACTTCCTATATAGCAGGAGAACATGCAAATAGGGCCCCATTTGCACATAAAAAACCAGCCCAGCCCTGGCCCTGCAGCTGTGGGAGAGGAGAACAGCTCCAGAATCCCCAGGTGTCCCAAGTCCCTGATCAGGACTGAACACAGACCACTCACAACAGGGTTTGGGTTCAGCTGGGTTTTCTTGGTGACTCTTTTAAGAAGTAATTTATGGAGAATTAAAGAATTGAGTATGTGGATGGATATGAGTGAGAGAAACAGTGGGTGTTTGAGATTTACCTTCAGTAGCTACTGGATGGACTAGGTCCGCCAGGCTCCAGGAAAGGGGATGGAGTGGGTCTCATACATTGATAGTGATGGAAGTACCACACTATGAAGACTCTGTGAAGGGCCAATTCACCATCTCCAGGGACAATACCAAGAACACTCTGTATCTTAAAATGAGCAGCCTGAGAACTGAGGACACAGCCAGACACACAGTGAGGGGAAGTCAGTGTGAACCCAGACACAAATCTCCCTGCAGCAGAGGCTGCTTCCTTATGTGGTTCTAACTTCTTCTTGACAAATGAAGAGGAGAACAAACCTTTCCTATCAGGGTCCCCAGTGGGGATGACGGAGAAGAGGCAGGCTTGAGTCATCAGTTGTCAGAAGTCAAACATAAAATAATATACAGTGTGACTACCAGATCCATATAATAACCATAAAAATGAGCAAATATGACACCAAGGGTCTTTATATTTGAACAACAACCATATCTACATAAAATGAGTAGAATAATGATAATTATAAGTAAGAAAGCAATGAGGAGAATGAGGGGAAGAGGAGGAGAATAAAATAAGTATGATGATGATGACTATTGACTGAGACAAGGGCCTTGGTCCAATGAAATGAAGGTTCCTCTACAAACACACCATCACCATGGCTTTTCCAGTGAGAGGTGTCCACCCTTCCCTAAGTGTTGAGAGATTTTCCTTACTGTGAGCCCCAACATAGCTGATAACACTACACTGAGAAATCAGGTCACCTAACAGGCTGCCATATGTTTTTCAAGATATGAAAGATTCTCATTGGTACACAAACATAATCACTGCTTTTATTTATTATCCATTCTCCAGGTTAAAATATGATTATTTCATATGTGGTTATTTCACGGTGTCTTCAATATGCTATGGTTTTGCATAAGGGAAGAGTTTGCACAATGTCTCATAACACATTAAAAGTTCCAACATCAAGAATCAAGGGTCTCCCTCCTTCTTGTGGTTGAGAAGCAGGTATTCATAAGAAAGTAGAAATGAACACAACGTAACAGAAAACAAAAATGGTTGTACTTTCTTTTTAAAATATTTACACCAGGGACTTGAACCAAGATGGTGGCCCAGGTAGTCTCCTAAGCTGCTGCCTCATCAACAATTAAAAAACAAACAAACAACTAAAATCGAAAAGGATTTCATCAGAACCACAGGAAAGCTGGCGGAATGGGATATCTACAACTAGAAAGAAGGATAAGTGCCGCTGCCACCATGTGGAGTTTAAAGCCCCAGCAGAGCCACCACTGCAGGTGAGGGAGGCCCACCGAGAGCAGAGCCCGCCCGCCCTGGGCCCAGGGAGCAGACCGCCTCAGAGCCCAGCCTCCACACCGGCAGCCTTCCTGGCCCGCCCGCTGTGCTAGCAAGGGAGCCAGTGCTGGGCCACAGCTGCACCTTCCACTCGCAGCCCAAGCAAGCCTGTCGCCCTTCCATCCCCCCACCACTGGGCCTGGCTGGAGCCTCCACCAAGGCCCCAAGAGCCAGCGTCATGGCGGAGTAGACCTACTTGTGGAGCATGACGGAGGACCGAGAAGATGTACCCAGAACACTCTTTGAGGCCTGGGACTCTAAACACCTAAACCCGGGGGACCTTGAAAGCCTGAACGTGTGAAATAAGAGCAGCGGCAGTTACTATGGCGGAGTCAGCCGGAGGCTCCCCATTCTTGCCCCTCGTCGTCGTCCTTCTGCTCGCCGGCAGCAGCAGGCATGGGCCCTGGGGGATCCAGGATAAGAAAACATCCATCAACAGACCCGGAGGAGCCATGTGACCTGGAGGATTCATGTGACCTAGGGGAGCAGTATCACCCAGGGGAGCAGTGTGACCCGGACAAGCCATGTCATCTGGGGGAGCTGTATGACCCAGAGGAACGGGGTGACCTGGAGAAGTGGTGAGACCTGGGGGAGCAGTCTGGGCTGAGGTGAAGAAGCCTGGGGCCTCCATGAAGGTCTCCTGCAAGGCTTCTGGGTACACCTAAACCAGCTACTGTTGCAACAGGCCCCAGGACAGGGCCTTGAGTGGATGGGGTGGGTTTATCCTAACAATGGAAACACAAAATATGCACAGAAGTTTCATGACCAGAGACATGTCCACGAGCCAGACTACACGGAGCTCAGGAGCCTGAGAGCCGAGGACACGGTTATGCCAATGACATGGTTACTGTGCAAGAGACACACAGTGAGGGGAAGTCTGTGTGAGCCCAGAGGTAAACCTCCCAGAGGGAGACAGCAGGGCTGGGCTGCTGGGGGCTCTCCAGACACCAGGGGGCGCTCAGGATCCACAGCACAGAGAGCAACCCCAAAAGCAGGAGCAGAGGGAGGTGAGAGAGGGAAAGGGCACTGGGATTTCCTCTCAAGTTCTCAGCTGCCTCCAGGGATGGCTCTTCCTTCTCATATTCTCACACCAGACAATGAAGAAGGAACATGGTCTGTTTGCAAGAGACAAGTCACCAGTGATGGGGACTCTCCTTCACCAAGTCTTTGTATTTTCTCTTTCTCTTTCTCTGTAAGGAGACCATCCTCAGTGCTCTCCTTGTCCTGGGTTTGGCAAAACTTCCCACCAAGAGAGCCCAGTGCAGCCCAGGCCCCTGTGTGCTGAACTCTCAGGCCCCCTGTCCCCACAGGCCCACTTGTCCCCATGTTTCCATCTGACATGCCCACCTGGGACAAGGACCTCCCCTAGGACCTCCCACCACAGTTCTACTTCCTCCCTGCCTCAGGCTTCCCTCCTGGTTCTCATGCACTCCAGTGGATGCACAAATCCACCCTAATGTCTGGTTTCAATGATCACAAAACTTTTAGTCTTATTTATTTGTTACCCTCTGAAGAGGACCTTGTGGTTATAGGAATGTCCCAACAGATGAGTCAGGATAATCCCAATATCAGCACCCTTGGCTCCCTTGTCCCCACTTTAACTATGCCTGCAAAGCCCTGTCATATAAAGACAACCACAGGCCCCAGTGAAGATAACCAAGATATTCCTGAGGCCAGGGTCCAGCCATCAAATCCCCTGAGAGTCAGGGCCTCCACTGCCCCTCAGGAACCTGGGATGAGTTTCCTTCCTGACACCTGGGAGTTGAATGTGTGAGAGTGGAGTGAGAATTGTGGTTTGTTACTGTAGAACTGTTTACCACAAATCTATGCTTGAACAGTTCCAAACTGTACATATTGTTTGGAGCTTCCATTCTCAGTGAGTTTCTTATGTCTATGAGGAATTTCATATCTTGCAGTCTCCTGTAAATAAAGAATAAATTCCACCAAAAAAATAAGGTTAATTTGTTTAGAATTCAGCCATGACACCTGTGTCTGGGATAAACAACACGTAGTTTGGACCTCATCTGGAACCTGGGACTTGGGTTAAAATTTAAGTCAGTGCTTCCTTGTCGGAATGTCTCTGGGTGTTATGTGTGGCTATTTCAGAAAAAAGGGGGAGCCAAATTGAACAATGAGGAAATCACAAAATAATGAAGGGACCCTCCTGGAGGTGTGTCTGCTCAGATGTGGTGAATTCCTGTCCATGGTAATTCATCTCCCAGCTCAGGGTGGCTTTTCCCGTTGCACATTGGTCCATACAGTGAAGGGGCTTCAGGTTCCAGGGGTACCCATCATGTACAGACACAGTGACGGCACGGCCAAGGGCCACATGCAGATGTGAGTAGGGACTCAAGAGGAAGCAGATGGTGCTTCTGAAATGAGCTGCTGATTAAGCAGAAAAGCCCAGCATGTCCTCCTGCCTCCCAATTAGAACCATGTCACGTGTCCTCATGGACACAGACCCTGATGGTGAAAACAAGACAGAATCCATAAGAGTGACCAGGTTTCTATCAGTGATCTGCATCAAGACCTTACATAATTAAATTTCTGAAACTTAAACTTAATTGCTCCACAATTGTTACCAGCAACTTCACCTAAACTTCATCAGATCTGGTCCTGATGGAGATTCTTTCAGATCACAATGTTTGCAGCTGGATTGACAACAGAGTCTAGAGAATAAACACTACAAATGAGGCTATACAGCTGCTAAATGTCCAGGACCAAACTCCCCAAAGAAACATGGCCTGGGAGCTCTGTCTGTGACTCTATAGTTTGGGCTTCCAGTTCCAAGGAACCCACACAGATACTCCTCTCTCCCCCACTGGTCCACTGGCTCCAGACTCACACTCTGGTCTTAGTTTATCCTCTGATCACTTTCTAGGGGAAATAGTGTCCGATGGAATTTCTTGTCTCCTGAACATGAACCTCCTGCTCTTTTACTTCTTTTTTGGATTTGAGAGTTGCTTTCTCTTGGTGACTGTCAAAGGCATCTCTCATTTTAAAGCTCTTCTTTTTCTTTTTATGAAACTTTCTCTTCTGGAGCCTCTGGGTCCACTGGGGAGAGCACTGGCCGAGATGTGTTGAGCAACACTTCACACATTGGGCATGTCACACTCTGGGACTATGTCCTTTATGTCATAATCCAACCACAAAGCTCCCTATATAGGAGAAGGATATGCAAATAGGGCCCCTTCTGCTCATAAAAGCAGCCCAGCCATGACCACATAGCTCTGGGATGCCTAAGTGTTCCCATTCCCTGATCAGGACTGAACACAGACAACTGATCATGGGGTTTGAGTTAAGCTGGGTTTTCCTTGTTGCCATTTTAAGAGGTAATCTATAGAAAAGGAGAAACACAGTATGTGAGTGAACATGAGTTAGAGAAAGAGTTGATATGTGAGAGTTTCCTGACCAGAATGTCTTTGTGTTTGCAGGTGTCCAGTGTGAGGCGCAGCTCATGGAGTCTGGGGGAAGCTTGGTGCAGCCTGGAGGGTCGCTGAGCCTCTCCTGCAAAGGCTCAGGATTCACCTTCAGTAGCTATGGCATGCACTGGATCCGCCAGGCTCCAGGGAAAGGACTTGAGTGGGTGGCAGTTATATGGTATGATGGAAGTCAGAAATACTATGCAGACTCTGTGAAGGGCCATTTCACCATCTCCAGAGACAATGCCAAGAACATGTTGTATCTGGAAATGAACAACCTGAGAGCTGAGGACACGGCCCTGTATTACTGTGCTGCGAACACAGTGAGGGGAAGTCAGTGTGAGCCCATACAAAAACCTCCCTGCAGCAGAGTCTAAGACCAGCAGGGGGTGATCAGGACCCACAGATTCTGTGTTGCAGCCCCAGAAGCAGTTGGAGGTGGTGTTTATGGCTGTTTCCTCTGAGGGTTCTGGTTTTTTTTCTCCACATAACACTTTATCTAAGAGTCTTTCTAGACTTATGCCTCTGTGACTACCACTGATGGCTCTGTATTAGCAGTTTTATTATATTAGTAGGAACACTCTAACATGCAGCACAGGCAAAGTTTCATGTTTGTAGGTAGAGAAATGCAGAGTGTGAGTGTCCAATGTGGCTTGGATATACGTTGATCTTACTCTCACCTCCTCCTGGAACCAACTAGAAATCACAACTAAATTGGAGCTCCTGAATTACCAACTAAAGACTATCTGAAGAGGAAAGATTTAACCAAAGATCCATGAGAAGCCACCTGAAGTCTGGAGGGAAGGGGACTTTGGAAATGGGTTGGCTCCTCTTCTCTGGTTGGCAGACCACGTGATGGAGGGATAGCCCAGGTGCAGAGGTTCCCCTGAGAGATGTGAACAACAAGGTGGGAGTACAAGGATCATACCTCAACATAATAAAAGCTATATATGATAAACCCACAGCCAACATCATACTCAATGGGCAAAAACTAAAGCCATTCCCTCTTAAAACAGGAACAAGACAGGGATGCCCACTCTCACCACTCCTGTTTAACATTGTACTGGAAGTACTTGCCGTTGCAATTAGACAAGAAGAGGAAATAAAAGGCATCCAAATCGGAAAAGAAGAAGTAAAGTTATCCTTATTTGCAGATGACATGATATTGTACATAAAAAACCCAAAAGACTCCATCAAAAAACTAATAGACTTAATAAATGAATTTGGCAAGGTAGCTGGATACAAAATTAATGCCAGGAAATCGATGGCATTCCTGTACACCAACAATGAATTTACAGAAACAGAGACCAAAAAAGCAATCCCATTTACCATCGCACCAAGAAAATTAAGATACCTGGGAATAAATTTAACTAAGGAGGTAAAAGACCTATATACGGAAAACTACCCAACACTGAAAAAAGAAATAGAGGAAGATGTAAACAGATGGAAGAACATACCATGTTCATGGATTGGTAGAATCAACATCATCAAAATGTCCATACTTCCCAAAGCAATCTATAGGTTTAATGCACTCCCCATCAAAATACCAACGGCATATTTCACTGACCTAGAAAGAACTCTCCAAAAATTCATTTGGAACAATAAAAGACCTCGAATAGCATCAGCAATCCTGAGAAAGAAGAGTAAAGTAGGAGGGATCTCCATACCAGATTTCAAACTGTATTACAAAGCCACTGTGCTCAAAACAGCCTGGTACTGGCACAAGAACAGACATATAGATCAATGGAATAGAATAGAGAATCCAGATATCAACCCAAATCAATATGCTCAATTAATATTTGACAAAGGAGGCACGAGCATACAATGGAGTCAAGACAGTCTCTTCAGTAAATGGTGTTGGGAAAATTGGACAGATACTTGCAAAAGAATGAAACTAGAGCACCAACTTACTCCATACACAAAAATAAATTCGAAATGGTTACAGGACTTAAACATAAGACGGGAAACCATAAAAATACTAGAGGCATTCACAGGCAGCAAAATCTCAGATATATGCCAAAAGAACTTCTTCACTGATACTGCCCCTTGGGCAATGGAAGCTAAAGAGAAAATAAACAAATGGGACTATATCAAAATAAAAAATTTTTTCACAGCAAAAGAAACCATCAACAAAACAACAAGAAAGCCCACTGCATGGAAGAACATATTTGCAAACGATATTACTGATAAAGGTTTAATCTCCAATATCTACAAACAGCTTATTCAACTCAGTAAAAGGAAAATAAATGAGCCAATTAAAAAATGGGCAATGGAACTAAATAGAATCTTCTCAAAAGAAGACAGAAGGAAAGCCAAGAGGCACATGAAAAACTGTTCAAAGTCACTACTTATCCGAGAGATGCAAATCAAAACAACAATGCGATATCATCTCACACCTGTCAGAATGGCCAACATTAACAAATCAACAAACGACAAGTGTTGGCGAGGTTGTGGAGAAAAAGGAACCCTCGTGCACTGCTGGTGGGAATGCAGACTGGTACAACCACTGTGGAGAACAGTATGGAGTTTCCTCAAAAAACTGAAAATGGAACTCCCATTTGACCCAGTAATCCCACTACTAGGAATATATCCCAAGAAAATAGGAGCACCAATCAGAAAGGATATATGCACCCCTTTATTCATAGCAGCACAATTTACAATAGCTAGGATTTGGAAACAGCCTAGGTGCCCGTCAGCAGATGATTGGATCAGAAAACTATGGTACATCTACACAATGGAATACTATGCTGCCATAAAAAAGAAGGAATTTTCATCATTTGCAGCAACCTGGATGGAACTGGAGAATATCATGCTGAGTGAAATAAGCCAGTCAATGAAAGAGAAACACCATATGACTTCACTCATTTATGAATAATAAAGAACATTATAAACAGATGAACCATAAGTTAAATATAGCAACAGTAAAGCAACAAGCAGACTGTCTAATTACAACGGGGAGGGGAGGGAAATATGAGGGAAATAAGAGATTAACCAAAGGACTTGTACACATGCATATAAGTATAACCAATGGACACAAAACTCTGGGGAGGGAGGGAATGGTTTTTTTTTTTTTGGGGGGGGGGGTCAATGGTAATATATGTACACAGATAATAATTTAATAAAAATAAAAAAAGAAAACAAAGCACAGAATTAAAAAAAATATATAAAACTGACCCCAAAATGGAAGCAGACAAAAAAAAAAAGCTAGAGAAGAAAGACATGGTGGTGGCAGTTATGGACTTGTCATCATGCTCAGAGCACCTCTAGCAGGTGACACCATGAGGTGGAGATAGAGGTACCTTAGGATGAATGTGCAAGCTGAGAATGGACCCCACATCTGACACCTATCCATACTTATTTTTTTTTTAATTTGGAGGGAGATCATCTCTGGAGGCCACCTGTGATGAGCATGGGGTTCCAGTCCCCAAAAAGACTCCCAGTTCAGGGTTGCATCAATGGGAAGCCAAGTCCCTGTAACTTCTAGCTGTAAATATCAGTAGGGAGTGTTGCTGAGTGATAAGGAAGCTGCTAGAATCACAGGTGTTCCTATGACAGAAACAGGTCAGAAACTCACAGGGTCCCACTTCTTCTGAGCCCAGTGCCAATGGGCCCAGACTCATATTTTCTGGCACTGGGGCTGGAACTTTGGGGTAGCTTTCTTACAGACTATGGTGCTCACAGGAGTCATTGTTCCTGTGCTGGGACATCCTTCTTCTCAGGGATGACTGTCATAATATCTGTGGCCCCATTAGCCTGGAGCACACTGTTAACCCCATCCTGGGCATTCCCTGAGACCTGCCCTATTCAATTTTCAGCCCCAACCAATATGTTTGCAGAATCCTTTCCATATGAATGGCTGGTTCTGGCTCAGATTTCAAACTTTGCTAAAATCTCTCAAACAAGCTGCACCTGATGACAGCATGCCCCACACTTATTCATAAAAGGGCCAAGACAGGGCACTAGCACCAGCCTGCCTTGCTTCATACCAGAGTCTCTCACGAGGCTTTCTAAACCAAATACAAATAGAAAATAGCAGCTTTCTGCAGTTCCCTTTGTAGCTCTTGCCATGTGGCCCCGGGAAGTGGATGGCATGGCTGGACTTCTCAGAGCCAGCTCACCCAGTGGACAGTTTCAGACCATACTGGATTATATCTACACATCCACAAGCAACACACTCAAGAAGCAGACTCTCTGAACACCAAAGCCACATTAAAGCAAGTCTTGTTCCATATGGGTGTCTCCTGCACAGCAGCTCTCTCACTGTGGCCACAGCTGGTCCTCACAGCCTAGAGGACAATCCCTCTGAGTGACACCAACAGTAATCAAGGTTCAACTCCAAGGCTGTGCACACAGTCCACAATGGGGTACAACTAAAGTGTCCACTACTTCAGGTGAATGGGGAGGCTGAGCCTTTGAGACCTAGAAGACACCTATTACACAAGGCTACTCTATCAATTCAAGGAACTTAGCAGCTCTACCCAATACATAGAAACAAACACATGGAAATAGCCAAAATGGGGCGATAAGGAAACATTTTAAAATGGAAAGACATGGAAGCAGAAAACTACTGGGTACAGAGTTCAAATCATGTTTATAAGGTTAAACAAGGATCTTTATCAGATTTTCAAGAATCTTAGTGAGAATGTCAATGATATGAAAAAGGAAGAGTCAGAAATTAGGGATATATTAACTGGAAAAAAATATGGATATTCAATGGTAGAGGATTTCAATAAACAAATAAACAACTTGGAATATGAGGAAGCAAAAAACACCCAATTAAAAGAGCAAAAATAAAAAAAAAATAAAAAATATGAAGATGGTGTAAGGAGCCCCTGGGATATCTTCAAGGGTACTAACATTTGCATTATGTGTGAACCAAAAGGGTTAGAGAGTAAGATATTGAAAACCTATTTGAAGAAATAATGACAGAATATATTTCCTATATAGTGATAGAAATAGATTTACAAGTATGCAAGCCCAGGGAATACCAAACCAGAGGAACTCGGAGGCCCACACTAAGACCATCATATTAAAATTCCAAGGGTTAAAGCTCTCATTTAAAATGAGAGTCATATAAATAACTTCCCAAACAAGAAAAAAAAATTAATGGAGTTCACCTCTAGCAAACCAGTTTTATAGGGAATGTTGAATGGTATTCAAGAAGAAGAAGAAGAAGAAGAAGAAGAAAAAGGAAGAGAAGGAGGAGGAGGAGGAGGAGGAGAGCGAGAGATAAAAATATGAGCAATGAGATGGCAACGAATGCATATCTATCAACAATTGAATCTAAAACTCAAAATAATGAACAAGAAACTAACAAGATAACTGGTGAATAAAATAGAATCACAGGCATGGATTCCTCAGGGAACCTCTCTGGATTCCTGATCTGAACTTACCTCTGAAGTCTCTGAGTTAGATAAATTTATTGTATAAAGTAGCAACTTTCTCACAGGGACAAGCCACAGAGCCTGCCCCTCAGACACTCGTGTGCCCAAACAACAAATATCAAATGTTCTGACCCAAGTCACCTGTTCTAACCAGAGGCTCTGCTGACTCAACAGTGAAGCTCAGCCCCACACCGCTCAAGTCGTGTCCACAGGAGGACATGTGTGCTGAACATCTTCCTCCAGAGGAGTGTGTCCCCAAAGCTAAAGAAGAAAGACCCCAGTGGTGAGGCCACTCATTTGTAATCTCTCATAGCACCAATAGCAGGATGACACCATGGGGAAGTAGAGGGGCCCACTGTACCTTGCAATGGATGTGCAGACCAACGATGCCCTCACACAGAGGGACCTTGAAAAGGTTTATCACTTCATGGAAGTATCTGTTGGGAGCAGGGCAGGCTTTTCAGCAAGTAAGTCATGATGGGGTCCCCCAGGTAAGGAAACTCACTCATGTTTTTATTTTGGGTCAGTGGTGGGGCCTGGGAGGATCCTGCTCACAGGAGGGAGGGGCTCATGTGAGTTTAAAGTCCCTCTCTCGGGGAAATCTCGCCATCTTGGAAGGGAGGAGGTTCGAGTGTCGGAGGCCTGATTATCCCCAGCCCCAAGGAACACCAAATGAACATAGTCGGCGCGAACCCTTGATCTCAGAGGAGCTCAGATTTCGCAGCGATCCGGTGGGTGAGTTCCCCTCGGACTGGTAGTTCTGACCGAGTTCCACTCGGCGCAGCAACACCCCCACCCCCCTGAGCACCAGCGCGCGCGCGGCGCACAGAGGCTGAGGGACTGGTCGTGGATTTACTTCTCAGCTGGAGGTGCGCCTGTCTGTGGACAGGGCTCCTAAGACTAGGGATATCTAAGGAGCAGCACAGCTGGATCTGAGTCCAAGAAGTAGCCGCAGAATTACAGGGGAGTGCAGCCAGCTCCGGACCGCCCCACCCCCAGCCATCAAAGACACAGAGAAGAGGAAAAAGATAGAAAGGCTTTAGAGTCCTGGAAGTCATCCAGAAACACTGCCACCCAGAGGCTAAAGCACATAGGGTCTCTAGATTGGCTTAAAAATCAGGTCTTGTAATCAACACGGAGGAACGGTGAAACACAGTGAACTGCCACTACCGCCCAGACTGGGAACAGGCGTGCGAGACATAGCAACACAGAAAGTGAATGACCTTCATTACTGCAAATTTTGTTTAATTTTTAATTTTCAATTTTTATTTTTTTAACTGTTGAATTTTTGTTTTTTACCTACTTTAATTGCAAAGTTTACTCAAGAAATTTTTTTCATCTGCCATCACTAGATTTTACCTTTTTAATTAATTCATTTTTATAGGTAATCAACATTATTACTACTACTATTTTACCTTTTTTATCTTTTTTATCTTATTTTCTTTTGTTTATTTTTATTACTACTTTTTAAGTGTCATATTATAATCCTTTTTTTTGCTTTCTATTTTTTTTTTTTCCTTTTTCCTCTATTTCCTTTTTTCTCTATTTCCTCCTGCGGGATTACTATTCTAAAAACTATTCATACCTTGCCTTCTCCAACGCTCTATTCTATCTCAAACCTACCTTTATGACATCTCTCTATTCCTAACCCTTTACCTTTGGTGTCCTGCTTATCTTAACCCTTTACTGCTATAGATTTTCCTTACTCTTTCTGTTTACCCTCTCCAAAATTTTCACCTGTCCTGTGTATATATAATTCCCAACCCCCTGCTCCAATCCCATTCACACCTACCTTGCCACTGCCCCCCCACCAAAAAAAAAAAAAAGCCTTCTCTCTACCCCTTTGTTGTTGTATGTTGAATGCTAACTATATCAAAGGTTTATGCTTTTTTTTGTGTGTGTAAGATTGGTTTGCTTATTCTTTTTATTGGATTGTATGTTCTTGTTATCTGGGTTCTAGACACCTTTATTGGAGGATATTAATATTGCAAACACATTTCTGTCCAGTGCCTTGTGTGTTGTACCTGGTTGTGTTGTATTTTGTCCCTTTAAATCAAAGCAGGAGGGAGAGAACTACGTTACCAGGCACCCTATAAAGAGAGAGCATGGGGAGACTAAGAAACAACCCGCCTGTGAAAGAAAATCAACCATCACCAGAAAATGAAGTAAACGAGTTAGAGGCAAGCAACCTACCAGAGCAAGAATTCAGAGTAATGATCATAAGTTGGCTAAAAAGAATGGAAGACAAATTTGACAATATGAATAAGACCCAAGAGGAAATGAAGAAGACCCAAGAGGAAATGAAGGTGACCCAAGAGGAAATGAAGGTGACCCAAGAAGAAATGAAAAATGACATCGCTACTATGAAGAACTCAATAGAAAGCATCAAGAGTAGACTAGATGAAGCAGAAGACCGCTTCAGTGAGCTAGAAGACAAAATGGAAAAAAATACCCAATTAAAGCAGTTGCTAGAAAAAAAAATTAAAAAACAGGAGGAGAGCCTAAGGGAGCTTTGGGACAATACAAAACAAAACAATATTAGAATAATAGGGGTTCCAGAAGGAAAGGAAACTGAGCAAGATATGGAAAAAGTATTTCAAGAAATAATGACAGAAAACTTTCCTGAGATAGAGAAGAAAAAACCAACACAAATCCAAGATGCTCGAACGGTCCCCAACAAAATGAACCCCCAAAGATCAACACCCAGACACATTATAATTAAACTGGCAAAAAACATCGACAAAACCAGAATCTTAAAAGCAGCCAGAGAGAGACAGAAAGTTACATATAAAGGAAACCCCATCAGACTAGCAACTGATTTCTCAACAGAAACTCATCAGGCCAGAAGGGAATGGGATGACATATACAAAGTCATGCAAAGGAAGGGTCTGAACCCAAGAATACTGTACCCCGCAAGGCTGTCAATCAAAATTGAAGGTGTAACCAGGAGCTTCACCGACAAAAACAGACTAAAGGAATTTATCTCCAACAAACCAGCAATGCAAGAAATGCTAAAGGGTTTACTGTAATAATAAAGAAATAGGAAGTGAAGAAGGAACACAGGGGGATAGAATAAAAATGGCATCAAATACCTACCTTTCAATAATTACTTTAAATGTAAATGGTTTAAATGCTCCAATTAAAAGACATAGGGTAACAGAATGGATAAGAAAGCAAAACCCATTCATCTGCTGTCTACAAGAAACCCACCTCAGAAAAACAGACGCCCACAGACTGAAGGTGAAAGGATGGAAAAAGATTTTCCAGGCAAACGGAAACAAAAAAAAAAGCTGGGGTAGCAATACTTATATCTGACAAACTAGATCTCAAAGTGAAGGACATAACAAGAGATAAGGAAGGCCACTTCATAATACTAAAGGGTGTAATCCAACAAAAAGAAATAACCCTGGTAAACATATATGCACCCAATTTGGGAGCACCCAAATACATAAAGAAACTGCTGGAGGACATTAAGGGACAGATTAATAGCAATGCTATCATAGTAGGAGATTTTAATACTCCATTGTCACCTCTGGACAAATCATCTAAACAAAAAATCAGTAAATATACGTCAATTCTAAATGACGTATTAGACCAGATGGAATTAATTGACATCTTCAGAACATTTCATCCCAAAGCCACAGAATATACATTCTTCTCAAGTGCACACGGGTCATTCTCAAAGATAGACCACATATTGGGACATAGGCAAAGTCTCTTCAAATTCAAGAAGATAGAAATCTTATCAAGCATTTTCTCAGATCACAGTGCCATAAAATTGGAAATCAACTACAATAATAATAAGCCAAAGAAATTAAACACATGGAGACTAAATAGCATGCTATTGAACAAAGAATGGGTTACCAGAGAAATCAAGGAAGAAATCAAAAACATCATGGCAACTAATGACAATGAAAACACAACAATCAAAAATCTATGGGACACAGCAAAAGCTGTTTTGAGAGGGAAGTTCATATCCCTACAAGCCTATTGCAAAAAACAAGAAAGAATGGTAACAAATTATCTTACCCTACAACTCAAACAGTTTGAAAAAGAACAGCAAGAAAGGCCCACTGTAAGCAGAAGGAAGGAAATAATAAAAATCAGAGCGGAGATTAATGACATAGAGACCAAAGACACAATACATAAGATCAACAAAACCAAGAGCTGGTTCTTTGAAAGGATTAACAAGATTGATGAGCCTCTAGCCAGGCTAACCAAGAAACAAAGAGAGAGGACCCAAATAAACAAAATTAGAAATGAAAGAGGTGAAATAACAACAGACCCCGCCGAAATACAAAGGATTGTTACAAAATACTATGAACAACTATATTCCAACAAACAGGACAACCTGGAGGAAATGGACATATTCCTAGAAAAATACAACCTTCCAAAACTCAATCAGGAAGAATCTAAAAATCTCAATAGACCAGTAACTTGGGAAGAAATTGAAGCAGTCATCAAAAAGCTTCCAGCAAACAAAAGCCCAGGGCCAGATGGCTTCACAGGAGAGTTTTACCAAACATTCAAGGAAGAACTAAAACCTATCCTCCTCAGACTTTTCCAAAAAATTCAAGAGGAAGGAACACTGCCAAACTCCTTTTATGAAGCCAGCATCACCCTAATACCAAAACCAGATAAAGACAACTCAATGAAAGAGAATTACAGGCCAATATCCCTCATGAACATAGATGCCAAAATCCTCAACAAAATTCTAGCAAATCGGCTCCAGCAGTACATCAGGAAGATCATACACCATGACCAAGTAGGTTTTATACCAGGAATGCAAGGATGGTACAATATTCGCAAATCAATAAACGTGATACATCACATAAACAAATTGAGAGATAAAAATCATATGGTCATATCTATCGATGCAGAAAAGGCATTTGATAAAATCCAACACCCTTTCCTGATAAAAACTCTCAACAAGGTGGGAGTACAAGGATCATACCTCAACATAATAAAAGCTATATATGATAAACCCACAGCCAACATCATGCTCAATGGGCAAAAACTAAAACCATTCCCTCTAAGAACAGGAACAAGACAGGGATGCCCACTCTCACCACTCCTCTTTGACATAGTACTGGAAGTACTCGCCATCGCAATTAGACAAGAAGAGGAAATAAAAGGCATCAAAATCGGAAAAGAAGAAGTAAAGCTGTCACTATTTGCAGATGACATGATATTGTACATAAAAAACCCAAGAGACTCCATCAAAAAGCTAATAGACTTAATAAACGAATTTGGCAATGTAGCAGGATACAAAATAAATGCCAAGAAATCAATGGCATTTCTCTACACCAATAGTGAACTTACAGAAACAGAGACTAAAAAAGCAATCCCGTTTACCATCGCACCAAAAAAATTAAGATACCTAGGAATAAACTTAACCAAGGAGGTAAAAGACCTATATGCAGAAAACTACAGGACACTGAAAAAAGAAATAGAGAAAGATGTAAACAGATGGAAGAACATACCATGTTCATGGATTGGTAGAATCAACATCATCAAAATGTCCATACTTCCCAAAGCAATATATAAGTTCAATGCACTCCCCATGAAAATACCATGGGCATACTTCACAGACCTAGAAACAACTCTCCAAAAATTCATTTGGAACAATAAAAGACCCCGAATAGCCTCAGCAATCTTAAGAAATAAGAGTAAAGTAGGAGGAATCTCAATACCAGATTTCAAGCTGTATTACAAAGCAACTGTTCTCAAAACAGCCTGGTACTGGCACAAGAACAGACATATTGATCAATGGAATAGATTAGAGAATCCAGACATCAACCCAAATCAATATGCTCAATTAATATTTGACAAAGGAGGCACGAACATACAATGGAGTCAAGACAGTCTTTTCAATAAATGGTGTTGGGAAAATTGGACACATACATGCAAAAGATTGAAACTAGATCACCAACTTACACCATACACAAAAATAAACTCAAAATGGATACAGGACTTAAACATAAGACGGGAAACCATAAAAATACTAGAGGCATCCACAGGCAGCAAAATCTCAGACATATGCCTAAAGAACTTCTTCACTGATACTAACCCTAGGGCAATGGAAGCTAAAGAGAAAATAAACAAATGGGACTACATCAAAATAAAAAGCTTTTTTACGTCAAAAGAAACCATCAACAAAACAACAAGAAAACCCACTGTATGGGAGAACATATTTGCAAACGATATCACTGATAAAGGTTTAATCTCCAACATCTACAGACAGCTTATACAACTCAATAAAAGGAAAATGAATGAGCCAATTAAAAAATGGGCAATGGACCTAAATAGAATCCTCTCAAAAGAAGACAGAAGGAAGGCCAAGAGGCACATGAAAACATGCTCCAAGTCACTAATTATCCGAGAGATGCAGGTCAAAACAACAATGCGGTACCATCTCACACCTGTCAGAATGGCCAACATCAACAAAACAACAAACAACAAATGTTGGCGAGGTTGTGGAGAAAAAGGAACCCTCGTGCACTGCTGGTGGGATTGTAGGTTGGTGCAACCACTGTGGAAAACAGTATGGAGCTTCCTCAAAAAACTGAAAATGGAACTCCCATTTGACCCAGTAATCCCACTACTAGGAATATACCCCAAGAAACTAGAAAGACCAATCAGAAAGGATATATGCACCCCTATGTTCATAGCAGCACAATTTACAATAGCTAGGACTTGGAAACAGCCTAGGTGCCCGTCAGCAGATGAATGGATCAGAAATCTATGGTACATCTACACCATGGAATACTATGCTGCCATAAAAAGGAAGGAATTCTCATCATTTGCAGTAACTTGGATGGAATTGGAGAGCATCATGCTGAGTGAAATAAGCCAGTCAATGAAAGAGAAACACTACATGACCTCACTCATTTATGGATATTAAAGATCATTATAAACGAATGAACAGAAAGATTGATATAGTGACAGTAAAACAACAGGCAGTCTGTCAAATGACAGCGGGGGGGGGGGTAGGGAGATCTGGGGGAGATAAGAGATCAACCAAAGGACTGGTATGCTTGCATATAAGAATAGCCAATGGACACAAAACTCTGGGGAGGGAGGGCATATATTGGGGGGGGGCAATGATAAGCTATGTATACAGATAATACCTTAATAAAAAAAAAAAAGAAAAAAAAATAAAGTCCCTCTCTCTTCAGTTTCCCAGGTGGGCAGGCAAGAGACAGGGATGAACCTTAACATGTCAGCATCAAAGATAAAAAATAGAGTCTGATTGCTTATTTCACTGACACCTATAAAATCTGAGTGAACAAAGGAGCTACCCACCACTATGGGTAGAAAACAGTTCTAGATATTCAAACAGGAGAATAATGAGCACCTGTGAGCACTGATAAGAAACAATAAAAGGATTACCCAGAGGCCTTAGGTCAACATCAAGGACAAACCTAATTCTGCAAGGTCAATAGCTTATTCTGAAGGACATGTCTCAGCTTTCTGCTTCCAAAGACCAGGAGCTCCATCAGGATGACTACGTTCCTCAGGTGGGGGAACTCTATGGGAGAAGCCATCCAACTGGGTAGGGTCATGATTGGATCCTTTAGCTGCTGCAATGGACACAATGCAAGTGTTCCTCAAATATTCACACATTGGAACGTAATGCCCAGAAGATGACATTTGGAGGTGGGACCTCAGGACCTACTTAGGGCTCAAGGGTGGAGTTCTCATGAGTGAGATCAGTGCCCTTAAAAAAGAGGGCTGGGGAAGCTCCCTTGGTCCATCCAGAGATTACAGAGAAAAATCAGCCACGAGGATGCGGGCCCTCACCAGAAACACAACCACCAGGATCCAGTCTTAGATTTCCCAGTGAAACCCCCACTCTTTAGACTGTGTCACAGACCCAGAAACAATGAAGAGTGTGGTGTCAGATGACCATAAGGAAGGACCCTGGAGTTTACTGCCACATTGGTTGTTCAAAGTACACCCTTCATTATTCCCCATGATGGACAAGAACAGCATTTCTCTGATGTTTCCTTCAACAGACAGAGTCTCCTGGAGGAAGGTCAGGGAGACTCTGACACAGCTGTGGTGGAAAGGCTGCGTTAGAGCTGGGGGGAGGCATGAGCCCTCTCAGTACCTCCCACATCAGCACAGAGCAAGGTGGAGGGTCACTGGAGGAGAAATCGGTAAATGCCTGGTCCTCCCAGTCACCAAGTAACAGGGAGACGGCTGATGACCTCCTGCCACCCTGGACACCAAGGCCACGTGGGAGGGCCTTTGGCCAAGGGGTTTTAAGGGTGCACTTAGGTTTGATCATTTAACTTAAGGATGTCATTCTCACAACTTTCCAGAGATTGTCTGTAATAATGACAGTTGGTACTTGAATCCTAGTGGCTCCCTACAGAGCACTGAATAATAATTTATGTGATGTAGCCCACAGAGGAATCACTTGCTGTAAAAGTTGGTCAGCCATTGGGGGAGGCATTGAAGATACTGAGCCCAGAGAGTGTCTAGGGCAGATAAAAGGTTTTAAATGTGCATGCTCCTTTCTCTCTCTCTCTCTTTCTCTGCTGTGATGGACCTGAAGCCACAGAAGGGCATGGGCAGAGGTTATGTCTGCAAAGCACAGAAGAACAGACTTACAGGACCCCAGCCCTGGGAGATGGAGGTAGGAAGGAAGCTCTCTGGGTATCGACACTTGGACAAGGACACAGGAAGAATTTACTCTGAACTGGAAAATCCTGGCCCTGTGGGTCGGACATGATTATAAATTATCTAGGATATAATGGTGGTGGTATTAACAATACCCACACTGCAGCACACAGACTAGCCACTCCACATGAACATGTCAGAGCTCACAGGAGGTGCCTGTCCCTCTGAGGACAGTGGGGAATGTCCCCCAAGGACTTAACTCCTTTGTCTCTAAGAGGAGGAGCCATGCAAATAGGGAGTTATTTCTGCTAATATAAGCCTGACCCAGCCCCTGTGCTTGCACCTCTGGGAGAGCAGCCTCAGCCCCGGGACCTGAGATCTCCATTCCTTCTAGGCTTTAACCCAGAGGCAGCACCATGATGTGTGGGCTGAGCTGGGCTCTCGCTTTGATGCTCTTACATGGTAACTTTGTGGAGAAGCTGGCCTTGTGAGTGTGCGTGTGTGTGTGCGCGTGCGTGCCTGCTCCTAATGACAACTCTCCTGTCTGCAGGTGTCCATTGTGAAGTGCAGCTGGTGCAGTCTGGGGGAGGCGTGGTGCAGCCTGGGGGGTCTCTGAGACTCTCCTGCAAAGGCTCAGGGTACACATTCAGTGACTATTACATAAACTGGATCCGGCAGACCCCAGGAAAGGGATTGGAGTGGGTAGGTTTCATAAGAAACAAAGCCAATGGTCACACCACGGAATACGCTGCATCTGTGAAAGGCAGATTCACCATCTCCAGAGATGATTCCAAAAGTACTGCCTACCTGCAAATGAGCAGCCTGAGAGCCGAGGAAACAGCCATGTATTTCTGTGCAAGAGACACAGTGAGGGGAAGTCAGTGTGAGCCCAGACACAAACCTCCCTGCAGAAAATGCTGTGTCCACTAGGGGGAGCTCAGGGTCCCTGAACACAAGGACCATGCCAGTAGCAAATGCAGTTTGAAGTTTGGGCTGGTTTCCTTTGTGGTTTCCTCTTCATGTCACAGTTTCCTTCAGGTAACCTCTCTGGATTCCTGACTCTGCACTTACCTCTGAAATCAATGAGTTAGAAAGGGAGACAACTTTGTCATGTGGACAAAAGGCAGAGAGCCTCTTTCAGATACTCTTGTGCCAAGTACCAGTTATTGATCAAATGTCCTGACCCAAGTCACCTAAATACAACCAGAGAACCTGGTGATTCAACAGACCAGCTCAACCCCACACAGCTCAGAGTCCCAATAAGCCAGGAGCCAGACAGGATTGTGTAGGACAGTGGGCACCAGAGGAGTGAGACCCCAAAGTTAGAGAAGAAATATTGCACATGGTGAAAGTCATTGACTTGTCATCATGCTCATAGGTAGGTGACATCAGTCAAAGGCAGAGGGACCTCCACCAGCTTGATACAGATGTCCAGGCTAATGACAAACACACACACCAAGGGACATGGAATGCTTGCTAAGTACATAGTTGAAGTCTCTGGGAGACCAGGAAAGTCAGACTTGCTTTCATGGAGACAGGAAAGGAGACTGGCTTAGGGCTCTTATGCTGTCTGGGTGGTGGGGGAGGGGGAGGAATTCTGTTTCCAGGGGCTTGTGTGGTATCAATCTCCCAATGACATCTGAATTCAAAACCATATTTCTTATCTGATTTCTGCTGTTAGGCAGATGGAGAAGAAGGAAGAATAAGCCATTAATTGCCAGCAGCAAACAAATAATAAGGTAGAGTATGGCTATCTATTTTATTGAAAATGTGCAAAAATTGAGATAAAGTGTCAATATGTGTGTTCAAAAACCAGTTCTACAGATAATGGGAAGAAGAATTATAAATAACCAGGAAAAAACCAAGATGGCAGCATAGGTAAATGCCTAACTGCAGCCTCACTCAACAATTTCAAAAACTACAACTAAAATATAAAGTGGGCATTATTCAGAACTACAGGAAAGCTAACTGACTGGAAATTCTACAACTAGAAGGAAAGAGAAAACCAGAAGGAAAATCAGAGGAGCTGTAAAAGCCTAAACTGGAATCAGCCCTGGGACACCAAGCCGGAGAAAAGCCCAGAGGAAACTTCACCTCCTACTGAAAGGGCGAGGCTGGAGCTCTGCCTCCTTGTGGGGCAGGAGGGAGCTATCCTCCATTTTGTGGCCAGACCCTAGCCCTAACCCAACCAATCAGGGTCCATATCCCCTAGCCCTAACCCAACCAATCAGGGTCATATTGCCCCCCCCCCCCCCCCCCCCGTATAAAACCCATTGAGATGTTACATTCTTTCTCTTTTCCACCATGCTGATGGGGTGAGTGGAATGGAGCCCATGCTAGCATGGAAAAGGTTCTTTTGTTTATTGCATGGGACTCGGCTCCCTGGTCGTCCTTGGGGATCACGAAGTCTGGGCATAACACTACCCACGGAACCCTGGCCAGTTCCCGCCACCTCCCACCCATGCGGAATCATTCCATTCCCCAGTGACCAATCAGCACTCCGCATGCCTCCACACCAGCCAATAGAAGCAAACACACGTTGCTGGGACCAACTTCTGCTACTAGCCCTCAGGGGCACCAGGTTCGAGCCGTGGGTGTGGCTAGAGGTTCAGCCAGCCCTTCCCCCCCTCCCCACTCCGTGCAGCTCGGTGCCTCCTAATTGGCCAGGATCTGCAGTGACTGGACGCCCATTGGCTGCCATCGCCCGCTGCCCCAAGGGGCGGGGAAGCCAAGAGCTGAATGCCACAGGGTTTCGGAGAGTGGGCAGTGGGTTCCTGTTCTGAGGCTTCCATGCTGGGCACCCCGCACTCCTGGCTTCTTCTCAGGGAAAAAAATAAAAAAAAATGGAAGGCCTTCCCAATGCTGCTGCTTTTGCAACTAAACTTAAAAATAATCTCATCCAGTACCATAGCATTGAAGATGATAAATGGCTTGTTGCAAAGAAAACAAGAGATGTCACAATTTGGAGAAAACCTTCAGAAGAATTTAATGGATAGCTAATTGCTGTGTGATGCGTTATACTACTGCTGGTCAGCTTTGGATTATCATTTCCCCCAAGAGAGTTTATTGATTTCTCCTACACTGTGGACTACAGCGGAGGGCTTTTATCCTGTGGGATCAGCCTTGACTGGAGTGAGAAGAGAGCAGAATATGTTCGTGGATATAAGCATCCCTGCGGTTGTTTTTGTGTTCCACCTAAAGACAATACAAACCAGAGTATTTTAACAGGCTATATTCAGATGGATCTGCGTGGGATGATTCCTCAGTCTGCAGTAGATACAGCCATGGCAAGCACTTTAATCAACTGCTATGGTGATTTACAAAAAGCCTTATGAAAGGCATAAGACCTTTAAACTTGTAGTACTATGACCCCCTGAATCAACTCCTTTCAGCTCCATGGCCTGAAAAAATCATCACCCTTTTCTCTCATCTTTATAGCTTGTGGGAGAATTTGAGATATTTTTGTGTTATTTTATTCCTAAAGTAAATAGCTATCTAGGAGAGGCCATTGTAGTTTTCTGAAATAGTTATTTGCGCTTTGTTTGGTATGGCAGTCTGTGTGTCTAGGAATGGAGAACATGACAGAAATCCACCTGGAAGTAGATAACAGGTCTTTGAGTCAAACTCTTAAGATAATGAATAGTGCCTCAATATGAATTTTTGGCTGCTTGGGATTTAGAGAGAGCACAAGCTTCATGCTGTTAGGTTAAAATAATCTGTTTTAGAGCTTTATGACATTTTGTAAAAGTTTTAATTTTCAATATTAGTGCTTTCGGTATGCTCTATGAGTTTGCCAATATCTTGGAGTAAAGAAAAGGCTCTTTATATTTTATAAATATGAACTTCATTGCCAACTGACTTACTCTGCTCCAAGTATTGAAAAGATCAGAAATAAATGGGTAAATGGGTAAATATTATAGTAACTATAGATTCAAATCAATGCAATTCAATTTTGATACCTAGATAGCATTATTTTGTGAATATCTTTAAAAATGTGATTGTTTTCTATGTGCATTTATTTTGGGAGTCTTAAAACATTTATGCATGAAAGAAGCAGTACAAAGACTGCCAGCTATGTGATGGGGACACATCATTGATTGAACAGTAGTATGAGTTTTGTTAAGTGGCTGGTGGTATCCTGTATTTAGCAACAGGGAATTATCTCTCTAGAAGGTCAGATTTAATGAATGTTCTGTACATGTTTCAGTTTTAAAAGTATCACTCAACTCAAAGTATTACTAACTACTTCATAAACAGTCATAATTGTGATGAAACTTTTGTCTGGAACTATAACAAATATTCAGAGATTTACCCAAATGCTAGATGAGTCAGTTTGTAATTAGAATGAACAATAATAATTGGTCCCTTGATTCTATGGCTACCTTAAAGGAACATTCTACATGATTTTAACATCCCAAATGAATCTGGCTTTTGAACTATCCACCTAGTTTACTCCTAAAATAAGAACTTGAGGCATCTCGATGTGTCCAGGCAAATTTTTGTATCCGTTTGTGTACGTGCACACATCTTGAAATTCATTTCATTATTCAATGTGAGTTCTTTCTGCATTATTATAATTTTATTTTCTTTGTGTGTATGGGGTTAATACAGGCAAATTTTTGTATGTATCGGTGTGTGTACCTGCACACATCTTCAAATCCAGTTTCAGTGTTCATTGTGAGCACTTTCTGCATTATTATCATTGTATTTCCTTTTTGTGTGTGAGTTAATAGGGGTCTGCTCTGGAAATGCATGCCAGAGAGGGTATAAAAAGCACAAGAGCATATGGTGGTTCAAGTACATGAAGGTTAGATCTGTGTTTTACTTTACTGTATTTTCCTGATTGTAAAGAAAGCATAAGTGATAGATCCTCAGACCCATTTTGATAAAATGAAAAAAGTTGAGCTGGTTTTTGTCTTTATATTTTTGCTATTAGCAATGATGTTTTAAAAAATAAATAAATAAAAAGAATTATAAGTAAGCAAATGAACATGAGGATGAGGATAGTGACAATGATGATGATGGTGGTGGTGAGGAAGGTGGTGATGGTGATGGAGGTGCTGATGGTGATTGTAGAATTAGATAGAAATCATGGTCCAATGTCTTTGTGGGAATTTGTACTTTATCCATAGTCACCAGTTTATTGAGGCCATGTGTCACCTTAGAGTTGGACCTTAGAGAAGACACCTGCTTTCTTTTCTTATAAATGTCATTGCACATGGACAACCACCTTGTCTCTAGGCAATGAGGAGAATGATTATAAGTAAACAATTGTTGTTGTTGTTGATGATGATGATGATGATGATGCTTATAATAATGATAATGATAAGACAATGAATGATGAGGGAAGGGGACTAGAGAACACTTCAAATAACGAGTGTTTATTTTTTAAATCACACACACATAAAAAGGACATTGACTACACACTGAGACATGGATTTCATCTAATGACATTTTGGCTCCTAATACAGACACACAACCTCCATGGTTCCTCCAGTGAGGGGTGTCCACCCTTCCAGGTATGAGTTGACAGATTTCATAAATGGAACCCCAATGAATTATGTAGACTGAATGTGAGAGTATTATCAGTAATGACCCCAAAGGTGTCCATGTACAGATACCCTGGACCTGGGAAGGTGTTACCTTCTAGAACAGAGACACTGTGGGATGTGCATGTGGGAACAGGAATCCCCTTCCCACCAGTTTGCAGTAACATGTTCCTTATTTCTCTAATCCCTGCCTGCATGACCTTTAATGTTTCTACTTCTCACAAATATCTGATTCTAATTATTCAAGTATTTCCTATGATGATACAAGCTGTCTCTATCATGCCCTGCATTTTCCTGTGGGCCTTCATTGGAGGAGACTTTAAACTTATATTTCTAGTAACTCTCTGTCCATGAAAATGAGACATATCTCTGTCATGTGACTCAAACCAGTCCAGCTTTTTTCCCTCACCCAGTTACACAGTCATGTACAGATTTACAGGTAATTTCCCAGAAACACCCCCTTCTAGTGCCAGAACCTGCTCCAGTCCCTGTGGCTGCTGTAGCCAATCAGCATGCACAGCAGAGGCTCAGCATTTGCTGGGGAATTCTTTGTAAATTTGCCCAAAACAGGACCCATTGAAGAAAATACTGATGAATTGAACTTTAATAAAAGTAAAAATAATTTGTCCCATCAAATATTCCCTCAAAGAAATTAAATGACCAGCTTAGTGAGAGACTATCTTTCTGAATCATGTTACTGATGGGAGAATGTATGCATTATACATTAAGGCGGTTGTATGTGGTGAGAGAGAGAGCCCAGCACCCTCTGACCACAGTGAGCATCCCTGGGGACAGGGCAAAGAGAGGCAGGGAGTGACGGGTTCCTTACAGTGTTGAAGTTCCCTTTCCTGTGAGAAAATATATGCTAGGAATTCTCCAATTACACTCACTCTGAACCTCAACATCACTTATAACACTAGACTGCTAAATCAGGTCACTGAACAGGCTGTCATGTCATTTTAAGATATGAAGGATTCTCTCTGTTTTTATTTCTGTTTTTTTCTCCAGGTAAAAACACAACTATTTCAGATGTGATTAGTTGGGGGTCTCTGCAATAAGCCATTGATTTGTTTAAGGGAAGAGTTTGCACAGTGTATTATAACACATTAAAAAGTTCCAACATCAAGAATCACGTTTTTCTGTGGTTGGAAATCCCTGACTAATATCAAAGTTACCTCATAAGTGAAGACATTGTGATAGAAAAAAAATGGCTGTGCTTTTGAAATTGTATACACCCAGATGAATGTAATTAGCATATAAAATGACAATGATAAATATTTGGTAATTGTAGGTATATGTAGATGTTAGATTTCAGAAGCTAAACAAACACTAATTCTTATGAAATTCGTTTGAAAGATGAATGAGAATTTACCAATATAATCTACTCATCTTCTGCCCAGGTGAGGTGGTTCTTGACAAAATTCCAATGAGGTTCATGACCCAGTGGCCCCCATTCTAAGAATAACCTGGTGAGAGAGGTCAAGGGAAGAGCTGCCCCAACATGGGCCCAATATGACAAGAGAATGCTACCACATTTCCTCTACTTACAGAAAAGGGCTTCCCCACATGCAAATTTCTCTTCCAGCTCCAGGGTAAATCCTCTCCTGGGCTGTGTAAGCTCTCAGCTCTCCCTCACATAGGGCTGAGGGCTCTCGCAAGGCAGATCTGTGGTCTAGAAGAAAATGGACAACCATCTGGGTCTTCTCTTGTGCCTAGAGACATACCCCCAAAGTGAGGGTTTCAGGGGTCAGACAGTGTCCATGGGATGACTGTGACTGCACATGAGTGACAGGAACTGATGCTCCTTGTCCCCAGGTGTCCTGTCCAGGTGCAGCTTCAGGAGCCAGGCCCAGGACTGGTGGAGTTCTCCCAGACTTTCTCCCTCACCTGCACTGCCTCTGGATTCTCTGTAACAGACGATGGTGTGCACTGGACCTGCCAGGCTCCAGGATTGGGACTAGAGTGGGATGAGGCTGTATTGATTGATGCTAGTACAAATTATAACCCAAAACTGATATTATAACCCACCTCAGCATGACCAGGGACAAGTCTGAGAGCCAAGTTTACTTAACACTGAACAGCATGAGAGCTTAGGACACAGCCATGTATTACTGTTCTAGAGACACACATTGAGGGAGCTCAGTGTGAGTCCTGACACAAACCTCCTTGAGGAGACAGAAGGGCTGGGCTGCAGTGGCGCTCAAGGCACTAGGGGGTGGTAAGGACCCATAGATTCTGTGTTCAGCCTCAGGAGCAGTTACAGGTGGTGTTTATGGCACCTCTGAGGGTGCTGGGCTTCCTCTCCATATAACTGTTTCTACAAAATACTCCCTAGTCCTATGGTCCTGTGACCACCACTGATGGCTTTGTGTTATAACAGTTTTACTAAATTAACAGGGACTTGCTCACGTGCACCACAGGAGGCATTTTTCATTTGGAGGAAGATAAATGCACAGGGATTGGTGGCCCTGGGGAAACCGTCAGCACACATCACACTCTGTCCATGAAATGTGGAATTTGTGTGATCCTCCCTGCATTACCGGAAGGCCCAGCAAGTCTGTGGCAGATGTCTTCCTCCAGAACTTTCCTTTTAGTAATGCCCTAGTCTCCCAGCAATGGCCCTGCTTTAGCATCACAGCAGAGATTAGCCATGGTCTCAGAGTCATTCACAGCTCTGTCTTCAGCCAAGTCCGTGGTGGATTTCAGGGAGCAGCGGCTAGGACCAGTTCCTTGTGCTCCTGGTGTTGGAGAAAAGGAGGGTGCATTGTCAGGACAACACACTTTATCAATCTTTATCAATTCCACACAAGATAGCATGGTTTTACTTTATTCTCTTGGATGGCATATGAAACAAATACGTGGTCTGCAAAGAACTGTAATATCCACACTGACCACGTTGCACTTCCCTTAGTACTGTAGGGTGTCCTGCTGGTTGAGTGTAGCCTCTCACAGGAGGAATTGTCAAATGGGGTGAGAATACTTTTTTTTTCTTTTGCCATTGGTTCCTATCCCTGCACACACAAAAAAAAAATCAGTGGAATAACTTTGTATGATTTTTTTAAAATCCCTTCCTTCTTTATAGTGAAAGCAGACATGTGTTTGACTGCTGATTCTCAAGTAGGAGCAGGTCCTGCCCACCACAGAGCAGACAGAGACCAGCCCAGGACTGCAGTTAATAGAGACAATTCTTTCCGTGTGGGGACCTTTAAATGCTATCCTGTCAGTTCATGTTGCTCAGATCTAGCTGTGGGATCCAGAATTAGGATGCCAGTTAGGCTGTCACAGCTCAGCTCCACATATGTGAAAGTGCTGCCTACTCCCTGTGAAGTTCAACAGTTGTGTTTATCAGCCCTCTTATTTGTTGCTTCATTTAGAATTTTGACCCTAACTTTGTAAATGGGTATAAATTTTAAAAAGCAATTGAAGTAATAACCAAGCCTCTCAGCAAAGAAAAGTCCATCACACATGAATTCAAGGGTGAATTCTATCCAAATTTCAAAGGGAAAAACAGTGTCTTCTCATTAAGTTCTTCTCAAACACATCCTCCAAGAATTAAAAAAGAAGGTAAAGCTCCAACCTAATTTATTGTGGTGACCACTGCCTTCATACCAAACCAAATAAGTACACAAACAAAAATGACTGGTCATATCCCTGATGACCATGAATCCTAAAACCATTCATGATACTTTATAATAAAATTCGAATATATAAATCTGCTGAACGGTGGAAAAACCAGTCCCTATGACACACACTGACCACCATGGGTCAGAAGCTCAATGCAGGAGCTGCCCCCTAACAGTCAGTGTGCTGGCACAGGGTGAGCTCCACCCAGTCAGAAACCTGGCTCATAGCTGGTGAGCACAGGGGCAGTGGTAGAAGCCTAAACCGGTTGCAGGTCTAAGCTGGCAGTAGGATATCCCCCACAGACTTTTAGACTGCAAGAGGCTACAGGCCAGCCTAAGGAACTGCCAGCGATACTGCAGGAATGCCGTACTCTAGGCCTCTGAATAAGATAAAACCTAACAATATCATGAAAATATGATTTATCATCATCAAGTTGGCTATTGTCCTAGAATACAAGGATGGTTCAACCTTTATAAAACAGTAAACTGTATACACAAAACCACCAAAGAAAGGAGAAAACTATATTGTCATAGAAAAAGATATAAAAAGGCCATTGAAAATGTTAAAATATCTTTATGATAAAATTTTTCAATATATTTTATATAGAAATGATGTACCTCAGCATAATACATGCTGCATTTCAATAGAAAACTGGTAACATTATCCTACTGAGAAACATTTCAACACAATTTTTCTCCCATCAGAACCAAGATCAAGGCACCACAGTGACACCTTCTATTTAACAAAACTGGAAGTACTTGTCAGAGTAATGCAGCAAGAAAAAAAATTTTAATCTATAAATCATAAAGCAACTAATAAGTCATCTCTTTATCTCTATGGATATGACGAGATCTTCGATATAGAAAACACTGAAGACTTCACAAGAAAATTGATAGAAATAGGAAGGTAACTCCGGAAACATGAATATACAAAGTCAACACAAAAATGGCTTTTGCCCCTGCACACTCTTAACAAACTGTCTTCATGACTCTAGGAACTATATGGGCTGTTTCAGAGGAAAGTGAGGAAAGAAAACTTGAATGGGCTTAACAACAAGGAGATGACAGTGCAATGAAACAAGAACCCTGGAGTTGTGAGTCCTCAGGTTTGGTTAATCCCCCATCATGTTCCCAGAGAGCTCCCCCCAACCCCCCAGTGTGGCACTGAGTCAGGTGCAGATTCCAGTTGACCCAACTACATGTCAGGTTTAAAATAATAAGATTCTCATAACCTAAACTTAGTTATTCCCACATTTTATCCACATAGTCATAAAAAATCGAAGTTTTGTCTGAGTCTCATCTATATCCCCAATGTTTGCAACTGGCTTTACTGTTTCTCTGTATGGTTCATGCTTCTGTTTCCCAGTGATCCACACAGAGGCTCCAATGTCCCTCAACTTGGTCCACTGGCTCTAGGTTCAAGCTCTGTTCTTAGTTCATCCTGTGATCACTTTAGGGGGAAATAAGGCATCAGGTGGGTCTTCTGTTTCCTGAACATGACACTCTCACACTGTAATCTCCCTATGGTTGTGATGGTTGATCACCTCACTATGTTAACACAGGCAAAGTTCAAACGTATCATGTTTAAATCTCTACTCTTTATCCTATTTTTCTATTACATTGATTTTCATGTGGGATTATTACACGATCTTATCCAGCAACGCAGTACTGAGCTCTCACCACAAATGCCCACCATCAGGAGATGATTTATGGAAGCAGTTCTGTCCAATTACAAGGAGAAGAGTCCCAGGCACCAGGGCTAATGCTCATCAGCCATGGGTGCCCTTGGACACAGCACATTATGCAAAAACATCCCTTATGTCAGTTTCCAACCCAGACATCCCTAGATAGTAGGATGACATGAAAACAGACCTCCCTCTCCTAGTGAATTACAACCCAGACTCGGGATCCAAGGTGTTCACACTCCCTGGTCAGGAGTGAACAGGACCACTCATTCTGGAGGTTGGAACAGCTGTGTTATCTTTACTGCTATTTTAAAAGGCAATTTATGGATAATGAGAGACAATGAGTATGTGAATGAATATGTGTGAGAGAAATACAGGACATGTGCCATCTGCCTGACCCACATGTTTGTTTGAGCCACAGACCCCCCTTCATGGAGAGGGAGAGGTTGTGCTGCAGGTAATGCCCAGGTCCATCAAGAGGGGGGGGGCACCAGGGAGGGAGATGGACACCACCGAGCGCTCAGGATCTTCAGGGAGTGCTCAGCCCCAGTCAGGGCATGTAGCTGGCAATAGGCACCTTGAGGGGCTGAGGACCATCTGTCCCTTGTTTTAGGGTTTCAGTGTCTCTCCTCCTTCTCAAGTGGCCAGGGACACGTTCCCCTTGTCCTCTGTGCTCTAATGGCTCACATTCTTCCTGAGGACAATGATGGTGCAAACACCATTCTCTTTTTCTAGATTAGCTCTTCCCTGTCTGAGGTTCCATTCTCCCAGTCGGTTACCTTCTCTAGGCACTCAGGGAACCTCTCCATCCTAGGGAGAGGGATGTGGTTTCCACAAAGAGAAACATCAGTGAAGTCACACCCTGTGTCTGAGCTCATTCTGTCTACTCTAGACAAGTTCTCATCTGCCCCAAGTCCCCCTCCCTCACACAGGCACAGATATCCTCTAGGGCCCCCTCCCTCAGACATAGTTCTGGCCCCAGGAGTTCCCCTGACAACTGCCCAGGAAGTGTCATCTCCCTGGGGAAGTGCACCCTCTGTCTTGGCAGACACTCAGGATGAGCAAGATGGACAGGATTTGGCCCACATTCTCTCTACTCCTCATTCTACTGGACCAGAGCCAGCCCAACTGAAGACCTGACTCAGCTCTCAGAATTCCACATGGAGCAGTGATGGAGAGTTCAGGGATAAACCCTCTGCCACCTGAAAGGCAGCCCTCTGTGTGTGTCCCTGAGAGCCAAGTGTGCTCTGATCTGAAATGGGGAATCAACATAGATCATGAGAGGCAGCTGGTCAGAGTGCTGGTCCACACATCCGACCAGCTGTCACTCCAGTGTCCCCTGACAACTGACCCAGGATCACTCTGCCTTCCACTACATCCTCCCTATATCTGCCCCAGACCCTGAGCTCCATAGCCAGAGCCCTGATGACTCTCTTCAGCTCCTCCCACAGTGTCAAGCATAGAGCAGATCCCATAAAAACCTACCTACACCCCTTCATCCACCAGCACCCTTCCCACAGGTCTATCCACCTGTGATCACCACAGGACCTGTCACAGACAGGAGACCTGAAGCTCAGCCAGGACATGTTGACAGCGGTCCCGAGGGTCAAACACATACATTGAGGTTTCCAATAACAAGACTTCCCTGGCCCAACTACAGTTATTCCCAAATCATTACCCACATCATCCCCTAAACACACCAGATCATGATACAGATTCTTCTATATCAGAATGTATGAAACTGGATCTACAACAGAGTCCACAGAATAACCACCACAAAAGAGACAGTGCAGCTGCTAAATGTCCAGGGCTAAACTCCCTGGAAGGAACAGGACACAGGAGCTCTGTCTGTGTCTCTATAGTTCATGTTTCTCGTTCCCAGGGAACCACACAGATGCTTCACTCACTCCAACACTTGGTCCATTGGCTCTAGGCTCACACTCTGGTCTGAGTTTATCCTCTAACACTTTGTAGGGGAAATAGTGTCAGATGGCACTTCCTGTCTCCTGCACATGAACCTCCTGCACTTTTATTTCCTTCTCTGGTTGTGAGGGTTGGTTGATTTGGTGAGTTCATTGTTTATGTCTTTCAAAAGCATTGTATTTATATTTTGATCTCTTTTTTAAAAGAGCTCAAATTTTTATTTTGATGCACATCACGAAAAATGGATTTTCAAAACCACTGAATTTTAGGGAGAATGAACAGGAAACAAATTAGACCCATGTTAAAGTAAAAGGTCAGCTAAATGTATTCACTTAAAGATATAAGAACCACATATAATCTTTGATGCCAGACTTCTATAGGAAGTCAAAGTCCTTCAAACAATGTTGCTATCAACTGGACAAGAACATAACAGCATGCAGCAATGCCTAACAAGGGGGGTGATCAGGGCATGATTCCCTGGTGCTGCTTTGATGATGTTATCCACATACAGAATCACTTCTGCTGCTTCACCTGCACGCAGTTGAACTTGCAACTTCAATTTGACACTGTCTGGGGTGCCCAGCCTTGCAATGTCTCCAATAGCACCATCCTTCATATCCAGTCCAGCAGTTGTATGGTCTTCACGATGGGCAGCTCAGAGTTGTGGCACCAGATCTGCACTGTCACAGCCTGCATTCCTCAGCTATAATAACAGACAACATGCTCCCATTGCAACAGCTTCTTTATAAGGTGTTTCTTGGCAGCTGTGGCAAAGTATAGACCATCAGCAACTCAGCACAGCTTCCACAGTAAACTGTTCCAGAAGCCTTCACAGTGTGTGCAACAATACAAACGGCATCACGCAAAGGTCTTTCAGCTTCATCTAACATGTGCCAAGTGGCACCACAAAGAACAATAGACCAAACCTCACCAAGGGCTCCCCCCAGACACCTGCATGAGTGTGTCTTCTCCAATCATGACTTCCTCAATAAGCTTGCAACTTCCAAGATTTACTAGTTCTGTGAGGTCAAAGGTAGATGCAGTTTCACCACCTGTGACAAGAGCCAGCTATTCTACATGTTCAATAGACATAACCCCAGCAGCACCACAAAGCTGATCAGGAAACTTATAAATTAATTACCTGTTAATAAAGAAATTTATCCCATGCTTCAGAATATATTCAACTTTTTCCTTCACTTGTTCCCTCTATGCTTGTTCTATTTTAGCAACCTTTGCAATAGAATCAACTCTTACAAGGGAACCAAATATCTTTATTTTGTCTGTATTCATACCAGTAATAGACATTCCCTTTTTTATCCATAGAAAGCTTTCATCTAAATAGGAATCCACCTTATGTCCTCCTAGTTTCTTGATGACATGAATCGCCTCCAGATTACCAGAGCCTGTCAATCAGAGAACAGCTTCTACAGCAAATTTAGTGAAGTTATCTATGTGATGAGTAATAACTGTTGAGGAAAATGTTGTTCCTGCAATGTTCACTAAATATTGGTGGAATGTAACTTCATCAGAGCCATGGTCAAGTGCAGAATTCAACAGAGCCTGTTTTGCTGCCCTTGTGGCTTCTCTCCAACCCAAAACTATTCTCTGAGGATGAATCTTTTGTTAAATTAAAGATTCTGCTTCCCTTAGCAATTAAGCTGCTCAAGAGGAGAACAAAAGGAGTGCCATCATCAACTTCACATCCTGAAGCCTTGAGATATCAACTAACACTTTGGCTGCTGGATTACCAGCACCGATGTTTTTAGAATAGCTGCACCATCATTGGTCATAATAAGAGAAACTCCCTGTTCATTGCTTCCAGGAACCGTACCCATGCCTTTGGGCTCCAAGGTGCTCTTTACCAAGTCTACCGTGGCGATCGACCAATAAAGGGAGACAGACCAACTGTCTCTGCTCTCGCTTCATCAGCACCAGCCTGGAAGATGGTGCCAAGTGGCAGGGATGGTGCCAAGTGGCAGGGTCCTTCTCAGTTCACAGCCTGGATCCCAAGGGACAGAGGCCAGATGTCACACCACAAGCTCTGCACACGGCATGCTGCCTGAGCCATTCACAGCAGAAGAGCTGACCTATAATTTCTTATGTGACCACGTCTGATGTTTCCCACAGGGTCTCCCACTATCACTCCAATGTAATCGGCATCCCTCCACAGTTGCTAATTTCCACAGTTCTCAGCTCATTCTCCTCCCTTCCTGGGAATGAGCACACAGGAGTAACCCACGCAAACCCACACATGCATAGACACACCTTGTGTATGTCCTTCTCTGTGATCAACAGTGTGTGCCAGTCTCCATCGAGGCACATCTCCCCTCTCTGGCCAGGTTGGACCCGGCACATCTGTAATCACAAAGGGACCTGGGACCCTGATGAGAATGGCTTCAACTGCTCAGGATGACAGGTGCTCTCCCTTCCATGGCCCTGAGATAGGTCAACCCCATGTCCAAGTTCTCATCAAAGGGCCAACGTGTTCTTCTTGAGCTGCTCTTGGGGGCTTTTCAAGGACCTGCATCCAGACATTAGAATTTATGACTTAATAATCCCACAATATTATTGACCACAAAAGAGGTAATATTTTGAATCAAAGCTTTGTTCATTAAAAATTTAAGAAAATGGCCTTTTAGATATTAAAAGCAATGCATGACAGTCACAACCCCCCATTCCCTCCCTAAAAGTGTGCAGGGCGGGCTGTGCTGTCCTGCCTACTGGGACTTACGCATATGATCTCGAGCAGAATCCTAGAATTCACAGGCATGGGGTGCCATGGGCTGTATTAAAGGGGCCCAGTTTCTGGGCAGGGAACTGCCCTCTGTCCATGGGGATTCTGTTCCCTGTGCTCACCACTCCCTGCAGCTACACTGACAACAGTCATGGAAGGTCCCGCACAAATATCAGAAGCCATGTTCCTGAGCTAAACAGGCACTGTTGTGTCATATGGTGGACACTCCAGGATGCTGAGTGCACACCAGGCCAGGTGCCAGCACCTCCCTGTACAGGCTGAGGGCCTGGCACTAGAGGCCTCGGCTGTGGACAGTTATGATCCTTCAGTTCTCCCCCTAGGTGGCAGTCTGAGGCCCAGGGAGTCCTTGCAGAGAACGGCCTGCATACAAGTAGTAGGACTGGGGCTGCCTCTCTTTCAGAAATGCCAGGGAAGGCTTCCCAATGGCAGACATGCCTGCCTTGTCTTAGGAAGCTGGTTCAGACACCTTTCCTCAGACTGTCTAACTCAGAAAAGCCCCTAGGGAGCACTGTCATGTTCACAATCCTGTCCGAGGGTTTTATATGCAACCTGCACTGGACAATCATAAAAATCCCACTTTCCATCCTGAGTGATTGTGTCTCTTACTACACACAGAGGAGATAATAGAATATGCAGACCCTGAGTGCTGTCCCACGCACCTAAGTGCACCTGCCCTCCCCATGTGACCTCAGAGAGGGAGGAGCCCCTAGCAGCTCAGACAGGTCCTCAGGGAAAACATGCAAATGTGGTGCCTCCCCTGCTCATGAAAGCCTGCCAGGCTGGGTCCCAGCAGACCCAGGAGAGCAGCCCTCCTGTGTGAGCCCTGCTCAGTGTCCACACCATGGGGTCTGCGCTCATCTGGGCTGTGCTTCTCTTCTCTGCCCAAGGTGTGTTTCTATTCATCAGGCTCATGGGGACCGGGTGATATGGGGCAGTTCTAAGTCTGTGTCTCTGTTTGCAGGTGGCCTGTGCCAAGTTCAGCTGGTGGAGTCTGGGGGAGGCGTTGTGCTGCCTGGGGGTCTCTGAGCCTCTCCTGCAAAGCCTCTGGATTCACCTTCACTGACTACCAAATGGAATGGGTCCGCCAGGCTCCAGGGAAGGGGCTGCAGTGGGTGGCCTCAGTGAGTAAACCAACTGGAAAGAATCAGTGGTATGCTCCAGCAGTTCAAGGAAGATTCACAATCTCCAGAGACAACCCAACGAGCACAGTCTCTCTTAAAATGACCAAGCTGACACCTGAGGACACGGCTGTGTATTACTGTACAAGACACACAGTGAGGGGAAGTTACTGAGAGCTCTGACACAAACTTCCCTGAGCAGACAAGAGCCCTAGGCTGCAGGAGACACTCAGGGCACCAGGGGGCGCTCAGGGCACACAGATTATAGGAGCAGTTGCAGGTGATGTTTCTTCTGAGGGTGCTGGGCTTCCTCTCCTTCTAACTGTTTCTCCAAGATTCTCCCTAGAACTATGGTCCTGTGACCACCCCTGATGGCTTTGTGTTATAACAGTTTTACTAAATTAGCAGGGACTTGCTCACAGGATGCAGTTTTCATTTGGAGGAAGATAAATGCACAGGGACTGGTGACCCTGGGGAAACCGTCAGCACACATCACACTCTGTCCAGGAAATGTGGAACTTGTGTGAGCCTCCCTGCATTCCAGGAAGGCCCAGCAAGTCTGTGGCAGATGTCTTCCACCACAGCTTCCCTTCAGGTGATGCCCCGGTCTCCCAGCAATGGCCCTGCTTTATTGTCACTGCTGAGCTCAACCCTGGTCTGGGAGTCATTCACAGCTGTGTCTTCAGCCAAGTCCATGGTGGATCTCGGGAAGCAGCTATTGAGACCTGTTCCTTGTGCTCCTTGTGTTGGAAGGAAGGAGGGTACATTCTCAGGACAACATACTCTATCAATTCCACACAAGATAGCATGGTTTTATTTCATTCTCTTAGATGTCACATGAAATAATTATGTGGTCTGCAAACAACTGTAATGTCCACCCTGACCCAGATGCACTTCCCTTAGTTCTATAAAGTGTCCTACTGGTTGAGTGTAGCCTCTCACAGGAGGAATTGTTAAATGGGGTGAGAAGACTTTTTCCTTTTTCCATTGGTTCCTCTCTGTGCACAGCATTTTTCAATGGAATAACTTTGTATGATTTTTCAAAAAATTGCTTTCTTCTTCAAAGTTGAAAGCTGGCATGTGTTTCACTGCTGATGCTCAGGTAGGAGCTGGTCGTGACCATCAGAGCCAGCAGAGAGCAGCCCAGGATTGCAGTTTATAGAGGCAGTTTTTCCCAATGGGGTGACTTTGAGGTGCTTCCCTGTCTGTTCATGTTCCTCAGATCTAGCTGTGGGATGCAGAATTAGGATGCCAGTTAGGCTGTCACTGCTCAGCCCAACATATGTGCAAGTGCTGCCTACTCCCTGTGAAGTACAAAGGTTGTGTTTATCAGCCCTCTTATTTGTTGCTTCAATTAGAAATTTGACCCTGACTATGCAGATGCATATAAATTTTTTAAAATAATAGAAGTAGTAACTAAAGCTTCTCACCAAAGGAAAGTCCATGACACATAGATTTAAGGGTGGATTCTATCCAAATTTCAAAGGAAAAACAGTTTTTTCCTTCTCAATTAGTTATACTCAACACTTTCAATAATTGCAAGAGAGTGTCAACCTCTTAACTCATTTATTTATGTGACCACTACCTTCATACCAAAGTAAAATAAGTATAAAAACAAAATGACAGGTCATATAACTGATGAACATAAATGCCAAAACCATTGACAATCCTATATAATAAAATTCCAATATATAAATCTGCTGAACGGTGGAAAAACCAGTCCCTATGACACACACTGACCACCATGGGTCAGAAGCTCAATGCAGGAGCTTCCCCCTAACAGTCAGTATGCTGGCACAGGGGGAGCGACACTCAGTCAGAAGCCTGGCTCTAGCTGGTGAGCACAGGCACAGTGGTGGAAGCCTAGCTGGTGGCAGGTCTAAGCTGGCAGTTGGACATCCCCCACGGGGTTTCAGACTGCAAGAGAGTGCAGGCCGGGCTAAGGAACCAACCCACCCCATAGTGCAGTAATGTTGTACCCTAGGCCTCTGCATAAGATCAAACCTAACAACATCATGAAAGCATCATTGACCATCATCTAGTGGGCTATTGTCCTAGAATGCAAGGATGGTTCAACCTTTACAAACCAGTAAACTGGTTACACCCATGCACAGAAGAAAGGAGAAAACACTATTGTCATATAAAAAGATATAAAAAGGTCATTGAAAATGTTTAAACACCATTATGAGAAAACGTCTCAATATACTGGTTATTGAAATGATGTACCTCAACATGATACATGCTGCATTTCAATAGAAAACTGGTAACATTATGCTATATCCTAAAAATTTTAACACAATGTTTCTTCCATCATGACCAAGACCAAAGCACTACTTCTATTTAACAAGCTGGAAGTACTTGTCAGAGTAATATGACAAGAAAAAAATATTTTGAAAATAAATAAATCAGAAAGGAACAAATAAATCATCTCTTTATCTATATGGATATTAAAAAATCATAGATACATAAAACCCTGAAGACTTCACAAGAAAACTGATAGAACTAGGAAGGTAACTCTGGAAAGATGTGAACACAAAGTCAAAACACAAATGGCTTGTGCCCCTGCACACTCTCAACAAACTGTCCTCATGGCTCTAGGAACTGACTATGTCTGTTTCAGAGGAAAGTGAGGAAAGAAAACTTGAATTAGTTTAACAACAAGGAGGTGACAGTGTAATGAAACAAGAACCCTGGACATGTGAGTCCTCAGGTTTAGTTAATCCCCCATCATGTTCCCAGGGAGCTTCCCCCAATATGTGGCAGTGAGTCAGATCCAGGTTCTAGTTGACCCACCTCCATCATGTGGGGACATGGTGACAGTGGTCCCAAGGGTCACATGAACATGTCAGGTTTCCAATTATAAAAATTTTCATAACCTAAACTTAGTTATCCCCACATTTTATCCACATAGTCATAAAAAATCGAGGTTTTATCTGAGTCTCATCTATATCCCCAATGTTTGAAACTGGCTTTACTGTTTCTCTGTATGGCTCATGCTTCTGTTTCCCAGTGATCCACACAGAGGCTCCAATCTCCCCCAACACTTGGTCCACTGTATCTAGGTTCAAGCTCTGTTCTTAGTTCATCCTGTGATCACTTTATGGGGAAATAAGGCATCAGGTGAGACTTCTGTTTCCTGAACATGACACTCTCACACTGTAATCTCCCTCTGGTTGTGAAGGTTGATCTCACTATGTTAATACATGTAAACTTCCAAGGTATCATGTTTAAATATCTACCCTTTCTCCCATTTATCTAATACATTGATTTTCATGCTAGATTATTTCACAATCTTATCCAGCCCACAGGACTGAGCCCTTACCAGGAATGCCCACCAGTTAGGAGAGGATTCAGGGAAGCAGTTGGGTCCAATTGGGAGGAGCAAAGATCCAGGCACCAGAGCTAATGCTCATCAGCCATGAGTGCCCCTGGACACATCACACTCTGAAACAGAATCCTTTATATCAGTGTCCAACCCAGACCTCCCTACATAGTAGGACGACATGCCAATAGGCTTACCTCTCCTCGTGAATTACAACCCAGACCCACATCCCAAGTGTTCCCACTCCCTGGTCAGGAATGAACACAGACCACTCATTCTCAAGATTGAAACAGCTGTCTTATGTTTACTGCTATTTTAAAAGACAATATGGAGAATGAGAAACACTAAGTATGTGAATGAATATGAGTGAGAGAAACACTGGATATGTGCCCTCTGCTGACCCGCATGTCTCCCCGAGCCACAGACACCCCCCCCTTCAGGGAGCGGGATGGGTTGTGCTGCACGTGATGCCCAGGTCCATCAAGGGGGAGCGGACACCACAGGTTGAAATGAACACCATAGTGTACTCAGGATCTGCAGGGGATGCTCAGTCCCAAATCAGGGCATTTAAGTGGGAACAGGCATCTTGAGGGGCTGAGGACCATCTGTCCCAAATTTTCAGGTTTTCTCTTCTCTCTACCTTGTTCAGAGGACAGTGACCCACTACTCTTGTCACCTGTGCTCTAATGACTCATATTCTCCCTGAGGACGATTATGCCAACAACATTCTCTTTTTCTAGATGAGCTCTTTTCTGTCTGAGGTTCCATTCTCCCAGTAAGTTCCCTTCTCTAGGCACCCAGGGCACTTCTACATCCCTGGGAGAGGGACACAGTTTTCACAAAGAGAAACATCAGTGAAGTCACACCCTGTGTCTGAGTTCACTCTGTCTACTCCAGACAAGCTCTCATCTGCACCAGGGCCCTCTTCCTCAGACAGGCACAGATCTGCCCCCAGGAGTTCCCCTGACAGCTTCCCAGGAAGTGTCATCTCCCTTGGGCAGTGCACCCTCTGGTTGGGCAGGGGCTCAGGATGAGGGTGATGGCAAGCTCTTGCCCCTCACTCTCTCTTCCCCTGAGACTCCTGGACCATAACCAGCCCAACAGAAGACCTGACTCAGCTCTAAGAATTACACATGGAGCACAGAGTGAGAGGAGCTCAGAGATGAAACCCTCCACCACCTGCAGGGCAGGCAGCCTTCTTAGCGTGTCCCTGAGAGTCAGGTGTGATTTGCTCTGACATGAGTCTCAGCTGCCACATGGGGAATCCACACAGATTAGGAGAGCCAGCTGGTAAGAGTCCTGGTCCACACATCCAACCAGATGTCACTCCAGTGTCCCCAGACAACTGACCCAGGATCACTCTCTGCCTTCCCCTGTCTACATGCTCCCCAGATCTGCCTCAGACCCTGAGCTACATGGCCAGAGCTCTACTGATTCTTCTCAACTCCTCCCACAGGGTCAAGCATAGAGCAGATCCCCTAACAACCTACCTGTCCCCCTTCATCCACCAGCACCCGTCCCACAGGTCAATCCACCTGTGATCACCCCAGGTCAGGTCACAGACAGGAGACCTGAAGTTGAGCCCTCGAGGTCATGGTGACAGCAGTCCCGAGGGTCACATGCACACATTGAGGTTTCCAATAACAAGATTTACATGACACAAATATGGTTATTTCCAAGTCATACCCACATCATCCCCTAAACACACCAGATCATGATACAGATTCTTCTATATCAGAATGTATGAAACTGGATCTACAACAGAGTCTAGAGAATAACCACCACAAAAGAGACAGTGCAGCTGCTAAATGTCCAGGACTAAACTCCTTGGAAGGAACAGGACCTGGAGCTCTGTCTGTGTCTCTATAGTTCATGCTTCTCGTTCCCAGGGAACCACACAGATACTTCACTCACTCCAACACTTGGACCATTGGCTCTAGGCTCACACTCTGGTCTTAGTTTATCCTCTGACACTTTGTAGGGGAAATAGTGTCAGATGGCACTTCCTGTCTCCTTCACATGAACCTCCTACACTTTTATTTCCTTCTCTGGTTGTGAGGCTTGGTTCACCTTGGTGTGTTCATTGTTGATGTCTTGCAAAGGCATTGCATTTATATTTTGATCTCTTTAAAAGCGTTCAAATTTTTATTTTGATGCACATTATGAAAAATAGACTTTCAAAACCACTGATTTTTATGGAGAATGCACAGGAAATAAATTAGACCCATGTTAAAGTAAAAGGTCAGCTAAATGTCTACACTTAAAGATATAAGAACCACATATAATCTTTTATGTCACAGTCTTCTATAGGAGGTGGAAGTCCTTGAAACAACATTGCTATGAACTAGTCCAGAGCATAACAGCATGCAGCAATGCCTAATAAAGGGGGTGATCAGGACACCTTTCCTTGGTGCTGCTTTGATGATGTAACCCACATACAGAATCACTTCTGCTGCTTCACCTGCTCGCGGATGAACTTGCAACTTCACTTGGACACTGTCTGTGATGACCGGCCTTGCAGTGACTCCAATAGCACCATACTTCATATCCAATCCAGCAGTTTTATTGCCTTCATGACGGGTAGCTCAGAGACCTGGGACCAGAAACAGTCACACCCTGCGTCCTCAGCTATAACAGCAGGCAACATTCTCAGTGCTTGAGCCTAAAAATCCATTGCAACAGCTTCTTTATCTGGTGTTTATTGGCATCTGTGCCACAGCATGGGCCATCAGCAGCTCAGAACAACCTGCTCCATAAACTGTTCTAGAAGCCTTCACAGTGCGTGCAATATCATAAAGAGCATTATGCAAAGATCTTACTGCTTCATCTAAAAGGTGCAGAGTGGCACCATGAAGAGCAATAGCCCAACCTCACCAAGGGCTCCCCCAGAAACGTGAATGGGCGTGTCTTCTCCAATCATGACTTCTCAGTGAGCTTACAACTTCCAAGCTTCACTGCTTTTGGGAGGTCAAAAGTAGATGCAATTTCACCACCTGTGAAAAGAGCCATGTGTTCTACATGCTCCCTAGATCTGCCCAGACCCTGAGATACATGGCCAGAGCTCTGCTCATTTTTCTCAACTCCTCCCACAGGGTCAAGCATAGAGCAGATCCCCTATCAACCTGCCTGCCCCATAGCCATATGTTCAATAGCCATAACCCAACCAACCCCAAAAAGCTGATCAAGAAAATTATAAATTAAATACCGGTTAATAAAGCAATTTATCACATGTTTAAGAATACATTGCCCAGGGGGCCGTGTGCCCCAGGTGAGCCATGTGTCCCAGGGGAAGCAGTGGGACTCAGGGGGAGGGGTGGTGAGAACCAGAGGAGGAGCAGACTCTATTCGTGTGGTCCTGAGATAGTCACCATAAAATAAGCAGACTGCCGAATGACAGCAGGGAGGGGAAGGAGACCTGGGGGGGAGATAAGAGAACAACTGAAGGACTTTATACATGAATATAAGTACAACCAATGAACACAGAACTCTGGGGAGGGAGGGTGTGAATGGGAGGTGGGGGGGCAATGGTAAGATATGTACACATATAATACCTTAATAAAAAAATTGGAAAAAAAAGAATACATTCAACTTGTCTTCATTTTTTTCTCTTTCCTGCTTCTTCTATCTTAGCAAGTTTTGCAACAGAATCAACATTTACACAGGAAACAAATATATTTTGTCTCTATTCATACCAGTATTTTCAAACTTTCAATTCACTTTCGCCGCCCCCCCCCCCCTTATTTTATCCGACAAAATGCATTCATCTAAATAGGAATCCAAATTATTTTCTTCTAGCTTCTTGATGACATGAATTGCCTACAGATTACAAGAGCCTTTCAGGGAACAGCTTCTACAGCTAACTTAGTAAAGTGATCTTTGTGATGAGTATGAAGTTTTGAGGATAATGTTATTCCTGCAATGTTCACCAAATATGGGAGGAATGTATCCTAATCAGAGCCATGATCAAGTGCAGAATTCAACAGAGCCTGTCTTGCTGCCTTTGTGGCTTCTTTCCAACCCAAAATGATGGTCTGAGGATGAATCTTTTGTCAAATTAAAGATCTGCCTCCCTTAGCAATTCTGTTGCTAAAAGAAGAACAGAAGTAATGTAATCACCAACTTCATATCCTGAATCCTTGAGATATCAACTGACATATTGGTTGCTGGATTGCCAGCACCAACGTTTTTAGAATAGCTGCACCATCATTGGTCACAATAAGGGAGGCATCCTGTTCACTGCTTCCCAGAATGTTGTCCACTCCTACCATAGCAGAGGACCAATAAAAAAACTGAGCCTACGTGTCTCTGTTCTTCCTTCATCACCACAAGCCTGGAAGATGGTGACAGGATTGCCATGGTTCTGCAGAGGTGACCACTCATACTTCTCCCTCTCAGTTCTCAGCCTGGATCCCAGGAAAGAGAGGCCAGATGTCACACCACAAGCTCTATGCTGCAAGTGGGGCCTCAGCCACTCACAGCAAAAGAGCTGACCTATAATTTTTTATATGACCACATCTGATGTTTCCTACAGAGTCTACCGCTACCATTCCTATGTGATTGGCATGACTTCACAGTTGCTAATTTCCACAGTGTCACAGCTCAATTTCCCTAGGAGACTAGCTCCTTCCTTCCTGGGAATGAGCATACCTGATTAACCCACACAAACCACATAGGCATAGCCACACCTGGAGTATGTCCTTCTCTGTAATCAACAGTGAGTGCCAGTCTCCATTCAGGCACATCTCCCCTCTCTGGCCAGGTAGGACCCGGGCACATCTGTAAAAACAAAGGGACCTGGGACCCTGATGAGAATGGACTCAACTGCTCAGGATGCCAGGTGCTTTCACCTCCATGGCCCTGGGATAGGTCAGCCCCATTTTCAGGTTCTTCTCAAAGGGCCAGTGTGTTCTTCTTGAGCTGTTCTTGGGGACTCTTCAAGGACCTGTATCCAGAGGTTAGAATTCATGACTTAATCATCCAACAAGATTATTGACTACTCATGTGGTAAAACTTTGCCCTCAAAGCTTTGTTCATGAAAAAAAATGGAGAAAATTACATTTCAGACACTAAAAGTAATGGATGAAAATAAGCTCCTCTGCCTCTGCCCCAAGAGTGAGCAGGGCGGGCTGTACTGTGCTGTCTCCTGGGATTTACTCATGATCTTGAGCAAAATCCTAGAATTCACAGACATGGGGTTCCAGGGGCTATATAAAGGGGGCCCAGTTCCTGGATAGGGAACTACCCTCTGTCCATGGGGAGTCAGTGCCCTGTGCTCACCACTCCCTGCAGCTCCACTGCCAACAGTCACGGAGGGTCCCCCACAAATATCAGAAAGCATGTTCCTGAGCTAAAAAGACACTACTCTGCTGCATGGTGGACTCCAGGATGCTGAGTGCACACCAGACCCAGTGATAGCACCTCCCATGTGCAAGCTGAGGGCCTGACACTAGAGTCTTAGGCTGTGGACGGTTATGATCCTCAGATTCTCCCCCGAGGCAGACGCCTGAGGCCCAGGACATATTTGCAGAGAACCACCTGCGTACAAGTAGCAGGAATGGGTCTGCCTCTCTTTCAGAAATGCCAGGGAAGGCTTCCCCATGGCAGACATGTCTACCTTGTCTCAAGAAGCTGGTTGAGACACCTGTCCTCAGACTGTCTAACTCAGAAAAGCCGCTAGGGGGCACTGTCATCACCATAATTTTGTCCAAGGGTTTTATATGCAACCTGAACTGGACAATCATAAAAATCCCACTTTCTATCCTGTTGGAGCGTGTCTCTTACTATTAACAGAAGAGCTACTAGAATGTGCAGACCCTGAGTGCTGTCCCACACACCTAAGTTCACCTGCCCTCCCCATGTGACCTCAGAGAGGGAGGAGCCCCTAGCAGCTCAGACAGGTCCTCAGGGAAAACATGCAAATGTGGTGCCTCCCCTGCTCATGAAAGCTTGCCAGGCTGGGTCCCTGCAGACCCAGGAGAGCAGCCCTCCTGTGTGAGCTCCTCCTCAGTGTCCTCACCATGGGGTCTGAGCTCTTCTGGGCTGGGCTTCTCTTCTCTGCGCAAGGTGTGTTTCTATTCATCAGGCTCATGGGGACCCGGTGACATGGGGCAGTTCTCAGTCTGTGTCTCTGTTTACAGGTGGCATGGCCCAAGTTCAGCTAGTGGAGTCTGGGGGAGGCGTTGTGCTGCCTGGGGGGTCTCTGAGTCTCTCCTGCAAGGCCTCTGGATTCACCTTCACTGACTATGGAATGCGCTGGGTCCGCCAGGCTCAGGGGAAGGGGCTGCAGTGGGTGGCAACAGTGAGTCAACCAAAAGGAGATACTCAGTGGTATGCTCCAGGAAGTGGTATTCTCCAAGGAAGATTCACAATCTCCAGGGATAACGCTACCAGCACAGTCTCTCTTAAAATGACCAAGTTGACATCTGAGGACACGGCTGTGTATTACTGTATAAGACACACAGTGAGGGGAAGTCATTGTGAGCTCTGACACAAACCTCCCAGAGTAGACAGGAGAGGCAGGCTGCAGGAGACAATCAGGACACCAGGGGGCGCTCCGGACACACAGATTCTGTGTTGCAGCCCCAGGAGCAGTTGCAGGTGGTGTTTATGGCTGTTTCCTCTGAGGGTGCTGGGCTTCCTCTCCATATAAGTGTTTCTCCCAGATTCTCCCTAGACGTGTGGTCCTGTGACCACCACTGATGGCTTTGTGTTATAACTCTTTTACTAAGTTATAAGGGAGTTGCTCACATGCACCACAGGAGGCAGTTTTCATTTGGAGGAAGATAAATGCACAGGGATTGGTGACCCTGGGGAAACCATCAGCACACATCACACTCTGTCCAGGAAATGTGGAACTTGTGTGAGCCTCCCTGCATTCCAGGAAGGCCAGGAAGCCTGTGGCAGATGTCTTCCGCCAGAACTTTCCTTCAGGTGACACCGGAGTCTCCCAGCAATGGCCCTGCTTTACTGTCACCGCTGAGCTCAGCCCTGGTCTGGGAGTCATTCACAGCTGTGTCTTCAGCCAAGTCCATGGAGGATTTCAGGAAGCAGTGGCTGGGACCTGTTCCTAGTGCTCCTGGTGTTAGTGGGAAGGAAGGTACATTCTCAGGACAACACACTTTATCATTTCCACACAAGATAGCATGGTTTTATTTCATTCTCTTGTATTGCATATGAAATAAATACGTCCTCTGCAAGCAACTAATGTGCACGCTGACTCAGATGCTCTTCCCTTAGTTCTATAAGGTGTCCTGCTGGTTGAGTGTAGCCTCGCACAGGAGGAATTGTTAAATGGGGTGAGAAGACTTTTTCTTTTTTCCATTTCTTCCTCTCCCTGCACAGAAATATTCAGTGAAATAACGTTGTATGGTTTTTCAAAAAATCCCTTCTGTCTTCAAAGTTGAAAGCAGACATGTGTTTGACTGCTGATTCTCAGGTAGGTGCTGGTTGTGCCTACCACAGAGCCAGCAGAGAACAGCCCTGGATTACAGTTTATAGAGGCAGTTCTTTCCCTGTGTGGTGACATAGAGGTGCTTCCCTCTCTGTTCGTGTTGCTCATATCTAGCTGTGGGATGCAGAATTAGGATGCTGGTTAAGCTGTCACTCCTCAGGTCGTGCTGCTTACTCCCTGTGAAGTTCAACAGTTGTGTTTATCAGCCCTCTCATTTGTTGCTTCAATTAGAAATTTGACCCTGACTTTGCACAAGGGTATAAATTTTCAAAAATATTTGAAGTAATAACCAAGGCTCTCAGCAAGTAAATCCATGACACATGGATTCAAGGATGAATTCTATCCAAATTAAAAAAAAAAACAGTTTTTTCCTTCTCAATCAGTTCTTCTCATACACTTCCAAGAATTGAAAAAGAGGGTAAACCTCCAAAATCATTTATTGGGGTGACCTCTACCTTCATGCCAAAGAAAATAAGTATACAAACAAAAATGACAGGTAATCTCCCTGATGAATATGAATCCTAAAAAAAAAAAAATGACAATCTAAAATAATAAAATTCCAATATATAAATCGGCTGAGTAGTGGAAAAACCATTCCCTATGACACACACTGACCACCATGGGTCAGAAGCTCAATGCAGGAGCTGCCCCCTAATAGTCAGTGCACTCACACAGGGGGAGCTCCGCCAAATCAGATGCCAAGCTCTAGGCTTCTGTGTGTCTGTTTGCAGGTGGCCTGTGCCAAGTTCAGCTCAAGGCTGGTGAGCACAGGCACAGTGGTGGAAGCCTAGCTGGTGGCAGACCTAAGCTGGCAGTTGGACATCCCCCACATGGTTGCAGACTGCAAAAGTGTGCAAGTTGAGCTGAGGAACCCCCACCCCCATAGTTCAGGTACAAAGTACCCTAGACCTCTGCATAAGATAAAACCTAACATCATGAAAGCATCATTAACCATCATCAAGTGTCCTATTTTCTTAGCATGCTAGGATGGTTAAACTTTATAAATCAGTAAACTGTATACACAGATCAAAAGAAGAAAAGAGAAAATTATATTGTCAAATAAAAAGATATAAAAAGACGATTGAAAATATTAAAACACCTTTATGATAAAATTTGGGAACCCTTACCATGACCAGCATGGTTCAGGGCCCACACTCAGGGTCTGGTTTCTGGAGGAGGCCATACACTAAAAATGAAGAGACTGGAAAAGAGTTAATTTGGGGTGTAAGGTCCCAAGACCCCCGGTGAGTCCGACGGAGGGGGCGACGACCCCAAGTCAAACGCTGAGACCGAAACTTGATGCAAAAAGCATGAGGTTTTAATAGTACAAGCGCAGCGCAGGGGCTTCTCAGGCAGACAGCAACCCGAAGGAAATGCTGGCTGGCTGGAGCACCGAGTAACTGCAGAACATGAGTTTATAAAGGCAAAGACCACACGCAGGTGGGGTTACACATGGAGGGGGAAGAAGGGAACAAGGAAATAAACACCACACGCAGGTAGGCTCGTTAATTACATGTTAATCTTGCAAGCCCCTTGGTCTCTCCTCTGGGCAAGTCCTCAGGGTAGGGAGTTTCTGGGGACTGCTTTCATTGTTGCCTAATCTTCAACCATAAAGAACTGACCTCCTCCCAGTCTAATCTTTAACCGTAAAGGTCACATCCTGGAACAGGCAGTGGGGAAGGTCACTTCCTCAATCTTGGGGTCCTACATTCCCCCCTTTTCTTTTTAGGGAAGTTCCAATCCTGGAACTATAGGTCTCCATCTTGAGAGAGGGGCAGGTACCTCTGCTAGGGACCCGATCGATTTTTCTAATTCGCCTATAGATTTCTCTAGGGTACTTAAATCCTGGTCTATTTGTTGACTTAATTCTTGCTCGCACATTTAGCTTTACTAAGCCTCAGACTTTTTCACTGGCTAGAAAAAAATGTTTTTGCCACAATACCAAAGTTCCCATTGAAGTCCAATTCCCCTCCTGCCGGCATCAAGTCTCCTCCTGGCCCGTGTGGAGCTCAGGCTAGGGATCTCATAGGTGAGGCCGCTGGTTGCCAGGATCCAGGCCGTTATCTGTGCAGGAGCGGGGAGTGGTGTAGTCAGGTCTGGGTGCCGTCTACTTCAATAGCCATGGGCGTGGGCGTGTTCAGGGTAACAGTGTAGCGTCCTTAGTGAATTTCTTTACCCACACAGAGTCTCCGGGCCGGAAGGGGTGTACAGGGTCCATGGTGGGCACTGGCAGTGCATCTGGAATAAGCTTATGGGTGGCTCTCTGGGTAAACTGCAGAGCCTGTAAGGACTTGAGCAAGGGAACGGTTACAAATTTTAGCTTTTAGTTTCTCCCTGACCCTGGGAAGGATGGTGAGGAAGTTTACCATACATGATCTCAAAAAAAGATGTGAACACATCCCAGTAGAGGGCACATCTGGTTCATAAGAGGGAGAAGGACAGGGGGTTGGTCCAATTTTCACCGGTTTCTAGGACAAATTTACTTTGAGATACCTTGCTACAAAGGCTGGGCTGTTATTTGATACTGGCAGCCCAAACCTAGAGGCAGTTTCTGTCCTAGTGGGGTATGCTTCAACCTGACCTGAGGTGTTTACAAAAAAACAAAAACAAAAAAACAAAAGAATTAGCATGTACTTATACCTTAATGTTGGTGGCTTAATCTCTGTGAAATCCAACTTCCAGTGCTCTCTTGGGGAATCTCCTTGGGGCCCGAATTCTCGGGGGGACCCTCTTACCTTGCATAGTATTTACCTGTACACAGACAGTACTTCTAGTGACTATGCTTTTAATTACCTTATCTAAGCTTGGTAGCACCTGTCTTACAGAAGTTCAGAAGACATGGTGACACCTAAGTGGGTAACCTGGTGTAACAGGGCAACTAATGTCTGACCTGAAGCCTCTGGGACCAACAGTCTTTCATCTGGTAGAGTCCACCAACCATCTGATCCTTTGATGACTTGCTTCTGTTCAGCCAATTCCTCTTTTTGCTTGGTGTAGGTCAGGGTCCGGCAGGGTTACTAAGACTTATATAGGCCCCACTGGTTTTGGGGCTTCTTCCTTAGTAGTTTGGTCTGTGGCTCTATTTCCTCTGGCTTTAATTGTCTCCCCTTTCTGATGTCTTTTGCAGTGCACTATTGCGACTGCCTTTGGGAGTCAGATGGCCTCAAATAAGGCTAAAATAATTTCCTTTCTGGCTGGAGTTGGTAACCCTCTTTCCCGGGGGATGATACTGTGTCCCCATCAACGGGCCTGGATTAAGGCCAAAAGTTCAGGAACTGTGCCCAAACTGTGTGGTCCATGGTGACTACTGCTGCCCCTGCATATCAGATCCCATCCTGTACATAACTGCTCCCATCCGTGAACAGTACCTCGTCTGGTGATGATGGCAGGACATCTGTCAGTACTGCGTCTGTTACCTCTATGCAGTCATGAATGGGTTCCTCTGGATCATCTGGAAGCAGGCTGGCAGGGTTGATGGCCAGTGTCTTATGGAACCCGACACAGGGCTGGTCCAGGAGAAGAGCTTGGCACTGGGTGATTCTGGTGTTTGACATCCATCTCTCTGGATCACTCAAAGAGGGCCTCAATGGCATGGGGTATTGTCAGGGCTAGCTCCTGGCCCAGAGTTTGCTTATCTGCCTCCTTCACCAGCAATGCTGTAGTGGCCACTGCCTAGAAGCACACTGGCCACTCTGCTGCCACAGGGTCTAGCTTCTTAGGCAGATAGGCATCAGGTCTCTTCCAGGGACCTAGAGTCTGAGTGAGAACCCCTTTTGTAATGCCCCTTACCTCAGTCCCTTGGTGACATCTGGCAAGGCTAGGGCAGGTGCTGAGATGAGAGCCTTCTTTAGCTCCTCATAGGCTAGTTGTTCCACTTTGGTCCAGTTCAGCGGCTGCATTCCCCCAGTACGTGTTCCTTCCCAGGTCTATGGTCCTTCTCGATGTCCCAGGAAAACAGGCAGTTTGTCTGGTGGCTCTCTGGACTGATATCTTCTTAGAGGTCCCATTGGCTCTGTCAAGACTGAATAAACTGCCCCAGTGGTCACCAGTAAGTTAATAGGTTTGCCTCTCACTTGTAAGGTTACCCGTGGGGGCTTAATGGAAAGGAGCCCCGGTCCTGTTAGTTCTCTTCCTCTATGTTAAAAAAAAAAAAAAAAAAAAAAAAAAAAAAAAAAAAAAAAAAAAAAAAAACTCCTGAAGTCTAAGTCACTCTTTCTTGCCTCTCTAGCTAATCTGCTAGGATATCTTCCCTTGTAGTGCCTTTGTTTCCTACAATAGGCATACTAATTCCTTCTTATTTACTGCTGGCCTTTTCCCTCCTTTCAACCTTTCTCTGTTCCCCTTCTCATCACATGCACAACCTTCACAAAAATCTTTACTATTCTAAATTATCCTTCAAACTTTCTCTCTACGTCTCTCAAAAATGCAAAACCATGCCTTAAACCTTCCATTATTAAAAAAAATACTTAGAAAAGGAGAGAGGGAAGAGAGAGCAGGCTCAGCCCCCTGTTCCCAGGCCTCCAGCCACTTGAAATTTAAAGTGACACATTTTTCCTACAGATTAGGATCTCAGTTTCTGATAAGCCTGAAAAGAGGAATGGGGGAATTTCTAACTGCACTTTTAAGCCCCTTAAGCCCCCTAACAGAACACGGTGAAAAGTGTCCAAGCAGTCACGGGAGTTTGGGGGTCTCATTGGGGTACAGGGGGGTCACAAAAGAATTTCCCTCCTAGTCAGCCGCCCCCTCCAGCTACACTGGGCGGGTGGAGACAGGGAGCGGCGCAGGTCCCAGGTGGCGAAGGCGCTGCTTCCACAGAGGTATTTTCATTTGCCTCCTGCTGATGAAGGTGGCGTAGGGGAACCGGTGACCCTTACACTGAAATCAGAGTCCCTGAATGTTCTGAAAAGTTCTTCTGCTTGACTGTGTTTCCATTAATATTATTGATTTTAAAACCATAACTTAAGAGCTAACATACACACACCAAGACCTAGTTGTCCTCAAGATATTTTCCTTTCCCTCTAAAGATTTTACAATGTACTGTAATCATTAATCACATCAAATTTAAATGACCAATTGAGAAAAACAGTTCTGAAACCATTCCTCCACCACTAATGATAACTGGGTGGCGGCAGGTGTCTGAAATAAGATTCATTTAGTTTTTGAGCTTGCTGGGCAGACTTGGTGACTTTGCCAGCACAAGCTTCCTTCTTGTAAACAGTTAACTTAAGAATTTGGTATCTGCCTTTAACTTTTTGTACCACAATTGTTATAACTTCATACCTTCAAATTAATAAACATACATAGAACTTTTGTTAGGCTGGCCATTTTCCCTCTGGCAGAAAGCAAGCACCCCTGGGGAAAGAGTTCCCCGTGGCCACATGGGGCGGTTTGCTAGCCGTCAGAGCACTTAGTTTTAAACAAATCAAATGTTTCTTTCCTTCTCCTTTTTTTCTCTCACAGATTTTCACACTTACATGAACAAATAATTATACCCAAGCAGACAAACAAAATATCAAACAAACGTCTGTACTTATACCCTTTCAATAAACAAGTAACATTATAGTGTTTCAACAAAACAGAAAAGGCACTCATGTTGGACAAAGAAACCAAGACTAATACTTTAGGAACCATGAGGGGAAAGTTATCTTACAGACCGGCATTGACCTGGGGAAAAGTGTGGTTAAATCAAAAGCATTAATATAAGACAGAGACAAAGAACAAAAAGCGATGCAACAAAACACCTGGCCCACACGAACCTACACAGATACAGAATACCAGACCAGATGAGGGATGATATCCCTCCCAGATGCTAGCCCGGCCGGACACGCAAGTGCCCGTCGCTGACCAGCTACCAGAAGTGACCAAGACCTCTCGGTCACCACCCGTCCCTGGGGCGTCCCCCAGGGTGACAGCTTTTCTCGTCGAAAACCTTTCAACCAGAGGTGCCGATTCCTTACGGTACCGACACCCTGTCCCAGACTAGGGATGATCCCAGACGAGGGATGATATCCCTCCCAGATTCCAGAGAACACCAAAAACGAACAGAGGACAAGACAAACACTGAGCAACTCCGGAGTCTGCTTACCTCCAAGACCGATCTTGGCTCTTGAGGGGTGGTCGCCCCCATCCCGGACGAGCCCCCAAATGTAAGGTCCCAAGACCCCCGGTGAGTCCGACGGAGGGGGCGACGACCCCAAGTCAAACGCTGAGACCGAAACTTGATGCAAAAAGCATGAGGTTTTAATAGTACAAGCACAGCGCAGGGGCTTCTCAGGCTGACAACAACCCGAAGGAAATGCTGGCTGGCTGGAGCACCAAGTAACTGCAGAACATGAGTTTATAAAGGCAAAGACCACACGCAGGTGGGGTTACACATGGAGGGGGAAGAAGGGAACAAGGAAATAAACACCACACGCAGGTGGGCTCGTTAATTACATGTTAATCTTGCAAGCCCCTTGGTCTCTCCTCTGGGCAAGTCCTCACGGTAGGGAGTTTCTGGGGACTGCTTTCATTGTTGCCTAATATTCAACCGTAAAGAACTGACCTCCTCCCTGTCTAATCTTTAACTGTAAAGGTCACATCCTGGAACAGGCAGTGGGGAAGGTCACTTCCTCAATCTTGGGGTCCTACAGGGTAAATGCAAGCCAGGCGGGGAGTCAAGCCTCTAGTGGGAAGACTCACCCCCTATCTGCCCTTTTGCCATTTCTTTTATTGAGATTCTGAGACAAAGACATTGCTTAGGCGGAAAAGTTCCAGCAGCAGAAAATTAACAAGAATTTACATACGATTAACAAACTAAAGTTGCCTCAAGCTCTACTATTGCTCAGACCTTTCAGAGCCATTGAGGTTGGCCATCTCTTTTTGAATATTAACAATAGTGACAATGTTTGGTATTGGTTAGACAGTTCCTTTTACATTTTATCACTAGTGACTCAACCTAGAGTCAATGAGTTAGTAGCTCTGACCATTCAGAGCCATCAAGGTTGGCCAGTTCCCTTTACATTTGTATTACCAGTGATAATGTTAGGTTTAGGTTCCTGGCAATAAAAGTTCTCATTATATTTGATATAGAAATGATGTACCTCTACATAATACATGCTGCATTTCAATAGAAAACTGGGAACATTATGCTACATAGAAAAATTTCAATACAATTCTTCTCACATCAGAACCAAGATCAAGGCACCACAGTGACTACCTCTATTTAATAAAAATGGAAGTACCTGTCAGAGTTATGTGGTAAGAAAAATACTTTTAAAATCTATAAATAATAAAAAAAACTAATAAATCATATATTTTTCTTTATGGATATGACTTGATCTTAGATAAAGAAAACTGAAGACTTCCCAAGAAAATTGATAGAACTAGAAAGGTAAGTCTGGAAAGATGTGAATACAAAGTCAACAACAAATGGCTTGTGCCCCTGCACACTCTCAACCAACTGTCCTCATGGCTCTAGGAACTATGTGGGCTGTTTCAGAGGAAAGTGAGGTAAAAAAAAACTTGAATGAGCTTAACAACAAGGAGGTGACAGTTCAATGAAACAAGATCCCTGGACGTGTGAGTCCTCAGGTTTGGTTAATCCCCCTCATGTTCCCAGAGAGCTTCCCCACAATGTGGCACTGAGTCAGATGCAGGTTCCAGTTGACCCACCTCCATCATGTGGGGACATGCTGACAGTGGTCCCAAGGGTCACATGCACATGTCAGGTTTACAACAATAACATTCTCATAACCTAAACTTAGTTATCCCCACATTTTATCCACATAGTCATAAAAAATCGAGGTTTTATCTGAGTCTCATCTATATCCCCAATGTTTGAAACTGGCTTTACTGTTTCTCTGTATGGCTCATGCTTCTGTTTCCCAGTGATCCACACAGAGGCTCCAATCTCCCCCAACACTTGGTCCACTGGCTCTGGGTTCAAGCTCTGTTCTTAGTTCATCCTGTGATCACTTTATGGGGGAAATAAGGCATCAGGTGAGACTTCTGTTTCCTGAACATGACACTCTCACATTTTAATCTCCTTCTGGTTGTGACAATTGATCACCTCACTATGTTAATACAGGTAAACTTCCAAGCTATCATGTCTAAATCTCTACCCTTTCTCCCATTTTTCTATTACATTGATTTCCATGCTGGATTATTAAACAACTTTATCTAGCCCTCACCAGGAATTCCCACCAGTCAGTGTTGTGCCCCTGTACCTGAATACCAAAGACCATCAGGGAGCCGCATCCGAGGTAACTGCAGGAAGTCTGGATTTATTTCGGACCAGCCCGAGCTCAGTCCCACCAACACCGGCAACAGCGAGGCGAGAAAGAGCGAGAAAGTCCCCTTTCCATGGGTTTTATACCCGGGGGCATATCACCCTGATTGGTTGGGTTAGAGATAGGGGATAAGGGATTGGTTGGGCTAGGGATGGGGGATGATTGGTTGGATTAGGGGTAGGGAATAGGGGATATGGACCCCTGATTGGTTGGGTTAGGGATAGGGGATAGGGTTGTCGGGGGCTGGCTCCCCCTTCCCCCCGCAGGGAATGAGTACACAGAGGTGTCCGCTGGGGCCTGGCACATGTGCGCTAGTCCCGGCTGTTCATCAGGAGATGATTCAGAGAAGAAGTTGGGTCCAATTAGGACGACCAGGGACCCAGGCACCAGGGCTAATGCTCATCAGCCATGAATGCTTTGGACACACCACACTCTGAAACAGAATCCTTTATATCAGTGTCCAACCCAGACCTCCCTAGATAATAGGATGACATGCCAACAGGCTTCCCTCTCCCCGTGAATTACAACCCAGCCCCAGGATCCCAGGTATTCCTACTCCCTGGTCAGGAGTGAACACAGACCACTCATTCTGGAGATTGGAACAGCTGTGTTATCTTTACTGCTATTTTAAAAGACAATATGGAGAATGAGACACACTGAGCATGTGAATGAATATGTGGGAGAGAGATGACGAACATGTGCCCTCTGCCTGACAACATGTCTGTTTGAGCCACAGACCTCTCTGTGGAAAGATGGAGGGGCTGAGCTGCAGGAGATACCGGGTCCATCAAGGAGGGGCAGTCACCAGGGACAAGATGGACACCACAGAGCTCTCAGGACCTGCAGGGGGCGCTCAGCCCAGTCAGGTCATGTAGCTGTGAACAGGCACCTTGAGGGGCTGAGGACCATCTCCCCCTTGTTTTCGGGTTTTCGCTTCTCTCCTCCTTGTCCAGTGGCTCAGGCACAAGCTTCCCTTGTCCTCTGTGCTCTAATGGCTCACATTCTCCATGAGGACAATGATGGTGCAAACACCATTCTCTGTTCCTAGGTGAACTCTTTCCAGTTTGAGAGACCTTTTTTTCAGTAGTTGTCCTCCCTGAAACAAGGAGCACCCAGGGTACCTGTCCATCCCTGGGAGAGGGACGCGGTTTACACAAAGAAAAACATCAGCAAAGTCACGCCCTGTGTCTGAGCTCATTCTGTCTACTCTAGACAAGCCCGCTAGAGGAGGCCCCCTCCCTGAGAAAGGCACAGATCTGACCCCATGAGTTATCCTGACAGCTCCCCAAGCAGCCTCATCTCCCTGGGGCAGTGCACCCTCTTGCTGGACAGGCATTCAGGGTGAGGGTGATGGCCAGCACTTGCCTCTCACTCTCTCCACCTCTCAATTTCCTGGACAAGAACCAGCCCAGGAGAAAACCTGAAACAGCTCTCAGAATTCCACATGGAGCAGAGAGGGAGAGGAACTCAGAGATAAACCCTTCACCACCTGCCGGGAAGCTCCCTTAGTGGGTCCCTGAGAGCCCAGTAGAATCTCCTATGACATTAGTCTCAGCTTCCCCATGAGGAATCCACATGGATCATGAGAGCCAGCTGGTCAGAGTCCCCACATCAGACCACATGTCACTCCAGTGTCCCCAAACAGGTGATCCATGATCACTCTCTGCCTTCCACTGTCATCCTCCCTAGATCTGCCCCAGTCCCTGAGCTCCATGGCCAGAGACCTGCTGACAGTCCTCAGCTCTTCCCAAAGGATCAATCATACAGCAGATCCAATAAAAATGAACCTGTCTCCTTTTATCCCCCAGCACCCCTCCCACAGGTCAATCCACCTGGGATCACCCCAGCACAGGTCACACACAGGAGACCTGAAGCTGAGCCAGGACATAGTGACCACCAGGAGGCACTGTCATCTCCACAATCCTGTCCTGGGAGGACTTCTGGTGGTTTTTTGTGGAAACTGCACTGGAGAACCATAAAATCCCCATTTTCCATCCTGATGAAGTGTGTCTCTCACTATTTACAGAGGAGCTACTAGAATGTACAGACCATCCGCATGTCCCTGAGACCAGTCCCAGGCACCCTGGTCCACCTGCCCTCCCCATGTGACCTCAGAGAGGGAGGAGCCCCTAGCAGCTCAGACAGGTCCTCAGGGAAAACATGCAAATGTGGCGCCTCCCCTGCTCATGAAAGCCTGCCATGCTGGGTCCCTGCAGACCCAGGAGAGCAGCCCTCCTGTGTGAGCCCTGCTCAGTGTCCACACCATGGGGTCTGTGCTCATCTGGGGTGTGCTTCTGTTCTCTGCCCAAAGTGTGTTTCTATTCATCAGGCTCATGGGGACCAGGTGACATGGGGCAGTTCTCAGTCTGTGTCTCTGTTTGCAGGTGGCCTGTGCCAAGTTAAGCTGGTGGAGTCTGGGGGAGGCGTGGTGACACCTGGGGGGGTCTCTGAGCCTCTCCTGCAAAGCCTCTGGATTCACCTTCACTGACTACTCCATGAACTGGGTCCGCCAGGCTCCAGGGAAGGGACTGCAGTGGGTGGCAGAAGTGAGTAAACCAACTGGAACAAAGCAGTGGTATGCTCCAGCAGTTCAAGGAAGATTCACAATCTCCAGGGACAATCCTACGAACACAGTCTCTCTTAAAATGACTAAACTGACACCTTAGGACAGGGCTGTGTATTACTGTGCAAGACACAGTGAGGCGAATTCACTGTGAGCTCTGACACAAACCTCCCTCAGCAGACAAGGGAGCCAGGCTGCAGAAGACACTCAGGACACCAGGGGGTGCACAGGACCCACAGATTCTGTGTTGCAGCCCCAGAAGCAGTTGCAGGTGGTGTTTATGGCTGTTTCCTCTGAGGGTGCTGGGCTTCCTCTCCATATAACTGTTTCTCCCAGATTCTCCCTAGACCTGTGGTCCTGTGACCACCCTGATGGCTTTGTGTTATAACAGTTTTACTAAGTTAGCAGGGACTTGCTCACATGCACCATAGGAAGCAGTTTTCATTTGGAGGAAGATAAATGCACAGGGATTGGTGACCCTGGGGAAACTGTCAGCACACATAACACTCTGTCCTGGAAATGTGGAACTTGTGTGAGCCTCCCTGCATTCCAGGAAGGCCAGCAAGTCTGTGGCAGATGTCTTCCGCCAGAGCTTTCCTTCAGGTGATGCCCCAGTCTCCCAGCAATGGCCCTGCTTTACTGTCACCGCTGAGCTCAGTCCTGGTCTGGGAGTCATTCACAGCTGTGTCTTTAGCCAAGTCCATGGTGGATCTCACGGAGAAGCAGCTGGCACCTGTTCCGGTGTTCCTGATTTTGGAGGAAATGATCGTGCATTGTCAGGACAACACAATCTATCAATTCCACACAAGATAGCATGGTTTTATTTCATTCTTTTGGATAGTAGATGAAATAAACACGTGGTCTGCAAACAACTGGAATTTTCACGCTAACCCAAATGTACTTCCCTTAGTTCTGTGGGGTATCCTGCTGGTTGAGTCTAGCCTCTCACAGGAGGAATTGTTAAATGGGGTGAGAAGACTTTTTTCCTTTTTCCATTGGTTCCTCTCCCTGCACAGAAATATTCAATGGAATAACTTTGTATGATTTTTCCAAAAACACCTTCCTTCTTCAAAGGTGAAAGCAGACTTGTGTCTGACAGCTGATTCTGAGGTCGGAGCTTGTCCTGCCCACCACAGAACCGACAGAGAGCAGCCCAGGACTGCAGTTTATAGAGGCAGTTCATTCCCTGTGTGGAAAATTTGAGGTGCTTCCCTGTCAGTTCACGTTACTCAGATCTAGCTGTGGGATGTAGAATTAGGATGCAGGTTAGGCTGTCACTGATCAGCTCCACATATGTGCAAGTGCTGCCTACTCCCTGTGGAGTTCAACAGATGTGTTTATCAGTCCACTTATTTGTTGCTTCAAAAAGAAATTTGCCCTTGACTTTGCTATGAGTATGATTTTTTTAAAAGTAATTGAAGTAGTAACCAAAGCCTCTCAGCGAAGGAAAGACCGTGACACATGGATTCAAGGGTGAATTCCATCCAGATTTCAAAGAAAAACAGTATCTTCTCAATCAGTTCTCCTCAAACACTTCCAAGAATTGAAAAAGAGGGTAAACCTCCAAACTCATTTATTGAGGTGAGAACTCCCTTCATACCAAACCACAATAAGGATACAAACAAAAATGACAGGTCATCTCCCTTTTTATCATAAATGTTAAAATCCTCAATAATCCTATATAATAAAATTCTAATGTTAGAAAAATTGGCTGAACGTTGGAAAGACCAATTCCTATGACACACACTGACCACCAAGGGTCAGGTCAGAAGCTCAATGCAGGAGCTGCCCCTTACTAGTCTGTGCACTCCCACTGGGGGAGCTCCACCCAGTCAGAAGCCAGTCCCATGGCTGGTGAGCACAGGGGCAGTGGTGGAAGCCTGAGCTGGTGGCAGGCCTAAGCTGGCAGTTGGACATTGCCTATAAAGTTTGAGAATGCAAGAGGGCGCAGGACCGGCTGAGGGCATACCTATGATTACCAGATTTTAACATTGGTAAAGTGGGACACCATTGAAGGGGGGGAGGGACGTTTCTTGATTAAAAGTTTGGTCTATATGGAGCAACAAAAATTTTCATAGAACGCAAAAATAGTATTGTAATATATATATATATATATATATATATATATATATATATATATATATATATATATTTTTTAATTTCAACACAAGTACAATTTACAAATATAATAAATAAATAAAAATTATGTATAGTCGTAAGTGTCACTTTCAAGGCTGGTGTTAGACTTTTTGCTGCCACTATAAAATATAAATAATATGAATACTTTCTGCTAAATTCAAGAAAATTTATGTATTAAGAAATAAGTAAATAAGTTACTTACCTAAATTATCTGAATAGCTGATCTGTAATGACATCACTTATTTAACTAGCTTACTAGCTCGCAGTACAGTATGATGTGTATCATCTGAGAGACAGTTACAAAATGTTTTCGTCGTTGCCTTTCCCAAAAAAATGCCATTGTTCATTAAGTCCAAGCAATGGTGGTCGAATTCTAACAACTCCTCAACAATGCGAACTTTGGTAAGCAGTTCTCAATAATCAGTACTCAACAATTATTTGTTATTATTAAAATTTAACATTATAAAATTAACAAAAATAATATAAAACTCATATCATGGCTAAATAGCCACATGGCCAATGAAAACTGTATATTCCCTTCCCTTTCGCCCGCTGTTCCCTAGCTTGTCATGCTTTCTTTCCAAAAATCGGGACTTTTATAAAACGCCACAAATTGCTAAAAATCGGGACTACCCTGAAAAAAGTGGGACGTTTGGACACCTTAGGCATACCCCTCATAGTGCAAGAATGTTGTGCACTTAGGCCTCTGTGAAAAGATGAAACCTAAAAAGCATCATTACCGTCATCAAGTGGGCTATTGTCCTAGAATGCTAGGATGGATCAGCCTTCATAAATCAGTAAATTGGATACACCCATTCAGAGAATAAAGGAGAAAACTATATTGACATAAAAAAGATATAAAAAGGCCATTGAAAATGTTAAAACACTTTTATGATATAAATTCTCAATATATTTGATATAGAAATGATGTGCCTCAACATAATACATGCTGCATTTCAGTAGAAAACTGGTAACATTATGCTATATAGAAAAATTCCACCACAATTCTTCTCACATCAACCAAGAAGTCCTTGTCAGAATAATGTGGCAAAGAAAAAAATTAAAAATTCTGTAAATCAGAAAGGAGCTAATAAATCATCTCTCTTTATCTCTACAGATATAATATGATCTTAGATATAGAAAACCCTAAAGACTTCACAAGAAAATGGATAGAACTAGGAAGGTAACTCCGGGAATATGTAAGTACAAAATCAACACACAAATCCCTTGGGCCCCTGCATGCTCTCAACTAACTGTCCTCATGACTCTAGGACATGTGGGCTGTTTCAGAGGAAAGTGAGGAAAGAAAACTTGAATGGGCTTAACAACAAGGAGATGACAGTGTAAGGAAACAAGAATCCTGAACATGTGAGTCTTCAGGTTTGGTTAATCCCCCATCATGTTCCCAGAGAGCTCTCCCTCCCCTCCCCAGTGTGGCACTGAGTCAGGTGCAGGTTCCAGTTGACCCACCTCCATCATGTGGGGACATGGTGACAGTGGTCCCAAGGGACACATGCACATGTCAGGTTTACAATAATAACATTCTCATAACACAAACTTAGTTATTCCCACATTTTATCCACATAGTCATAAAAAATCTTAATTTTGTTTGAGTCTCATCTATATCCCCAATGTTTGCAACTAGATTTACTGTTTCTCGCCATGGTTCATGCTTCTGTTTCCCAATGGTCCACACAGAGGCTCAAATGTCCCCCAACACTTGGTCCACTGGCTCTGGGTTTAAGCTCTGTTCTTAGTTCATCCTGTGATCACTTTATGAGGAAATAAGGCAACAGGTGAGACTTCTGTTTCCTGAACATGACACTTTCACACTTTAATCTCCCTCTGGTTGTGAGGATTGATCTTCTCACTATGTTAACACAGGTAAACTTCCAAAGTATCATGTTTAAATCTCTACCCTTTCTCCTATTTTTATTACATTTCTTTCATGCTGGATTATTACACGATCTTATCCAGCCAGGCAGTACTGAGCCCTCACCGGGAATGCTCAGAGGTTTGGGATGATTTGGGGAAGCTGTTGGGGACAATTGGGAAGAGCAGAGACCCAGGCATCAGGGCTAATGCTCATCAGCCATGAGTGCCTTGGACACACCACACTCTGCAACAACATCCTTTATCTCGTGTCCAACCCAGACCTCTATTGATAACAGGACAGGCCAATGGTCCCCCTCTGCTCATGAATTACAACCCAGAGCAGGGATCCAAGGTGTGAATACAGACCACTCATTCTGGGGACTTGAACAGCTGTGTTATCTTTACTGCTGTTTTAAAAGGCAATTTATGGAGAATGAGAGACACTGAGCATGTGAATGAATATATGAGAAAAACACTGGACATGTGTCCTCTCTCTGACCCGCATGTCTGTTTGAACCATAGACCCCGCCCCTTTCAGGGTGAGGGAGGGGCTGAGCTGCAGGAGATGCCCAAGTCCATGAAGAGGGAGCAGACACCAGAGGGCCTCTGCACACTACAGAGTACGCAGGACCTGCAGGGGGCGCTCAGCCCCAGTCAGAGCATGTAGCTAGGAACAGGCACCCTGAAGGGCTGAGGACCATCTGCCTCTTGTTTTGGGGTTTGCTCTTTTTCTCTCCTTGTCCAGTAGCCCAGGGACACACTCCCCTTGTCATCTGTGCTCTAAGGGCTCACATTCTGCCTGAGGACAAAGATGATGTGAATAACATTCTTTTTTCCTAGATGAGCTCTTTCCTCTCTGAGGGACCATTTTCTCAGTAGCTGTCCTTTAGGGAATCTCTCAAACCTGGGAAAGGGATGCGGTTTCCACAAAGATAAACATCAGTGAAGTCACACCCTGTTTCTAAGCTCACTCTCTCTGCTCTAGAAAAGCTCTAATCTGTCTCAGAGCCCCCTCCCTCACACAGGCACAGATCTGCCCCAGGGCCCCCTCCTTCAGACAAGCACAAATCTGCCCAGGGCCCCCTCCCTCACACAGGCACAGATCTGCCCAAAGGAGTTCCGCTGACAGATACCCAGGAATTGTCATGTCCCTGGGGCAGTGCACCCTCTGGCTGGTGCTCAGGGTGAGGGTGATGGCCAGCACTTTCCCCTCATTCTCTCCACCCCTCAGTCTCCTGGACCAAAAGCAGCCCAACAGAAGACCTGACTCAGCTCTCAGAATTCCACGTGGAGCAGAGAGGGAGAGGAGCTCAGACATAAACCCTCCACCACCTGCTGGGCAGCTCTCTTAGTGGGTCCCTGAGAGCCAGGTGGAATCTGCTCTGACATGAGTCTCAGCTTCAACATGAGGAATCCACATGGATCATGAGAGCCAGCTGGTCAGAGTCCTGATCCCCACATCCGACCACATGTCACTCCAGTGTCTCCAAACAACTGACCCAGGATCACTCTCTGCCTTCCACTGTCAAGCTCCCTACATCTCCCCAGACCCTGAACTCCATGGCCAAAGCCCTGCTGACTCTCCTTAGCTCCTTCCACAGGGTCAAGCATAGAGCAGATCCCAAAAAAACCTACCTGCCCCCTTCATCCACCAGCACTCCTCCCACAGGTCGATCCACCTGTGATCACCCCAGGACAGGTCACACACAGGAGACCTGAAGCTGAGCCCTCAAGGACATGGTGACAGCAGTCCTGAGGGTCACATGCAGACATTGAGGTTTCCAATAACAAGGTTTTCCTGACCCAAATATGGTTATTCCCAAATCATTACCCACATCATCCCCTAACCACACCAGATCATGATGCAGATTCTTCTGTATCCCAATGTACGGAACTGGGTCTATGACAGAGGCTATTAGAATGAACACCACAAAAGAGACAGTGCAGCTGCTACATCCAGCAGTAAACTCCCTGAAAGGAATAGGACACGGGAGCTCTGTCTGTGTCTCTATAGTTCATGCTTCTGGTTCCCAGGGACCCACACAGATCCACTTCTCCCCCCACTCACTCCAACACTTGGACCACTGGCTCTAGGCTCACACTCTGGTCTTAGTTTATCCTCTGATCCTTTTGTAGGGGAAATAGTGTCAGATGGCACTTCCTGTCTCCTGCAGATGAACCTCCTGTACTTTTATTTCTTTCTTGCATTGTGAGGGTGGGTTCACCATGGTGTGTTCCTTACTGGTGCCTTTCAAAGGCATATCATTTATATTTTGACCTCTTTTTTAGTTTTTTTATTGTTCAAATTTTTATTTCGATGCACATTCTGAGAAATGCAATTTTTTAAAAACTGAATATTATGGGAAATGAACAGCAAATAAATTAGACCATGTTAATTAAAAGGATAAAAGAACCACACATAAATGTGCATCCTGCCTGTGACAAGAGTCAGGTGTTCTACATGATCAGTAGCCATAACCCCAGCAGCCCCAAAAACCTGATCAGGAAAATTATAAATTAAATAGTTAATAAAGCAATTTATCACATGCTTAAGAACACATTCAATTTTTCTCTATTTTCTTCACTTCCTCCTTGTTCTATTTTAGCAAGTTTTACAATAGAATCAACATTTATACAGGGGACAAATATCTTTATTTTGTGTATATCCTTACCAGTACTTGAGAACTTTCTATTCGCTTTCATTCCTTTTTTTATCCAAAAGAAAGCTTTCATCTTAATAAGAATACACTTTATTTCCTCCTAGCTTTTTGATGACACAAATTGCCTCCAGATTACCAGAGCCTGTCAATCAGAGAACAGCTTCTACAGCTAACTTAGTAAAGTGATCTTTGTGATGAGTTCAAAGTTTTGAGGATAATGTTGTTCATGCAATGTTCACTAAATATTGGTGGAATGTAACTTCATCAGAGCCATGATCAAGTGCAGAATTCAACAAAGCCTGTCTTGCTGCCTTTGTGGCTAATCTCCAACCCAAAACTATGCTCTGAGGATGAATCTTTTGTCAAATTAAAGATTCTGCTTCCCTTAGCAATTAAGCTGCTCAAGAGGAGAACAAAAGGAGTGCCATCACTAACTTCACATCCTGAAGCATTGAGATATCAACTAATACTTTGGCTGCTGGATTATCAGCACCGATGTTTTTAGAATAGCTGCACCATCATTGGTCACAATAAGAGAAGCATACTGTTCATTAGTTCCCAGAATTTTGTCCTAGCCTACCATAGTGAAGGACCAATAAAAAGACTGAGCCTATTTGCCTCTGCTCTCTCTTCATCAGCACCAGCCTGGGAGGTGGTGACAGGTGCCAGGGATGCCATGGTTCTGAAGAAGTGACCTCCCGTGCGCAGGCTGAGGGCCTGGCACTAGAAGCCTGGGCTACAGACGCTTAAGATCCTCCAGTTCTACCCCGAGCAGGCCGCCTGAGGCCCCGGGAGTCCTTGCAGAGAACCGCCTGCATACAAGTAGTAGGACTGGGGCTGCCACTATTTCAGAAATGCTAGCGAACGCTTCCCCATGGCAGACATGCCTGCCTTGTCTCAGAAAGCTGGTTCAGACACCTGTCCTCAGACTTTGAGGCTCAGAAAGACCACTAGGGGGCACTGTCATTTCCACAATCCTGTCCCAGGATGTCTCCTAGTAGGTTTTTCACTTTGTTTTATGTTTTGTGTGTGTGTGTGTGTGTTCTTGTTTTTTCTTTTGTTTTGTTTTGTTTTGTTTTGTTTTTGGAAACTGCAATGGAGAACAATAAAAGTCGAACTTTCCATCCTGATGGAGTGTGTCTCCCACTACTTACAGACAAGCTTCTAGAATGTGCAGACCATCCCTGTGCCTCTGAGTGCAGGCCCAGGCACCCTGATCCCCCGGCCCTCCCCATGTGACCTCAGAGAGGAAGAAGCCTCCTGGCAGCTCAGACAGGTCCTCAGGGAAAACATGCAAATGTGGCGCCTCCCCTGCTCATGAAAGCCTGCCAGGCTGGGTCCCTGGAGACCCAGGAGAGCAGCCCTCCTGTGTGAGCCCTGCTCAGTGTCCACACCATGGGGTCTGCGCTCATCTGGGCTGTGCTTCTCCTCTTTGCCCAAGGTGTGTTTCTATTCATCAGGCTCATGGGGACTAGGTGACAGGGGGCAGTTCTCAGTCTGTGTCTCTGTTTGCAGGTGGCCTGTGCCAAGTTCAGCTGGTGGAGTCTGGGGGAGGCATAGTGGCGCCTGCGGGGTCTCTGATCCTCTCCTGCAAAGCCTCTAGATTCACCTTCACTGACTACCAAATGGACTGGGTCCGTCAGGCTCCAGGGAAGGGGCTGCAGTGGGTGGCAGGAGTGAATCAACCAACTGGAAAGGATCAATGGTATGCTCCAGCAGTTCAAGGAAGATTCACAATCTCCTGGGATAACCCTACAAGCACAGTCTCTCTTAAAATGACCAAGCTGACATCTGAGGACATGGCCCTCTATTACTGTACAAGACACTGTGAGGGGATGTCACTGTGAGCTCTGATACAAACCTCCCTCAGCAGACAAGAGAGCCAGGCTGCAGGAGGCACTCAGGACACCAGGGGGCGCTCAGGACCCACAGATTCTGTGTTGCAGTCCCAGGAGCAGTTGCAGGTGGTGTTTATGGCTGTTTCCTCTGAGGGTGCTGGGCTTCCTCTCAATATAACTGTTTCTCCCAGATTCTCCCTAGACCTGTGATCCTGTGACCACCCTGATGGCTTTGTGTTATAACAGTTTTACTAAGTTAGCAGGGACTTGCTCACATGCACCACAGGAGGCAGTTTTCATTTGGAGGAAGATAAATGCTCATAGATTGGTGACCCTGGGGAAACCATCAGCACACATCACACTCTGTCCAGGAAATGTGGAACTTGTGTGAGCCTCCCTGCATTCCAGGAAGGCCAGCAAGTCTGTGGCAGATGTCTTCCGCCAGAGCTTTCCTTCAGGTGATGCCCTAGTCTCCCAGCAATGGCCCTGCTTTAGTGTCACCGCTGAGCTCAGCCGTGTTCTCAGAGTCATTCACAGCTGTGTCTTCAGCCAAGTCCGTGGTGGATCTCAGGGAGCGGTGGCTGGGACCTGTTCCTTGTGCTCCTGGTATTGGAAGAAAGGAGGGTGCATTCTCAGGACAACACAATCTATCAATTCCACACAAGATAGCATGGTTTTATTTTATGTTCTTGAATGGCACATGAAATAAATATGTGGTCTACAAACACTGCAATGTCCATACTGACCACGATGCACTTCACTTAGTTCTGTGGGGTGTCCTACCGGTTGATTGTAGCCTCTCACAGGAGGAATTGTTAAATGGGGTGAGAAGACTCTTTCCTTTTTCCATTGGATCTTCTCTGTGCACAAAACATTCAGTGAAATAACTGTGTATGATTTTTCAAAAAAGCCCTTCCTTCTTCAAAGTTGAAAGCTGGCATGTGTTTCACTGCTGATGCTCAGGTAGGAGCTGGTCCTGCCCACCACAGAGCCCTCAGAGAGAAGCTCCAGGATTGCAGTTTATAGAGGCAGTTCTTTCACTGTCTGGGGACTTTGAGGTGCAGCCCTGTCAGTTCATGTTGCTCACATCTACCTGTGGGATGTAGAATTAGGATGTCGGTTAGGTGTCACTGCTCAACTCCTCATATGTGCAAGTGCTGCCCACTCCCTGTGGAGTACAACAATTTTGTTTATCAGACCTCTTATTTGTTGCTTCAAATAGAAATTTGCCCATGACTTTGAAAATAGGTATAAATTTTAAAAAATAATTGAAGTAATAAACAAAGCCTCTCAGCAAAGGAAAGTCCATTACACATGGATTCAAGGGTGAATTCTATCCAAATTTCAAAGAAAAACAGTATCTTCTCAAACACTTCCAAGAATTGCAAAAGAGGGACAACCTCTAAACTAATTTATTGTGGTGACCACTACCTTCATACCAAAGCAAAATATGTACACAAACAAAAATGACAGGTCATATCTCTGATGAACATAAATGCTATAACCATTGACAATCCTATATAATAAAATTCTAATATATAAATCAGCTGAACGGTGGGAAAACCAGTCCCTATGACACACACTGAACATCGTGGGTCAGAAACTCAATTCAGGAGCTGCCCCCTAACAGTCAGTGTGCTGGCACAGGGGAAGCTACACTCAGTCAGAAGCCAGGCTCTAGGCTGGTGAGCACAGGCACAGTGGTGGAAGTCTAGATGGTGGCAGGCCTAAGCTAGCAGTTGGACCTCCCCCACGGGGTTTCAGACTACAAGAGGGTGCAGGCCGGGCTGAGGAACCCCTACCCCCATAGTTCAAGAATGTGCTACCCTAGGCCTCTGCATAAGATCAAACCTAATAACATCATGAAAGCATCATTGACCATCAGTAAGTGGGATATTGTCCTGGAATGCTAGGTTGGTTCAACCTTTATAAATCAGTAAACTGGATACACTCATCCACAGAATAGAGAAAATTATAATGTCATATAAAAAGATATTAAAAAGGCCATTGAAAATGTTCAAACACCTTTATAATATAAATTCTTAATATATTTGGTATAGAAATGATGTATCTCAACATAATACATGCTGCATTTCAATTGAAAGCTGGTAATATTTTGCTACAGAGAAAAATTTCAACACAATTCTTCTCCCATCGTGACTAAGACCAAGGCACCTCAGTGACTACTTCTATTTAACAAAACTGGAAGTATTTGTCAGAGTAATGTTTCAAGAAAAAAATATTTTAAAAATCAATAAATAAGAAAGGAACTAATAAATCATCTTATTTTCTCTATGAATATGACAAGATATTCAATGTAGAAAACCCTGAAGAATTCACAAGAAAATTGATAGAACTAGGAAGGAAACTTCACAACAATGCAAGTACTAAGTCAACAAACAAATGGCTTGTGCCCCTGCATACTCTCAACAAACTGTCCTGATGGCTCTAGGAACTGTCGGGCTGTTGCAGAAGTGAGGAAAGAAAACTTGAATGAGCTTAACAACAAGGAAGTGACAGTGTAATGAAATAAGAACCCTGGACATGTGAGGTTAATATCCAGGTTTGGTTAATCCCCCTCATGTTCCCAGGGAGCTTCCCCACAATGTGGCACTGAGTCAGGTTCAGGATCCAGTTGACCCACCTCCATTGTGTGGGGACATGGTGACAGTGGTCCCAAGGGTCACTTTCACATGTCAGGTTTTCAATAATAAGACATTCATGATCTAAACTTAGTTATTCCCACATTTTATCCAGAGTCCAAAATAAATATTAGAGGAGTTAAGAGATGAAACTCTCCTCTACCGCAGGGCAGCCCTCTGTGTGTGTGCCTGGGAGCCAGATGGGCTCTGCTCTGACGTGAGTCTCAGCTGCCACATGGGGAATCCACATGGATCATGAGAACCAGCTGGTCAGAGTGCTGCTCCACACATCTGACCAGATGTCACTGCAGTGTCCCCAGACAAGTGACCCAGGATGAATCTCTGCCTTCCACCATCTACATCCTCCCTAGATCTGCCCAGACCTTGAGCTGCATTGCCATAGCCCTGCTGACTCTCCTCAGCTCCTCCAACAGGGTCAAGCATAGAGCAGATCCCCTAACAACCTACTTGCCCTCTTCATCCACCAGCACTCCTCTCACTGGTCAATCCACCTGTGATCACCCCAGGACAGGTCACAAACAGGAGACCTGAAGCTGAGGGAGGACATGGTGACAGCAGTCCCGAGGGTCACATGCAGACATTGAGGTTTCCACTAACAAGGTTTTCCTGACACAAATATGATTATTCCCAAATCATTACCCACATCATCCCCTAACCACACCAGATCATGATGCAGATTCTTCTATATCCCAATGTATGAAACTGGATCTACAACGAGTCTAGAGAATAAAGACCACAAAAGAGACAATTAAGTTGCTATATGTCCAGCAGTGAACTCCCTGAAAGGAACAGGACTTGGGAGCTCTGTCTGGGTCTCTATAGTTCATGTTTCTGGTCTAGACTCATGCTCTCGTCTTAGTTTATCCTTTATTCGCTATGGAAGGGAGTGTCAGCAGAAACTTCCTGTTTCCTGAACATGAATCCCCTGCACTTTTACTTCTTTCTTGCATTGTGAGGGTTGATTCACCTTGTTGTGTTCCTTACTCGTGCCTGTCAAAGGCATCTAATTCATATTTTAACCACTTTTTTTTCTTTTTTATTGCTCAAATTTTTATTTTGATGCACATTCTGAGAAATGAAATTTTAAAACAACTGAAAGTTATGTAAATCAAACAACAAATAAATTAGACCCATGTTAATTAAAAGGTCAGCTAAAGGACCAAATTTAAGGACAAAAGAACCACACATAAATTTGAATCCCATGGTCTTCTTAAGGAAGTTGAAGTCCTTGAAATACTGTTGCTATGAACTGGTCCAGAACATAACGGTTGATAGAAAAGCTTAAGAAGGGGATGATCAGGGACATATTTCCTTGGTGCTGCTTTGATGGTGTCATCCAAATGCAGAATCACTTCTGCTGCTTCAGATGCACTCAGAAGAACCTGCCATTTCAGATGGAAACTTCCTGTAATGCCCATCATGCTGGACAAACAGCACCTTCCTTCATATCAAGCCTAGCAGGTGTATTGCCTTCGCGATGGGCAGCTCAGAGCTGTGCCAACAGTTCTGCACTGTCACAGGCTGCATCCTCAGCTGTAACAGCAGGTGACATAATCAGTGTTTGAGGCTAAGATTCCATTGCAACAGCTTCTTTATCTGGTGTTTATTGGCAGGTGTGACACAGCATGGTCATCAGCAGCTCAGAAAAGCCTCCTCTATAAACTGATCTAGAAGCCTTCACAGTGTGTGCAACAACACAAAGGGCATCATGCACAGATCTTTCTGCTTCATCTAACATGTGCTGAGTGGCACCACAAAGGACAATAGCGCAATCCTCACCAAGGGCTCCCCCAGACACGTGAATGAGCCTGTCATCTCCAATTATGACTTTCTCAACTGGCTTACAACTTCCAAGCTTCACTACTTCTGGGAGGTCAAAGGTAGATGCAATTTCTCCACCTGTGACAAGGGCTAAGTGTTCTACATGTTCAATAGCCATACCCCAGAAGCCCCAAAAAGCTGATCAGGAAAATTATAAATTAAGTGCCTGTTAATAAAGCAATTTATCCCACGCTTGAGAATATGACCAACTTTCTCCTTCACTTGTTCCTTTTCTGTTTACTCAATTTTAGCAATCTTTGCAATAGAATCAACTCTTATATGGGAACCAAATATCATTATTTTGTCTGTAGCCATACCAGTATTTGCAATAAGAACTTTCAATTAGCTTTTATTCCCTTTTTTTATTCAATAGAAAACTTTCATCTAAATAGAAATCCATCTTATTTCTTCTAAGATTATTGATGATATGAATTGCCTCCAGATTACCAAAGCTGTTCTCTTTCAATCAGAGAGCAGCTTCTACAGCTAACTTAGCAAAGTGATCTTTATGATGAGTATGAAGTTTTGAGGATAATGTTGTTCCTACAATGTTCACTAAATATTGGTGGAATGTGTCATCATCAGAGCCATGATCAAGTGCAGAATTCAACAAAGCCTTCTCTCCAACCCAAAATGATGGTTTTAGGATGAACATTTATCAAATTAAAGATTCTGCTTTCCTTAGCAATGCTGCTTCTAAAAGAAGAACATAAGTAGTGCCATCACCAACTTCACATCCTGAACCTTTGAGATAACAACTAACACATTGGCTGCTGGATTACCAGCACCGATATTTTTAGAATAGCTGCACCATCATTGGTCACAATAAGAGAGGCATCCTGTTCATTGATTCCCAGAATTTTGTAGATGCCTACCATAGCAAAGGACCAATTAAAAAACTGAGCCTGCGTGTCTCTGCTCTCTCTTCATGGTACTAGAGATGCCATGGTTCTGAAGAGGTGACCATTCATGCGTCTCCTTCTCAGTTCACAGCCTCGATCGCAGGGGAGAGAAGCCAGAAGTCACACCACAAGCTCTGCACAAGGGGCAAGGCCTCAGCCACTCACAGTAAAATAGCTGACCTATAATTTCTTATGTGAACACATCTGAAGTTTCCCACAAGGTCTCCCACTATCACTCCAATGTGATCTGCGTTCTCCAAAGTTGTTAATTTCCACAGTGTCACAGCTCATTTTCCCCAGTAGACTAACTCCTCTCTTCCTGGGAATGAGTACAACTGAGTAACCCACGCAAACCACATATGCATAGACTCACCTGATATATGTTCTTCTCTGTGATCAACAGTGTGTTAGTCTACATCCAGGCATATCTCCCCTCTCTGTCCAGGTCAGACCCAGGCACATCTGGAAACACCAATGAACCTAGGACCCTGATGAGAATGGCCTCAACTGCTGGATATTACGTGCTCTCCCTCCACAGCCCTGGGACAGGTCAGCTCCCATGTCCAGGTTCTCATCAAAGGGCCAGCATGTTCTTCTTGAGCTGCTCTTGGGGTCTCTTCAAGGACCTGTATCCAGAGGTTAGAATTTATGACTTAATCATCTAAAAAGATTATTGACCACGCAGGTGGTAACATTTTGCTCTCAAAGCTTAGTTCATGAAAAAACTGGAGAAAATGACACGTCAGACACTAAAAACAATGGATGAAAATCATGACTCTGCTCCAATAGTGAGCACGGTGTCTGTGAATTCACAGGAATGTGGTCCCAGGGGCTATATTAAAGGGGCCCAATTCCTGGGTAGGGAACTGCCTTCTGTCCATGGGGAGCCGCTGTGCTCACCACTCCCTGCAGCTCCACTGCCAACAGTCATGGTGGATCCAACGCAAATATCAGGAAACATGTTCCTGAGCAAAATAGGCACTGCTGTGTCACATGGGGGAAACTACAGGATGCTGAGTGCACACCAGGCCGGGTCACAGCACCTCCCATGTGGGAGGCCCTGCCACTAGAGGCCTGGGCTGCAGACAATTATGATCCTCCAGTTCTAACCTGAGGCGACTGCCTGAGGCCCAAGGCATCCTTGCAGAGAATCACCTGTGTACAAGTTGCAGTACTGGGGCTGCCACTCTCAGAAATGCCAGGGAAGGCTTCCCCGTGGCAGACATGCTTGCCCTGTCTCAGGAAGCTGCTTCACACAACTCTCCTCAGACTATGAGACTCAGAATGACCACTAGGGGCCACTGTCATCTCCACGATCCTGTCCATGGGTTTTATATGCAACCAGCACTGGACAGGCATAAAAACCCCACTTTCCATTCTGTCCAGGTGTGTCTCTTACTATTCACAGACAAGCTACTACAATGCACAGAACAGCAATGTGCCCCTGAGAGCTGTCATAGGCAACCTAACCCACCTGCCCTCCCAATGTGACCTCAGAGAGGGAGGAGCCCCTAGCAGCTCAGACTGGTCCTCAGGGAAAACATGCAAATGTGGCGCCTCCCCTGCTCATGAAAGCCTGCCAGGCTGGGTCCCTGCAGACCCAGGAGAGCAGCCCTCCTGTGTGAGCCCTCCTCAGTGTCCACAACATGGGGTCTGTGCTCATCTGGGCTGCGCTTCTCTTCTCTGCACAAGGTGTGTTTCTATTCATCAGGCTCATGGGGACCGGGTGACATGGGGCAATTCTCAGTCTGTGTCTCTGTTTGCAGGTGGCCTGTGCCAAGTTCAGCTGGTGGAGTCTGGGGGAGGCGTGGTGCTGCCTGGGGGGTCTCTGAGCCTCTCCTGCAAAGCCTCTGGATTCACATTCACTGACTACCAAATGCACTGGGTCCGCCAGGCTCCAGGGAAGGGGCTGCAGTGGGTGGCAGGAGTGAGTCAACCAAAAGGAGATACTCAGTGGTATGCTCCAGCAGTTCAAGGAAGATTCACAATCTCCAGGGACAATCCTACCAGCACAGTCTCTCTTAAAATGACCAAGCTGACATCTGAGGACACAGCTGTGTATTACTGTACAAGATACACAGTGAGAAGAAGTCACTGTGAGCTCTGACAGAAACCTCCCTGAGTAGACAGGAGAGCCAGGCTGCAGGAGACACTCAGGACACCAAGGGGCGCTCAGGACACACAGATTCTGTGTTGCAGCCCCAGGAGCAGTTGCAGGAGGTGTTTATGGTTATTTCCTCTGAGGGGCTTCCTCTCCATATAACTGTTTCTCCAAGATTCTCCCTAGACCTGTGGTCCTGTGACCACCCCTGATGGCTTTGTGTTATAACAGTTTTACTAAATTAGCAGGGACTTGCTCACATGCACCACAGGATGCAGTTTTCATTTGGAGGAAAATAAATGCACAGGGATTAGTGACCTTGGGGAAACCATCAGCACACATCACACTCGGTCCAGGTAATGTGGAAATTGTGTGAGCCTCCCTACATTCCAGGAAGGCCCCAGAGTGTGGCAGATGTCTTCCACCAGAGCTTTCCTTCGGGTAACACCCTAGTCTTCCAGCAATGGCCCTGTTTTAATGTCACCGGTGAGCTCAGCCATGTTCTCAGAGTCATTCACAGCTGTGTCTCCAACCAAGTCCAATGTGGATTTCAGGGAGCAGCTGGTGGTCCTGTTCCTTGTGCTCCTGGTGTTGGAGGGAAGGAGGGTCTATTGTCAGGACAACATACTCTATCAATTCCACACCAGATAACATGGTTTTATTTTTTCTCTAGGATGGCATATGAAATAAATATGTGGTCTGCAAACAACTGTAATGTCCACGCTGACCCAAATTCACTTCCCATAATTCTGTGGTGTGTCCTGCTGGTTGAGTGTAGCCTCTCACAGGAGGAATTGTTAAATGGGGGGAAAGACATTTTTCTTTTTCCATTGGTTCCTCTTCATGCACAGCAATGTTCAGTGGAATAACTTTGTATGAATTTTCAAAAAAAAAAAAACCCTTCGTTCTTCAAAGGTGATAGCATACATGTGTTTCACTGATGATGTTCAGGTAGGAGCTGGTTCTGACCACCTCAGAGCCAGCAGACCCCATCCCAGGATTGCAGTTTATAGAGGCAGTTCATTCACTGCTTGGGGACATTGAGGTTCTGCCCTGTCAGTTCATGTTGCTCAGATCTACCTGTGGGATGCAGAATTACAATGCCAGTTAGGCTGTCACTGCTCGGTTTTACATATGTGCAAGTGCTACATACTCCCTGTGAAGTTCAATAGTTGTATTTTTCAGTACATTTATTTATTTATTCAAATAGAAATTTCCCCTAACTTTACAGATGGGTATAACTTTTTAAAAATAGTTGAAGTAATAACCAAAGCCTCTCATCAAAGGATAGTCCATGACACATGGATTAAAGGGTGAATTCTTTCCAAACTTCAAATAAAAATGGTATCTTCTCAATAAGTTCTTTTCAAACACTTCCAAGAATTGCAAGAGTGTAAACCTCCAAATTTATTTAAGGAGACCATTAACTTTATACGAAAGCAAAATAAGTACACAAACAAAAATGACAGCTCATCTCCCTGATGAACATAAATACTAAAATCCTCCAGAATCCTATATAGTAAAATCCTAGTATATAAATCACCATAATGGTGGAAAGACTGACCCCTATGACATGCACTGACCACTAAGAGTCAGGTCAGAAGCTCAGTGAAGGAGCTGCCCCTTCATAGTCAGTGCACTCCCACTGGGGGAGCTCCACCCAGTCAGAAGCCAGTCCCATGGCTGGTGGGCACAGGGGCAGTGGTGGAAGCCTGAGCTGGTGGCAGGCCTAAGGTAGCAGTTGGACACCCCCCCCATGGGGTTTCAGAATGCAACCCCGTACAGGCTAGGCTAGGCTGAGGGTACAGGCTAGCTGAGGAACCAACCCACCTCAGAGGGCCTCAGCATAAGATCAAACCTAACAACATCACAAAAGCATCATTTACCAACATCAAATGGGCTATTGTCCTAGAATACAAGGATGGCCCAACCTTTACAAATCAGTAAACTGGATACACCATCCACAGAATAAAGGGTAAAACTCTATTGTCATATAAAAAGATATATAAAGGTTATTGAAAATGTTAAAAAAAACATCTTAATGATAAAAATTCTCATTATATTTGGTATAGAAATGATGTACCTCAACATAATACATGCTTCATTTCAATAGAAAACTGGTAATAGTATGCTACATAGAAAAATTTCAGCACAATTCTTCTCACATCATGACCAAGATCAAGGCATCACAGTGACTACTTCTATTTAACAAAACTGGAAATCTTTATCAGGGTAATGTGGCAAGAAAAAAATTAATCTATTAAATATAAAGGAGCCAATAAATTATCTTTATTGATCTCTACTTATCTATACAGATAAGACATAATCATAGATATAGAAAACTCTGAAGATTTCACAAGAAAATTGATAGAACTAGGAAGGTAACTCTGGAAAGATGTAAGGTACAAAATCAACACATGAATGGCTTGTGCCCCTACACACTCTCAACAAACAGTCTTCATAACTCTAGGAACTATGTTTCAGAGGAAAGTGAGGAAAGAAAACTTGAATGGGCTTACCCACAAGGAGATGACAGTGTAATGAAACAAGAACCCTGGACTTGTGAGTCCTCAGGTTTGGTTAATCCCCCATCATGTTCCCAGAGAGCTTCACCCACAATGTGACATGGAGTCAGGTGCAGGATCCAGTTGACCCACCTCCATCATGTGGGGACATGGTGACAGTGGTCCCAAAGGTCACATGAACATGTCAAGTTTACAATAATAAGATTCCCATAACCCAAACTTAGTTATTTCCACATTTTATCCACATAATCATAAGAAAATCTTAGTTATGTTTGAGTCTCATCTATATCCCCAATGTTTGAAACTGGCTTTACTGTTTCTCTGTATGGTTCATGCTTCTATTTCCCAGTGATACACATAGAGGCTCCAATCTCCCCCAACACTTGGTCCACTGGATCTAGGTTCAAGCTCTGTTCTTAGTTCATCCTGTGATCACTTTATGGGGAAATAAGGCATCAGGTGGGACTTCTGTTTCTTGAACATGACACTTTCATACTTTAATCTCCCTGTAGTTGTGATGATTGATCACCTCACTATGTTAATACATGTAAACTTCCAAGTTATCATGTTTAAATCTCTACAATTTATCCTATTTTTCTACTACATTTATTTTCATACTGAATTTTTACAGAATCTTATCCAGCCAGCAGGACTGAGCCCTCACTAGGAATGCCCACCGAACAGGAGATGATTCAGGGAAGCAGTTGGATTCAATTGGGAAGAGCAGAGACCCAGGCACCAGGGCTAATGCTCATAAGCCATGAACGCCCTTGGACACACCACACTCTGAAACAACATTCTTTATGTCAGGATCCAACCCAGACATCCCTACATAGTAAGATGACATGCTAATAGTCCCCCCCTCTCCTCATTAAATACAAGCCAGACCCAGGGTCCGAGGTGTTCCCACTCCCTGGTCAGGAGTGAACACAGACCACTCATTGTGGGTTTTGGAACAGCTGTGTTATCTTTACTGCTATTTTAAAAGGCAATTTATGCAGAATGAGAGGCACTGAGCATGTGAATGAATACGTGTGAGAGAAACACTGGACTTGTGCCATCTGCCTGACCCATGTGACTGTTTGAGCCACATATCTGTCCTTCAGGAAGAGGAAGGGGCTTAGCTTCAGGAGAAGCCCAAGTCCATCAAGAGGGGGTGGATACCAGAAAGCCTCTGGACACACACAGAGCACACAGGACCTGCAGGGTGGGCTCAACCCCAGTCAGAGCATGTATCTGGGAATAGGCACCTTGGGGACTGAGGAACATTTGCCCCTTGTTTGGGGTTTTCTCTTATCTCCTTACTGTCCAGTAGCCCAGGGACACGCTCCCCTTATCACCTGTGCTTTAAGGGCTCACATTCTCCCTGAGGACAATGATAGTGCGAACAACATTCTCTGTTGCTAGATGAACTCTATCCAGTCTGAGGGACCATTTTCTCAGTAGGTGTCCTTCTAGCAGACACAAGGAGCATCCAGGGCATCTCTCCATCCTGGGAGAGGGATGCGGTATCCACAAAGAGAAACATCAGTGAAGTCACACCCTGTGTCTGAGTTAATTCTGTCTACCCTAGATAAGCTCTCATCTACCACTGGGCCCCCTCCCTGAGACAGGCACAGATCTGCCCCAGGCCCCCTCCCTCAAACAGGTACAGATTTGCTCCAGAACAGCCATCCCTCATACAGGCACAGATATGCCCCAGGAGTTTTCCTGACAGCTGCCCAAGCAGTCTCATCTCCCTCGGGCAATGCACCCTCTGGCTGGGCAGGCACTCAGAATGAGGGTGAGGGCCAGCACTTGCCTCTCACTCTCTCAGAATTCAACAAAGCCTGTCTTGCTGCCTTTGTGGCTTCTATCCAACCCAAAACGATGGTCTGAGGATGAATCTTTTGTCAAATTAAAGATTCTGCTTCCCTTAGCAATTCTGCTACTAATAGGAGAACAAAAGGAGTGTCCTCACCAACTTCACATCCTGAACCCTTGAGATATCAACTAACACTTTGGCTGCTGGATTACCAGCACCAATGTTTTTTAGAATAGCTGCACTATCATTGGTCACAATAAGGAAGGCAACCTGTTCATTGCTTCCAAGAATTGTGCCCATGCCTGTGGGTCCAAAGGTGCTCTTTACCAAGACTATCATAGAGATCGACTAATAAAGGAAGACAGACTACCTGTCTCTGCTCTCCCTTCATCAGTACCAGCCTGGAAGATGTTGATAGATACCAGGGATGCATGGTTCTAAAGAGGTGACCACTCATGCTTCTCCTTCTCAGGTCACAGCCTGGATCCCAGGAGAGAGAGGCCAGAAGATATACCACAAGCTCTGTGCTGGGGTGGGGTCTCAGTCACTCACAGCAGAAGAGCTGACCTATAATTTCTTATGTGACCACTTCTGATATTTCCCACAGGGTCTACCACTATCACTCCAATGTGATCAGCATCCCTCCACATTTGCTAATTTCTACAGTGTCACAGCTCAATTTCCCCAGGAGATTAACTCCTTCCTTCCTGGCAATGAGAACACCTGAGTACCCCATACAGACCACATATGCATAGACTCGCCTGACATAAGTTCTTCTCTGTGATCAACAATGTGTATCAGTCTCCATCCAGGTACATCTCCCCTCTCTGAACAGGTAGGACCCGGGCACATCTGTAAAAACAAAGGGACCTGGGATCCTGAATAGAATGGACTCAACTGCTCAGGATGCCAGGTGCTCTCCCCTCCACGGCCCTGAGACAGGTCAGCCCCATGTCCAGGTTCTTCTCAAAGGATCAGCGTGTTCTTCTTGTCCTGCTCTTGGGGGCTCTTTAAGGATGTGTATCCAGAGGTTAGAATTTATGACTTAATCATCCAATAAGATTATTGACCACACAGGTGGTAAAACTTTGCACTCAAAGCTTTGTTCATGAAAAATGGAGAAAATGACATTTCAGACACTAAAAGCAATGGATGAAAATCAAGCTCCTCTACCTCTGTCCCAAGAGTGAGCAGAGCAGGCTGTACTGTGCGGTCTACTGGGTCTTACTTGTATGATCTTGAGCACAATCCTAGAATTCACAGGCATGAGGTTTCAAGGGCTGTATTAAAGGGGCCCAGTTCCTGGTCAAGGAACTGCCCTCTGTCCATGGGGAGCCCCTGTGCTCACCACTCCCTGCAGCTCCACTGCCAACAGTTACGGAGGGTCAAACGCAAATATCAGAAACCATGTTCCTGAGCTAAGCAGGCACTGTTGTGTTGCATGGTGGACACTCCAGGATGCTGAGTGCACACCAGGCCAGGTGACAGCACCTCCCTGTGCAGGCTGAGGGCCTGGCACTAGAGGCCTCGGCTGTGGACGGTTATGATCCTTCAGTTCTCCCCGAGGCGGCAGTCTGAGGCCCAGGGAGTCCTTGGAGAGAACCGCCTGCGTACAAGTGGCATTACTGGGGCTGCCTCTCTTTCAGAAATGCCAGGGAAGGCTTCCCAATGGCAGACATGCTTGCCTTGTCTCAGGAAGCTGGTGCAGAAACCTTTCCTCAGACTGTCTAACTCAGACAAACCCCTAGGGGGCACTGTCATGTCCACAATCCTGTCCAAGGATTCTATATGTAACCTGCACTGGACAAGCATAAAAATCCCACTTTCCACCCTAACATAGTGTGTCACTCACTATTCAAGGACGAGCTACCAGCCATGTGCCCCTGAGTCCTGGCCCAAGGACCATGGTCCACCTGCCCTCCCCATGTGACCTCTGAGAGGGAGGAGCCCCTAGCAGCTCAGACTGGTCCTCAGGGAAAACATGCAAATGTGGCGCCTCCCCTGCTCATGAAAGACAGCCAGGCTGGGTCCCTGCAGACCCAGGAGAGCAGCCCTCCTGTGTGAGCCCTGCTCAGTGTCCACACCATGGGGTCTGCGCTCATCTGGGCTGTGCTTCTCCTCTCTGCCCAAGGTGTGTTTCTATTCATCAGGCTCATGGGGACCGGGTGACATGGGACAGTTCTCAGTCTGTGTCTCTGTTTGCAGGTGGCCTGTGCCAAGTTCAGCTGGTGGAGTCTGAGGGAGGCGTGGTGCCGCCTGGAGGGTCTCTGAGCCTCTCCTGCAAAGCCTCTGGATTCACCTTCACTGACTATGCGATGGACTGGGTCCGTCAGGCTCCAGGGAAGGGGCTGCAGTGGGTGGCAGAAGTGAGTAAACCAACTGGAAAGAGTCAGTGGTATGCTCCAGCAGTTCAAGGAAGATTCACAATCTCCAGGGACAATCCTACAAACACAGTCTCTCTTAAAATGACCAAGCTGACACCTGAGGACACGGCCCTGTATTACTGTACAAGAGACACAGTGAGGGGAAGTTACTGTGAGCTCTGACACAAACTTCCCTGAGCAGACAACAGAGCCCTAGGCTGCAGGAGACACTCAGTGCACCAGGGGGCGTTTAGGACACACAGATTCTGTGATGCAGCCCTAGGAGCAGTTGCAGATGATCTTTCCTCTGAGGGTACTGGGCTTCCTCTCCATATAACTATTTCTCCAAGATTCTCCCTAGACCTGTGGTCCTGTGACCACCCCTGATGGCTTTGTGTTATAACAGTTTTACTAAATTAGCAGGCACTTGCTCACATGCACCACAGTAGGCATTTTTTTTCATTTGGAGAAAGATAAATGCACAGGGATTGGTAACCCTGGGGAAACCGTCAGCACACATCACACTCTGTCCAGGAAATGTGGAACTTGTGTGAGCCTCCCTGCATTCCAGAAAGGCCCAGGAAGTCTGTGGTAGATGTCTTCCGCCAGAACTCTCCTTCAGGTGATGCCCCAGTCTCCCAGCAATGATCCTGTTTTAGTCTCACTGCTGAGCTCAGACGTGGTCTCAGAGTCATTCAGCCAAGTCCGTGGTGGATTTCAGGGAGCAGCTAGTGAGACCTGTTCCTTGTGCTCCTGGTGTTGGAAGGAAGGAGGGTGCATTCTCAGGATAACATACTCTATCAATTCTACACAAGATAGCATGGTTTTATTTCATTCTCTTAGATGTCACATGAAATAATTATGTGGTCTGCAAACAACTGTAATGTCCACACTGAACCAGATGCACTTCCCTTAGTTCTGTGGGGTGTCATGCTAGTTGAGTGTAGCCTCTCACAGGAGTAATTGTTAAATGGGGTGAGAAGACTTTTTCCTTTTTCCATTGGTTCCTCTCTGTGCACTGCATTTTTCAGTGGAATAACTTTGTATGATTTTTCAAAAAATTGCTTTCTTCTTCAAAGTTGAAAGCTGGCATGTGTTTCACTGCTGATACTCATGTAGGAGCTGGTCCTGATCACCTCAGAGCCAGCAGAGAGCAGCCCAGGATTGCAGTTTATAGAGGCAGTTTTTTCCCTATGGGGTGACTTTGAGGTGCTTCCCTGTCTGTTAATGTTGCTCAGATCTAGCTATGGGATGCAGATTTAGGATGCCAGTTAGGCTGCCCCCGCTCAGCCCAACATATGTGCAAGTGCTGCCTACTCCCTGTGAAGTACAAAGGTTGTGTTTATCAGCCCTCTTATTTGTTTCTTCAATTAGAAATTTGACCCTGACTATGCAGATGCATATAAATTTTTTTAAAATAATAGAAGTAGTAACTAAAGCCTCTTACCAAAGGAAAGTCCATGACACATAGATTTAAGGGTGGATTCTATCCAAATTTCAAAGGAAAAACAGTATCTTCTCAATCAGTTCTACTCAAACACTTTCAAGAATTGCAAGAGAGGGTCAACCTCTTAACTCATTTATTTATGGTACCTTCATACCAAAGTAAAATAAGTACACTAACAAAAATGACAGGTCATATCGCTGATGAACATAAATGCCAAAACCATTGGCAATCCTATATAATAAAATTTGAATATATAAATCTGCTGAACGGTGGAAAAACCAGTCCCCATGACACACACTGACCACCATGGGTCAGAAGCTCAATGCAGGAGCTTCCCCCTAACAGTCACTGTGCTGGCACAGGGGGAGCTACACTCAGTCAGAAGCCAGGCTCTAGGCTGGTGAGCACAGGCACAGTGGTGGAAGCCTAGCTGGTGGCAGGCATAAGCTGGCAGTTGGACATCCCCCACGGGGTTTCAGACTGCAAGAGGGTGCAGGCCAGGCTAAGGAACTAACCCACTCCATAATGCAGTAATGTTGTACCCTAGGCCTCTGCATAAGATCTAACCTAACAACATCATGAAAGCATTATTGACCATAATCTAGTGGGCTATTGTCCTAGAATGCAAGGATGGTTCAACCTTTACAAATCAGTAAACTGGTTACAACCATCCAGAGAAGAAAGGAGAAAGCACTATTGTCATATAAAAAGATATAAAAAGGTCATTGAAAATGTTCAAACACCTTTATGAGAAAACGTCTCAATATACTTGGTATTGAAATGATGTACCTCAACATAATATATGGTGCATTTCAATAGAAAACTGATAACATTATGCTATATACTAAAAATTGTAACACAATGTTTCTTCCATCATGACCAAGATCAAGGCACCACAGTGACTACTTCTATTTAACAAGTTGGAAGTACTTGTCAGAGTAATATGACAAGAAAAAATATTTTCAAAATAAATAAATCAGAAAGGAACAAATAAATCATTTCTTTATCTATATGGATATTAAAAAAATCATAGATACAGAAAACCCTGAAGACTTCACAAGAAAATTGATAGAAGTAGGAAGGTAACTCTGGAAATATGTGAATACAAAGTCAACACACAAATGGCTTGGGCCTCAGCACACTCTCAACCAACTGTCCTCATGACTCTAGGGAATATGTGGGCTGTTTCAGAGGAAGGTGAGGAAAGAAAACTTTAATGAGTTTAACCACAAGGAGATGACAATGTAATGAAACAAGAACCCTGATCATGTGAGTCCTCAGGTTTAGTTAATCCCCCATCATGTTCTCAGGGAGCTTCCCCCAATATGTGGCACTGAGTCAGATCCAGGATTCAGTGGACCCACCTCCAACATATGGGGACATGGTGACAGTAGTCCCAAGGGTCACATGAACATGTCACGTTTCCAATTATAAAAATTTTCATAACCTAAACTTAGTTATCCCCACATTTTATCCACATAGTCATAAAAAATCGAGGTTTTATCTGAGCCTCATCTATATCCCCAATGTTTGAAACTGGCTTTACTGTTTCTCTGTATGGTTCATGCTTCTGTTTCCCAGTGATCCACACAGAGGATCCAATCTCCCCCAACACTTGGTCCACTGGATCTAGGTTCAAGCTCTGTTGTTAGTTCATCCTGTGATCACTTTCTGGGGAAATAAGGCATCAGGTGGGAATCTGTTTCCTGATCATGACACACACACTGTAATCTCCCTCTGGTTGTGAAGGTTGATCACCTCACTATGTTAATACAGGTAAACTTCCAAGGTATCATGTTTAAATATCTACCCTTTCTCCCATTTTTCTAATACATTGATTTTCATGCTGGATTATTTCACAATCTTATCCAGCCCACAGGACTGAGCCCTTAACAGGAATGGCCACCAGTTAGGAGAGGATTCAGGGAAGCAGTTGAGTCCAATTGGGAGCAGCAAAGATCCAGGCACCAGAGCTAATGCTCATCAGCCATGAGTGCCCTTGGACACACCACACTCTGAAACAGAATCCTTTATATCAGCATCCAACCCGACCTCCCTACGTAGTAGGATGACATGCCAATAGGCTTCCCTCTCCTCGTGAATTAGAACCCAGACCCACATCCCAGGTGTTCCCACTCCCTGGTCAGGAGTGAACACAGACCACTCATTCTCAAGATTGAAACAGCTGTCTTATGTTTACTGCTATTTTAAAAGACAATATGGAGAATGAGAAACACTGAGTATGTGAATGAATATGAGTGAGAGAAACACTGAATATGTGTCCTCTGCTGACCCGCATGTCTCCCCGAGCCACAGATCTCCCCTTCAGGGAGCGGGATGGGTTGTGCTGCAGGTGATGCCCAGGTCCATCAAGAGGGGGCGGACACCACAGGTTGAGATGAACACCACAGTGTACTCAGGACCTGCAGGGGATGCTCAGTCCCAAATCAGGGCATTTAAGTGGGAACAGGCATCTTGAGGGGCTGAGGACCATCTGTCCCAAGTTTTCAGGTTTCCTCTTCTCTCTACCTTGTTCAGAGGACAGGGACCTACTTCTCTTGTCACCTGTGCTCTAATGACTCATATTCTCCCTGAGGACAATTATGCCAACAACATTCTCTTTTTCTAGATGAGCTCTTTTCTATCTGAGGGACCATTCTCCCAGTCGGTTCCCTTCTCTAGGCACCCAGGGCACTTCTACATCCCTGGGAGAGAGACAAAGTTTTCACAAAGAGAAACATTAGTGAAGTCACACCCTGTGTCTGAGTTCACTCTGTCTACTCCAGACAAGCTCTCATCTGCACCAGGGCCCTCTTCCTCAGACAGACACAGATCTGCCCCCAGGAGTTCCTCTGACAGCTTCCCAGGAAGTGTCATCTCCCTTGGGCAGTGCACCCTCTGGTTGGGCAGGGGCTCAGGATGAGGGTGATGGCAAGCTCTTGCCCCTCACTCTCTCTTCCGCTGTGACTCCTGGACCATAACCAGCCCAACAGAAGACCTGACTCAGCTCTAAGAATTCTACATGGAGCACAGAGGTAGAGGAGCTCAAAGAAGAAACCCTCCACCACCTGCAGGGCAGCCTTCTTAGCGGGTCCCTGAGAGCGGGGTGTGATCTGCCCTGACATGAATCTCAGCTGCCACATGGGTAATCCACACGGATTAGGAGAGCCTGGTCAGAGTCCTCGTCCACACATCCAACCAGATGTCACTCCAGTGTCCCCAGACAATTGACCCAGGATCACTCTCTGCCTTCCACTGTCTACATGCTCCCAAGATCTGCCCCAGACCCTGAGCTACATGGAGAGAGCTCTGCTGATTCTTCTCAATTCCTCCCACAGGGTCAAGCATAGAGCAGATCCCCTAACAAGCTACCTGTCCCCCTTCATCCACCACCACCCCTCCCACAGGTCAATCCACCTGTGATCACCCCAGGTCAGGTCACAAACAGGAGACCTGAAGCTGAGCCAGGACATGGTGACAGCAGTCCCAAGGGTCACATGCAGACATTGAGGTTTCCAATAACAATATTTCCATGACACAAATATGGTTATTTCCAAGTCATACCCACATCATCCCCTAAACACACCAGATCATGATGCAGATTCTTCTGTATCCCAATGTACGGAACTGGGTCTATGACAGAGGCTATAGAATAACCACCACAAAAGAGACAGTGCAGCTGCTAAATGTCCAGAATGAAACTCCCTGGGAGGAACAGGACCTGGAGCTCTGTCTGTGTCTCTATAGTCCATGCTTCTCATTCCCAGGGAACCACAGGGATGCTTCACTCACTCCAATACTTGGTCCACTGGCTCTAGGCTCACACTCTGGTCTTAGTTTATCCTCTGACACTTTGTAGGGGAAATAGTGTCAGATGGCATTTCCTGTCTCCTGCACATGAACCTCCTGCATTTTTATTTCCTTCTCTGGTTGTGAGACTTGGTTCACCTTGGTGTGTTCATTGTTGATGTCTTGCAAAGGCATTGCATTTATGTTTTGATCTCTTTTTAAAAGCATTCAAATTTTTATTTTGATGCACATTATGAAAAATAGACTTTCAAAACCACTGATTTTTATGGAGAATGAACAGGAAATAAATTAGACCCATGTTAAAGTAAAAGGTCAGCTAAATGTTTACACTTAAAGATATAAGAACCACATATAATCTTTGATGTCACAGTCTTCTATAGGAGGTGGAAGTCCTTGAAACAACATTGCTATGAACTAGTCCAGAGCATAACAGCATGCAGCATTGCCTAATAGAGTGGGTGATCAGGTCACCTTTCCTTGGTGCTGCTTTGATGATGTAACCCACATACAGAATCACTTCTGCTGCTTCACCTGCATGCGGATGAACTTGCAACTTCACTTGGACACTGTCTGTGATGACGGGCCTTGCAGTGACTCCAATAGCACCATCCTTCATATCCAGTCCAGCAGTTGTATTGCCTTCATGATGGGTAGCTCAGAGATCTGGCACCAGAAACAAACTGTCACAGCCTGTGTCCTCAGCTATAACAGCAGGCAACATTCTCAGTGCTTGAGCCTAAGAATCCATTGCAACAGCTTCTTTATCTGGTGTTTATTGGCAGCTGTGACACAGCATGGGCCATCAGCAGCTCAGAACAACCTGCTCCATAAACTGTTCTAGAAGCCTTCACAGTGTGTGCAATATCATAAAGAGCATTATGCAAATATCTTACTGCTTCATCTAAAAGATGCAGAGTGGCACCATGAAGAGCAATAGCCCAAACCTCACCGAGGGCTCCCCCAGAAACGTGAATGGGCGTGTCTTCTCCAATCATGACTTCTCAGTGAGCTTGCAACTTCCAAGCTTCACTGCTTTTGGGAGGAAAAGTAGATGCAATTTCACCACCTGTGAAAAGAGCCATGTGTTCTACATGCTCCCTAGATCTGCCCCAGACCCTAAGATACATGGCCAGAGCTCTACACATTCTTCTCAACTCCTCCCACAGGGTCAAGCATAGAGCAGATCCCCTAACAACCTGCCTGTCCCATAGCCATATGTTCAATTAGCCATAACCCAAGCAACCCCAAAGAGCTGATCAAGAAAATTATAAATTAAATACCGGTTAATAAAGCAATTTATCACATGTTTAAGAATACATTCACCCAGGGGGCCGTGTGCCCTGGGTTAGCGGTGTCCCCCAAAGGGGCCGGATGTCCCGGGTGGGCCGTGTGTCCCAGGGGAAGCAGTGGGACCCAAGGGGAGGGGTGGTGAGAACCAGAGGAGGAGCAGACTCTATTCGTTTGGTCCTGAGATAGTCACCAAAAAACAAGCAGACTGCCAAATGAGGTGCGGATTCTATTCATTTGATCCTGAGATAGTAACCATAAAACAAGCAGATTGTCAAATGACAGCGGGGAGGGGAAGGAGACCTGGGGGGAGATAAGAGAACAACGGAAGGACTGTTATACATGAATTTAAGTACAACCAACGAACACAGAACTCTGGGGAGGGAGGGCCTGAATGGGAAGTGGGGGAGGGGGGACAATGGTAAGATATGTACACATATAATACCTTAATTAAAAAAATTGAAAAAAAAAGAATACATTCAACTTTTCTTCATTTTTTTTCTCTGCCCTGCTTCTTCTATTTTAGCAAGTTTTGCAACAGAATCAACATTTACACAGGAAACAAATATATTTTGTCTGTATTCATACCAGTATTTTCAAACTTTCAATTCGCTTTGATCCCCCACTTTTTTTATCCAACAAAATGCATTCATCTAAATAGGAATCCAACTTATTTTCTTCTAGCTTCTTGATGACATGAATTGCCTACAGATTACCAGAGCCTTTCAGAGAACAGCTTCTACAGCTAACTTAGTAAAGTGATCTTTGCGATGAGTATGAAGTTTTGAGGATAATGTTGTTCCTGCAATGTTCACCAAATATGGGAGGAATGTATCCTAATCACAGCCATGATCAAGTGCAGAAGTCAAGAGAGCCTGTCTTCCTGCCTTTGTGGCTTCTTTCCAACCCAAAATGATGGTCTGAGGATGAATCTTTTGTCAAATTAAAGATTCTGCTTCCCTTAGCATTTCTGTTGCTAAAAGAAGAACAGAAGTAATGTAATCACCAACTTCACATCCTGAATCCTTGAGATATCAACTGACATATTGGTTGCTGGATTACCAGGACCAACGTTTTTAGAATAGCTGCACCATCATTGGTCACAATAAGGGAGGCATCCTGTTCACCGATTCCCAGAATGTTGTCCACTCATACCATAGCAGAGGACCAATAAAAAAAACTGAGCCTACGTGTCTCTGTTCTTTCTTCATCACCACAAGCCTGGAAGATGGTGACAGGATTGTCAGGGTTCTGAAGAGGTGACCACACATACTTCTCCCTCTCAGTTCTCAGCCTGGATCACAGGAAAGAGAGGCCAGATGTCACACCACAAGCTCTATGCTGCAAGTGGGGCCTCAGCCACTCACAGCAGAAGAGCTGACCTATAATTTTTTATGTGACCAAATATGATGTTTCCTACAGAGTCTACCACTACCATTCCTATGTGATTGGCATGACTTCACAGTTGCTAATTTCCACAGTGTCACAGCTCAATTTCCCTAGGAGACTAGCTCCTTCCTTCCTGGGAATGAGCATACCTGATTAACCCACGCAAACCACATATGCATAGACACACCTGGAGTATGTCCTTCTCTGTAATCAACAGCGAGTGCCAGCCTCCATCCAGGCACATCTCCCCTCTCTTGCCAGGTAGGACCCAGGCACATCTGTAAACACAAGGGACCTGGGACCCTGATGAGAATGGACTCAACTGCTCAGGATGCCAGGTGCTCTCACTTCCATGGCCCTGGGATAGGTCAGCCCCATGTCCAGGATCTTCTCAAAGGGCCAGTGTGTTCTTCTTGAGCTGCTCTTGGGGGCTCTTCAAGGACCTGTATCCAGAGGTTAGAATTCATGCCTTAATCATCCAACAAGATTATTGACTACTCATGTGGTAAAACTTTGCCCTCAAAGATTTGTTCATAAAAAAGGAGAAAATTACATTTCAGACACTAAAAGCAATGGATGAAAATAAGCTCCTCTGCCTCTGCCCCAAGAGTGAGCAGGGCGGGCTGTACTGTGCTGTCTCCTGGGATTTACTCATGATCTCGAGCAAAATCCTAGAATTCACAGACATGGGGTTTCTACCCTCTGTCCATGGGGAGTCTGTGCCCTGTGCTCACCACTCCCTGCAGCTCCACTGCCAACAGTCACGGAGGGTCCCCAACAAATATCGGAAAGCATGTCCCTGAGATAAACAGGCCTGTTTGTGTCTCATGGTGGACACTCCAGGATGCTGAGTGCACACCAGGCCAGGTGACAGCACCTCCCTGTGCAGGCTGAGGGCCTGGCACTAGAGGCCTCGGTTGTGGACGGTTATGATCCTTCAGTTCCTCCCCGAGGCAGCAGTCTGAGGCCCAGGGAGTCCTTGGAGAGAACCGCCTGCGTACAAGTGGCAGGAATGGGTCTGCCTCTCTTTCAGAAATGCCAGGGAAGGCTTCCCCATGGCAGACATGCCTGCCTTATCTCGAGAAGCTGGTTGAGACACCTGTCATCAGACTGTCTAACTCAGAAAAGCCACTAGGGGGCACTGTCATCACCATAATTTTGTCCAAGGGTTTTATATGCAACCTGGACTGGACAAGCATAAAAATCCCACTTTCTATCCTATTGGAGTGTGTCTCTTACTATTAACAGAAGAGCTACTAGAATGTGCAGACCCTGAGTGCTGTCCCATGCACCTTGGTGCACCTGCCCTCCCCATGTGACCTCCGAGAGGGAGGAGCACCTAGTAGATCAGACAGGTCCTCAGGGAAAACATGCAAATGTGGCGCCTCCCCTGCTCATGAAAGCCTGCCAGGCTGGGTCCCTGCAGACCCAGGAGAGCAGCCCTCCTGTGTGAGCCCTGCTCAGTGCCCACACCATGGGGTCTGCGCTCATCTGGGCTGTGCTTCTCTTCTCTGCCCAAGGGGTGTTTCTATTCATCAGGCTCATGGGGAGTGGGTGACAGGGGGCAGTACTCAGTCTGTGTCTCTATTTACAGGTGGCCTGTGCCAAGTTCAGCTGGTGGGTTATGGAGGAGGCGTGGTGCCGTCTGGGGGGTCTCTGAGCCTCTCCTGCAAAGCCTCTGGATTCACCTTCACTGACTACCAAATACACTGGGTCTGCCAGGCTCCACGGAAGGGGCTGCAGTGGGTGGCAGGACTGAGTTATCCAAGTGGAAAGGATCAGTGGTATGCTCCAGCAGTTCAAGGAAGATTCACAATCTCCAGGGACAATCCTACCAGAACAGTCTCTCTTAAAATGACCAAGCTGACATCTGAGGACACGGCTGTGTATTACTGTACAAGACACACAGTGAGGGGAAGTCATTGTGAGCTCTGACACAAACCACCCTGAGCAGACAGGAGAGCTAGGCTGCAGGAGGCACTCAGGACACCAGGGGGCGCACAGGACCCACAGATTCTGTGATGCAGTCCCAGAATCAGTTGCAGATGGTGTTTATGGTGTTTCCTCTGAGGGTGCTGGGCTTCCTCTCCATATAACTGTTTCACCCAGATTCTCCCTAGACCTGTGATCCTGTGACCACCCTGATGGCTTTGTGTTATAACACTTTTACTAAGTTAGCAGGGACATGCTCAAATGCACCATAGGAGGCATTTTTTTTTTTCATTTGGAGGAAGATAAATTCACAGGGATTGGTGACCCTGGGGAAACCATCAGCACACATCACACTCTGTCCAGGAAATGTGGAACTTGTGTGAGCCTCCCTGCATTCCAGGAAGGCATGCAAGTCTGTGGCAGATGTCTTCCACCACAGATTTCCTTCAGGTGATCCCCGAGTCTCCCAGCAATGACCCTGCTTTACTGTCACCACTGAGCTCAGCCCTGGTCTGTGAGTCATTCACAGCTGTGTCTTCAACCAAGTCCATGGTGGATTTCAGGAAGCGGAGGCTGGGACCTTGTGCTCCTGGTGTTGGAGGGAAGGAGGGTGCATTCTCAGGACAACACACTTTATCAATTCCTCACAAATAGCATGGTTTTATTTCATTCTCTTGTATTGCATATGAAATAAATACGTCGTCTGCAAGCAACTAATGTGCACGCTGACTCAGATGCTCTTTCCTTAGTTCTATAAGGTATCCTGCTGGTTGAGTGTAGCCTCGCACAGGAGGAATTGTTAAATGGGGTGAGAAGACTTTTTCCTTTTTCCATTTCTTCCTCTCCCTGCACAGAAATATTCAGTGAAATAACTTTGTATGGATTTTCAAAAAATCCCTTCTGTTTTCAAAGTTGAAAGCAGACATGTGTTTGACTGCTGATTCTCAGGTAGGTGCTGGTTGTGCCTACCACAGAGCCAGCAGAGAGCAGCCCTGGATTACAGTTTATAGAGGCAGTTCTTTCCCTGTGTGGTGACATTGAGGTGCTTCCCTGTCTGTTCGTGCTGCTCAGATCTAGCTATGGGATGCAGAATTAGGATGCTGGTTAAGCTGTCACTCCTCAGGTCCACATATGTGCAAGTGCTGCTTACTCCCTGTGAAGTTCAACAGTTGTGTTTATCAGCCCTCTCATTTGTTGCTTCAATTAGAAATTTGACCCTGACTTTGCACAAGGGTATAAATTTTCAAAAATATTTGAAGTAATAACCAAGGCTCTCAGCAAAGTAAAGTCCATGACACATGGATTCAAGGATGAATTCTATCCAAATTAAAAAAAAAAAAACAGTATCTTCTCAATCAGTTCTTCTCATACACTTCCAAGAATTGAAAAAGAGGGTAAACCTCCAAAGTCATTTATTGGGGTGACCACTACCTTCATACCAAAGCAAAATAAGTACACAAACAAAAATGACAGGTTATCTCCCTGATGAACATGAATCCTAAGAAAAAAAAAATGACAATCTAAAATAATAAAATTCCAATATATAAATCGGCTGAGTAGTGGAAAAACCAGTCCCTATGACACACACTGACCACCATGGGTCAGACGCTCAATGCAGGAGCTGCCCCCTAATAGTCAGTGCACTCACACAGGGGGAGCTCCGCCAAATCAGATGCCAAGCTCTACGTTTCTGTGTGTCTGTTTGCAGGTGGCCTGTGCCAAGTTCAGCTCAAGGCTGGTGAGCACAGCACAGTGGTGGAAGCTTAGCTGGTGGCAGACCTAAGCTGGCTGTTGGACATCCCCCACATGGTTTCAGACTGCAAAATTGTGCAAGTTGAGCTGAGGAACCCCCACCCCCATAGTGCAGGTACAAAGTACCCTAGGCCTCTGCATGAGACACAACCTAAAACAACATGAAAGCATCATTAACCATCATCAAGTGTCCTATTTTCTTAGCATGCTAGGATGGTTAAACTTTATAAATCAGGAAACTGTATACACTGATGGAAAGAAGAAAAAAGAAAACTATATTGTCAAATAAAAAGATATAAAAAGACCATTGAAAATATTAAAACACCTTTATGATAAAGGTTCTCATTATATTTGATATATAAATGATGTACCTCAACATAATACATGCTGCATTTCAATAGAAAACTGGGAACATTATGCTACATAGAAAAATTTCAATACAATTCTTCTCACATCAGGACCAAGATCAAGGCACCACAGTGACTACCTCTATTTAATAAAAATGGAAGTACCTGTCAGAGTTATGTGGTAAGAAAAATTCTTTTAAAATCTATAAATAATATAAAAAAACTAATAAATCATATATTTTTCTCTATGGATATGACTTGATCTTAGATAAAGAAAACTGAAGACTTCCCAAGAAAATTGATAGAACTAGAAAGGTAAGTCTGGAAAGATGTGAATACAAAGTCAACAACAAATGGCTTGTGTCCCTGCACACTCTCAACCAACTGTCCTCATGGCTGTAGGAATTATGTGGGCTGTTTCAGAGGAAAGTGAGGTAAAAAACTTGAATGAGTTTAACAACAAGGAGGTGACAGTGTAATGAAACAAGAACCCTGGACTTGTGAGTCCTCAGGTTTGGTTAATCCCCCTCATGTTCCCAGGGAGCTTCCCCCATAATGTGGCACTGAGTCAGGTGCAGGATCCAGTTGACCCACCTCCATCGTGTGGGGACATGGTGACAGTGGTCCCAAGGGTCACATGCACAAGTGAGGTTTACAATAATAACATTCTCATAACCTAAACTTAGTTATTACCTCATTTTATCCACATAGTCATAAAAATCTTAGTTTAGATTGAGTCTCATCTATATCCCCAATGTTTGAAACTGGCTTTACTGTTTCTCTGTATGGCTCATGCTTCTGTTTCCCAGTGATCCACACAGAGGCTCCAATCTCCCCCAACACTTGGTCTACTGGATCTAGGTTCAAGCTCTGTTCTTAGTTCATCCTGTGATCACTTTATGGGGAAATAAGGCATCAGGTGAGACTTCTGTTTCCTGAACATGACACTCTCACATTTTAATCTCCTTCTGGTTGTGACAATTGATCACCTCACTATGTTAATACAGGTAAACTTCCAAGCTTTCATGTCTAAATCTCTACCCTTTCTCCCATTTTTCTATTACATTGATTTTCATGCTGGATTATTAAACGACCTTATCTAGCCCTCACCAGGAGTGCCCACCGGTCAGGAGATTATTCAGAGAAGAAGTTGGATCCAATTAGGATGACCAGGGACCCAGGCACCAAGGCTAATGCTCATCAGCCATGAGTGGCCTTGGACACACCACACTCTGAAACAGCATCGTTTTATGTCAGTGTCAAACCCAGGCCTCCCTACATAGTAGGACGGCATGCCAACAGACCTCGTCTTCTAGTGAATTGCAACCCAGACTCGGGATCCCAGGTGTTCCCACTCCCTAGTCAGGAGTGAACACAGACCACTCATTCTGGAGATTGGAACAGCCATGTAATCTTTACTGCCATTTTAAAAGACAATGTGGAGAATGAGAGACACTGAGCATGTGAATGAATATGTGGGAGAGATATGATGGACATGTGCCCTCTGCCTGACAACATATCCGTCTGAGCCACAGACCTCTCTGTGGAAAGATGGAGGGGCTGAGCTGCAGGAGATGCCCAGGTCCATCAAGGAGGGGCAGTCACCAGGGACAAGATGGACACCACAGAGCTCTCAGGACCTGCAGGGGGCCCTCAGCCCAGTCAGGGCATGTAGCTGTGAACAGGCACATAGAGGGGCTGAGGACCATCTCCCCCTTGTTTTCAGGTTTTCGCTTCTCTCCTACTTGTCCAGTGGCCCAGGCACAAGCTTCCCTTGTCCTCTGTACTCTAATGGCTCACATTCTCCATGAAGACAATGATGATGCAAACACCATTCTCTGTTCCTAGGTGAACTCTTTCCAGGCTGAGAGAACCTTTTCTCAGTAGTTGTCCTCCCTGACACTAGGAGCACCCAGGGCACCTGTCCATCCCTGGGAAAGGGACGCGGTTTACACAAAGAAAAACATCAGCAAAGTCACTGTCATCCTCCCTAGATCTTCCCCAGACCCTGAGCTCCATTGCCAGAGCCCTGATGACTCTCCTCAGCTCTTCCCACAGGGTAAAGCATAGAGGAGATCCCATAAAAACCTACCTGTCTCCCCTTATCCCCCAGCACCCCTCCCACAGGTCAATCCACCTGGGATCCCCCCAGCACAGGTCACACACAGGAGACCTGAAGCTGAGCCAGGACATAGTGACGACTAGGGAGCACTGTCGTCTCCACAATCCTGTCCCAGGAGGTCTCCTGGTGGTTTTTTTGTGCAAACGGCACTGGAGAACCATAAAATCCCCACTTTCCATCCTGATGGAGTGTGTCTCTCACTATTTACAGAGGAGCTTCTAGAATGTACAGACCATCCACGTGCCCCTGAGTCCAATCCCAGGCACCCTGGTCCACCTGCCCTCCCCATGTGACCTCAGAGAGGGAGGAGCCCCTAGCAGCTCAGACAGGTCCTCAGGGAAAACATGCAAATGTGGCGCCTCCCCTGCTCATGAAAGCCTGCCAGGCTGGGTCCCTGCAGACCCAGGAGAGCAGCCCTCCTGTGTGAGCCCTGCTCAGTGTCCACACCATGGGGTCTGCGCTCATCTGGGCTGTGCTTCTCTTCTCTGCCCAAGGTGTGTTTCTATTCATCAGGCTCATGGGGACCAGGTGACATGGGGCAGTTCTCAGTCTGTGTCTCTGTTTGCAGGTGGCCTGTGCCAAGTTCAGCTGGTGGAGTCTGGGGGAGGCGTGGTGCCGCCTGGGGGGTCTCTGAGCCTCTCCTGCAAAGCCTCTGGATTCACCTTCACTGACTATGCGATGGACTGGGTCCGCCAGGCTCCACGGAAGGGGCTGCAGTGGGTGGCAGGAGTGAGTCAACCAACTGGAAAGGATCAGTGGTATGCTCCAGCAGTTCAAGGAAGATTCACAATCTCCAGGGACAATCCTACCAGAACAGTCTCTCTTAAAATGACCAAGCTGACATCTGAGGACACGGCTGTGTATTACTGTACAAGACACACAGTGAGGGGAAGTCACTGTGAGCTCTGACAGAAACCTCCCAGAGTAGTCAGGAGAGCCAGGCTGCAGGAGACACTTTGGACACCAGGGGGCGCACAGAACCCACAGATTCTGTGATGCAGTCCCAGGAGCAGTTGCAGGTGGTGTTTATGCTGTTTCCTCTGAGGGTGCTGGGCTTCCTCTCCATAAAACTGTTTCTCCCAGATTCTCCCTAGACGTGTGGTCCTGTGACCACCCTGATGGCTTTGTGTTATAACTCTTTTTCTAAGTTAGTAGGGACTGGCTCACATGCACCACAGAAAGCATTTTTCTTTTTTTTAATTTTAATTTGAGTTTGTTTTTGTTTTTTACTGATTATGGTATCACATAATTGTCTTCAACCCCCAATTTCCATGACAAACCCCTCCCCACATATGCCTCCATTCCCCTGTTGTCCATGGTGACTGGCTAGGCCCATATGCATGCACACAAGTCCTTTGTTGATCCTCTTCCACTTACCCCCACCCTCCCCTACATTCCCTTTGAGGTTTGAGAGTCTGTCTCTGCTTCTCTTTCTCTGGGTCTTTTTTTGTTCATCAGTCTATGATGTTCATTATTTCCTCTAGATGTGTGAGGTCATGTGATACAAGAAATATCCTTGTAAGAACCGAAACTGAGACAAGCCATAATGTTATGCAGAGAGGCAAATGAATAAGTCTGTAGTGAGTTCCTTTCTGGGCCAACAGTTCTTTTGATTCCCAATTTCAATGTCAAAGAGATTCTAATGTGTACATGTCAGCCATGATATTTCAGATCTGGTTGGTGGACAAATGGTGGTGATGCAGGTCTAACCATCTCCGGTTCGGTCCTGGGCATCCTTCAGGAACACGCAGCTGCTGTCTGCTGGTATGGTGAGGCATCCTCAGCATGTTCCATCTCTGAATTGTGTCTCTTCTGTCTTCATGACTGGAGCACTTCTGTCTATTCCTCTCTGTTACAGGATTCCAGATGGTCTCAGAGTTGTTTTCTGAAAATATACAAACATATTCTTGACCAAAACTTAAAGAGATATTTTTTACAAATTTGACTTGGGATCCTTTTTCATTTTTTATCCGCACAAATGATTTTCCTCTATCTCGTTTTGACACCATGTGTGTATTTTCATGGGTATCTTGCTGTTAGTGTTTTCAAGGAAGGTTAATTTTCTAAAGTACAAATTTTTTAGATGTAATTTACTCGCAGGGTTTTTTCCTTACATGATATTCTTCCACTGTCACCCCCTTTTTTAACCTAAATAATAGGAGGCTTTTGGAAATTTTATAATGTAGTCTTGATAGCTTTTACATTGTAATTATTTGCACTAAACTATGACTGCTTTAGGTTCATTACATGTTATGCAATTTTAACAGGAGACACTTTGCCAATAAGAATATTTGTTAACACTTTAGGAACAGCTTTTTGACAGTACAATCAGTTTTTCTAGAATATTCATTTATTTCCATTAGCCGTGTATTTATTTACAATGTGTGTATTAGTGGAAATGATTTTTGCCTTCTTGAGAAGGGCCTGAGAATTCCTGTTACTAGGCTGGACTTGGATATTAAAAACCCATCTGCCCACACCATGGGTACAAAACCTCTCAAACAAGTCTTGTTGCAGTGAGAGGGAAGCTGCTGTCAGCCAAGTCTCTGTCTGTTACCTGGGTCCCAATTTGAGTTGTGCATGGGAAGTGAAGCAGCCATGGGGGCAGGAGACCTCCCTCTGAAGGGGAGAAGGTTCAGGCACCTGCCAAGTTGCACGGGTTGGTGATAAGGATCTGTGCTCCACCTCTGTTGACCCCCAAGTTCTCTCCTGATGGCCCCTCTGTGAATGTGCCTGTCTTGGATTGTTCCTTCCCTGAGAAATCTAACCAGCCATCCTCCGGGGCCAAGCAGGGTGATGTGAGGTTTAGTTCTGCCTCCGTGGTAGCCTATGCCCCCATGGGCTCAGCACCTGCCTCAGGAACCCCTCACCTGCTGGTGAGGCCCTGGCACTGATCTCATATTTTGGGGAACCCATGGTTCTTCTCCCAAGACGGCCCAGTTCACCCCACTGGGTGAGAGACAGATCCATGGTACCAGCCACCATGGTGTTTCAGCCTCAGTATGAACTGAAAGGTCAGGCAACAGCTGTGGGCACCTGGACCAAGAGAATAGGGTCATTTTTGGCCAAAAGGGCAAGCAGGGTCAATATAGATTGCTCAGGTGCCCTCTCCACAGTGGTCCCTCTACACAGTGGAAGGGATTAAGTCCTTCCATGTCATTTTTAAATTGCTTCCAAACGATAGGCTAACCTGCTGGTGCGAAACCAAGTGAGCCCCCTGGTTTTGAGCGGCTGACGAGGAGACCAAAACAAGATGGCGACCTAGGTAGTCTCCTAAGCTGCCACCTCCTCAACAATTTGGAAAAAAAACAACAGCTAAAACCGAAAGGGATTGCACCAGACCCACAGGAAAGCTGGCCGAATGGGATGGCTACAACTAGAGACAAAGCAAGGCTCCGCTACTGCCATGTGGAGTTTAAAACTATGGAGGAACCGGACCTGCCTGAGCCGCTGCCACCGGGAATGAGGGAAGCCAGACCTCGCTCCCCCCCAGGCCCAGGGAGTGGGCCATCCCGGCCTGCCCACCGTGGCAGCAAGGGAGCCAATGCCAGGTCTCCGCCGAGCCTTCAGCTCCTGCCTGGAACGAGACACCTTTGAGTGCAGTCTCCCTGTCGGCAACCATCTCAGCCCACAGCCACGGCATCTCCCCGCCCACAGCCATCTCAGCCCGGCCTCCACGCACGCCATGCTGGTGAGGAGCTGGCATGGAGCCTTCCGTTTAAGGCCCCAGTGAGTCCTTCTGCCGCCGCGGCATGGCCAGGCCGAAGCCTCTGCCACTGCCGCCATGTGGATTTTAAAACTACAGTGGAAATTGAACCACAGGAGCGAACGTAGCTGCTGCATCCTCCACTGCCACAAATGAGGGAAACCCACCGACAACAGAGCTCACTCCACCCCGGGCCCAGGTAGTGGGTGGCTTCAGAACTTAGCCTCCACATCCACAGCTGCTCCGCTTTGACCCTGAACGAGATACCTTTGAGCACGGTCTCCCCGCCCGCAGCATTCTCAGCCTGCCTGCAGCCGTCCCAGCCCGCCAGCTGTGCTGATGAGGAGATGGCGAGGCACCTTCTGTTCATGGCCCCGGAGAGCCCTTCGCCCATCAGGCCCACCACCGCAGGGCCAAGCCGGAGCCTCTGCCGGGACCCCAAGGAGGGGCGCCACTGCCACCATATGGATTTTAAAAATACAGTGGAAATTGAGCCACAAAAGCTACCGCCTCCACCGCACCCGCCACCACTGCCGTGAGTGAGGGAAGCCAACCCAGAACAAAGCTCACTCCACCCCATGCCCAGGGAATGGGTGGCTTCAGAGCTTGGCCTCCATGTCCGCAGCCATTCTGCTGAGACTCCTTGGATCTCGGTCTCCCTGCCTGCAGCCGTCCCAGCCCGCCCACCGTGCTAGCGAAGAGCTAGCGCGGCGCCTCCAGTTCGCTACTCCAGTGCCCCAGAGGGGCCGTGTGACCCGGGTGAGCTGTGTGTCCCCGGGGGGGGGGGGCGTATGCCCCGGGTGAGCCGTGTGCCCCAAGGGGGCTGGGTGTCCCCGGAGAGCCGTATGCCCCAGCAGGCCATGTGCCCCAGGAGAGCCGTGTGTCCCAGGGGGCCGTGTGCCCCAAGGGGGGCGGGCGTCCTGGGAGAGCCCTGTGTCCCAGGGGCCATGTGCCCTGGGTGAGCCAGGTGCCCCAGGGGGACTGTGTATCCCTGGAAAGCCGTGTGCCCCAGGGGAGACATGTGCCCTGGGATAGCCATGTGCCCTGGGTAAGCAGTGGGACCCGGGGGGAGGGGTGGTGTGAACCAGAGGAGGAGCAGATTCTATTCGTGCGGTCCTGAGATAGTCACCATAAAACAAGCAGACTGTCAAATGACAGTGGGGAGGGGAAGGAGACCTGGGGGGAGATAAGAGAACAACCGAAGAACTGGTATGCATGCATATAAGTACAACCAAGGAACACAGAACTCTGGGGAGGGAGGGCATGAATGGGGGTGGGGGGCAATGGTAAGCTATGTACACACATAATACCTTAATAAATTTAAAAAATAAAATAAAATAAATAAAAAAATTGCTGCCCGACATTCAAAGGATTGGTTTGTAAATTTGTTTGGGATTATTGTACAATATGTTGTAATTCTAAAATATCTAGAGATGTATTGCCTTGTCTCCAAGCACCAACAACAAAAATATATAATAAAATAAAATAAATGATTTTTATTGACACCAATGGTGCGAGGTACTATTATAGGTAATGGGGATAACACAAATCTGTGAAAAATTGTAATGACCTTGTAAAATAATATTGAGCAAGGATAGTCCTTGCTCTAGGCCATGGAAATTCCATTTTAAACTGGCTGTCATTTCTTTTTGTATTTCTTTTTGTATATTTCTTTGTTACATTTTCTACACTTCTTCCAGGAGGAATTAGTGGTGGTCCCTTCCTTCGGTGTCCTTATAAGCCAGAAACCTCTCTTTAATTTTACACACAAAGGAGCAGTGGTTTGGTTTTGTGTCCTACAGAAGGGCAGCAGGGTGGTGACCCCTATGTAATTAAACTTCCTTGTCCCACCCATGGTCCTCCTGGATGACCAAGGTGTTTGGTATCATCAGTGACTGCTTTGGGCAGGAGGATCAGCCCAGGTAAGGGGTCCCACCCGTGAAGGATTAGGAATATAGGTCCAGAAATACTTACCCAATAGCCCCAGGTTATATTACTGTATAGATGATGACTGCTAGCATGGCAGTAAAGGTGTTCTCAGGTATTCTTGGGGTTCTGGTTACCTCACACTTTCTTGTCTCTCTTTCTCTCTCTCTCTCTCTCTCTCTCTCTCTATATATATATATATATATATATATATATATATATATATATATATTAGTTATTATTATTATTTTACATGTGTTCTTATCCCCCCACACACTTATCCCCTATTCTCCACTCATACTCCACCCCCCAGTCATCTGTGGCCATTGATGAGGCTCATATGTATGCACACAAGCCCCTTTGTTGATTTCTTCCCCTTCCTCCTAGTAATGCCCTCCTTCCTTGTGGTTTGAGGATCTGATCAATGTTACTCAGTCTCTGGGTCTGTTCTTGTTCATCGGTCTATGCCTTTCATTATATTCCATAAATGAGTGAGATCATGCGATGTTTATCTTTCTCTTCCTGGCTTATTTCACTTAGCATAATGCTCTCCATTTCCATCCATGCTATTGCGAATAATAGGAACTCTTTCTTTTTTACCGAAGCATAGCATTCCATTGAGTAGGTGTACCACAGTTTTTTAATCCATTCATCTGCTGATGGGCATTTAGGCGGTTTCCAAATCCACAGGAGGCATTTTTAATTTGGAGGGAGATAAATGCATAGGGATTGGTGACCCTGGTGAAACCGTCATCACACATCACACTCTGTCCAGGAAATTTGGAACCTGTGTGAGCCTCCCTGCATTCCAGGAAGTCCAGCAAGTCTGCAGCAGATGTCTTCTGCCAGAACTTTCCTTCAAGTGACGCCCTAGTCTCTCAGCAATGTCCTTGCTTTAGAGTCACCACTGAGCTCAGCCTTGGTCTGGGAGTCATTCACAGCTGTGTCTTCAGTCAAGTCCGTGGTGGATCTCAGGGAGCAGCAGCTGGGACCTGTTCCTTGTTCTCCTGGTGTTGGAGGGAAGGAGGGTGCATTCTCAGGACAACACAGTTTATCAATGCCACACAAGATAACATGGTTTAATTTCATTCTCTTGTATTGCGCACCCCTGGTGTAGCCTCTCACAGGAGAGATTGTTAAATGGGGTGAAAAAACTTTTTCCTTTTTCCATTGGTTCCTCTCCATGCACAGAAATATTCAGTGGAATAACTGTATGATTTTTCAAAAAAGCCCTTCCTTCTTCAAAGGTGAAAGCAAACATTTGTTTTATGGCTGATTCTCGGGTAGGAGCTGGTGCAGCCCACCTCAGAGCCAGCAGAGAGCAGCCCAGGATTCCTGTTGATAGAGGCACATCTTTCCTGTGTGGGGACTTTGAGGTGCTGCCCTGTCAGTTCATGTTGCTCAGATCTACCTGTGGGATGCAGAATTAGGATGCCTGTTAGGCTGTCACTGTTCACCTCCACATATGTGCAAGTGCTGTCTACTCCCTGAGAAGTTCAACAGTTGTATTTAGCAGTCCACTTATTCGTTGCTTCAAATAGAAATTTCCCCCTGACTTTGCTATGAGTATAAATTTTTAAAAATAATTGAATAACCAAAGCCTCTCAGCGAAGGTAAGTCCATGACACATGTATTCAAGGGTGAATTCTATCCAAAGTTCAAAGAAAAACAGTATCTTCTCAATCAGTTCTTCTCAAACACTTCCAAGACTGAAAAGAGGGTAAAACTCCGAACTCATTTATTGAGTTGAACACTCCCTTCATACCAAAGAAAAATAAGGATACAAACAAAAATGACAGATCATATCCCTTTTGATCATAAATGCTAACATCCTCAACAATCCTATATAATAAAACTCTAATATATAAAAATTGGCTGAATGTTGGAAAGATGAATAATCCCTATGACACACACTGACCACCAAGGCTCAGGTCAGAAGCTCAATGAAGGAGCTGCCCCTTACTAGTCAGTGCACTCCCACTGGAAGAGCTCCACTCATTCAGAAGCCAGGCTCATGGCTGGTGAGCACAGGGGCAGTGGTGGAAGCCTAAGCTGGTGGCAGGCCTAAGCTGGCAGTTGGACATCCCCCATGGGGTTTCAGAATGCAAGAGGGTGCAGGACAAGCTGAGGGCATACCCCCCCCCCCCATATAGTGCAAAAATGTCATGCACTGGGCTTCTGCATAAGATAAAACATAAAAAGCATCATTCACCATCATCAGGTGGGCTGTTGTCCTAGAATGCTAGGATGGTTCAACCTTTATAAATGAGTAAACTGGATACACTCATCCACAGAATAAAGGAGAAAACTATATTGTCATTTTTAAAAAAAGATATGAAAAGGCCATTGAAAATGTTAAAACACTTTTATGATATAAATTCTCAATATATTTGATATAGAAATGATGTACCACAACATAATACATGCTGCATTTCCATAGAAAACTGGGAACATGATGCTATATAGAAAACATTTCAACACAATTCTTCTCACATCAGGACCAAGACCAAGGCAACACAGTACCTACCTCTATTTTAAAAAACTGGAAGTCCTTGTCAGAATAATGTGGCAAGAAAAAAAAATATTTCTGTAAATCAGAAAGGATCTAATAAATCATCTGTCTTTATCTCTACAGATATGACATGATCTTAGATATAGAACACCTTGAAGACTTCACAAGAAAATTTATAGAACTAGGAAGGTAACTCCAGGAATATGTAAGTACAAAATCAAAAAACAAATGGCTTGGGCCCCTGCACACTCTCAACTAACTGTCCTTATGGCTCTAGGAACTATGTGGGCTGTTTCAAAGGAAAATGAGGAAAGAAAACTTGAATGAGTTTAACAACAAGGAGGTGACAGTGTAATGAAACAAGAACCCTGGACATGTGAGTCCTCAGGTTTGGTTAATCCCCCCTCATGTTCCCAGAGAGCATCCCACAATGTGGCACTGAGTCAGGTTCAGGATCCAGTTGACCCACCTCCATCGTGTGGGGACATGGTGACAGTGGTCCCAAGGGTCACATGCACATGTCAGGTTTACAATAATAACATTCTCATAACCTAAACTTAGTTATTACCTCATTTTATACACATAGTCATAAAAACCTTAGTTTTGATTGAGTCTCATCTATATCCCCAATGTTTGAAACTGGCTTTACTGTTTCTCTGTATGGTTCATGCTTCTATTTCCCAGTGATCCACACAGAGGCTCCAATCTCCCCCAACACTTGGTCCACTGTATCTAGGTTCAAGCTCTGTTCTTAGTTCATCCTGTGATCACTTTATGGGGAAATAAGGCATCAAGTGGGACTTCTGTTTCCTGAACATGACACTCTAACATTTTAATCTCCTTCTGGTTGTGAAGGTCGATCACCTCACTATGTTAATACAGGTAAACTTCCAAGCTATCATGCTTAAATCTCTACCCTTTCTCCCATTTTTCCATTGCATTGATTTTCATGCTGGATTATTACAGGATCTTATCCAGTCCAAAGGACTGAGCCCTCACTGGGAATGCCCACCAGTTAGGAGATGATTCAGGGAAGCAGTTGAGTCCAATTGGGAGCAGCAAAGATCCAGGCACCAGAGCTAATGCTCATCAGCCATGAGTGCCCTTGGACTCACCACACTCTGAAACAGAATCCTTTATGTCAGTGTCCAACTCAGACCTCCCTACATAGGAGGACAACATGCCAATAGTCTTCTATCTCCTCATGAATTAAAACCCAGACCCAGATCCCAGGAGTTCCCACTCCCCGGTTAGGAGTGAACACAGACCACTCATTCTGGAGATTGGAACAGCTGTGTTATCTGTACTGCTATTTTAAAAGGCAATTTATGGAGAATGAGACACACTGAGCATGTGAATGAATATGTGTGAGAGAAACACTGGACATGTGCCCTCTGCCTGACCCAATGTCTGTTTGAGCCACAGACCCCGCCCCTTTCAGGGTGAGTGAGGGGCTGAGCTGCAGGAGATGGCCAGGTCCATCAAGAGGGAGCAGACAACAGAGGGAGCTCTGAACACCACAGAGTGCTTAGGACCTCTAGGGGGCGCTCAGTCCCAAATCAGGGCATGTATCTGTGAACAGGCATCTTGAGGGTCTCAGGGCCATCAGCCCCTTATGGTCTTGGTTTCCTTCTCTCCTGGCAGTTCAGTGGCCCAGGCACAGGCTCCCCTTGTCATCTGTGCTCTAAGGGCTCACATTCTCCCTGAGGACAAAGATGGTGCAAACAACATTCTCTTTTCCTGGATGAGCTCTTTCCAGTCTGAGAGACCATTTTGTCAGTAGGTGTCCTCTCTGACACAGGCAGCACCCTGGGCACCTTTCCAATCCTGGGAAGAAAACATCAGTGAAGTCACACACTGTGTCTGAGATCATTCTGTCTACTCTAGGCAAGCTCTCATCTGCCTCAGAGCTCCCTCCCTCACACAGGCACAGATCTGCCCAGGACAGCTCTCCATCAGACAGACACAGATCTGCCCAGGGCCCCCTCCCTCACACAGGCACAGATCTTCCCCAGGGCTCTTTGTGGTTGAGCATTGATTTGTGAACCAGGAGGTCATGGGTTGATTCCCAGTCATGGAACATGACAGAGCTGTGTGCTCAATCCCCAGTGGAAGACTTGCAGGAGGTAGTCAATCAATGATTATCTGTCATCATTTATGTTTCTATCTCTCTCTCCCTCTCTGAAATCAGTAGAAAACATTTTTTAATCACCCTCTGCCTTCCACTGTCCAAATTTTGCCTAGATCTGTTCCAGACCCTGAGATCCATGACCAGAGCCTTGCTGATTCTTCCCAGTGCCTCCCCAGCATCAAGACAGAGCAGACACTGTAAAACCACACCTTCCACCCTTCATCCACCAGCACCCCTCTCACAGGCCCATCCTTTGTGCACAACCCAGGACAGGTCATAGATAGGAGACCTGAAGCTGAAACAGGACATGGTGACAGTGGTCCCAAGGGTCACATTCAGATATCATTGTTTCCAATAAATACATTCTCCTGACCTAAACTTAGTGATTCCTAAATCTTTACCCACATCTTCCCCTAAACACACTGGTTCATGCTGGGGACTTTTCTATTTCCCAATGTACGGAACTGGGTCTATGACAGCGGCTATAGAATAAACACCACAAAGGAGGCAGTGCAGCTGCTAATGTCCAGCACCAAACTCTCCTGAAGGAACAGGACCCGGGAGCTCTGTCTGTGTCTCTATAGGTCATGCTTCTGGTTTCCAGGGACTCACACAGTGAGAGGGCAGGGCGAGGCTAACTCCTGACTCCATTTTGTATTGTGGGGCAGGGCAGAACAAGGCAGAGCTATCCTCCATTTTGTGTAATGACCCTAGCCCTCACCCAACCAATCAGGGTCAGCCAAAGCAGTGACATCACCACCCTTATAAAACCCCTGGACTTGTCGAAGTTCATGCTCTCTTCCACCATGCTCTCGGCATGAGTGGGACAGAGCCCATGCTAGCATGGAAGAGGCTCTTTTGTTTATTGCATCGGACATGGCTCCCTGGTGGTCCTTGGGGATCACGAAGCCTGGGCATAACAACAGATGCTCCTTTCTCGCCCAACACTTGGTCCACTGGATCTAGGTTCACACTCTGGTCTTAGTTTAACCTCCGTTCACTTTGTAGGGGAAGTAGTGTCAGATGGATCTTCCATTTCCCAAACATGAACCTCCTGCACTTTTACTTCTTTCTCAGGTTGTGAGGGTTGGTTTCTCTCGGTTGTCATTACTGGGTTACTTTCAAAGGCATCTCTGATTTTCAATCTTCTTTTTTTCATTTTATGACAATTATCTCTCTGGAATCTTTGTACAGATCTCTTAGAGCAGATAAGTCCAATGAATCAGGCTCAGGCCCAGATATGGGGAAGTATTTTAATAGGCATGCACCCTTGGACATGTCAAACTCTGGGACACTGTCATTTATATCAGCATTCACCCCAAGCTCTGTATATAGCAGGAGGCAGGATGACATGCAAAGAGGGGCCCCTCTGCTCATAAAATCCTGCCCAGCCCCGACCCTGCAGCTCTGGGACAGAAGCCCAATTTGGGATCCCAGGTGGTCCCATTCCCTGATCAGGACTGAACACAGACCACTCACCATGGAGTTTGGCCTCAGCTGGATTTTCCTGGTGGCACTTTTAAGAGGTGATTTTTGGAAAACAAGAGACACTGTATATGTGTGTGAACATGAGTGAGAGAAACAGTGGACATGTGAGAGGCTCCTGACCAGGACATCTCTGTGTTTGCAGGTGTCCAGTGTGAGGATCAGTTGGTGGAATCTGGAGGAGGCTTGGTGCAGTCTGGAAGGTCTCTGAGACTCTCCTGTGCAGCCTCTGGATTCACCTTCAGTAGCTATGCAAAGCAGTGGGTCCACCAGGCTCCAGGGAAGGGGTTGGAGTGGTTATGTCAAATTAAAACTGATGGAAGTACCACATACTATGCCAACTCTTTGAAGGGTCCATTCACCATCTCCATAGACAACAGCAAGAATATGCTATTTTTGCAAACGAACAACCTGAGAACTGAAGACACAGCAGTGTATTACTGTGCAAGACACAGTGAGGGAAAGCAAATGTGAGCCCAGACACACACCTCCATTCAGGAAAGGCTGCTACCACCAAGAGTCACTCAAGGTCTCTGAACATAAGGACCATCCCAGGAGCAGGCACAGTTGGAGGTTTTGGTTGATTTCCTGTGTGGTTTCCTCATAATGCCACACTTTCCCTCAGGGAAGCTCTCTGGATTCCTGTCTCTGCACTTACCTCTGACATGTCTGAGTTATAAAAGTCTGTTGTGAACAGAGACAACTTTCTCATGTGGACAAGAGGCAGAGTCTCTTTCAGATACTCTTGTGAACAAATGACAGTAAATCATCTAAGTTTCTGACCCACATCCCCTAAATATAACAGGAATCTCTGCTGGCATAGTGCAGCCACCTGTATGCTGGACAATGACCACCTCAGATATGGAATCCTAAGTTAGAGAACAAACTTCCCAGGTGATGAATGTCACTGACTTGTCCTCATGCTCATAGCAAACAGTTTATGTTGATCATTATATCCCACATTGCAGTGAGATTATGTGGTATTTATCTTTCTCCGGTTGTCTCGTTTCTCTTAGCATGATGCTCCCATCCATGCTGTTGCAAGTGTAAAAGTTCCTTCCTTTTTACAGTAGTGTAGTATTCAGTTGTGTAGATGTACCACCATTTTTTAATCCCCTCATCTGCCAATGGGCACTTATGCTGTTGCCAAATCTTAGCTATTATAAATTGTGCTGCTATGAACATAGGGGTGCATATATCCTTTCTGATTGGTATTTCTGGTTTCTTGGGATATAGCCCTAGAAGTGGAATTATGAGGCCAAATGGGAGTTTCATTTTTAACTTTTTGAAGAAACTCCATACTGCTTTCCACAGTGGCTGCACCAATCTGCATTCCCACCAGCAGTGCATGAGGGTTCCTTTCTCTCCGCATCCTGGCCAGCATTTGTCATTTGTTGATTTGTTGATGATAAGACATTCTGATAAGTCTGAGATGACAACTAATTGTCATTTTGATTTGATTCTCTCAGGTGGTTAGTGACTTTGAGCATGTTTTCATATGTATCTCGGCCTCCCATATGTCATCTTTCAAAAAATGTATTATGTTCTTTGTCCATTTTTTATTGGATTATTCATCTTCCTTTTGTTAAGTTGTATGAGTTCCCTGTAAAATTTGGACATTAAACCCTTATCTGCCATAGAATTGACAAACATGCTGTTCCATGCAGTGTTCTTGTTGTTTGTTTATGTGTTTTCGTTACTTTCTGTGCAGAGGCTTTTTATTTTGATGTAGTCCTATTTACTTATTTTCTCCCTCATTTCCATTGTGCTAGGAGCTGTGTCACCTAAATACATTGCTACAACATATGTATGATATTTTGCTGCCTTTGGAGTCCTCTAAGATTTTTATGATTTCCCATATTACATTTAAGTCCTTTATCCATTTTGAGTTTGTTTTTGTATATGGTGTAAGTTGATGATCTAGTTTCTTTTCCTGCATTGTATCTGTCTAATTTTCCCAACTCCATTTATTGAAGATACTGTCTTGACTTCATTGTATGCTCTTACTCCCTTTGTCAAATATCAATTGAGTATAATGGCTTGGGTTGATCTCTGTGTTTTCTGTCCTGTTTTGTTGGTCTATACGTCTGTTCTTGCGCCAGTACCAGGCAGTTTTGAGACTGTGACTTTGCAATATAGCTTGATATCTGGTATCACGATGTCCCCAACACTGGTTTTCTTTCTCAGGATTGCTGTGGCTATTTGGGGTCTTTTTAATCCAGATGAATTTTTTGGAGAGTTTGTTCTATGTCTGAAAAATATGCTGTTGGTATTTTCATGTGGATTGCATTAAATCTATAACTTGCTTTAGGTAGTATGGACATTTTAATTATGTTTATTCTACCAATCCATGGTGTATTCTTCCCATTTGTTTGTCTTCCTCTATAGATTTTTTCAATGACCTATAATTTTCTGAGTACAGGTTTTTTACTTCCTCGGGTAAGTTTATTCCTTGGTATCTTAATTTTTTTTTGGTACAATGGTAAATTGTTGGGGGGGGTGTTTGGCGTTTTTTTTTTTTTTAATATATATTTTATTGATATTTTACAGAGATGAAGGGAGAGGGATAGAAAGCTAGAAACGTCGATGAGAGAGAAACATCGACCAGCCGCCTCCTGCACGCCCCCTACCGGGGATGTGCCCGCAACCAAGGTACATGCCCTTGACCGGAATCGAACCCGGGACCTTCCAGTCCGCAGACCGACGCTCTACCACTGAGCCACACCGGTTTCGGCTGGCGTTTTTTTTTTTTGTTTTGTTTTGTTTAGTTTTGTTTTTAGTTTCTCTTTCTGTAGGTTCATTGTTGGTGTAGAGAAAAATCCATAGATGTCTCAGTGTAAATTTTGTATCTTGCTACATTGCTGAATTCACTTATTAAGTCATATAGGATTTAATGGAATCTTTTGGGCTTTCACTGTACACTGTCATCTCAAATGCCAATAATGAAAATGTTCATTCTTCTTTGCCCATCTAAATGTCTTTTATTTCTTCTTCTTGTGTGATCACTATGGCTAGCACTTCCAGTACTATATCGAGCATGAGTGGTGAAAATGGGCATCCCTGTCTTGTTCCTGTTCTTAGGGGAAATCAGTTCAGTTTTTTTTTTCCCATTGAATATAACGTTAGCCGTAGGTTTGTTATATAAGGATTTTATTAGGGTGAGGTATGATCCCTCTATTCCCACTTTGCTGAGAGATTTTTATCAAGAAGAATGTTGGATTTTGTCAAATGCTATTCTGCATCAATTTATATGATTATAAGATTTTGTCTCTCCATTTGATCATGTGATATATCACATTTACTGATTTGTGGATATTGGACCATCCTTGCATCCCAGAAATAAATCGCAATTGGTCATGGTGTGTGATCTTTCTAATGTAATACTGGAACTGGCTTGCTAAAATTTTGTTGAGGATTGTAGAATGTATGTTCATCAATGATATTGGCCTTTAGTTCTCTTTCTATGCGATGTTTTTATCTGATTTTGGAATTAGGGTAATCTGGCTTCATAGATTACCCTTCTACATTGAAAGAGCCTGAAAGTATGCCTTCCTCCTGAATTTTTTGGAATAGTCTGAGGAGGAAAGGTTTTAGTTCTTTTTTGAATGCTTGGTAGAATTCCCCTGTAAAGCTGTCTGGACCAGGGCTTTGGTTTTCTTGAAAATTTTTTATCACTGCTTCATTTTCTTCTATAGATATGTCTATTAAGATTTTTATGCTTTTTGATTTTGGAAGCTTGAATTTTCCTAAGAATATGTCCATTTATCTAGGTTATCCAGTTTGTTGGAATAGAGCTGTTCTTAGTATTTTTTTCATAATTCTCTGTATTTCTGTTTGTTCAATTGTTATTTCACCTCTTTCATTTCTGATTTTATTTGGGTCCTCACTTTTGCTTCTTTGTGAGCCTGGATATAGGCTCATCAATCTTATTTATCCTTTCAAAGAACCAGCTCTTGATTTTATTAGTCTTTTGTATTTTGTTTGTTTGTTTGTTTCTATGCCATTTATTATTCTATTGGCATTACTCTATGCCACTCTGTCTTTATTATTTTCTTCCTTCAACTGTTTCTGGACTTTTCTTGTTTCTTTCTTTCTAACTATTTGAGTTCTAGGGTTAGATAATTTATTACCATTTTTTTCTTGTTTTTTTGAGGTAGGCCTGTAGAGCTATGAACTTCTATCTCAAGACCGTTTTCACTGTGTCCCATACATTTTGGATTTTTGTGTTTTAATTGTCATTTGTTGCCATATTTTTTTTTATTTCTTCTATGGTCTCTTTAGTAACCCAATGATTGTTTAATAGCATGATATTTAGCCAACTAGTGTTAATTTTTTTCATTGTTTTTATTGTACTTGATTTCTAATTGTATGCCATGGTGGTCTGAGAAGATGCTTGATATGATTTCCATCTTCGTGAATTTGAAGAGATGTCCAAATATCTGGCCTATCTTTAAAAATGTCCATTGTGCACTTGAGAAGAATGTATATTCTGTTACTTTGGGATTAAATGTTCTGAATATGTCAATTAAGTCCATCTGATCCAGTGATTCATTTAGGATTGCTGTTTCCTTGCAGATTTTTGGTTGTTGTTGTTGTCTAGAGGATATATCCTGTGGTGTCAATGGAGTATTAAAGTCCCCTACTATGACTGTATTTCTGTGGATCTCTCCCTTGATATCTTTCAGAAGATTTTTGAATTATTTCTAATGTATTTGGGTGCTCCTGTTTAGGTATGTGTGTTATCAGTTATATCCTCTTGCTACCTTTAGTTTTACGAAGTGGCTTTCCTTGTCTTTTGTTATCACCTTCATTTTGAGGCAAAATTTTTCAGATATAAGTATTGGTTCCCCAGTTTTTGTTTTTGTTTTTGCTTTTAATTTCCATTTGCTTGAAAAAAAAAAGTTTCCTGTGCTTTCACTATCAGTCTGTGTAGTCCCTTGCTTTTATGTAGGTCTCTTGAAGACAACAGATGTATGAGTCATGTTTTCTTATCCATTAATCTAAACAATGTCCTTTGATTGAAGCATTTAATCCATTTACATTTAAGGTTATTATTGATAGGTACTTGTTTGTTGTCACTTTTATTCTTGATGGCTATGTTCCTTCTTCCCTACCTATTTCTTCTTTTTACAGAAGTCCATTTAGAATTTCTTGCATTGCTAGTTTGATGGTAATAAACTCCCTTAGTCCAGTTTTGTCTGTGCATCACTTGATTACACCTTCAATTTTTAAGGATAGCCTTGCAGGACACAGTATTCTTGGGTTCAGTCCCTTGCTTCACATCACTTTATATATTTCATTCCATTCTCTTCTGCCTGATGTAGTTTTGTTGAGAAATTATTTGATAATCTACTGGACGATCTCTTGTAGGTAATTTTCGGTCTCTGTCTGGCAGCCTTTAAGATTTTTACTTTGTCATTGGTGTTTACCAATTTATTAATGATGTGTCTTGGTGTCATTTTTCTTGGTTTCAGCTTGTTTAGGACTCTGGGAGCTTCTTGGATTTGTATGAGTTTTTATTCCCAATATCAGGGAATTTTCTGTTATTATTTCTTCAACAGATTTTCTATTCCTTGCTCAGTTTCTTCTTCTTCTGGTACCCTTATATGCAGATGTTATTTTGCTTCATGTTGTCCCAAAGCTCCCTTAGGCTCTTGTCCTGTTTTTTATGTGTCCCCCCCCCCCTCAGTTACTGCTCTGTTTGGGTGTTTTTTCCTACCTTGCCTTCCAGCTGATATGGTCCTTAGCTTCTTCTAGTTTACTATTGATGCTTTCTATTTTATTCTTAATTGCACCCATGCCATTCTTCATTTTTTATTGTTGTTTTTCATTTATTCTTGATTCTTACACCTGTTGTTGAATTTTTCTTCCATCCTTTTCAGTGTCCTTATGATCATTGCTCTGAGTTCTTTCTCTGACAAATTGCTTACCTCCATATCATTTACTTTCTTTTCCGGTGACTCATCTTTTTCTTTTGTATGGGGCCTGTTTATTTTCTCCCCATTTTCACTCCTCTCAGGGTATCTGGTTATGTGGCTCACTCTCTACCACATTGAACAAAGACACAAGCAGTTTGGGGCAACCAGGCCAGCACGGGAGAGCTGTTAGGGGCAACCAGATCAGCAGAGGTGAGCAGTTAGGAGTGACCAGCACAGCAGAGGAGAGAAATTAGGGGTGACCAGGTTGGCAGGGGAGGGAAGTTAGGAAGATCAAGCTGGCAGGGATGGGCAGTTAGGGACAACTAGGTAGTCAGGCAGAGCAGTTATGGGCGATCAGGAAAGTAGGCAGGTGAATGGTTAGGAGCCGGTGGTCCTGGATTACTGAAAGGATGTCCCAGAATGGGTAGGGTACAAGCTGGACTGAGGGACCACTCCCCCACACCTCCATGTACAAATTGCATTCACTGGGCCATTAGTAATAATAATAATAATAGTAATAGTCCTAACTAATAAAAGAGTAATATGCAAATTACCCATCACTGGACTACACCCACAAGCCGCGCCCACCAGCGAATCAGTATGCAAAGAAATCCAACCAAGATGGCTACAGCCACAGAGAGCAAGAGGGAGGCTTGGGTTTACCAAGCAATGGAGAAAACCAGGCTTTCCACCTGCCCTTGCCAGCCTAAGCCTCCACTCAAGGCTACAATTATAGAAGGTAAACAAATACAAATAGAAATAGTGGCAGCCACAGAGCTGGAAAGAGTGGGAGTCTAGCGTTGCCCCTGGCAATGGAGGAAGCCAAACTTTCTGTACACCCTGGCTGGCCCAGGCCTCCATTCCAGGCTACAAAATTTCAATTATAGAAGATACATAAATTCCAACAGAAATGGCTGCTGCCATGGAGTGAGCAGGAAGCTTTGTTCCGCTCCAGGCTACAAAGTTTCAATTGTAAAAGGTAAACAAATTCCAGATACCAGGGCCTCTGCATGGGTCACTGGGGGGTGTGGCTGACCTAAAACCACCTCAGGCCCCTTGCTCAGGCCACCCCATGTCCCAAGGGAACCCCCACCCTGATCTGCAACACCCTTCAGGGAAAACTAGCTGGCCCCCACTCATGCACCAGGCCTCTATCCTATCTAATAAAAGAGTAATATGCAAATTGACCATCACTTCAACACACAAGATGGCTTCCCCCATGTGGACACAAGATGGCCACCACAAGATGACCAGCAGGGGAGGGCAGTTGGGAGGGACCAGGTTTCAAGGGAGGGTAGTTGTGGGCAATCAGGCAAGCAGGGGAGGGCAGTTGGGAAAGACCAGGCCTTCAAGGGAGGGCAGTTGAGAGGGGCCAGGCCTGCAAGGGAGGGCAGTTGGGAGCAAATAACCCTGCAGGGGAGGGCAGTTAGGGGTGACCAGGCCAGCAGAGGAGGAAAGTTGGGGGCAAACAAGCTGGCAGGGGAGCAGTTAGACATCAAGGGCTGGTGCCTGGTCACCTGTAATGTTGCCAACATCCTGCTGAACAGAGCCCAGGTACACAGGGAGCTCTGTTAATCCTAAAAGTGGGCCAAAACCGATTTGGCTCAGTGGATAGAGTGTCAGCCTGGGGACTGAATGGTCCCAGGTTCAATTCTGGTCAAGGGCATGTACCTTGGCTGCCAGCACATCCCCAGTGGGGGGTGTGCAAGAGGCAGCTGATCAATTATTCTCTCTCATAAATGTTTCTAACTCTCTATCCCTCTCTCTTCCTCTCTGTAAAAAAAATCAATAAAATATATATTTTTTAAAATTCTAAAAGTTGGGAAACAGCTTGGTCTGTGTGGCTCTTGGGTTGAGCATTGACCTATGAACCAGGAGGTCACTGTTTGATTCCCAGTCAGGGCACATTCCCAAGATCCAGAAAACATCCCCTGTGTGGGGAATGCAGGAGGCAGCCAATCAATGATCATATGTCATCATTGATGTCTCTCTCTCTCTCTCTGTCTGTCTCTCTCTCTCTCTCTCTCTCTCTCTCCCTCCCTTCCTCTCTGGCATCATGAAAAATATATTTAAATAAATAAATACATAAAAATGTTTCAAGTTTGATTCACTATAGAATCATATATAAGAGGCAACTAACTAATCAACATTTTTCTCTCACCTCAATGTTTTTCCCGCTCTCCTTTCCTTTACCTCTAAAAATCAATGAAAATATTGTCACCGAAACCGGTTTGTCTCAGTGGATAGAGTGTCGGCCTGTGAACTGAAGGGTCCCAGGTTCCATTCCGGTCAGGGGCATGTGCCTTGGTTGCGGGCACATACCCAGTGGGAGGTGTGCAGGAGGCAGCTGATTGATGATTCTCTCTCATTGATGTATCTAACTATCTGTCCCTCTCTCTTCCTCTCTGTTAAAAAAAATCAATAAAATATATTTTTTTTAAATATTGTCAAAGGATGATAAAAAAAGAGATCTATATCTATGTCTATACCATCTATCTACCTATATCCAAGGGATCATAGGTATTTAATTATATCCCTAAGGAGTTACTGAGTGTGGCAACATTCCACTTCCTGACCACCTCCTACAGCACAGCCCCTGGTGTGGAAGGAGAGGTCCCTGGGCACGGTGACCAGGACCTCAAGGAGGGCCTGGTTCTCTGAGGGCACAGTCAGCACCTCCTTCCAGGAGAAGCGCCAGAGACCAGGACCTCCCTCACCTCTTCCCTTTGTATGTGCAGACACCTCCCCTATGCAAATGCCCACAGGGCCACCAGACACACACACAGTTGGCTTCCACTTAAATGCAGGGCCTCCTCACCCTGGAGAACGCTTTCTGGGGAACGAGGACCTCACCAGGAGGACATGACTCCCCTGTGGCTCTTCCTCTTCCTGCTGTCAGCTCCCAGAGATGAGTGACTCAGGGCTCAGACGTGAGGAGATGGGGACCTTGCATCTGAGCCCAGGACTCACTGTGTTCTCTCTGTCCCAGGTGTCCTGTCCCAGGTGCAGCTGCAGGAGTCGGGCCCAGGACTGGTGAAGCCCTCCCAGACCCTCTCCCTCACCTGTGCTGTCTCTGGATTCTCTATCACAACCAGTGGTACCTGCTTGACCTGGATCCGCCAGCCCCCAGGAAAGGGGCTGGAGTGGATGGGGGGCATATGTTATGATGGAAACACTTACTACACCCCCTCCCTCAAGAGCCGAACCTCCATCTCCAGAGACACGTCCAAGAACCAGTTCTTTCTGCAGCTGAGCTCCGTGACCACCGAGGATTCAGCTGTGTATTACTGTGTGAGAGACACCTTGAGGGGAAGACAGTGTGAGCCCAGACACAAACCTCCCTGAGGGAGGCAGCAGAGGTAGGCTGCAGCAGGACACTCAGAACACCAGAGGGCGCTCAGGACACCAGGGAGAGCATGAGGACCAGCTCTGGGTCTGGGACTTGGGGGGTAAATTCTCTGATGATCTGGCCTAGTGGTTTTACTCTTAAGAAATAAACACTGTCCTGAAGCATTCACTGCCCCTCCCCCCTATGCCTTACATTTCCTTTCACACCACCCCTTAGAGGAAGTCACTTACTTCTCTGCCCCATTGATCAGTCAGGAGCCCTTAATGTTCCCTTTGGTCTCTCCTCCTGGAGACATGGCCATTTTAAGGGGGCCATGGGGTGTCGTTGGGCAGTGACCAGAGAAACGTTATTGCAGCCCCAGCAACCAATAGCCTCGGCTGTGCTAGCAAAGGGACAGTCTTCTCTCAGGAGCTTCTGGTGGATAAAACACAGGAGAGCTTTAATGTCACAGAAAGGAGTTGGCAGAACTGGACTGTATTTTGAATTTCTAGAGGTTAAGAAAATAATAACATCTAAAATGAATAAAACATGGAATAAGACTAACACTGCCAATTAAACATAAGTGAACTTAAAAAGTTTAATGGAAACTCTCCCAAATGAAACACAGAACAAATTTTCCAAAAAATAGTTAAGGGTCAGGAATGTAAGAGACAAGAAAGCTGTCAAATCTATATAAAAGTATTGGGAATCCCAGAAAAGGAGAGAGGGGCACCAAATAAAATGTTTGAAGAAATTATGGCAAATAGTTTTTCAGAATCTGATGTAAGCTATAAAGAGTTTTAAGGACACCATCATACCCCAAGAAGAATGAAAATAAACAACATTAAATCAATGCACAATAAAATCAAACCTGTGAAAAAGATAAAATGCCTAAGGGCAGCAAAGAAAACCACACATGAGTTAAGGAGCAAGATTAATAGAAACATCAAAGGTCTCAAGATAAACTATCAAAACCAGAAGACAATAGGGTGATGACTCTAAAGAGCTGAAGGAGCATTGAAGGGACATCAACATAGAATTCTACACTAACTGAAAATGTATTTCAAAACTGGATGACAATGAATTCAGAAAATATCAAATTTTCTGAGGTGGAGCTAGAGCAGTGCTTAGAGGGAAATGTATAACATTAAATGCTTATGTTAGAAAGGAATAAAGATCTTTAAATCAATAATATAAGCTTCCTGTTTAAAAAAAATTGGAAACGAATGAGAACCAATTTGGAGTCATAGGTAAATGCATGTTCTCACTGCTTCCAACAACCACATGGAATGTACAACTAAAATAGAGAACAACCATCATTCCAGACTAGGGAAGTAAAGAAGAAAGCACACCGAGACTAGTAGGAAGGGCGGAAGCAGGGAACAGGCTAGTCAACACTCACATGTGGTGTGTGCTTAATCCGAGGGCTGTCTCAGCTCTGGAGGCCCCTGTGAGAAGCAAAGGGGCCCAGCTCCACACTGACCCCCAATCCAGGCTTGCAGAGCTGGGAAGAACAGTCCTCATAAGTTGAGGTTGTAAAAGCCAGAAATAATTGTCTTTGAGTGACATGGAAGCAGCTGGAGACCCAGGCTGTTCCTCTTAAAGGGCCATCACAGGAATTTATGGGGTCTTGCTTCCTCTGAGCTCCAGCAGTAGGGGTTAGGATTGGGGGATCCTGTGACATACCAGGAAGAACTGATTGTCTGGCCGTAGGGCAGGAACTTGAAATGGCATTCTTCCAGACAGAGCTGCTCACAGGAGTCATTGTTTCTATGCTGGGAACTCCCCCATCACATAGCTACCTCAAAGCAATATCTGAGGCTTCATTAATGTGGTGCACACAGTTTGCTCTTCCCTGCTGATTCCCTGAGAACTTGCCCCATCCAAATTGAAGTCCCACCCAAAATGATTCCAGCAGCCTTTCCATATAAATAGCTTGGCCTGGCTCAGGTTTCAGACTCTCCTAAAATCTCTCAAACAAGCAGCAGCTGGCATGAGGATGTCCCAAATCTATCAGTATGAGACCCAACACCCAGCACTAGCTAGCTCCAGCCTTGCTTCACAAATTGTCTTTGCCTGGGCACTTCCAAGCTCAATACAAGTAGCAGCCATCTGCAGATCCCCCTGTAGCTTCTGCTTGGTGGTCCCAGGGAGTCGCTGACTTTGCACCTGCCAGGAGTCCCTATAGCCAATTCACCTGGTGGACAATTTCACACCAGACCAGATTACAACTCTACACATCTAAGAGGAGAAGAAGGAGGAGGAGGAAGATTAGGAAGAAGAAAGTAATAAGAATAAGAATAAGAATGAGAATGAGAATGAGAATGAGAATGAGCACGAGAATGTGCATGAGAATGAGGAGGAGAAGGAGGAGGAGGAGGAGGAGGAGGAGGAGAAAGAAAAAATATGAAGAAAGCCCTAGCCAGTTTGGCTCAGTGGCTTTGATCCCAGTCGTGAGTACATACCAAGGTTGTGGGTTCAGTTCTCAGTGAGGGCATGCAAAAGGTGGCTGATCAGTGATTCTTTGTCATCACTGATGTTTCTGTCTCTACCTATCTCTTCCTTTCTGAAATCAATAAAAAAATTTAAAAAATAAAATAAAATATGAAAAATAATGGTAATAAAACATATCTATCAATATGTATTTATTATTATATGAATCTAAAAACTAAAATACTTGACCATAGTATCTAATGAACAAAATAAACTGATGAATAAAATAGAAGCAGAGGCATGGAATCATTGAACAGACAGAAAACTCAGAGGGAGAAGAGGGTGGAAAGAGATGAACGGAAGAACTTATATGCATATGTGTTGCCTATGGGCACAGATAGGAGGGTGATGAAAGCCTGGGATGGGGCAGGAATGGGGTGGAGGAGTGAAATGGGTGGAGAAGGGAGAGTATTAGTAATACTTTAAATAGCAAAGATTTAAAAAAAGAAATTAGAAAAGGAATATCAAAATTATCTAAAATTAAGCAGAAGAAAAGAAAAATAAAGATGAACAGAAATTAATTAAATCAAAACAGAAAAAATGGTAGAGAAAAATGAAGGAGACTTATCATAACTGCGGTGATGGTGCCCATGTGGGGCTGGCAAAGCAGCAGCTAAGGGGACAGAACTGAGTTCTTGTGGGAAACCGTCCACTGACACAGCTCTCACAGAGGTGCAGCCTCAGGAGGACCTGGGCAGCACCACTTGTCACCCAGAGTTCCCCAAATCCCCTGTGACTGGAGGGGCCTCATGTCACCCAGAGTTCCCCAATCCCCTGTGACTGGAGGGGCCTCATGTCACCCAGAGTTCCCCAAATCCCCTGTGACTGGAGGGGTCTCATGTGTTTGCTCATTGACCTGATCCCAGGAAACATGAAACCTCCCTCCTCTTTAGGACAGGAATTAGATTTGCACCTGGGAGCCAGGAGCCTCCTGTAGTCTGGCTGCCCCCTTCCTCCCACAGAAGTGGGGAGGGGGTGCCCCCTAGTGGTCACACTTCAGAGAAGGTTCCAAAGTCCCCAGAAAACAGGCTGCAGCTTAAAGCTAGGAGGTGTTCAGTGAGCTTGTATTTCCCTCAGCCCTCGTGGGGCCTGACCAGCTGGCTTCTGGAGGGTCCCCACAAGGAGGCCCAGCACCAGCCTGCAGGAGAGGGGGTCTGGTGGTTCCTCCTCATTGAGGCTCTGGAGAGAGGCTCCAGCCCAGCTCCCCAGGGACCCCTGCACCCTGGCACCTGGGGCAACCCTTCTGGGGCCTCTCCATCCTAGTTCCCCTAGTCCCCAGGACCACAGACAACCCATGTCTATTGGTCCACCTGGCAGGACCCTGGCTGCCTGCATGCTGTGCTGGGGCCTCCATGGTGCTAACTCGACCTGGGGGGCTGGGCCATAGCCCGTATTGCTCAGTGGATAGAGCATCATCCTGCAGACTGAAGGGTCTCAGATTTGATTCCCATTAAGGGCACGGATCTCAGTTGCAAGCTCGATCCCTGCCTGTAAGAGGCAACTAATCAAAGTTGCTACCGGCTCTCTCCCTCTTCCTCCACATTCCACAATCTCTAAAAATAAGTGGGGAAATATCTTCAAGTGAGGATTAACAAAACTAACTAAATAAAGGAGTCTTATTTAAAAAGAAAGAAAGAAAAAGAAATAAGAAAGAAAGAAAGAAAGAAAGAAAGAAAGAAAGAAAGAAAGAAAGAGAGAGAGAGAAAGAAGGAGAAAGGAAGGAAGGAAGGAAGGAAGGAAGGAAAAGAAAGAAAGAAAGAAAGAAAAAGAAAGGAGAGGAGAGGAGAGGAAATGAAATAAAAGGGAAAAGAAAAGAAAAGAAAAGAAAAGAAAAGAAAAGAAAAGAAAAGAAAAGAAAAGAAAAGAAAAGAAAAGAAAAGAAAAAAGAAAAGAAAAGAAAAGAAGAGAAAAGAGAAGAAAAGGAAGAAAAGAAAAGGGAAAAAAAGAAATAAAGGAACAAAAAGAGGTAACCCCAGAGCCTGACTGGTGTTGCTCATTGATTGAGCATCAACCTATAAACCAAGAGGTCACGGTTGGATTCCTGGTCAGGGCACAGGCCTGCGCTACTGCCTGGATCCCCAATGGGGACGAGCCCCAGCCAACCAGTGGAGGAGTCTCTGTCATAATTGATGGTTCTATCTCTCTCTCTCCTCCTTTCCTCTCTGAAGTAAATAAATATATATTTTTAAACAAGAATAAGAATGAAAAGGAAGAGAGAAATAAGGCTTTGTGGTGTTTTAACTGCCCATGCCCCACCCTCCCCAGCGTGACTGCACTTTCCAAGTGGTGGTGGCCGCCTTCCCAGAAGGAACAAGTGACCACAGTCCCAGACTCCTGTGTTCCTCTGTCCTCACCTGCCTGGGGCTGTGAGAGCACGACACAGGTGGCTGCTCTCCTCCCAGAAGGGAGGTGCTCACCTGCCCCCAAGGACGACTTGTGCCGCAGCTTTCTACCCATGATTTTGCTACCCAGGACATTCATTCATATATATGTATGATATATATATAATCACCCAAAGACATCTTTTCCATTGCTTTTCAGAGAGAGTGGAAGGGAGGGAGGGGAAGAGAGACCATTGATGTGAGAGAAACAAATCAAGGGGATGCCTCCTGCTGGTGCCTGACCATAGGGAGGACCCTATAACCCAGGTACATACCCTTCACTGAATGGAACCCGCGATATGGGCCAGAGCCAGGACTCCATTTTTAAGTTAATTAATTGATATTTAATATTGTTTATTGTTGAAAGTATCACATTTGTCCCCCTTCTTCACCATTGACCTCCTCCAGCCCATGCCCACCACCCACCAAGGCTTCATTTTTAAATGATGAAAATTCTCCCCATTTGAGAGGCTGGGAAATTGGACTTTTGCAGACTAACAGGGTTACCTCTTTTTCTTTATTCTTTCTTTCTTTTTCTTTCTTTCTTTCTTTCTTTCTTTCTTTCTTTCTTTCTTTCTTTCTTTCTTCTTTCTTTCTTTCTCTTTCTTTCTTTCTTTCTCTTTCTTTCTTTCTTTCTTTCTTTCTTTCTTTCTTTCTTTCTTTCTTTCTTTCGTTCTTCCGTTCTTTCTTTCTCCTTCTTCCTTTCTTTCTTTCTTTCTCTTTCTTTCTTCTTTCTTTCTTTCTTTCTTTCTTAGTAAAATGTATGGATTCAGGAAGGCAGCTGGGTGCCTGTGACAGGGCATCAGTTTACAGATGGAAGCTGCCCCCACAGCATCTACCTCATCCTCTCTTGTCTCATCACTTGTGTGTGTTCTAGTTTTGTGAAAGCCCTGATTGGTGTAAACAAAAGGGAGTGTCTTTCAGTCTCAAAATAAAAATATTATTCAATGAAAATTCTTTTTTTAATAAATCTTTATTGCTCAGATTATTACAATTGTTTCTCCTTTTTCTCCCCCATAGCTGCCTTCCACCATATTCCCACCCCACCCTCTGCCCTTACCCCCCCCCATTGTCCTCATCCATAGGTTACACGATTTTAATCCAGTCTCTTTCTGCACCCCCACACACCTTTCACCCTGATAATTATCAATCCACTCCCTTTCTTTGCCCCTGATTCTATTATATTCACCAGTTTATTCTATTCCTCAGACTTTTAATTCACTTGATCTTCTTCCTCTTCTTAAGTAATACCTTTCAGCATTTCATATAATACTGGTTTGGTGGTGATGAACTTCTTTAACATTTTCTTATCTGTGAAGCTCTTTATCTGCCCTTCAATTCTGAATGATAACTTTGCTGGATACAGTGATCTTGGTTGTAGGTTCTTGCTATTCATCATTTTGAATATTTCTTGCAACCCCCTGATGGCCTGCATGGTTTCTGTTGAGAAATCAGCTGATAGTTGTATGGGTGCTCCCTTATAGGTAACCAACTGCTTTTCTCTTGCTGCTTGTAAGATCTTCTTTTTGTCTTTTGTCCTTGGCATATTGATTATGATGTATCTTGGTGTGTTCTTCTTTGGATTCCTCTTGTTTGGGGTTCTGTAAGCTTCCTGTACTTGTAAGTCTATTTCTTTCACCAGGTGAGGGAAATTTTCTGATATTTTTTCTTCAAATATGTTTTCAGTATCTTGCACTTTCTCTTCTTCTGGCACCCCCATAATTCTGATATTGGTACACTTGAAGTTGTCCCAGAGGCTCCTTACACTATCTTCAACTTTCTGGATTCTCTTTTCTTCTTGCTTCTTCAGAGGAGTGTCTTTTGACTTTTTGACCTGATTCTTGTGTTCCTCCATTCTGCTGTTGGATCTCTGCATAATATATTTTCCAATTTAGTCAGTTTATGTATACTTTTTAGTTGTGTCTCATGAAGTTTATCAACCTTTTCTAGGATATTTTTGTATAAATTTAGAACCATAGTTCTGGAGTCTATACCCTCCATCTCTTTCGTTTGAGATCTATTTCCTTGTTTCGGAATTTTCGCTGTTTTTCAGAGTTGGTAGGATGGCTTTGTGTGTTTGGTCTCGTATATGGCCCAGTGGGTCAGCCTCCTCATTACCTGAGGTAGACATTCTTGGTGCTCCCCTTTGGGGACTGCATCACAGCCTTGTTGTAGCTAAGTCTTTATTGTTGTGAATTGACCTTCAGGCCAATTGGATGTGGGTATCAGCTGTGTCTACTCTGGGATAACTTCTGTATTGGAGACAGTCTTATAGGATCAGACTTGAAAAACTGCAGAAGCCTCTACTCAGCTTGGGTGGAGTCTCAGGGCTGAACTGACAGTCTTGGCTTCCACCCTGCCCTTGTGCACTCGCCTTAGTTTCTGCCTGACCTCTGCCTTCCATGACTTCCCTAAGTTTCTGCCTGACCGTCCCAGGTTCCCCGTGCAAGAGTGCCCCACGTGCTCGCCCAGACTAGGGCTGGTCTCTGTAGTCTGGAGCTTCTGACTCCTTCTGCTACGGAGAGCCCAACTCCTCCGTCAGACCTAGAGCTTCTGACTCCTTCCACTACAGAGAGGCAGTGACAGCCTCAGTGTTATGACCTCTGCACTTACTCACTCGCAAGCGACTGTAGACCCTGCAGGCTGTGGCTCCCCGGTCCCCGGTCTTCCAGTCTCTAAGTTTCCAGGTGCCTTTCTCTACAGTCCAGACTACACCCGTATGAGTCTGGGACCATGGGGTTTTGGCCGGGGTTGGGGTTCAGTACAGTCGGAAAGGGTTCTGTGCAATCCGGAATTCCTCCCCTCCCGCCAGGCAGGCATTCGGCCACACCAACTTTCTGCACGAGCCTTTGCCTACCTCAGAGCTTTGTGGCTCCCAGTCTGATCCATAGCCTCTCCGTTCTTTCTAGTTGTAGATATCCCACTCCACCAGCTTTCCTGTGGTTTAGATGAAGTCTTTTTTGGTTTTAGTTGTTTTGTTTCATTTTTAAATTGTTGATGAGGCAGCAGCTTAGGAGACTACCCAGGCCCACCATCTCGGTTCTTCCTCAATGAAAATTCTTATTCTCAACCCCAGAAAGGCAACATGGCCTCTACAACATGGGTTAGGGAGAGAGAGGAAGCCCCATTCATGCGCCTCTAGGGACAGCACCCCTGGGTCCTCATCAAAACCCCGAGGATGAAGGACTCTCAATCCTGGGAGCTGCCCCCAAGGAATGGGGTCAGAGTGACCAGTGTCAGGAAAGGAGGATTGGAGCTGGTAAGAATGTGACCCCTTGTGGCCAGCATCCTTCAGTCCTTTCCATCTGGTGTAGCCCTAGGATGACAAGGTCAGGCATGCAGCCCAAGGTCCCAGCTGCACCCTTATGTCCAGACTGCATGCAAATGGGGCGCTCCTCCTGCTCATAAAGGGGGGCCCAGCCCCACATGCTGGGGAGACACCCAGAGCCCACATGCCTGAGACAGGACCCAGCGGCTCCACCATGGACTTGGTGCCAAGCTGCGTTTTCCTCCTGATCATTCTTCAAGGTCATTGTCAGGAGAGGGGAGTGCTGAGCACTGTGCCTGTGCCTGTGTGTGCTTCCCTGTGATGCTAAGTCCCCCTGTGTCTCTGTGTTTGCAGGTGTCCAGTGTGAGGTGCAGCTGGTGGAGTCTGGGGGAGGCCTGGTGCTGCCTGGGGGGTCTCTGAGACTCTCCTGTGCAGCCTCTGGATTCAACTTCAGTAGCTTATGGATGAGCTGGGCCCGCCAGGCTCCAGAGAAGGGACTGGAATGGCTTGGGGAAATCAATCCTGATGGAAGTACCACAAACTATGCCAGTGCTGTGAAGGGCCGCTTCACCATCTCCAGGGACAATGACAAGAACACGCTGTATCTGCAAATTAACAGCCTGAGAGCTGAGGACACGGCCCTGTATTACTGTACCAGATACACAGTGAGGGGAAGTCTGTATGAGCCCAGACACAAACCTTCCTGAGGGAGGCAGCAGGGCTGGGCTGCAGGGAGCATCCAGAGCACCAGGTGGCGCTGTGGACCAGCCTAGGTCCCACACAGGGACAGCTGGAGACTGAAGCAAAGACACCATTTCCTGCTGGGCCTTAAATTAACTTTGCTCCCAGGCTCAGCCACAGAGCTCCAGAAAGCCCTTGTCTATGTCTAGGTTTAGGCATTGTGTTTGTGGATAAAAAGGTTGCACTCTCCTGAATGTGACACAATTCAGTGGCAGAAGGTTGTCTCATGGTTGACTCTGATCACAAATTCCTATCTGGTTGAGGATTAACAAAAGAAATTAAATAAATAAAGGAGTCTTATGTTAATAAACCAGGACAGGAAGGAAATGGTAGGAGGAAACCCTGTCTCAGTGCTGTTAATGTAAAAAACAATAACATTTAAGCCCTAAAAGTTTTGGCTCAGGGGATAGAGTATTGGCCTGCAGACTGAAGAGTTCAGGTTCGTTTCTGGCTAAGGGCATGTACCTTGGTTGTGGGCACATCCCCAGCGGGAGGTGTGCAGGAGGCAGCTGATCAATGTTTCTCTCTCACTGATGTTTCTAAATCTCTATCCCCTACCCTCCTTTTTTGTAAAAAATCAATAAAGTATATTTTTTAAAAGCATCCAAACCTGTAAAGAGATTTTGTGAATTTGTTTCAGCCAAATTGCCAACAAATGTGAGAAGCAGAACCTCAACAAACTGACCTAATGCTCCTGAGAATGGTGGGTTACATCTGTATTCATACATTGGAATCCAAAAAGGGACACAGGTGAGTTACATGAAATCCATTGGTGACAGACTAGAGAGGTGAGGGGTAGGAGAAAGCAAAGCTGGGAAACCTCTAGGATTCGATAAAGAGTAATATGAGAGACACGTGCTTAGGTGCCTGCAGGAACCATAACATGATAACAGTGAAGGAACTTGTGGTCTCTGACCTGGTGCCCAGGCACATTAGGCTGTGCCCCAAGGGGTCTGGGAAAAGAGAAGTTACAAATTATCCTGACATTGCAAAGGTATCCTCTCTAATAAAAGAACAATATGCAGATTTGCGCTCTAGTGGTGAAAACGTCTCCAGGAGGCTTCTCTCCCTGAGTCGCCCGAGGCGGCTTGTTAAAAGGGGATAAAGAGCACAGCCTGGGACCGAAACAAGATGGCGGCCGAGGTGGTCTCCTAAGCTGCCGCCTCCTCAACAATTTGGAAAAAAACAACAGCTAAAATCGAAAGGGATAGCATCAGACCCACAGGACAGCTGGTGGAATGGGAAGGCTACAACTAGAGACAAAGCAGGACGCCGCTGCCGCCATGTGGAGTTTAAAACTATGGTGGAACCGGACCCGCCGAGCCACCGCCACAGCCACCACCGCGAGTGAGGGAAGCCCACCAAGAGCAGAGCTCCCTCCGCCCCGGGCCCAGGGAGTGGGCCTTCCGGCCAGCCTGCCGTGGGAGCGAGGGAGCCAATGCCTGAGCCGCGCCTTCCACTCCTGCCCGGAACAAGAGGCCTTTGAGCACAGTCTCCCTGCCCACAGCCATCTCAGCCCGGCCTCCGAGCCTGCCGTGCTGATGAGGAGCTGGCGCGGCGACTTCCATTTGCGCCCCCGAGGAGTCCTTCGTATGCTGCCGCATGGCTAGTCCTGAGCATCTGCCGCTGCTACCTTGTGGATTTTAAAACTACAATGGAAATTGAGCCATCATTGCAGCCGCACCTGCCGCAGCCACTGCCACCGCCGCCGTGAGTGAGGGAAGCCCAGAGAGAACTGAGCTCACTCCCCCCAGGCCCAGGAAGTGGGGGGCTTCGGAGCTTGGCCTCCGTGTCCGCAGCCTCTCCGCTCCCACCCCAAAGGAGACACCTTTGAGCATGGTCTCCCCACCCCCAGCCATCTCAGGCACCTGCAGCCCTCCCAGCCTGCCCACCATACTGGTGAGCAGCCGGCGCTGCGCCTTCCGTTCGAGGCCCCAGCACACCAGGGGGGCCGTGTGTCCTGGGAGAGCCGTGTGCCCTAGGGGGACCATGTGTCCCAGGGAAGCAGTGGGACCCAGGGGGGTTAGGGTGTGAACCAGAGGAGCAGCAGATTCTATTCGTGTGGTCCTGAGATAGTCACCATAAAACAAGCAGACTGTCAAATGACAGCGGGGAGAGGAAGGAGACCTGGGGGAAGATGAGAGATCAACCGAAGGACTGGTATGCATGCATATAAGTACAACCAACGAACACAGAACTCAGGGGAGGGAGGGCATGTATGGGAGATGGGGGGGGAGGGCAATGGTAAGCTATGTACACATATAACACCTTAATAAATTTTTAAATGGAAAAAATAAATTAATTAATTAATAAAGTAAAAAGAATAATAATATGCAAACTGACCAACACACAAGATGACCACCCCCATGTGGACACAAGATGGCCACCACAAGTTGGCCAGCAGGGGAAGGCAGTGGTGAGGGACCAGGCCTGCAGGGAGGAAATTTGGGGTGGGGGGAGTACTAGGGCCTGCAGGGGAGAGAAGTTGGGGACAAGGCCAGTAGGTGAGGGCAGTTGGGAATGACCAGGTCCGCAGGGCAGGGCAGTTAAGGATAATGAGGAAGGCAGGAGAGCAATGAGGTGTCCATCAGGTTGGCAGGGAAGTGGTTAGGGGGTGGACAGGCTGGCACGCAGAAGTGGTTAGGGGCATGAAGGCAGGCAAGCAGGGGAGCAGATGGGAGACAGCAGTCCTGGGTTGTGAGAGGGGTGACCGACTGCCCATTTAGGTAAAATCTGTGCCCTGTTTCCCTCCCCTGTCCTGTACACGTGCATACACATTTCTTCCCGTGGGGATGATGAGGAAAATAAGACAATTGGAGGTGGGGTGCTAGCAGCCTGACTCTGTATCCCTAATGCAAATTCCTGTTAGCCTATAGTCCAGTCACTGCCCATTCCTTAATCTGGTCTTCCAAGACCTGTTTACCTAAATACTCCCACTTTACAGAGGCCATAAACCATGAACCATACACAACCCCGGAGTGGAATCACCTCTGGCACTAGACCAGGCCTTTAGGTATGGTCTCACGTTCCACATCCCATCAGAGGGGCCTTTCTGCAAAGCCCTAGAAACGTCCAAAGTCCCATCCATACTTGGGGACAAAGAAACAAAAGGCTATAAAGGGGGAGCTTCCTCCATATTGGGGCTCAGGATTTGGAGAGAAACAGTCTCCCCTGAATCACGGTACTGGTGCATGAGAAACATCTGGAAATAAATGAGTTTTTCGTGAGGCTCCCAGTCCTCCTGGGTGATCTTCGGTTGCCTGATAAGTTTGTAACCTGGAGAGAAAAGTGCACACAGTTACTACAATCCTGCTTCCTGAAAGGGGTTAATTCTGAGGAGTTCACACCCTTTGGTGTGCAGGCCAATGGTCCAACCAATGAAGTACACCAGCCAGGGCTCCGTTTTTAAGGATGGAAACTCTCCCACATTGAGAGGCTGGGAACACAGGCCTTTTGCACAAGAACAGCAGGGAAGTCCAGTGAAATCTGTGGCTTCGGGCAGGCAGCTGGGTGCTGGTGACAGGGACAGCAGCTCTGAGATGGAGGGTGTGGCACAGGGTCCAGCCCAGCCTCTCCTCCCTCGTCACATTCACACATTCGGGGTATTGACAGGGGAGATAGAAAGTGGGGGACCAGCTAGAACTGTAAGACAGAGTGACCCTGCTCTGTTCACCGCGGTTGTTCATTCTGATGGAAGAGGCACGTTCTCACCCGCTGGCAGCTGCATGGGGACCTGGGAGCTCAGCTGCCAGTGCAGCCCTTCCTCCATGTGGAGCTGCCAACCATCAGGGAGAGATTCACAACTTCGCTGAAGGAAGCAGCCTACCAGCCCGGGGCAGACCCAGCCCTCTGCCCCCTGTTGACGGCCCCGTGGGCACAGCCTGTGGCCACTTACCGTGTGAGCTCCTGTCCTTTACCCAATACAAGCACCTGGTTATGGGGGCAGAGCTGATTTCTGTGGAGGGCCAGCTGTGGGCCCACATTGCCCGCAGCATTAGAATAAAGGCTCATATATGATCCACCCTGTCCCTGCCTCACTGGCTCAAGCACTGACAGGCAGCAGGGGCCCCTGCACTGTCCGTTTCCACAGTCATGTGTGTGAGATGTGACTGGGAAAACAACACTGACAATCCTTCAGTCTCAAAACACAAGCATCATTCCAATGCAAGTTCTTATCCCAAACCCAGAAAGGCAACATGGCCCATGGTGGGTGAAGGGGAGCCAGAGGAAGCCCATCCATGTCCCTCTGGGGAGTACCCCTGGATCCTCATCAAAACCCCGAGGATGGAGGACTCTCAGTCCTGGGAGCTGCCCCAAGGAATGGGGTCAGAATGACCTGTGTCAGGACAGGAGGATGGGGCAGGTAAGGAAGGGACCCCTTGTGGCCAGCATTCTTGAGTGTTTCCATCTGGGGTCACCCTAGGATGACAAGGTCAGGCATGCAGCCCAGGGTCCCAGCTGCACCCTTATGTCCAGACTGCATGCAAATGGGGCGCTCCTCCTGCTCATAAAATGGGGCCCAGCCCCACAGGCTGTGGAGACGCCCAGAGCCCACGTGCCTGAGACAGGACCCAGTGGCTCCACCATGGACTTGGTGCCAAGCTGAGTTTTCCTCCTGATCATTCTTCAAGGTAATTGTCAGGAGAGGGGAGTTCTGAGCCCTGTGCCTTTGCCTGTGTGTGCTTCCATATGATTCTAAGTCCCCCTGTGTCTCTGTGTTTGCAGGTGTCCAGTGTGAGGTGCAGCTGGTGGAGTCTGGGGGAGGCCTGGTGCTGCCTGGGGGGTCTCTGAGACTCTCCTGTGCAGCCTCTGGATTCACCTTCAGTACCTACTGGATGAGCTCCAAGGAAGGGACTGCAGTGGCTTGGGGAAATCAATCCTGATGGAAGTACCATAAACTATGCCAGTGCTGTGAAGGGCCGCTTCACCATCTCCAGGGACAACGTCAAGAACATGCTGTATCTGCAAATGAACAGCCTGAAATCCGAGGACATGGCCGTGTATTAGTGTACCAGATACACAGTGAGGGGAAGTCTGTATGAGCCCAGACACAAACCTCCTGAGGGAGGCAGCAGGGCTGGGCTGCAAGGAGCATCCAGAGCACCAGGGGGCGCTGTGGACCAGCACAGGTCCCACCCAGGAACAGGTGGAGACTTAAGCAAATACACCATTTCCTGCTGGGCCTTAAATTAACTTTGCTCCCATGCTCAGCCACAGAACTCACAGAAAGCTCTTGTCTGTGTCTAGGTTTAGGTACTGTTTTTGTGAATAAAAACGAAGGTTCTGTCATGAACCTGACACAATTCAGTGACTGAAGGGCATCTCACAGTGACTCTGATTGAGAAGGCTAACCCCTATTTCTTAAAACTACTGTTTGGAATTCTCTGCTGTTTCTTTTCTTTTCTTTCTTTCTTTTTTTTTTTTTTTGACAGCCTTTTACTCTAAAAAACATAACTTGCTTTCTAAACTGTTTATCCTGCTTGAATAATGAGGAAGATAAACTTATCTATCTAACTTTGGAGGCCAGATACTAAATACATCCATACTCTCAAGACCATGACAGGTGTATTTACTAATTGGATAGAACTGTGTTGTTTTCAAGGCCAGCAGCAAGATAACCACTTAGCGCTCACTGGGCTGGTTCTTTAAATAATAAAGAGGTAAGTTCTGCTTGTAGCCTTGCTTAGAATTTGCATTCATTTTCTCTAAGCCCACCTCAGTGAATAAAGTGTGACTCCAAACTTGCCAAGCATTGCTTGATTCATTCCTGTTCTCTGTAACATGATCACAAATTGAGATCTGTTTGGGGATTAAGAGAACAAATTAAATAAATAAAGGAATCTTATTTTAATAAAACAAAACACGAAGGAAATGGTAGGAGGAAAACCCATCTTACTACTGTTAACCTAAAGAAAAACAAACAGTCAAATTTGTAAAGAATATTTGTGAGTTTATTTGAGCCAAATATGCCAGGAAGCAGAACCTCAAGGAACTGAGATGATGCTCTGGAGAATGGAAGCTTACTTCTGTATGTATTATACATTGCAATCAAAGGAAAGGACATAGGTGGGTTACATGAAATCCATTGGTGATAGATTAAGGGGGTGAGATAAAACAAAGCAGGAAAACCTCTGGGATAGGGTAAAAAGTGAAATGATGGACATGTATCCAGAGGTGGATACAAGGTACTTTTATGTAATGAACAGTTGACAATTAACCTGATAACAATAACAATTTGGGAATGTCCTCCGGGTATCATTTGTTGTGCCCTGTGGTGTCCAGGGTAAAAAGGAAGTTACAAGTTACCCAGACATCTCACAGATGCTATCTTAGAGGCAAAAAGGCAAATGGGTTCAGGAAAGATCTAGGTTGCTCTTGTCAGGGAAAATATCTGCTAGGATATGACTACCCACTCCACCCTGATTGTACTTAAATATTTAATTTCAGACCATCTTTTGTGGCTATTTTAGGTCTCTGAGTTTGCAAGACTGCCACGCAGGCCTCCCCTGAGCTGGTGAGGTTAGCATGTGGCTCCTTTATTCCAAACTGTCCAAAATGCCAGGATGCAGAACCTGGAGGTAACTGAGATAACAGAACCTCAAGGTAACTGAGATAACACTCCCAAGAATAGCGGGTTTTCCTCTATTTTTATACAATGCAGTCCAAGAAGGGACATAGGTGGGTGACATGAAATCCATTGGTGATAGTGTATAGGCAGAAGAAAATATGAGATCAACTCCCGGGCCTCACCAGAAAGTGAGGGGTTCTGGAGCAGGTGCTGGGCATGGAGCCCATGAGGGCCGAGGCTACCAAGGAGACAAAACTAAACCTCACATCACACTGCGTGGCCCCAGAGGATGGCTAGTTAGCCAGAGATGGGTAAGATTCCTCAGGGAAGGAACAACCTAAGACAGGCATAGTCACAGAGGGGCCATCAGGAGAGAAATTGGGGGACAACAGAGGTGGGGCACAGACCCTTACCAAGCCCCCTGCAATGTGGCAGGTGCCTGAACCTTCTCTCATTCTGAGGGAGGTCTTCTGCCCCCATGGCTGCTTCGCTTCCAATGCACAGCTCAAATTGGGACCCAAATAACAGACAGAGACTTTGCTGACAGCAGCTGCCCTCTCACTGCAACAAGACTTGTTTAAGAGGTCTTGTACCCATGATGTGGGCAAGTGGGTTTTTAATATTCAAGTCCAGCCTCGTAGCAGGAATGCTCAGGCCCTTCTCAAGAAGGCAAATAATCAATTCCACTAATACACATATGGTAAATATGATTCTTGCTAAAATGTTCCTAAAGTGTTAACAAAAATTCTTATTGGCAGAGCGTCTTATGGTAAAATTGCATATGTTATGAACCTAAAGCACTCATAGTGTAGCGCAAATAATAAAAATGTAAAAGCTATCAAGACTACATTATAAAATTTACAAAAGTCTCCTATTATTTAAATTTAAAAATGGGGTGAGAGTGGATGTATATCATGTAAAGAAAAATATCTTGATAATAATTTACATCTAAAATATATGTACTTTAGAAAATTAACCTTCATTTGAAATGTTAACAGCAATGAAAATATACACATGGTGTCAAATACACACATGGTGTCAAAACAAGCTAGAGGAAAATTATTTGGGGGGAAAATATGAAAAAGTACCTCAAGTCAAATTTAAAGAAATTATCCCTTTATTGGAGGAGAAAATGGTGGAAGAGCAGATGGGCGGTTTCTGAGTCTTGTCCCGAGGAAGAGAGAGAGAGCAGCTGAGGATCGCGCTAGGAGTGCTGGTCAACAAGCCAGGAGACTGGCAAACACCAGAGGAATTTTGGGGTCTGCTGATCAGGGAGCCCCCAACAGTTGACCACCCACGGCTGGGTCCCTTACCGGAGATACTTGCTGGCGCGGATGGGAAATCTCGCCATCTTGGAAGGGAGGAGGTTCGAGTCGGAGGCCTGATTATCCCCAGCCCCAAGGAACACCAACTGATCATAGTCGGCGCGAACACTTGATCTCAGAGGAGCTCAGATTTCGCAGAGATCCGGTGGGTGAGTTCCCCTCAGCCTGGTAGTTCTGACTGAGTTCCACCCCCGTGAACCAGCTCACGTGGCGCCAGGCGCACTGAGGCTGAAGGACTGGTCCTGGATTTGCAGGAAGCCCCAGGGTTTTCAGCTGGAGGCGCGCCTGTCTGTGGACAGGGCTCCTAAGACTGGCGATATCTAAGGAGCAGCAAATCTGGATCTGAATCCAAGAAATATCCGCAGAATTACAGGGGAGTGCAGCCAGCTCTGGACCGCCCCACCCCCAGCCCTCCATAGATCAGAGACACAGAGAGGGGGAAAAAGATAGAAAGGCTTTAGAGTCCTGGAAGTCATCTAGAAACACTGCCACCCAGAGGCTAAAGCACATATGGTCTCTAGATTGGCTTAAAAATCAGGTCTTATAATCAACACGGAGGAACAGTGAAACACAGTGAACTGCAACTACCGCCCAGACTGGGAACAGGCGTGCGAGACATAGCAACACAGAAAGTGAATGACCTTCATTACTGCAAATTTTATTTAATTTTTAATTTTCAATTTTTATTTTTTAACTGTTTAATTTTTTTGTACCCACTTTAATTGCAAAGTTTACTCAAGAAATTTTTTCATCTGCCATCACTTGATTTTACCTTTTAATTAATTCATTTTTATAGGTAATCAACATTATTACTACTACTATTTTACCTTTTTTATCTTTTTTATCTTATTTTCTTTTGTTTATTTTTATTACTACTTTTTAAGTGTCATATTATAATCCTTTTTTTTCTTTCTTTTTTCCCCCTTTTTCCTCTTTTTCTTTTTTTCTCTATTCCCCCCCTTCGGAATTACTATTCTAAAAACTATTCGTACCTTGCCTTCTCCAACACTCTATTGTATCTCAAACATACCTTTATGACATCTCTCTATTCCTAACCCTTTACCTTTGGTGTCCTGCTTATCTTAACCCTTTACTGCTCTAGATTCCTTACTCTTTCTGTTTACCCCCTCCAAAATTTTCACCTGACCTGTGTATATATAATTCCCAACCATCTGCTCCAATCCCATTCACACCTACCTTGTCACTGCCTCCCCCAACCAAAAAAAAGCCTTCTCTCTACCCCTTTGTTGTTGTATGTTGAATGCTAACTATATCAAAGGGTTATGCTTTTTTTTTTGTAAGATTGGTTTGCTTATTCTTTTTATTGGATTGTATGTTTTTGTTATCTGGGTTCTAGTCACCTTTATTGGAGGATATTAATATTGCAAACACATTTCTGTTCAGTGCCTTGTGTGTTGCACCTGGTTGTGTTGTATTTTGTGCCTTTAAATCAAAGCAGGAGGGAGAGAACTACGTAACCAGGCACCCTATAAAGAGAGATCATGGGGAGGCTAAGAAACAACCCGCCTATGAAAGAAAATCAACCCTCACCAGAAAAGGAAGTAAACGAGTTAGAGGCAAGCAACCTACCAGAGCAAGAATTCAGAGTAATGATCATAAGTTGGCTAAAAAGAATGGAAGACAAATTTGACAATATGAATAAGACCCAAGAGGAAATGAAGAAGACCCAAGAGGAAATGAAGGTGACCCAAGAAGAAATGAAAAATGACATCGCTACTATGAAGAACTCAATAGAAAGCATCAAGAGTAGACTAGAATAAGCAGAAGACCGCATCAGTGAGCTAGAAGACAAAATGGAAAAAAAATACCCAATTACAGCAGTTGCTAGAAAAAAAAAATTAAAAAACAGGAGGAGAGCCTACGGGAGCTTTGGGACAATACAAAACAAAACAATATTAGAATAATAGGGGTTCCAGAAGGAAAGGAAACTGAGCAAGATATGGAAAAAGTATTTCAAGAAATAATGACAGGAAACTTTCCTGAGATGGAGAAGAAAAAACCAACACAAATCCAAGATGCTCGAAGAGTCCCCAACAAAATGAACCCCCAAAGATTAACACCCAGACACATTATAATTAAACTGGAAAAAAACATTGACAAAACCAGAATCTTAAAAGCAGCCAGAGAGAGACAGAAAGTTACATATAAAGGAACCCCCATCAGACTAGCAACTGATTTCTCAACAGAAACTCATCAGGCCAGAAGGGAATGGGATGACATATACAAAGTCATGCAAAGGAAGTGTCTGAACCCAAGAATACTGTACCCCGCAAGGCTGTCAATCAAAATTGAAGGTGTAATCAGGAGCTTCAGAGACAAAAAAAAGACTAAAGGAATTTATCTCCAACAAACCAGCAATGCGAGAAATGCTAAAGGGTCTACTATAATAATAAAGAAATAGGAAGCGAAGAAGGAACACAGGGGGATAGAATAAAAATGGCATCAAATACCTACCTATCAATAATTACTTTAAATGTAAATGGTTTAAATGCTCCAATTAAAATACATAGGGTAACAGATTGGATAAGAAAGCAAAACCCATACATCTGCTGTCTACAAGAAACCCACCTCTGAAAAACAGACCCCCACAGACTGAAAGTGCAAGGATGGAAAAAGATTTTCCAGGCAAACGGAAATGAAAAAAAAGCTGGGGTAGCAATACTTATATCTGACAAACTAGATCTCAAAGTGAAGGACATAACAAGAGATAAGGAAGGCCACTTCATAATACTAAAGGGTGTAATCCAACAAGAAGAAATAACCCTGGTAAACATATATGCACCCAATACGGGAGCACCCAAATACATAAAGAAACTGCTGGAGGACATTAAAGGAGAGATTAATAGCAATGCAATCATAGTAGGAGATTTTAATACTCCATTGTCACCTCTGGACAAATCATCTAAACAAAAAATCAGTAAAGAAATGTCAATTCTAAATGACGTACTAGACCAGATGGAATTAATTGACATCTTCAGAACATTTCATCCCAAAGCCACAGAATATACATTCTTCTCAAGTGTACATGGGTCATTCTCAAAGATAGACCACATGTTGGGACATAGGCAAAGTCTCTTCAAATTCAAGAAGATAGAAATCTTATCAAGCATTTTTTCAGATCATAGGGCCATAAAATTGGAAATCAACTACAATAATAATAAGCCAAAGAAATTAAACACATGGAGACTAAATAGCATGCTATTGAACATAAACTGGGTTACCAGAGAAATCAAGGAAGAAATCAAAAACATCATGGCAACTAATGACAATGAAAACACAACAATCCAAAATCTATGGACACAGCAAAAGCTGTTTTGAGAGGGAAGTTCATGTCCCTACAAGCCTATTGCAAAAAACAAGAAAAAATGGTAAAAAATTATCTAACCCTACAACTCAAACAGTTAGAAAAAGAACAGCAAGAAAGGCCCAGTGTAAGCAGAAGGAAGGAAATAATATAAATCAGAGCGGAGATTAACGACATAGAGACCAAAGACACAATACATAAGATCAACAAAACCAAGAGCTGCTTCTTTGAACAGATAAACAAGATTGATGAGCCTCTAGCCAGGCTAACCAAGAAACAAAGAGAGAGGACCCAAATAAACAAAATTAGAAATGAAAGAGGTGAAATAACAACAAACCCCGCCGAAATACAAAGGATTGTTACAAAATACTACGAACAACTCTATTCCAACAAACTGGACAACCTGGAGGAAATGGACATATTCCTAGAAAAATACAACCTTCCAAAACTCAATCAGGAAGAATCTAAAAATCTCAATAGACCAGTAACTTGGGAAGAAATTGAAGCAGTCATCAAAAAACTTCCAGCAAACAAAAGCCCAGGGCCAGGTGGCTTCACAGGAGAGTTTTACCAATCATTAAAGGAAGAACTAAAACCTATCCTCCTCAGACTTTTCCAAAAAATTCAAGAGGAAGGAACACTGCGAAACTCCTTTTATGAAGCCAGCATCACCCTAATACCAAAACCAGATAAAGACAACTCAATGAAAGAGAATTACAGGCCAATATCCCTCATGAACATAGATGCCAAAATCCTCAACAAAATTCTAGCAAATCGGCTCCAGCAGTACATCAGGAAGATCATACACCATGACCAAGTAGGTTTTATTCCAGGAATGCAAGGATGGTACAATATTCGCAAATCAATAAACGTGATACATCACATAAACAAATTGAGAGATAAAAATCATATAGCCATATCTATCGATGCAGAAAAGGCATTTGATAAAATCCAACACCCTTTCCTGATAAAAACTCTCAACAAGGTGGGAGTACAAGGATCATACCTCAATATAACAAAAGCTATATATGATAAACCCACAGCCAACATCATGCTCAATGGACAAAAACTAAAACCATTCCCTCTAAGAACAGGAACAAGACCGGGATGCCCACTCTCACCACTCCTCTTTGACACAGTACTGGAAGTACTTGCCATTGCAATTAGACAAGAAGAGGAAATAAAAGGCATCAAAATTGGAAAAGAAGAAGTAAAGCTGTCACTATTTGCAGATGACATGATATTGTACATAAAAAACCCAAGAGACACCATCAAAAAGCTAATAGACTTAATAAACGAATTTGGCAATGTAGCAGGATACAAAATAAATGCCAATAAATCAATGGCATTTCTCTACACCAATAGTGAACTTACAGAAACAGAGACTAAAAAAGCAATCCCGTTTACCATTGCACCAAAAAAATTAAGATACCTAGGAATAAACTTAACCAAGGAGGTAAAAGACCTATATGCGGAAAACTACAGGACATTGAAAAAAGAAATAGAGAAAGATGTAAACAGATGGAAGAACATACCATGTTCATGGATTGGTAGAATCAACATCATCAAAATGTCCATACTTCTCAAAGCAATATATAAGTTCAATGCACTCCCCCATTAAAATACGATGGACATACTTCACAGACCTAGAAAGAACTCTCCAAAAATTCATTTGGAACATTAAAAGACCCTGAATAGCCTCAGCAATCTTGAGAAAGAAGAGTAAAGTAGGAGGGATCTCCATACCAGATTTCAAGCTGTATTACAAAGCAACTGTTCTCAAAACAGCCTGGTACTGGCACAAGAACAGACATATAGATCAATGGAATAGATTAGAGAATCCAGATATCAACCCAAATCACTATGCTCAATTAATATTTGACAAAGGAGGCACGAGCATACAATAGAGTCAAGACAGTCTCTTCAATAAATGGTGTTGGGAAAACTGGACAGATACATGCAAAGAATGAAACTAGATCATCAACTTACCCCATACACAAAATTAAACTAAAAATGGATACAGGACTTAAACATAAGACGGGAAACCATAAAAATACTAGAGATATCCACAGGCAGCAAAATCTCAGACATATGCCTAAAGAACTTCTTCACTGATACTAACCCTAGGGCAATGGAAGCTAAAGAGAAAATGAACAAATGGGACTACATCAAAATAAAAAGCTTTCTTACATCAAAAGAAACCATCAACAAAACAACAAGAAAACCCACTGTATGGGAGAACATATTTGCAAACGATATCACTGATAAAGGTTTAATCTCCAACATCTACAGACAGCTTATACAACTCAATAAAAGGAAAATGAATGAGCCAATTAAAAAATGGGCAATGGTCCTAAATAGAATCCTCTCAAAAGAAGACAGAAGGAAGGCTAAGAGGCACATGAAAACATGCTCCAAGTCACTAATTATCCGAGAGATGCAAATCAAAACAACCATGCGGTATCATCTCACACCTGTCAGAATGGCCAACATCAACAAAACAACAAACAACAAATGTTGGCGAGGTTGCGGAGAAAAAGGAACCCTCGTGCACTGCTGGTGGGATTGCAGGTTGGTGCAACCACTGTGGAGAACAGTATGGAGCTTCCTCAAAAAAAAACTGAAAATGGAACTCCCATTTGATCCAGTAATCCCACTACTAGTAATATACCCCAAGAAACTAGAAAGACCAATCAGAAAGGATATATGCACCCCTATGTTCATAGCAGCACAATTTACAATAGCTAGGATTTGGAAACAGCCTAGGTGCCCGTCAGCAGATGAATGGATCAGAAAACTATGGTACATCTACACCATGGAATACTATGCTGCCATAAAAAGGAAGGAATTCTCATCATTTGCAGTAACGTGGATGGAATTGGAGAGCATTATGCTGAGTGAAATAAGCCAGTCAATGAAAGAGAAACACTACATGACCTCACTCATTTATGGATATTAAAGAACATTATAAACGAATGAACAGAAAGATAGATATAGTGACAGTAAAACAACAGGCAGTCTGTCAAAGGACAGCGGGGGGGGGGAGGGAGGGGAGGGAGATATGGGGGAGATAAGAGATCAACCGAAGGACTGGTATGCTTGCATATAAGAATAACCAATGGACACAAAACTCTGGGGAGGGAGGGCATCTATGGGGGTGGGGGCAATGATAAGCTATGTACACAGATAATACCTTAATAAAAAAATAATTTAAAAAAGAAATTATCCCTTTATTAACATTTGGTCTAGAATATGTTTCCATATTTTCAGAAAACAACTCCCAGACTTTATGGAATCTTGTAACAGAGAGGAATAGACAGAAGTGCTCCAGCCATGAAGCAGAAGAGACACAATTCAGAGATGGAAGATGCTGACAATGCCTCACCATACCAGCAGACAGCATCTGGGTGTTACTGAAGGATGCCCAGGACCAAACCAAAGACGGTCGAACCTGTATCACCACCATTTGTCCAACAACCAGATCTGAAATAGCATGGCTGACATGTACACATAAGAAACTATTTGATATTGAAATTGTTGGCCCAGAAAGGAACCCACTACAGACTGATTCATTTGCCTCTCAGCATAACGATTATGGCTTATCCCAGTTTAGGTTCTTACAAGGGAATTTCTTGGATCACTTTATCTCACACACCTAGAGGAAATAATGAACAACATAAACTAATGAACAAAAACAGACCCAAAGAGCAAAGGCCTACCGAGGTGAGGATGCCCCTACTGTCACCTGTAGAGGGGCAGCACTGAGCTGGCCAATATTTGTGGTGGTGCTGCTTGTCCTGGCTCAGGGGAAGCATTCCACTAAGTCTGAAAGACTAAGACATCGCGGGGACTCTCCGCCACCCCCTGCGGCCTGCTCTGCCAGGCCTTCGCGCGCGCTGTGCTGGTGCTGCGCCTTCCATTAGCAGACCCGGAGAATCCTCTCTCCGTTGCCGCATGGCCAGGCCAAAGCATCAGACACTACCACCATGCGGATTTTAAAACTACAGGGAAAATTGAGCCACAGGAGCTACCATTGCTGCCGCACCCGCTGCCGCCCCCAAGAATGGGAATCCACCAAAATCAGAGCTCACTATGCACCGGGCTCATAGAGAGTGTGGCTTCAGAAATTAGCCTCTGCATCCACAGCAGCTCCACATCCGCAACAAAGAGGACACCATTGAGGGCGGACTCTCCCCATGCAGCCATCACAGCCCGCCCACAATCTTCCCAGCACACCCACCATGCTGGGAGGGAGATGGAGCATGCTGGTGAGGAAATGGCATGGTGCCTTCCATTAGCCACCCAGGCGAGCCCATCCTCCGATGCCATATGGCCAAGCCGAAGCTCTCGCCACCACCGCCATGTGAACTTTAAAACTACAGTGGTAATTGAACCATAGGAGTGACCGTCAATGCTGCACCTGGCACCACCACCCGCCACTGCCGCCGAGAATAAAGGAAATCCACCAAGAACAGAGCTCACCACCCCTTGGGCTCAGGGAGTGGGCGACCACAGAACTTAGCCTCCATGTCTGCAGCTGCTCCGCTCCCACACCGAACGAGACACCTTTGAAGGTGGTCCCCCCGCCTGCAACCATCTCAGCCCAACTGCAGCTGTCCCAGCCTGCCCGCCATGCTAGCAAGGAGCTAGCGCGGCACCTCGAATATGCGACCCCAACACCCTAGAGGGGCCGTGTGCCCCAGGTGAGCCGAGTGTCCCAGGGGGCCGTGTGCCCCGGGTGAGCCAAGTGTCCCAGGGTGCAGTGTGCCCCGGGCGAGCCCTGTGTCCCAGGGGAAGCAGTGGGACCCAGGGGAAGGGACGGTGAAAACCAGAGGAGGAGCGGACTCTATTCATATCGTCCTGAGATAGTCACCATAAAACCAGCAGACTGCCAAATGAGGAGCAGATTCTATTCATGGGGTGCTGAGATGGTCACCATAAAACAAGCAGATTGTCAAATGACAGCGGGGAGGGGAAGGAGACTTGGGGGGAGATAGGAGAACAACCGAGGGACTGGTATGCATGAACATAAGTACAACCAATGAACACAGAACTCTGGGGAGGGAGGGCATAAATGAGAGGTGGGGGGGGGCAATGGTAAGCTATGTACACAGATAATACCTTAATAAAATAAAATTTAAAAAAAAAACAGATCCAGAGAAAGAGAAGCAGCAATCAGACTCTCAAAGCTCAGAGGGAAAGAAGGGGAGGGTGGAAGTAAGGGGAAGAGATCAACCAAAGGACTTGTCTGCATGCATATGGGCCTAGCCAGTAGCCATGGACAACAGGGGGATGGGAGCATATGTAGGGAGGGGTTTGGGATGGGAATGGGGGGATGAGGACAATTATGTGATACTATAATCAATAAATTTAAAAAAAGACAATAGAGGCAGGAGAAAGCAAAGCCAGGAAACCTCTGGGATTGGATAAAAAGTAAAATGAGAGACACATGCTTATGTGGGTGAAGGAACAATTAGCAAGATCATAATAAAGGAATTTGTGGTATCTGTCCTGGTGCCCAGGCACATCATCTTGTGCCCCAAGGAGACTGGAAAAAGGGAAGTTACAAGTTACCCAGACATTGCCTGCATGGCGGTCTTGCAAACTCAGAGACCTAAGGTCACCACAAAGGATGGTCTGACATTAAACTCTAACTAAACGCAGTGATAGTGGGCAGTTACCTCCTAGGCCAGTATCTTATCTGACCAGATCAACCTTTACCTTAACTGAGCCCATCTGTCTTTTTGCAACTGATAACTTTTTGCAATGTCTGGACAACTTGAAACTTCCCATTCTCCAACATAAAGCACATCTGGCCAACACTGATAAGACACAAGTTGTTTACTACCGGCTATATAAGCACTGGACCTTCTTCAGTTGACATCTCCTGCCTGATAGAGGAGGAGGACTCCATGTCCTCAATGAGACAAGCCCCTCACTGATGCTCTGCTGTGTGACCCTGAACCAACTACGGCCGCCTGTCTGTCTCCGACTTCCTCTTCCGACCTCAGTGGGCATCACCGGATGGCCTTTGCCAGAGCGCAGGACCCACTAAGAGTAGGTGAATGAACCCCTTGTGATTGCATGCTAACTCTGTCTGTGTGTTCCTGTGTTATGGTTTGGCTCTGCAGTCTAGACACTGAAGTACCAGGGGATGGACCGTTATTGCTGACCCCTGGTCGCCTGCATGTATCCCTCTAAGACTAGGCAATAATCAATTAATTGGAGCATAATTGCACAGTTCTCTGTTCTTAGAGCCGCTTCCCTCCTCCCGCACTCCGTGTGCCCTCGGACACTCAGTGACCCTTTTCAGTAAAGGTGGCCATGCTGGGGTGGAGCTCAGAGGCCTATGTCCTGCCCGGGAAACTCCCCAAGCAGAACCTCTTGCCTGTGACTCCTGTCAGGACCTTCATTTTTTTAAATTATTTTGTAAAATATATTTTGTTCATCCTCACTGAGCGTATTTTTCCATTGATGTGTAGAGACAGTGCAAGGGAGAGACAAGAGAAACATCACTGTGAGACAGAGACATTGATCTTATGCATCCTGCACACACCCAACCAGGGCTGGGGACCTGCAACAGAGCTGCGTGCCCTTGATCTGAATCAAACCCGGGAACTTTCATGCTCCAGGCCAACACCCTATCCACTGGACCACACAATCCAGGGCAGGAGCCATTGCAGTTTGCAGACTCACCACGGGGTCACTTTAGAAGGAAGAGCTTCTGTGCATCCACCTGGGGCATTTGCTGTCTTGGCTGCTCCTGCCCCTGCTCCCTGCAGAGATGCCCCTAGTTCCCAGCTCCCTGAGCTCAGGGTGAGGGCACCTCATCAGGAGGCAAAACACTATCCCAGGCCGATGTCCTTCCCCAGTGTGTACCCTGGGCTGAAGACCCCTCACCTGCACCCTCTGCTCCCAGGCTCCCCAGCTGCCCAGCTCTGGGGCCACATGGTGTGTGTCTGACACACAAGTGAAGCATAGTGACCTCCATCTGGATAAAACTGCTGTTTGAAATTCTCTGTTATTCTCAGATAGTCCTTAGTCCTGTAACCTCTGTCACTTTACGACCATCTCTTGAGCGATCCTCAGGCAAATGCCAGGCGTGGCTTCCTGTGTAAATACAGCCCCCTGGGGCCCCAGAGCCTGCTGAGTGTGGCTGACCAGGGACATGGTGGTCTCCTTCCTTGTCTTCCTTCCCGTGATGGGGCTCCCCTGGGGTCAGTGTCGGGGGGGCTGGGGGATCACAGCCGTGATCACAGGGACGTGGACTGGCTGACCTTGTTGCTTCTTCTGTCCCAGGTGTCCTGTCCCAGGTGCAGCTGCAGGAGTCGGGCTCCACGGGGGTGTGGCCCTCGCAGACCTTGCCCCTCACCTGTGCCATCTCTGGGGACAGTGTCTCCAGCAACAGTGCAGCTTGGGACTGGGTCAGGCAGCCCCTGGGAAAGGGTTCCAGTGGCTGGGAAGGATCTACTTCAGGTCCCAGTGGAACAGAGAGTATGCGCCCTCTCTCCAAAGTCAGTTAGTCATGGACTCCGACACGTCCAAGAACCAGTTCTCCCTGCAGCTGAGGTCTGTGACCACCGAGGACACGGCCCTGTATTACTGTGCAAGACCCACAGTGAGGGGAGGTCAGCCTGAGCCCAGACACAAACCTCCCTGAGGGAGGCAGCAGGGCTGGGCTGCAGGGGGCGCTCAGGACTCCAGGGGGCGCTCAGGACCAGCATATGGCCAGGACCAGGAGCAGGTGGAGAGTCAGCAGATAACATTTCCTGCTCTGCCTTAAATTAGTTTTGCTCCAAAGCTCAGCCACAGAGCTCCCAAAGACCCTTTCCTGTGTCTAGGTTTAGGGTTTGTGTTTGTGAACAAAAAGGCGGCTCTGTGGGAAATCTGACAAACTCAGGGACGGGTCACACATGCCCACTGGGCAGCCTGGGGCCTATGACCTCTTCACTGAAAGCTCCTCTTGGCCTTGAGCTCCCCGTCCATGGTTCCTGTGCTTCTGGGATGACACACCTGTGACCCCAGCATGACCTCCCTCAGGAGAGCACCTCCTGTTCACTGTCCTGCACCCAGTCCCCGCCTGGCTCCCACCCTCCTCCCTGTCCCCTTCCTCACCTTCCCTCCTGAACTGCAAATGCACACACGCAGCGGCAAACGGTGAATCTCCGTGCACTTGAGGTCTTGTCCCCAACAGTTGTTGTCAGTTTGGCTCCAATAAAAGCTTATAATACATTCTATCATGTTTACACTTTTCTTAATTCAAAAAATTGTCTTTTCTTCATTTACGACATATGTTCATACATTATTCCTCCAAGTGTCAAGAGGTAAGGGCTTATAATAATCACAAACATGCTACCTGAATGGGATTAATTTTAAGGAGTTCATACCCTTTCGTGTGCAGGCCAATGGTCCAACCACTGAACCACACCAGCCAGGGCTCCGTTTTAAAGGATGGAAGCTCTCCCACATTGAGAGGCTGGGAACACAGGCCTTTTGCACAGGAACAGCAGGGAAGTCCAGTGAAATCTGTTGCTTCAGGCAGGCAGCTGTGTGCTGGTGACAGGGACAGCAGGTCTAACATGGAGGGTGTGGCACAGGGTCAAGCCTAGCCTCTACTCCTGCGTCATTTGCACACGTTCGGGGTATTGTCAGGGGGAGATAGAAAGTGGGGGACCAGCTAGAACTGTAAGACAGAGTGAGCCTGCTCTGTTCACCGCGATTGTTCATTCTGATGGAAGAGGCACGTTCTCACCCGCTGGCAGCCGTCCGGGGACCTGGGAGCTCAGCTGCCAGTGCAGCCCTTCCTCCCATGTGGAGCTGCCCACTATCAGGGAGAGATTCACAACTTGGCTGCAGGAAGCAGCTCACCAGCCCGGGGCAGACCCAGCCCTCTGCGCCCTGTCGATGGCCCCGTGGGCACAGCCTGTGGCCACTTCCTGTGGGAGCTCCTGTCCTTTTCCCAATACATGCAGCTGGCTATGGGGGCAGAGCAGATTTCTGTGGATGGCCGGCTGCGCTCCCACATTGCCCGCAGCATTGGAATAGAGGCTCATATATGATCCACCCTGTCCCTGCCTCACTGGCTCAAGCACTGACAGGCAGCAGGGGCCCCTGCATTGTCCGGCTCCACAGTCATGTGTGTGAGATGTGACTGGAAAACAACAAAGACAATCCTTCAATCTCAAAATAAAAGCATCATTCCAATGCAAGTTCTTATCCCAAACCCAGAAAAGCAAGATGGCCCACGGAGGGTGAAGGAGAGCCAGAGTAAGCCCCATCCATGTGCCTCTGGGGCAGCACTCATGGGTCCTCATCAAAACCACAAGGAAGGAGGAATCTCAGTCCTGGAAGCTGCCCCAAGGAATGGGATCACAATGACCTGTGTTAGGAAAGGAGGATGGGGCAGGTAAGGATGTGACCCCTTGTGGCCAGGATTCCTGATTCCTATCCCATCTGGGTCGCCCTAGGATGACAAGGTCAGACATGCAGCCCAGGGTCCCAGCTGCACCCTTATGTCCAAACTCCATGCAAATGGGGCGCTCCTCCTGCTCATAAAGGAGGGGCCAGCCCCACATGCTGGGGAGACACTCAGAGCCCACGTGCCTGAGACAGGCCCCAGCGGCTCCACCATGGACGTGGTGACAAGCTGCGTTTTCCTCCTGATCATTCTTCAAGGTCATTGTCAGGAGAGGGGAGCGCTGAGCCCTGTGCCTGTGCCTGTGTGTGCTTCCATGTGATTCTAAGTCCCCCTGTGTCTCTGTGTTTGCAGGTGTCCAGTGTGAGGTGCAGCTGGTGGAGTCTGGGGGAGGCCTGGTGCGGCCTGGGGGGTCTCTGAGACTCTCCTGTGCAGCCTCTGGATTCACCTTCAGTAGTGACTGGATGAGCTGGGTCCGCTACGCTCCAGGGAAGGGACTGCAGTGGCTTGGGGAAATCAATCCTGATGGAAGTACCACAAACTATGCCAGTGCTGTGAAGGGCCGCTTCACCATCTCCAGGGACAATGCCAAGAACATGCTGTATCTTCAAATGAACAGCCTGAAAGCCGAGGACACGGACGTGTATTACTGTACCAGATACAGAGTGAGGGGAAGTCAGTGTGAGCCCAGACACAAACCTCCCTGAGGGAGGTAGCAGGGCTGGGCTGCAGGGAGCTTCCAGGACACCAGGGGGCGCTGTGGACCAGCACAGGTCCCACCCAGGAACAGGTGGAGACTTAAGCAAATACACCATTTCCTGCTGGGCCTTAAATTAACTTTGCTTCCAGGCTCAGCCACAGAGCTCACAAAAAGCTCTTGTCTATGTCTAAGTTTAGGGATTTTGTTTGTGAATAAAAACGAAGGTTCTGTTGTGAACCTGACACAATTCATTGACAGAAGGGCATCTCATGGGAGACTCTGATTGAGAAGGCTAACCCCTATTTCTTAAAACTACTGTTTGGAATTCTCTGCTGTTTTTTTAGACGGCCCTTTACTCTAAAAAAAAAAATAATAACTTTACTGTCTAGCCTGTTTTTGCTGCTTGAATAATGAGGAAGATAAACTTAGCTGTCTGACCTTGGAGGCCAGATACTAAATACATCCATACTCTCAAGGCCATGCCAGGTGTATTTTTTAATTGGATAAAACTGTGTCGTTTTCAAGGCCAGCAGCAAGATAACCACTTAGTGCTCACTGGGCTGGTTCTTTAAATAATAAAGAGGTACGTGCTGTTTGTAGCCTTGCTTAGAATTTGGATTCATTTTCTCTAAGCCCACCTCAGTGAATAACGTGTGACTCCAAACTTGCCAAGCATTGCTTGATTCATTCCTGTTCTCTGTAACATGATCACAAATTGAGATCTGTTTGGGGATTAACAGAACAAATTAAATAAATAAAGGAATCTTATTTTAATAAAACAAAACAGGAAGGAAATGGTAGGAGAAAACCCAGTCTGAGTACTGTTAACCTAAAGAAAAACAAACAATCAAATTTTAAAGAATATTAGTGAGTTTATTTGAGCCAAATATGCCAGGAAGCAGAAACTCAAGGAATTGAGATGATGTTCTGGAGAATGGAGGCTTACTTCTGTATGTATTATACATTGCAATCAAAGGAATAGGGACATATTTCGGTTACATGAAATCTATTGGTAATAGATTAAGGTGGTGAGATAAAACACAGCAGGAAAACCTCTGGGATAGGGTAAAAAGTGAAATGATGGACATGTGCTTCTTTTACAGAGGTGGATACAGAATAATTTAAGGTAATGAGCAGTTGACAATTAACCTGATAACAATAACAATGTGGGAATATCTGGGTGCCATTTGTTGCGCACTGAGGGGTCCAGGGTAAAAAGGAAGTTACATGTTACCCAGCCATCTCACAGATGCTATCTTACAGGCAAAAAGGCAAATAGGTTCAGGAAAGATGTAGGTTGCTCTTTGTCAGGGAAAATATCTGCCTAGAATATGACTACCCACTCCACCCTGAATGTACTTAAATATTTAATTTCAGACCATCTTTTGTGACTATTTTAGGTCTCTTAGTTTGCAAGACTTCCACACAGGCTTCCCCTGAGCTGGTGAGGTTAGCATGTGGCTTCTTTCTTCCAAACTGCCCACAAATGCCAGGATGCAGAACCTCATGGTAACTGAGATAACAGAACTTCAAGGTAACTGAGATCACACTCCCGTGTATGGCAGGTTTTCCTCTATTTTTATACAATGCAATCCAAGGGGGGACATAGGTGGGCTACATGAAATCCATTGGTGATAGTGTATACGCAGGAGAAAATATGAGATCAACTCCCAGGCCTCATCAGAAAGTGAGGGGTTCTGGAGGCAGGTGCTGGGCGTGGAGCCCATGAGGGCCTAAGCTACCTAGGAGACAGAACTAAACCTCACATCACCCTGCTTGGCCCCGGAGGATGGCTAGTTAGCCAGAGATGCGTAAGATTCCTCAGGGAAGGAACAACCTAAGATAGGCAGAGTCACAGAGGGGCCATCAGGAGAGAACTTGGGGGTCAACAGAGATGGGGCACAGACCCTTACCTAGCCCCCTGAAATGTGGCAGGCGCCTGAACCTTCTCTCATTCTGAGGGAGGTCTCCTGTCCCCATGGCTGCTTCACTTCCCATGCACAGCTCAAATTGGGACCCAAGTAACAGACAGAGACTTGGCTGACAGCAGCTGCCCTCTCACTGCAACAAGACTTGTTTGAGAGGACTTGTACCCATGGTGTAGGCAAGTGGGTTTTTAATATTCAAGTCCAGCCTCGTAGCAGGAATGCTCAGGCCCTTCTCAACAAGGCAAACAATCAATTCCACTAATACACATATGGTAAATAAGATTGTTGCTAGAATGTTCCTAAAGTGTTCACAAAAATTCTTATTGGCAGAGCGTTTTATGGTAAAATTGCATATGTTATGAACCTAAACCACTCATAGTGTAGTGCAAGTAATTAAAATGTAAAAGGGATTTTAAAAATCTCTGACTTAGGGGGGGTACAAGATGGCAGCATAGATGCTGCCTCTGGTATCCACATCAGAGCTGCAACTGGGGATCATATCTGATATCTGAAAAAGCCACAACTTGGGAGATCACTGAGCAGCTGTGGATCCCTGATCGATGTGGACACTCTGATTCCAGAGAAAGGTTGGGTTTTACCTGGGATAAGTGGGTGCCTGTGACCCAGCAGCTGCAGTAGCAGAGACAAAAACTGCGTGCTGGGACTGCATGCTGAAATCGAGTGCTGGGACCGTGGAAATCTGTGTCCACAAAAGCCCTCCGCTTTGGGTCTGGCGTGACCCAAGAGAGTGGACGGGATCCTCATGGTTGCAAATTGTAGGGTTTTCCAGAGAACAACCCACTTTGATCTGACACGGAGGGAGAACATAGTTGCAAAGGTATACAGTCTGTATGTAAGTGCGTGCAGACTGGCCCATTGCGCACCAAGGCTGGCTCCCCTCCAACCCTTTGCTTCTGAGTACAAAGGAGAGGCCACCCGGATTGGCTGGCCCTGAGAGGCTGCAGGGGGAAACTGCTTTTCTGGAAGCTGGGAAGCAGAGCTGAGGGAGACCAGCTGTGATTCAGCTCCTACGCAATAACAGTATTGAATCCCATAGAAAAAGGCTATAATAGCCAAAAATGCAAACATAAAACCAGAAACACTTCCACCGAGGGCCTGGAGTATAAATTGACTGTGTTTATCACTAGTTTTATTTAATAAAAAACCAAGAAACTAAGAAATCAACATCTTAAAATTAACAACTAGCTTGCAACACTGAGGGGCAGAGGAATGCAGGAAACTGCAATACTGTCTGGACTGAAACAGGTGCGACAAACAGAATAACGGAAGAAGTGAATGGCCTTCACAACTGCACATTTTATTTTTTGCTAATTTTTTATTATTTTTTATTTTAATTGTCATTTTTTGCATCTTTTACTTAAGAAACGAATTGTCTCCTTTTTTCCTCTTTTGATTTTACCTTTTTAATTATTACATTTTTAGGTTCAATCAGCATTATTACTATTGCTATTTTAATTTTTTGTTTCCTTTTTATTTATTTCTTTTTTTAAGTGCCAATTTATTGTCTCTTTATTTTACATTGGAATTAGTGTTCTTTATTCTAGATTCATTTTTCTTTTAACCCTATCTAAACAAGACCTTTGAAACATCACTCTCTTTCTAACCTTTCCCTTTATGCTATCCTGTTTATCTTAACCCATTCCTGCTTTAGATTTCCCCTACTCTTTCTGTCTCCCTCCTGCTAAAATGTCTAGCCTACTTATATAGCTATTTTCCAATCGCCTGGGGCAAGTGCATACACACCCCTCTCTGAGCTGTATTAACTAGCAAAAAAAATTGTTTTCTTTTGTCCTTTTGATGTTGTTTGTGTGAATATTTATTATATTGTATTTTTATGTTTTTAGTGAGATTATTTTGCTTAATCTTTAGTTGTTTTGTTGCTTGGTACTTTTGTATTTGCTTTGTTTTTGTTTGTTTATTTGTTTGTTTTATACTTTGCTGGATATTGTGGGTGTTGTAGTTTGTATTATTTGATAGGTACTGTTGCCGTCATTTGCTGGAGTTAGTGGTTGCTCTACTGAAATTATCTTCCCATATATACAGTTTGTTCTCCTTTTCTCTCTTAGTCTCTCTCTCTCTCTCTCTCTCTCTCTCTCTCTCTCAATCTCTCCTGTCTTTCTCTCTTACTTTCTCTTTTTTTTCTCTCTCTCTTTTCTCTCCCTATTTCCCAATTTCATCTTGACACTCCTTTTTTTTCTTTCATTTTTTTCCTATCTTTTTCTTTTTCTCCCCCCCCCCTTCACTCTTTTCTCTTCTTCTTTCTCTTCTATCCCCTAATTTACATTTCCCTAGTGGTCACCTTTATTGAAGGTTATTAATACAGCAAATACATTTCTGTTCTGTGCCTTGTGTGTTGTACCTGGTTGTGATGTATTGTGTGACTTTAAATCAACGCAGAAGAGAGAGATCTACATACCCAGACATCCTGAAAAGAGAGACCATGATGAGACAAAGAAACGGCCCACAAATCAAAGAAAAGCAAGAATCACCAGAAAAGGAAGGAAATGAGTTAAAGGCAAGCAAGCTACCAGAGCAAGAATTCAGAGTAATGATCATAGGATGGCTAAAAAGAATGAAAGACAAATTTGACAATATGAGTAAGACTCAAGAGGAAATGAAGAAGAACCAAGAAGAAATGAAAAATGACATAGCTACTGCAAAGAACTCAATAGAAAGCGTCAAAAGTAGGCTAGAAGAAGCAGAGGACCAAATCAGTGAACTAGAAGACAGATGGAAAAAAATACCCAATTAGAGCACTTCTAGAAAAAAAATTTAAAAGCAGTAAGAGAGCCTAGGGGAACTTTGGGACATTACAAAACAAAACAATATTAGAATAACAGGGGTTCCAGAAGGAAAGGAAACAGAGGAAGGCATAGAAAAACTGTTTCAAGATATAACTACAGAAAACTTTCCTGATATAGAAAAGAAAAAACCCACACAAATACAAGAAGCTCGCAGAGTCCCAAGCGAAATGAATCCCAAAAGACCAACACCTAGGCACATTATAATTAAAATGCAAAATACCAACGACAAAGCAAGAACCTTAAAAGCAGCTAGAGAGAGACAGAAAGTTACATATAAAGGAAACCCAATCAGACTAGCAACTGATTTCTCCACAGAAACTCATCAGGCCAAAAGGGAATGGGATGCAATATTGAAAGTCATGCAAATGAAGGGTCTGAATCCAAGAATACTGTACCCAGCAAGGCTATCAATCAAGATTGAAAAAGAAATCAAGAGCTTCACAGACAAAAAAAGACTAAAGGAATTTATCTCCACCAAACGAGCAATGCAAGAAATGCTAAAGAGTTTACTGTAAAAATAAAGAAATAGGAACCAAAGAAGGAACACAGGGGTATAAAATAGTAATGGCAACATATACCTACCTATTAATAATAACTTTATTTTTAATTGATTTTTATTAATTATGGTATCACATAATTGTCCTTATCCCCCCATTCCCATCCCAAACCCCTCCCTACATATTCCCCTACCCCCTTATTGTCCATGGTGCATGCACACAAGTCCTTTGGTTGATCTCTTCCCTTTACCCCCACCCTCCTCTACTTTCCCTCTGAGGTTTGAGAGTCTGATCGCTGCTTCTCTTTTTCTGGGTCTATCTTTGTTCACCAGTCTAGGTTGTTCATTATTTCGTCTAGATGTGTGAGGTCATGTGATCCAAGAAATACCCTTATAAAAACCTAAACTGCGATAAGCCTTAATGGTTATCCTGAGAGGCAAATGAATCAGTCTGTAGTGAGTTCCTTTCTGGGCCAGCAGTTCTTTTGAGTCCCAGTTTCAATGTCAAATAGTTCCTTATGTGTACATGTCAGCCATGATATTTCAGATCTGGTTGGTGGACAAATGGTTGTAATGCAGGTCCGACCATCTCTTGTTTGATCGTGGGTATCCTTCAGCAATAGGCAGCCGCTGTTTGTTGGTATGGTGAGGCGTCCTCAGCATCTTCCATCTCTGAATTGTCTCTTCTGTCTTCATGGCTGGAGTACTTCTGTCTATTCCTCTCTGTTACTGGATTCCAGGTGGTCTCAGAGTTGTTTTCTGAAACTATACAAACATATTCTCGACCAAAAGTTAATACAGAGATATTCTCTTTAAATTTGACTTGGGATTCTTTTTCATCCCCACCCCACTCCCCCAAATAATTTTCCTCTTGCTTATTTTGACTCCATGTGTGTATTTTTATGGATATCTTGCTGTTAGCATTTCAAATAAAGGTTAATTTTCTTAAGTACAAAAAAAGTTTTTAGATGTAAATTATTCTCAGTATATTTTTCCTTACATGATATTCTTCCACTGTCATCCCCTTTTTTACTTTAAATAATTGAAGACTTCTGGAGATTTTATTGTTAGTCTTGATATCTTTTACATTTTAATTATTTGTGCTACACTATGACTGCATTAGGTTCATAACATGTTGTGCAATTTTACCATGAGGCACTCTGCCAATAAGAATTTTTGTTAATACTATAGGAACAGCATTTTGTACAGTACACTCAGTTTTTCTAGAATATTAATTTACTTCTATTAGCCACATTGATTTTCTCTGAGAAATTGGGTGCTATTCATATGTCAGACTCAACATTCTATCAACTATCTTATTTACCATGTGTGTATTAGTGGAATTGATTGTTTGGCTTCTTGAGAAGGGCCTGAGCATTCCAACTATTAGGCTGGACTTGGAAATTAGAAACTCACTTGCCCCCACCATGGGTACAAGGCCTCTCAAACAAGTCTTGTTGCAGTGAAATGGCAGCTGCTGTCAGCCACGTCTCTGTTACATGGGTCCCAATTTGAGCTGTGCATGGGAAATGAAGCAGCCATGGGGGAAGGAGACCTCCCTCAGAATGGGAGAATTTTCAGGCGCCTGCCAGGTTGCAGGAGGGGTGGTAAGGGTCTCTGCCCCACCTCCGTTGCTCCCCAAGATCTCTCCTGATGGCCCCTCTGTGACTGTGCCTGTCTTAGGTTGTTCCTTCCTTGAGGAATCTTACGCATCTCTGGCTAACCAGCCATCCTCCGGGGCCAAGCAGGGTGATGTGAGGTTTAGTTCTGTCTCCTTGGTGACCTATGCCCCATGGGCTCCACACCCAGCACCTGCCTCGGGAACCCCTCACCTGCTGGCAAGGTCCAGGCATTGATCTCATATTTTTGGGACTCCATGTTTCTTCTCCAGAGAGGGCCTAGCTCCCCCCACTGGGCGGGTGGGACATCCGTGGTGCCAGCCACGTTGGTGCTTCAGCCTTGGCATAAACTAAAAGGTCAGGCAACAGTTGTGGGTATCTGGACCATGAGAAAAGGTTCATTTTTGGCCAAAAGGGCAAGACAGGCCAATATAGAATGCTCAGGTGCCTTCTCAGGAGGCCCTCTGCATAGTGGAAGGGATGAGGTCCTTTCATGTAGTTTTTAAATTGCTGTCAGACATTCAAAGGATTGGTTTGTATGTTTTTGGGGGATAATTGTACAATATGCTATTGTAATTCTAAAATATCTATAGCTGTGTTGCTTTTGTCTCCAACCGCCAACAAAGTGTGTGTGTGTGTGTGTGTGTGTGTGTGTGTGTGTGTATTAATAAAATAAATCATTCTTTATTGATAGTCCTTGATGGGAGATACTATTACAGGTAATGGGGATAACCCAAATCTAGGAACAATTGCAATGACCTTGTAGAATAATATCATGTAAGGATATTCTTTGCTCTAGGTCATGGAAATTCCATTTTAAACTGGTTGTCAATTTCTTTTTGCTTAGGCAAGGTTTTTGTTTCATTTTCTACACCTTTCCCAGGAGGAAGTAGTGATGGTCCCTTCCTTTGGTGTCCTCACAAGCCAGAAACTTCTATTTAATTTTACACACAAAGGAGCAGTAGCTTAATTTTGTGTCCTACAAAAGGGGAGCTGGGTGGTGCGCTCTATGTAGTTATACTTCCTTGTCCCACCAGTAGTCCTCCTGGATGACTAAGGTGTTTGGTATCATCAGTGACTACTTTGGGCAGGAGGATCAACCCAGGTAAGGGCTCCCACCCATGCAGGATTAGGAACATAGGTCCAGAAATACTTACCCAATAGCCCCAGGTTATATTACCATACAGCTGATGCCTGCTAGCCTGGCGGTAAAGGCATTCTCAAGTGTTCTTGGGGTTCTGATTACCTCACACTTTCTTCTCTCTCTCTCTCTCTCTTTCTCTCTTATAATAATATTATTATTATTGTTTTACATATGTGTTCTTATCCTTCCCTTATCCCCCACCCTCCACCTATACTCCACCCCCATTTATCTGTGGCCATTGATGAGGCTCATAAGTATGCCCACAAGTCTCTTGGTTGATTTCTCCCCCTTACTCCCAGCGATCCCCTCCTTCTCTGGTGTTTGGGGTTCTGATCAATATTACTCAGTCTCTGGGTCTGTTCTTATTCATCAGTCTATGCCATTCACTATATTCCATAAATGAGTGATATCATGTGATGTTTATCTTTCTCTGCCTGGCTTATTTCACTTAGCATAATGGACTCCATCTCCCTCCAAGTTGCTGCAAATGGTAGGAAGTCTTTCTTTTTTACCGCAGCATAGTATTCCATTGAGTAGATGTACCACTGTTTTTTAATCCATTCATCTGCTGATGGGCATTTCGGCTGTTTCCAAATCTTAGCTATGGTGAATTTTGCTGCTATAAACATAGGAGTGCATATATCCTTTCTGATCCGTGTTTCCATTTTCTTGGGATATATTCCTAGGAGTGGAATCATTGGGTCAAATGGGAGTTCCATTTTTAGTTTTTTGAGGAAACGCCATACTGTTCTCCACAGTGGCTGCACCAGTCTGCATTCCCACCAGCAGTGTAAAAGAGTTCCTTTTCCTCCGCATCCTCGCCAACACTTGTCGTTTGCTGTTTTGTTGATGATAGCCATTCTGACTGGTGTAAGATGGTACCGCATTGTTGTTTTGATTTGCATCTCTCTGATGATTAATGACTTTGACCATGTTTTCATATGTCTCTTGGCCTTCCTTCTGTCTTCTTTAGAAAAGTGTCTATTTAGCTCAGTTGCCCATTTTTTAATTGGGTTGTTTATATTCTTTTTGTTAAGTTGTATGAGTTCTCTGTAAATTTTGGAGATTAAACCCTTATCAGTGATATCGTTGGCAAATATGTTCTCCCATGCAGTGGGGTTTCTTGTTGTTTTACTGATGGTTTCCTTTGCTGTGAAAAAGCTTTTTATTTTGATGTAGTCCCATTTGTTTATTTTATTTTTAGCTTCCATTGCCTTAGGAGCAGTATCAGTGAAGAAGTTCTTTCGGCATATGTCTGAGATTTTCCTGCCTGTGGATTCCTCTAGTATTTTTATGGTTTCCCGTCTTATGTTTAAGTCCTGTGTCCACTTTGAGTTTATTTTTGTGTATGGTGTAAGTTGGAGGTCTAGTTTCATTCTTTTGCATGTATCTGTCCAATTTTCCCAGCACCATTTGTTGAAGAGACTGTCTTGTCTCCATTGTATATTCATGCCTCCTTTGTCAAATATTAATTGAGCATAGTGGCTTGGGTCAATATCTGGATTCTCTATTCTATTCCATTGGTCTATATGTCTGTTCTTGTGCCAGTACCAGGCTGTTTTGAGAACAGTGGCTTTGTAATACAGCTTGAAGTCTGGTACAGAGATCCCTCCTACTTGATTCTTCTTTCTCAGGATTGCTGTGGCTATTCGGGGTCTTTTTTTATTCCAGATAAATTTTTGGATACTTCTTTCTAGGTCTGTGAAATATGCTGTTGATATTTTAATGGGGAGTGCATTAAATCTATAGATTGCTTTGGGTAGTATGGACATTTTGATGATGTTGATTCTACCAATCCATGAACATGGTATGTTCTTCCATCTGTTTACATCTTCTTCTATCTCTTTTTTCAGTGTTGTGTAGTTTTCTGCATATAAGTCTTTTACCTCCTTAGTTAAGTTTATTCCTAGGTATCTTAATTTTTTTGGTGAGATGGTAAATGGGATTGCTTTCTTTGTCTCTCTTTCGGTAAGTTCATTATTGGTGTATAGAAATGCCATAGATTTCTTGGCGTTGATTTTGTATCCTGCTACCTTGCGGAATTCATTTATTAAGTCTAATAATTTTTTTATGGACTCTTTAGGGTTTTCTATGTATAGTATCATGTCATCTGCGAATAAAGACAGTTTTACTTCTTCTTTTCCAATTTGGATGCCTTTTATTTCTTCTTCTTGTCTGATCGCTATAGCTAGTACTTCCAGCACTATGTTGAACAGGAGTGGTGAGAGTGGGCATCCCTGTCTTGTTCCTGTTCTTAGAGGGAATGGTTTTAGTTTTTGCCCATTGAGTATGATGTTGGCTGTGGGTTTGTCATAAATGGCTTTTATTATGTTGAGATATGAACCTTCTATCCCTACCTTACTGAGAGTTTTTATCAAGAAAGGGTGTTGGATTTTGTCAAATGCTTTTTCTGCATCAATGGATATAACTATGTGATTTTTATCTCTCAATTTGTTTATGTGATGTATCACATTTATTGATTTGCGGATATTGTACCATCCTTGCATCCCTGGTATAAATCCTACTTGATCGTGGTGTATGATCTTTCTGATGTACTGCTGGATCCGATTTGCTAGAATTTTGTTGAGGATTTTGGCATCTATGTTCATGAGGGATATTGGCCTGTAATTCTCTTTAATTGTGTTGTTTTTATCTGGTTTTGGTATTAGGGTGATGCTGGCTTCATAGAAGGAGCTTGGAAGTGTTCCTTCTTCTTGAATTTTCTGGAGTAGTCTGAGGAGGATAGGTTTTAGTTCTTCCTTGAATGTTCGGTAAAACTCTCCTGTGAAGCCATCTGGCCCCGGGCTTTTGTTTGCTGGAAGCTTTTTGATGACTGCTTCAATTTCATCCATAGTCATCTGCCTACTGAGATTTTTAGTATCTTCTTGATTAAGTTTTGGAATGTTGTATTTTTCTAGGAATGTGTCCATTTCCTCCAAGTTGTCCAGTTTATTAGAATAGAGTTGCTCATAGTATTTTTTAACAATCCTTTGTATTTCATCTGGGTCTGTTGTTATTTCACCTCTTTCATTTCTGATTTTGTTTATTTGGGTCCCCTCTCTTTGCTTTTTGGTGAGCCTGGCTAGTGGTTCATCAATCTTGTTTATCCTTTCAAAGAACCAGCTCTTGGTTTTATTGATCTTTTGTATGGTTTCTTTGGTCTCTATGTCATTCATTTCTGCTCTGATCTTTATTATTTCCTTCCTTCTGTTCACTGTGGGTTTTTCTTATTGCTGTCTTTCTAACTCTTTGAGTTGTTGAGTTAGATTATTTATTAACATTTTTTGTTGTTTTTTGATGTATGCCTGTATAGCTATAAATTTTCCTCTCAGTACTGCTTTCATTGTATCCCAAGTATTGATATTGTTGTGTTTTTATTGTCATTAGTCTCCAGGAATTTTTAAATTTCTTCTTTGATCTCATTGTTTACCCAATCATTGTTTAATAGCATGTTATTCAACCTCCAAGTGTTTAAATTTTGGGGGGTGTTTTTCTTATAGTTTATTTCTAATATTATGCCATTGTGGTCTGAGAAAATGCTTGGTATGATTTCAATCTTTTTGAATTTGGGGAGACTTTGTTTGTGACCCAAAATGTGGTCTATTTTTGAAAATGTCCCATGTGCACTTGAGAAGAATGTATATTCTGTGGCTTTGGGGTGAAATGTTCTGAAGATATCAATTAAGTCCATCTGATCTAGTGAGTCATTCAGAATTGCTGTTTCTTTGCTGATTTTTTGTTTAGTTGATTTATCCATTGATGTCAGTGGCATATTAAAGTCTCCTACTATGATTGTGTTGTCGATTTCTCCCTTGATATCTTCCAGGAGATTTTTTATGTATTTGGGTGCTCCTACATTGGGTGCATATATGTTTATTAGGGTTATATCTTCTTGTTGTATCGATCCCTTTATTATTATGAAGTGGCCTTCTTTATCTTTTGTTATGGCCTTTACTTTGAGGTCTATTTTGTCAGAAATAAGTACTGCTACCCCAGCTTTTTTTTCATTTCCATTTGCCTGAAATATGTTTTTCCATCCCTTCACTTTCAATCTATATGAGTCCTTTTTTCTGAGGTGGGTCTCTTGTAGACAGCATATATATGGGTCATGTTTTTTTTATCCATTCAGCCACTCGATGTCTTTTGAGTGGAGCATTTAGTCCGTTTACATTTAAGGTTATTATTGAATTGAAATTGTTTGTAGCCATTTTTATTTTTTTGAGACTGTTCCTTCTTAACATTTTATTTTACACCAGCCCTTTTAGCATTTCTTGCATTGCTGGCTTGGTCGTAATAAACTCCCTTAGCATTTTTTTTGTCTGTGACGCTCCTTATTTGCCCTTCAATTTTGAATGATAACCTTGCTGGATAGAGTATTCTTGGATTTAATCCCTTGGTTTGCATCACTTTGTAGATTTCTTTCCATTCTTTTCTGGCCTGATATGTTTCTGTTGAGATCATTTGATAATCTAATGGGGGTTCCCTTGTATGTAACTTTTTGTCTCTCTCTTGAAGCCTTTAAGATTCTCTCTTTGTCCTGAATATTTGCCATAGTAATTATGATGTGTCTTGGTGTGGGTCTATTCGGGTTCATTCTGTTTGGGACTCTCTGGGCTTGTATGACTTTTTTATTTGCTACCTCAGGGAAGTTTTCTGACATTATTTCTTCAAATATTTCTTCTAAACCTTGTTCTTCCTTTTGTTCTGGCACCCCTATTATTCTTATGTTGCTTCGTTTCATGTTGTCCCATAGCTCCCTTAGGCTTTCCTCCTGTCTTTTAAGTTTTTTCTCCAATTGCAATTCAACTTGGCTGCGTTTTGCTTCCCTGTCTTCTAGTTCACTAATTCGGTCCTCTGCTTCTCCTAGTCTACTGTTGAAGCTTCCCATGGTGTTTTTTATTGCATCTATATCATTCTTCATTTCTTCTTGATTTTTCCATAAGTTGTTGATTTTTTCATCCATTTCTTCTTGTTTCTTGCATATGGTGTTAATTTTTCCTTCCAACCGATTTAAGACCTCCATGATCCTTATTCTGAATTCTTTTTCTGGCAAATTGCAGGCTTCTGTGTCACTTAGCTGTCTTTCTAGTGTTTCCTCATTTTCCTTCCTTTGGTGAGATCTTTGCTTACCCATTTTTGGTCTTACTGACTGATCTAGATGTTGAGCTTTGCAGGGGCTACTCCTTGGGTGTCAATAGCTTCTCTATCTGCAGTTTCTCTATAGCAGTAGCTACAGTTAGCTGCAGTTCCTCTGGTGGGTGCTGTTCGCAGCAATGGTGCCTCCTCTGGTTTGTGGGCGAAGTTGCTTGTATAGCTTCTGTTCCTTGGGCGGTGTTGGGCTGATTATGAGGTTGCTGTGGGTCTGGATGCTCCCTAAGCTGCTGCTCCCTGGGCCAACAAGACTCAACACCGAGGGAACTAAACACAGATGTACTCACGAGACCAAAAACCCCAGTATAAGTGACCCCCTGAGAAAAGAGATATTGGACAGCGAAAAGAGAGCACAAATGCTATAGAGAAGAGAGGAAGATATATGGAATAAAAGGCAGAAGAATAAGAGGATTGAAGCAGAATTTGTAGAGGCTAAACTTATATAGTGAAAATAAGATTGAGAATTGGATGACTATGGGGAAGGCCTCAATTTAGTATTAAGGAAGTAGAAAGGGAATAATTGGATGAAAGGAAAGAGAATTTAAAAAATGGTAAATTTACATAAAGAATTTAACTTCAAAAATGGTATAAAAAATTAAAAATAGCAAATAAAAAATAGTGATGAGAAATAAGGTGGACAGATATAAAAGAAAAGTAACAGACCTGAACCAGAAAACAAAGAAGAAAAGAAGAAAAAAATGCAGAAAGGGAGAAAGAAAGAAAGAAGAAAGAAAGAAAGAAAGAAAGAAAGAAAGAAAGAAAGATAGAGAAAAGGAAGGAAGGAAGGAAGGAAGGAAGGAAGGAAGGAAGGAAGGAAAAAGGAAAGGATAAAAAAGGAAAAATAAAAATAAAAGTGGGGAAAAAAAAGTAGAATGTCTTCTTTTGGCTGGGTTATGATTCCGTTTGTATTGTTCTATCAGTTTCCTGGTTGCTATATCCTCAGGGATTATTCAGATTCCTTGTTTTACTCAATGTGTGATTGGGGTGTGGCTACGTTGGTTGCCTGGAGACTGGAGGGCGGGGCTGTCTCTCAGGAGAAAATGGCGACTGTGCTTACGGAGATGACTCAGCACCAGGTCTGTGACCACCTCCCCCAGATCACCCACTCTTCCCCAATTCCACAAGCCCACACCCTCTCCCGCACCTCGTCCACGGGTAAGTGTATCTCAAAGGTCCTGTGAACCAGGTTTAGTGGAAGGAGGCACAGGCACCAGCGTGAGGAGGGATTGCGTTTCTAAGAGCTTCTCTCTTGTCGGCACTGTGAGATCCAGTTTACCTTTCAGAGTTTGCTCAGATCTAAATCCAGACACTTAGGATCAGAATCCCTGACCTTCCTAAGTCCCTTGGTCCCCCTCCCTTTTATTTTCTCACAGAAATGCTTAGCCTGTCCTCAGGGATGCGGCCCAGCACCCTGTAGATTCCCCCCTGCCTCTGGTCGCTGAGGCTCCGCAGATTCTCCCGCTTTGATCTTTGATTTTACCTTACTTCCGGAACTTCTGCCCTTCCTGGGTGTAAACTATCTCACCAGCTGCGTCTCCTCGCCAAATTTGGGCTGAATTCCACTCGTTTCAGCTGCTCCCTCCACCCGCTCTGGGACTAGGCTCTGGATGCGTCCTTCCACTATGCCGCCATCTTCGCCGCTCTTAATAATAACTTTAAATGTAAATGGTTTAAATGCTCCAATCAAAATACATAGGGTAACAGATTGGATAAGGAAGCAAGACCCATATATCTGCTGTCTACAAGAAACACACTTCAGAAAAAAAGATGCACACAGGCTGAGGGTGAAGGGATGGAAAAAGGTTTACCTTGTGAATGGAAATGAAAAAAAAAAAAAAGGCTGGAGTAACAATACTTATATCTGACAAATTATATCTCAAAGTGAAGGACATAAAAAGACATAATGAAGGCCACTTCATTAGACTAACGGGAGAAATCCAACAGGAAGAAATAACCCTGGTAAACATATATGCACCCAATGTGGGAGCACCCAAATACATTTAAAAAAACTGCTGGAGGACATTAAGGGAAAGATTGATTGTAATATATTCATAGTAGGAGATTTTAATACCCCATTGTCACATTTTCACAAATCACCTAAACAAAAAATCAGCAAAGAAATATCAATCCAAAATGACTCACTAGACCAGATGGAATTAATCGACATCTTCAGAACATTCCACCCCAAAGCCACAGAATATACATTCTTCTTAAGTGCATATGGGTCATTATCAAAGATAGACCACATGTTGGGACACAGGCAAAGTCTCTTCAAATTCAAGAAGATAGAAATCATATCAAGCATCTTTTCAGATCATAGTGGCATAAAACTGGAAATTAACTACAATAAAAATAATCCAAAGAAATCAAACACATGGAGACTAAACAGCATGCTATTAAACAAAGACTGGATTACCAGAGAAATCAAGGAAGAAATTAAAAACATCCTGGCAACAAATGACAATGAAAACACAACAATCCAAAATCTATTGGACACATCAAAAGCAGTCTTGAGAGGGAAGTTCATGTCTCTACAAACCTATTTCAAAAAAACAAGAAAAAAAGGTAACAAATTATCTAACTCTAAAATCAAACAGTTAAAAAAAAAGAGCAACAAGAAAAGCCCACTGTAAGCAGAAGGAAAGAAATAATAAAAATCAGAGCGGAGATAAATGAAATAGAGACCAAAGAAACAATACATAAGATAAACAAAACCAAAAGCTGGTTCTTTGAAAGGATAAACAAGATTGATGAACCTCTAGCCAGCCTAACCAAGAAACAAAGAGAGAGGACACAAAAACAAACAAAATCAGAAATGAAAGAGGTGAAATAACAACAGACCCCACCGAAATACAAAGGATTGTTGCAAAATACTATGAACAACTCTATTTCAACAAATTGCACCATCTGGAAGAAATGGACATATCCCTAGAAAAATACAACCTTCCAAAACTCAATCAGGACGAATCTAAAAATCTCAATAGACCAGTGACTTTGGAAGAAATTGAAGCAGTCATCAAAAAGCTTCCAGCAAACAATAGGCTAGGCTAGCCAGATGGTTTCACAGGAGAGTTTTGCCAAACATTCAAGGAGGAACTAAAACGTATCCTATTCAGACTATTCCCAAAAGTTCAAGAGGAAGGAACACTTCCAAACTCCTTTTATGAAGTCAGCATCACCCTAATACCAAAACCAGACAAAGACAACTCAATGAAAGAGAATTACAGGCCAATATCCCTCATGAGCATAGATGCCAAAATCTTCAACAAAATTCTAGCAAATCGGCTTCAGCAGCACATCAGAAAGATCATATACCATGACCAAGTAGGATTTATTCCAGGAATGCAAGGATGGTACAATATCCGCAAATCAATAAACGTGATACATCACATAAACTAATTGAAAGATAAAAATCATATGGTCATATCAATTGATGCAGAAAAAGCATTTGATAAAATCCAACACCCTTTCCTGATAAAAACTCTCAACAAGGTGGGAGTACAAGGATCATACCTCAACATAATAAAAGCTATATATGATAAACCCTCAGCCAACATCATATTCAATGGGCAAAAACTAAAGCCATTCCCTCTTAGAACAGGACCAAGACAGGGATGCCCACTCTCACCACTCCTGTTTGACATTGTACTGGAAGTACTCGCCATTGCAATTAGACAATAAGAGGAAATAAAAGGCATCCAAATCAGAAAAGAAAAAGTGAGGTTATCCTTATTTGAAGATGACATGGTATTGCACATGAAAAAACCCAAAAGACTCCATCAAAAAACGAATAGACTTAATAAATGAATTTGGCAATGTAGCTGGATACAAAATTAACGCCAGGAAATCAATGTCATTTCTGTACACCAACAATTAATTTACAGAAACAGAGACCAAAAAAGCATTCCCATTTACCATGACACCCAGGAAATTAAGATACCTGGGAATAAATTTAACTAAGGAGGTAAAAGACCTACATACGGAAAACTACACAACACTGAAAAAAGAGATAGAGGAAGATGTAAACAGATGGAAGAACATACCATGTTCATGGATTGGTAGAATCAACATCATCAAAATGTCCATACTTCCCAAAGCAATTTATAGGATCAATGCACTCCCCATTAAAATAGCAATGGCATATTTCACTGACCTAGAAAGAACTCTCCAAAAATTCATTTGGAAGAATAAACGACCTCGAATAGCATCAGCAATCCTGAGAAAGAAGAGTAAGTAGGAGGGATCTCAATACCAGGTTTCAAGCTGTAATACAAAGCCACTATTCTCAAAACAGCCTGGTACTGGCACAAGAACAGACATATAGATCAATGGAATAGAATAGAGAATCCAGATATCTACCCAAATCAATATGCTCAATTAATATTTGACAAAGGAGGCACGAGCATACAATGGAGTCAAGACAGTCTCTTCAATAAATGGTGTTGGGAAAACTGGACAGATACATGCAAAAAATGAAACTAGAGCACCAACTTACTCCATACACAAAAATAAATTCGAAATGGATACAGGACTTAAACATAAGACGGGAAACCATAAAAATACTAGAGGCATCCACAGGCAGCAAAATCTCAGACATATGCCAAAAGAACTTCTTCACTGATACTGCCTCTAGGGCAATGGAAGCTAAAGAGAAAATAAACAAATGGGACTACATCAAAATAAAAAGTTTTTTTCACAGCAAAAGAAACCATCAACAAAACAACAAGAAAGGCCACTGTATGGGAGAACATATTTGCAAATGATATCACTGATAAAGGTTTAATCTCCAACATCTACAAACAGCTTATTCAATTCAATAAAAGGAAAATAAATGAGCCAATTAAAAAATGGGCAATGGAACTAAATAGAATCTTCTCAAAAGAATGAGCTCACTCAGAACTGGAGAATATCATGCTGAGTGAAATAAGCCAGTCAATGAAAGAGAAACACCATATGACTTCACTCATTTATGAATAATAAAGAACATTATAAACTGATGAACCATAAGTTAAATATAGTGACAGTAAAGCAACAAGCAGACTGTCTAATTATAACCGGGAGGGGAGGGAAATATGAGGGAAATAAGAGATCAACTGAAGGACTTGTACACATGCATATAAGTATAACCAATGGACACAAAACTCTGGGGAGGGAGGGAATGTTTTTTTTTTTTGGGGGGGGCAATGGTAATATATGTACACAGATAATAATTTAATTTAAAAAATTAATTAAAAAAAAAAAAAGAATGAGCTCACTCAGACCTGGTGTGGGCATGGTCTCCTCTTGGGTAAAGCGAGTGGGGGCATGGGGGCCTCACCCACAGCGAGTCCAGCTGAGCTGGCCAGGGCCTGTGTTGCGTGGGCAGAGGGGGAGGCTGTGGGACGGGGCTGCCCCCAGAAGAAGGGCCCAGGACTGACCTGCAGGGGCCCCTCTGCCCCGAGAAGGGAGGGGCACCAGCCTCTGAGGACAACTTGGTGCCTCCATTTCTACCCAGAGTTTTCTCCCAAAGCTAAAGTGTTTCTTTTATTTTCTATTCTTGCCCAATTCTCACCTATTTTCCCTATTTTTTCCCACTGCTTTTCATAGAGAGAGTAGGAGGGAGGGAAGAAAGGGAAAGAGGGAGGGAGGGAAGGAGGGAAGGAAAAAGAAAAACATCAATGTGAGAGAGGCACATGGATTGGCTGCCTCCCCATTGCCCCTTCCAGAGGCCAGGAGAGAACTTGGAACCCAGGTGTGTGACCTTCACCAGGAATGGACCACTGAGACTTTGGGTGCCTGGGCCAACACTCCAACTATTGAGCCACACCAGCAAGGGCTCCATTTGTGACTGAAGGAATTTCTCCCAATTTGAGAGGCTGGGAAACAGGACGTCTGCAGGTGAGAAGCAGGGAAATGGAGTGAATTGTGTGGTTTCGGGAAGGCAGCTGGGTGCTTGGGACTGGAGCAGCAGTTTGACTCAGAGGCTGTGGCCACTATGTCCAGCCCAGCCTCTCCTGCCTCATCACGTGTCCTTGTGAAAGTTTTGTGGAAGAGCTGAATGTGGAAAATGATGAAGACAATTTTTATTCTCAAAATAAAAGCATCATTCCAATGCAACCTCCCATTCCCAAACCCCAGAAAGCAAACATGGCCCACATTGGGTGAAGCAGAGCGAGAGGAAGCCCCATCCACAGTACCACCTTGGGCAGCACCCTGGGTCCTCATCAAAACTCCAAGAATGGAGGACTTTCAATCCTGGAAGCTGCCCCAAAGGAAGGGGTCATTGTGACCAGATGTTCAGAAGAAAGGTGGGAGGGTGGTCAGTATGGGACCCCTTGTGGCCAGAGTCCTTTCGCATCTGGGTTGCCCTAGGATGGCAAGGTCAGACATGCAGCCCAGTGTCCCAACTGCACCCTTATGTCCAGACTCCATGCAAATGGGGCGCTCCTCCTGCTCATAAAGGGGTGCCCAGCCCCACATGCTGGGGAGACACCCAGAGCCCACGTGCCTGAGACAGGACCCAGCGGCTCCACCATGGACTTGGTTCCAAGCTGCTTTTTCCTCCTGATCATTCTTCAAGGTCATTGTCAGGAGAGGAGAGCGCTGAGCCCTGTGCCTGTGCCTGTGTGTGCTTCCATGTGATTCTAAGTCCCCTTGTGTCTCTGTGCTTGCAGGCGTCCAGTGTGAGGTGCAACTGGTGGAGTCTGGGGGAGGCTTGGTGCGGCCTGGGGGGTCTCTGAGACTCTCATGTGCAGCCTCTGGATTCACCATCAGTAGCTACTACATGAACTGGTTCTGCCAGGCTCCAGGGAAGGGGCTGGAGTGGATCTCACGCATTAGTAGTGATGGTAGTAGTTACATATAATATGCGGACTCTGTGAAGGGCCGCTTCACCATCTCCAGGGACAACGCCGAGAACTCACTGTATCTGCAAATGAGAAGCCTGAGAAATGAGGACACGGCCATGTTTTACTGTGGGAGAGGCACAGTGAGGGGAAGTCACTGTGAGCCCAGACACAAACCTCCCTGAGGATGCAGTAGGGCTGGGCTGCAGGGGGCGCTCAGGACCAGCATATGGCCAGGACCAGGAGCAGGTGGAGAGTTCAGCAGATAGCATTTCCTTTTCTGCCTTAAAATAGTTTTGCTCCAAGCAACAGAGTTCACAGAAAGCCGGTTTCTGTGTCTAGCTGTAGGGATTATATTTGTGATCATAAAGGGGCTCTGTCTTTATTCTGACATAATCCAGTGACTGACAGGCACCTCCCAGGAGGCTCTGGTCACACATGCCCCCTGGGCTGCCTGGGGGAGGGCGGCCCAGGCCTATGACCTCTTCACTGAAAGGCTCCTCTTGGCCTTGAGCTCCCCCATCCATGGTTCCTGTGCTTCTGGGATGACACACCTGTGACCCCAGCATGACCTCCCTCAGGAGAGCACCTCCTGGTGACTGTCCTGCACCCCATCCCCGCCTGGCTCTCTCCCTCCTCCCTGTCCCCTTCCTCACCTTCCCTCCTGAACTGCAAATGCACACACACAGCCGCAAACGGTGATTCTCCGTGCACTTGAGGTCTTGCTCACCAATCGTTGTCAGTCAGGCTCCAATAACATCTTATAAACGTTCTCTCATGTTTGGACATTTCTTACATCAACATGTTGTCTTTCTTTCATTTACAATGTACGTTCACACAAATTTCTTCCCCGTGTGGAGAGGGAAGTGCACACAATTACTGAAAACCTGCCACCTCGCCAGGAGGAGGTCCAAAGGGTTCCTGTGTGTTGGAGGGAAAGCCAGTTTGCTGTCGGTTGTCATGGACATGAGGTTCCCTTCCTTAGGATTGAGCTTCACCCACCCTGCTGTGCCCCTCTCCCCCTGGGACAGGTTTCCAGGTTCCCCTGGCTGCTGAATTGGCATAAAGTCCTAAAGGTGAGTGAACCATGTAGAAGTAGTTGGCATTCGCACGCCCAAACCTGAGGAGAATTGTTTAAGGCTTTATCTGAGCCGAACTTGGGACAGTTGCAAGGAATTAGGACCTCAGATGCCCTGAGAATTCCAGTGTCAGAGCTGCTCTCACCATTTCTCTGGCAAGTCTGGGACTGGGAGGGAGGAGGGAGGCTTCATGGAGGTGGGAGGGAGCAGGTGGGGGTTGGATCTCAGGACACTTAACAAGAGTGCTACCCTGAGGGCGGGTATGACTTTTAAAGGAGTGTTGACCTTAATGCTCTAGACCAGCCATTGGCAAACTATGGCCTGCGGGCGGGATCCGGCCCATTCGGCTGTTCTGTCCAGCCCATGGAGCTGAAAGAGCAGAGGGTTCTCTTGCTCTCCCCTCTGCTCCTTCACCAGCAGCCCAAGATGAGAGTGCCAGCATGGTCAGGTTGCTTTTGTTCCAGCCCTCCAGTCCAGTTTAAGAACCCATTGTGGCCCTCAAGTCAAAAAGTTTGCCCACCCCTACTCTAGAACCATGGGCAGGGCCGTCTTTAGGCAAAGAGAAGCCTTTCACTTAAAAGCTAAGGCCTGGGGTGCCTCCCCCATGGAGGTCCTTTTAGGGGTTCTAACCACATCACCCGTGAGGGCACTAGCAGCCCCTGGTCATGTGTCACCTTGTGTGGTCCACAAGGTGCATAGTCGGTGGCATGTGGCACATTCGCTTTGATATGCGGCCCTTACCTGCCTGTGCTGACTTCCAAAATATTTTTATTGCAGCCTGGAGAAGCCCACCCATTGCACACTGATTCCCACTCCTCCCCTCGCATCCTGAAAACCCCTCATGCCTGAATTTGTATTAAACTAGGACCCAGGTCTCTGAACCAGCAACGTGGGGTGGGAGGTGGGTCTGAGGCTGAGCAGAGAACAGGGCTTTGGGATGAGGCAGCCGGCCTGCACCCCTCATCCATCAGCCCGGTGGGGGCGCTGGTGCAGCTCATGGTAGAGCCTTGCCTGGTGCAGCTGAGCAATGGGCTCATGGTGTGTCCACAGGGAGGTCCCCCTCTCCACACCAGGACCCCCGGTTGGGATGGCTGAGCTTCCTCAGACCTGGGGTGGGCATGGTCTCCTCTTGGGTAAAGCGAGTGGGGGCATGGGGGCCTCACCCACAGCGAGTCCAGTGGAGCTGGCCGGGGCCTGTGCTGCGTGGGCAGAGGGCGCTGCTGTGGGACGGGGCTGCCCCCAGAAGAAGAGCCCAGGACTGACCTGCAGGGGCCCCTTTGCCCCCGAGAAGGGGGGGCACACCTGCCTCTGAGGACAACTTGGTGCCTCCATTTCTACCCAGAATTTTCTCCCAAAGCTAAAGTGTTTCTTTTATTTTCTATTCTTGCCCAATTCTCACCTATTTTCCCTATTTTTCCCCACTGCTTTTCATAGAGAGAGAGGGAGGGAGGAATAAAGAGAAAGAGGGAAGGAGGAAAGGAGGGAGGGAGAAAGAAAAACATCAATGTGAGAGAGGCACATGGATTGGCTGCCTCCCCATTGCCCCTTCCAGAGGCCAGAGAGAACTTGGAACCAAGGTGTGTGCCCTTCATCAGGAATGGAAAACCTAGACCTTGGGTGCCTGGGCCAACACTCCAACTATTGAGCCACACCAGCAAGGGCTCCATTTGTGAATGAAGGAATTTCTCCCAATTTGAGAGGCTGGGAAACAGGACGTCTGCACGTGAGAAGCAGGGAAATGGAGTGAATTGTGTGGTTTCGGGAAGGCAGCTGGGTGCTTGGGACTGGGGCAGCAGTGTGACTCAGAGGCTGTGGCCTCAGTGTCCAGCCCTGCCTCTCCTGCCTCATCACGTGTCCTTGTGAGAGTTTTGTGGAAGAGCTGATTGTGGAAAATGATGAAGACAATTTTTATTCTCAAAATAAAAGCATCATTCCAATGCAACCTCCCATTCCCAAACCCCAGAAAGCAAACATGGCCCACGGTGGGTGAAGGAGAGCGAGAGGAAGCCCCATCCACAGTACCACCTTGGGCAGCACCCTGGGTCCTCATCAAAACTCCAAGAATGGAGGACTTTCAATCCTGGAAGCTGCCCCAAAGGAAGGGGTCATTGTGACTAGATGTTCAGAAAGGAAGGTGGGAGGGTGGTCAGTATAGAACCCCTTGTGGCTAGCATCCTAGAGTCCTTTCCCATCTGGGGTCGCCACTAGGATGACAAGGTCAGGCATGCAACCCAGGGTCCCAACTGCACCCTTATGTCCAGACTCCATGCAAATGGGGCGCTCCTCCTGCTCATAAAGGGGGGCCCAGCCCCACATGCTGGGGAGACACCCAGAGCCCACGTGCCTGAGACAGGACCCAGCGGCTCCACCATGGACTTGGTGCCAAGCTGCGTTTTCCTCCTGATCATTTCTCAAGGTCATTGTCAGGAGAGGGGAGCGCTGAGTCCTGTGCCTGTGCCTGTGTGTGCTTCCATCTGATTCTAAGTCCCCCTGTGTCTCTGTGTTTGCAGGTGTCCAGTGTGAGGTGCAGCTGGTGGAGTCTGGAGGAGGCTTGGTGCGGCCTGAGCGTCTCTGAGACTCTCCTGTGCAGCCTCTGGATTCACCTTCAGTAGGGACTGGATGTGCTGGGTCCGCCAGGCCCCAGGGAAGGGGCTGGAGTGGGTCTCACGCATTGCTAATACAGGTGGAAGCATATACTATGCAGACTCTGTGAAGGGCCGCTTCACCATCTCCAGGGACAAAGCCAAGAACACGCTGTATCTGCAAATGAACAACCTGAGAGCTGAAGACATGGCCCTGTATTACTGTGTGAGAGACACAGTGAGGGGCAGTCAGTGTGAGCCCAGACACAAACCTCCCTGAGGGAGGCAGCAGGGCGGGGCTGCAGGAGGCGCTCAGGACACCAGGGGGTGCATATGGCCAGTGAATGATGCCCAGAACCACTGGGTGAATTGAGGATTCAATAAATTTAAAGGCAGGTGCAGGAGGAGGTCAAAGAAGCGTTTTATTTATGAGTTTGTTTCCTCTTCATTAATAAAAATAAAACATGACTCTCCCAGATCTCTGTTTAACCTTCACCACTGACTCCCTGCTCCTTAGATCCAGGCCTCAAAGATCTGGGTACAAGTCTCCAGTGACAGGCATGGCCTAGCACAGAACCAGCTGACCCACCATGACCTCATCCACTGTGACCTCCCCCACTGTGACCTCCCCACTGTCCCCCCCCTCACTGTGACCTCCCCACTGTGTCCTCAGCCACTTGTCCTCAACCACTGTGAACTTCCCACTGTGCCCTCACACACTGTGATGTCCCCACTGTGACCTCCCCCACTGTGGCCTCCTCAGTTGCGACCTTACTCAGTGACCTCAACTACTATGACCTCCCCCTCTGTGACCACACCCAGTGTCCTCACCCACTTGTGACCTCACTGCGACCTCACCCACTGTGACCTTCCCCACTGTGACCTCCCCCCTGTTACCTCACACTCTCTGACCTCCCACACTGTGACCTCCCCCACTATGATCTCCCCCACTTTATCCTCCCCCACTCTGACCTCCCCCACTGTGACCTCACCCACTGTGACCTCACCCATTGTGACCTCACTCAGTGACATCACCCACTGTGACGTCACCCACTGTGACCTCCCTGTGACCTCACCCACTGTTACCTCAACCACAGTGGCCTCCTCAATTGTGAACTCACTCAGTGACCTCACCCACTCCGATCTCCCTCATGTGACATCCACCACTGTGATCTCCCCCACTGCGACCTCACCCACTGTGACCTCCTCCACTCTGACCTCACCCCCTGTGACCTCCCCTACTACGACCTCACTCACTGTGACCTTCGCCACTGTGACTTCATCCACTGTGACCGCCCCAACTGTGATCTCACCTGCTGTGAAATCACCCACTGTAGGACCACCCACTTTGGCACTGTTACAGTATTTAATAGGTGACAAAAAATACAGAGGAGTACTTGGAGATATAGGAAAACCCTTTTATTTTCAGAGGTTTCACATGCACTAGTACAGTGACTCACAGGAGCCTGTTTCCAAATTCTGAGCCCACCAATATGGAGGTAGCCCTCTCTTAGGTTTCATTGTCATCCAAATGTTGAAGGGAGTTTCAGACCTTCCTCCGGATTTGTAAAGAGCCCGTGTGTTGGGATACAGGCCATGAGAACACATGTAAAGGCCTCACCTGGCGCCAGCGCTGATAACACCCTCTGGGGTTGTGTATGGTTCATGGTTTGTGGCCTCTGTAAAATAGGAGTATTTAGGTGCACAGCTCTTGCAGGACCAGAGAAGCAAGGAAGGGGCAGTGACTAGACTACAGGCTAACAGGAATGTGCATTAGGGACACTGATTAACTAAGTACACAGTCGGGCTGTTAGCCCCCTCACTCCCCCCAAAAGTGTCTTACTTTCCTCATCACCCCGCTGGTCCTCAAGCTGATGTTCAGCCTTGGGGATCCAATAGAAGACTCAGAGCTAAAGAGCAGGGTGTTCAGCAGCTCAAGTCTTTTTCATCCTCATCGCCCAAGGGATTGGAATGGCAGTCAGAGGTTTAGTCTGCAGGAACACCTGGGTCTTAAGGGTTTGCTGATTCTATCTCTATCGGCTGTTCTAAAACCTCTTGGCTTTCTCAGAGGAAGGGAGAGAGAGTCTACATGTTCCTTCATTCCCAGCCTCAGAGCACTTGGAGTGGTGAGAAGCACTTCTCAGGGTCTCATCTATTTCCTCTTCACTTGGCCCATCATCCTTGCTGTGCTCATGTCTGTCTGACTGCCCAACACATCCCCTCAAGGATCCGGGCTCTGAATCCTTTCAGGGAAAATGGGCATCGGTGGGCTCCTCTGGCTACTTCCAGGCTGAGAAGGGAGGAAGTTTTCTTTCAGAGCCCAGAGATCCTTGCTCTCTGTCAGAGGCATGATGAGGCCTGGGCACAGAAGGACGTGGACTTGTGTCCTAGCAGAGACAAACTGTATAATGAAATTTATTATTATTGTGCAATTATAACAGCAAGAGTTACAACAAATGGTCTGGTGGAAGGGAAAGGAAACATTTCAGTTCTAACAATTTCCTATTAAAATAAAATTTTTCTCCTTATGTTTATTAAAGAGCCAAATTAAGATCAATTTATTGCATTCCATTTGGCCTGAATGTTTCCATTAACACAACAAGAATGGTAACTGACCACCTTTGCCGGAATTTCATGATAGAATCTCAGTGTGCCCCATGAGGCAGGGAAGCAAAGCCACCCAGCTGCCTGAGGCCTGCCTGCAGTGTCTGCTGCGCTAGAGGAATTCCTCTCCTGCAGAGGCTCCTCCCAGGCTTTCCCTTTGGCCTTCAAGGCCCACCTCAGCAGCCCTCCTACTTGTTGTGGCCTAGAGTGTGTGGGGCTCCACAGGGACACAGAGGGCTCACATTGCTCCCCTTCCACTCTGACCCGCCACCAGCGATGGCAGGGCATGGGCATTGGGCTCAAGCACCATCCATTTTCAGGGCTACCAAGCGTGACACCAGGCTTTCTCCATGGCACTCTTATTGGCTTCAAGTCTTCAGAGTCCAGACAGGACTCTTAAAACATGACCCTGGAGTCAGAGTTTTCAGTCAATAAAGCCACCATTTGAAACTGTTCTTATTGAATGTATGCAAAGAAATGCATTTCCCTGATTCATTCATGAAGATTTCCTTAAATTTCAGAGGTATCATACAGGGAGAAAAACACACAGACCTGCTTTAAGGACTTCTGATTTTCCTTCCAATCCTTTCCATGGACTCTTCAGAAAATGTAATATTTTCCCAAATGCATTATAACAAAATAATAACTGTCTCCAAATGACAAGAAGAAATTTAAAATGACACAGTTATGGATTTTATTATAATGCAATGACATGGAATGTTGTTCTTTCTATAAAACAAAACATTTGATCTAATAAAAGAATAATATGCACATTGACCATACCTCCTCTACGCCCACAAGCCATGCCCAGTAGCTAATCAGAGTAAGTTTGCAAATTAACCCAACCAAGATGGCTGCAGCCATAGAGAACAGGAGGGAAGCTTGGGTTTCACAGGCAATGGAAGAAGTCAAGCTTTCTGCTTGCCCTAGCCAGCCTAAGCCTCCAGTCAAGGACACAACGTTATAATTATAGAAGGTAAATCACTCCAAACAGAAATGGCGGCATCCAAGAAGCAAGCAGAAGGCTTGGCTCCACTCCAGGCTACAATGTTTCAATTGTAGAAGATAAATAAATTCCAGATACCAGGGCCTCCACTTGGGTCACCAGGAGGTGTGGCAGGCTTGCAAACTACCACAGGCCCCTTACCCAGGCCACCCCACGCCCAACGGGAACCCTCACCCTGATCCAGGACAAACCAGGGCAAACCAGCCAGCCCCCACCCATGCACCAAACCTCTATCCCATCTAATAAAAGAGTGATATGCAGATTGACCATCACTCCAACACACAATATCAAGATAGCTGCTCCCATGTGGTCAAAGATCCTGCCCCCATGTGGACACATGATGTCCACCACAAGATGGCCAGCAAGGGATGGCAGTTGGGAGAAACAAGGCCTGAAGGGGAGGGCAGTTGTGGATGATCAGGAAAGCAAGGGAGGGCAGCTAGGAGGCACCAGGCCTGAAATGGAGGGCAGTTGAAGGTGATCAACCCTGTAGGAGAGGGCAGTTAGGGGTAACCAGGCCGGCAGAGCAGAGATTTGGGGGCAAACAGGCTGTTAGAGGAGCAGTTAGATATCAATCAGGCTGACATGGGAGTGGTTAGGGCAGGGGAGGGCAAACTTTTTACTCAAGGGCCACAATGGGTTCTTAAACTGGACCAGAGATCCGGAACAAAAGCAACCTAACCATGCTGGCACTCTCATCTTGGGCTGCTGGTGAAGGAGGAGAGGAGAGCAAGAGAACCCTCTGCTCTTTCAGCTCCGCAGGCTGGATAGAACAGTAGAACAGGCCAGATCCGGCCTGCGGGCCGACGTTTGCCCATGGCTGGGTTAGGGAATAATCAAGGTAGCTGCCAGAAGCAGTTAGGGGCAAGCAGGAAGGCAGTCAGGATTGCAGTTGGGAACCAGCAGTCTGAGATTGTGAGAGGGATGTCCGACTGCCAATTTAGGGACTAAACAGGTAGTTGGCCATCCCTAGAGTGTTCCCAGACTGCAGAGGGTGCAGGCTGGGCTTAGAGACACCACCACCCCCTCCCCACCCCTGTGCATGAATTTTCTGCACCAGGCCTCTAGTTCTGTAATATTATAACTAATAACCATTGGTTATAACTATATTTGACAAAGGTTCCTATGTACTTCAGTATAAAACTTTACTTTATGCGAGAGAAAACAAGCATTCAAGGCATTTCAGAGCATATTGGGATGACCCAAAGCCAATTCTGGTGCAAGAAAAAGTTTCTTAAAATTCAAACACTTGAAGGATTTTCAAACTTCATTTTACCAAAAGATTAAATATTGAAGTGTATTAGACAGGAGCATAGGCTAGCAAACTTCAGTTCCCATTATTAAAAAATGGTCTTTCCATTTAATTAAATAAAAGAACTATCCAAAAAATGCTTATTTTCTAATTTCGTTTGTCCTTGGATGTGGACAGCAAATGACACTAATTGGATTTCTGCCATCAGTCTCCCTGAGGACTTTTACATAAGCTATTTACCCTCTGTTTAGGGGGGAGTGGGGGGGCGCATACTACAAATCATTAACTCTTAAGTGTCCTTGATTTAGGAGGCAAAGTTATCTAGATGGTTGCAAACTGCTGTTTGAATATTGCAGTTTCCCTGTTCTGCTTGTCCTGGTCTACTGGCCTGCATCATATAATCAACTTCCTCTTAACATTTCTTTCTAAAAACTTCTTATAACTTCCACAGAAATTCTTACAACTTTCAGAAATAACCACTTTTAGAAACCACCTTCTTTTTCCTTCAAAATACATACTGATGCTCTTTCTTTCGGCCATACCTTCAGTAAGATGTACATACATTTTCTTTCTCTTTTTTTCTTTAAAATGAATTAGAATTTTTCATTCTTAGAAACTTTCATTTTTCTTCAACGATAACCAAAAAAGTAAACAGCCAGCATTTCTAAGATCAACATTTATAAACACACTTTGAATGTAATGTTCCTTTTTTTATTGAATAAAATATACCTTCAACAAATTAAAGAGACCTCTGTAATAAAAGCTAAGAGCAAGTAAATTAATACTTTTCTAGCAATTAAAGTTATCACAGACTTTGGAAAATCATGTATAGGCATAAGAGGCTTGGGGAGGGGAGAGCAGGTCCAGTAGCCTGTTCGCAGGACCCTAGCTTCTTGGAATTGAACTGCTACATTCTCCTTAGAGATAACATGTAAGGTTACTGCTGTGGCTTCTCTACTTTACAGGGAGAAGTGTGACTAGTTCCTTCCTCCAATAGAGAGCACAGTCAGAATCCTCTTGAGTGACTGGACTTTGATTACTAGCATATTTATAATTATTACTCAAAAGACTTATTACAAATCCGTCCTTTTAGTTACATGTATTTATTATATCATAACAACCTTGAGATTTTTAAAGCCAATTATTACCTAAACATTTTCTTGACCAATTTTGAAATCGGGATAACTCCATGTGAAAGTACCATTTTACTTTAACTATGCTGTTACTTATGATTGTACTTTCTATTCGAAGGAAGGACGTGCTAATCTGGCTGGGAGATATATATCTCTGGGATGCCTGACCACTTTCGGAATGTGGTCCATTCTTATTCAAGAACCATCCATTATCATGGAAGCATTAATCTTGTTGCCCAACCCAGCCTGCATAGCTTACTCCCTTATGTAATTTCAAGTATATTGTATTGGTCTAATTTAGTTAAAAAAACATTTCTTTTTAGGGAGAGAGAATAAATCTTTGCATCACCTCAGGGATCTCAGGATGTCACAAAACTGTCTCTCACTCAAATACTTATAATATCACATTCAGAAGAGCTGTCATGTATGCTCAATTTAAATATTATAAAATCTTAAACCAATGGCAGCTGGAGGCACAGAGGTGAGGGAGAGGGTGTGAGTGGGTGAGGGGGTGAAAGGGGATTGTGTGGATGTGTGTAGTGTTTGTGTGACTGAGTGAGGGACAGTTAAGTCTGGCTGGAGTATCAGGTGATGGCAGACCAGGCTGTCCTGGACAGGGAGCATCTACCACCAAGGCGGGCACTGCCTGGGTTGCAAGGCTCAGGCAAGGAGCCCACATCATCTTGAAGGGAGAGCAGTGTGTTCTATCAGCTCATCAGCACCACCACCAAGACTGATCTTGGACACTGCCCACCATCCTGTAGCCACTCCAGCCAAGATCCTGCTGCTCTTCTTGCAGACATGCAGACTCTAGGACATCCACCTCCAAGGAGCATGGCTCCCTCAGCAGTAAGTGCAACTTCCCCCTCCACAGCTGCTGATCTCCAGATACCACAGTCCTTTTCCAGAGTTCAGTCTTCCTGAGCACACTGCCTCACAGCCACTCTTGGGTGCACTGTGAGCCCCTACTGGACACACACTTATCCAAAAAAGGGCACACTGCCCCAGCAGTAGGAATTCTGAATTCCCCCTTCCCAGCTGCCTTCTTCCTCCTGACATCTCAGCCATGCAGCTTCAGTACCAAGGCTCCTCTGAGTGTGAGTGATCTGCATTGACAAACAGACCCTGGGTGCCTCTGTGAGCCACCACTCAGCACACGTGGGTCAAACCAAGAATGCAAGGCCCTGACTGTAGAAATTTGGATTTCCCTCACTCCTGGTTGCTTGCCCACAGGAACCTTAATCACACAGCTTCAGCATAAGGACCTCTCTGCTGCACTGCGCTGACAAAGGGCCTCTAGATGCCTATGTGAATTGCCACTGGGAGTGTATGAATCCAATCACGGATGCAACATCTTGGCATCAAAACTGAGTCTTCCCACTCCACAGCTATGGAATTCTGGACACCACAACTGAACTTTTCAAGCACACAGGCCTCATGAGCACACCACGCCATAGTTTGCTCTTGGATGTCTCTGTGACCCCCTGCTGGGCACCCTTGTATCCAAACATGGGTGCACAGCACTGGCAGTAGAAATTCATACCTCCCCCATCCCAGCTGCCTACCCACAGACACTGTTGTCATGTCATTTTTGTATGCAGGCCACCTGAGGCCACCATCCCAGCAGGAGACTCCTGGATGCCTCTGTTAGCTGCCATTAGGTGCACCTGTATCCACCCAAGGGTGTAAGGGCCTGGCAAAAGAAACTTGTACTTCCCCCTCCTCAGCTGCCAACCTCTGGTCACTTCTGTTGAACCAATCTAACACACAAGCCCCCTGAGCCCGCTACCCTGGCAGGCTGCCTCAGTGTAATTCTCTGAGCTGCTGCAAGACACAACTCTGACTGCTGGCATCCAGGCCTTGAGGTAATGCTTCTCCAGCCCATGGGCTTCCTGGAGCCTTTGTAAGCAGCCACTGGGTGCACATATCCAACCAAGAGCACATATATCCCAAAGCAGAAACTTGGAATTCTCCTTCCATGGAGCCAGTGACACACCACAATTGCTTTGATCCAGCATATGGGCCCCATGATCACACACCCCTTGAAGACAGCTCCTGAGCACCTCTGTGAGCTTCCACTGAATGTCTGCCTATCCAACCAAAGGCACATAGCTCCCTTAACAGGATCCACAACATCTCCCTCCAAGATACCTACCTCTGACAGGTTAATGAATTACTCAGACCTTGCCTCTCTGGACACGGTCACATTGTTTCAGCCAGTGACTCTGAGATTCCCACATCCCCATCTGCTGGATCCTGAACCTCCTTGTGATTCAAAGACAAAAATCACTTTGGCCAGAGTCCCATTGCTACAACCACAGACTATGAGACACCTGCTCCTATTTTCCTGGGGTCTGGTCCTCTCCTACTGAGTTTTAGAGAGATAACTAATCCAGCAAGAGTCATACCACAATGGCCAAATTCATGGTACCTAAGCATCATGCCCCAAGAATACATCCTCCCAGGTCATGGGCTCTGGGAACCCACAATGAGCATATACAAGGCAAATCTCAGACAACCTTTTTCACAAGAGCCCCAACCATGATCATATCCAAAACAGCTTGCACAACAAAACCTGGGGTAAGTCACAATGCCAATCTGTGATGAGACTTCATCCATAAATAAGAAATTAACATTCAAGATCCAACTAAATTAAGACAACCCAAATAGCTCAAGTAAGGTGATCCACTAAATCATCAAGCATGGGAGATATGAGAGACCACACCACTAAAGAACCTGGGTAACTGCATCTAAGACACAGAAACAATTACAACATTATAGCAGAAAGTGTGGATACAGAACAAAACAAACAAAAACACACAAACTTTCTGAAGAAAAGAAAACAAGGAATGATGGGAAAGGGAATTAAATGAAATGGAGGCAAGTAACATGTCAGAGAAAGAATTCAGAGTAATAGTCATAAGGATGCTCAAATGGATGGATGACAAATAATACACAACTCTCAATGTGATTTATAAGGAGCTGAATGAGAATGTCACCAACATGAAAAGGATCCAAGTGGAAATGAAGAATAACATAGCCACAATAAAGCACACAAAGGAAGACTTAAACAGTAGACTCTAAGAGGCTGAGGACCACATCAGCAAATTAGGAGACAAGGTAAAAAAACAAAACAAAACAAAAACAAAACAAACAAAAAAAAAACACAGAAGGGACTGGAAATAATACTTTAAAAACAGGAGTAGACCCTAAGGGAGCTTTGGGACTCCCCAAACAAAACAATATCTGCATAATATGGAAACCAGAAGGACAAGAAGCAGAGCAAGGAATAGAAAACCTCTTAGAAGAAATAATGACAGAAAACTTCCCTGATATTTGCAAGAAAGAAACTACCCATGTCCAACAAGCATATAGAATCCCAAACAAGATGAACCTCAAAAGACCAACACCAAGACACATCATAATTAAATTGGAAAATATCAACAACAAAGCCAGAATCTTAAGGGCTGCCAGAGAGAGGCAGAAATTCCCACAAAGCATCTCCCATTAGAATATCAACTGATTTCTCAACAGAAACACACCTGGCCAGAAGGGAATGAAAAGAAATATACAAAGTGATACAAAGCAAGGGTCTGAATCCAAGAATAATATACCCACCAAGGCTAAGTTGAAGGTGGAAACAGAAGCTTCACAGACAAAAGGGAGCTAAGAGAGTTTATTACCACCAAGCCAGCAATGAAAGAAATGCTAAAGGGTACCCTGTAAAAAGAAGAAAAAGAAAGGCAAGAAGAAACACAAGCATTAAGAAGAAAAATGAGACCGAAGCAAGATGGCGGCCTAGGAAGTCTCCTGGGCCGCCATCTCCTCAGCAATTTGGAAAAAAAACAACAGATAAAATTGAAAGGGATCGCACCAGACCCACAGGAAAGCTGGCGAAATGGGAAGGCTACAACTAGACACAAAGCAGAACACTGCTACTGCCATGTGGTTTAAAACTACAGCGAAACTGGACCTGCCGGAGCCAATGCCACCGGGAATGAGGTGAGCCAGACCTCACTCTGCCCCCGGGCCCAGGGAGTGGGCCAGCCCTGTGCCAGCCACCGTGGGAGCTGATGTGGGCCTCCGCCTCGCCATCAGCTCGTGAGCATGACCTCAGCCATCCCAGCCCGCCCCGCAGTGCTGGATAGGAGCGGGCGCAGAGTCTCCCTGTCCGCAGCCAGCTCTGCTAAGCCCCCGCACTCACGTGCGGGCGAGGAGATGGTGTAGTGTCTCCCCGCCCGCAGGCAGCTCTGCCCAGCCCCCGCGCTGGCTGTGCTGGCGAGGAGATCTCGCAGCATCTCCCCACATGCAGCCAGCTCTGCTCAGAAATGGGAAGGCTACAACTAGACACCAAGCAGGGCACTGCTGCTGCCATGTGGAGTTTAAAATTACAGCGAAACTGGACCTGCTGGAGACGCTGCCGCCAGGAATGAGGGAAGCCAGACCTCACTCCGCCCTGGGGCCCAAGGACTGGGGCAGCCCGCTGGCCATGGGAACCAGGGACCTGTCATGGAACCTTCAGCGCCTGCCCACAACCATCCAGAGAAACTGTCGAGGAGACTCCCGGCCGGTGGCCTGCTGGGCCCAGTCTCCGCACACACCTCATTGGTGGGGAGCTGGCATGGTGCCTTCCCTTTGCGCCCTGGCGAGTCTTTCCGCTGCCACCGCCAGCAGCCGGCTCCAAAGCTTACGCCACTACCACCTTGTTGATTTTAATACTACAGGGGAAATTGAGACACAGGAGCTACCATCGCTGTCGCACCCACCACCGCCGCCCCCGCGAATGGGAATCCACCGAAATCAGAGCTCACTACGCCCCGGGCTCAGAGAGAGTGTGGCTTCAGACCTTAGCCTCTGCGTCCACAGCAGCTCCGCTCCCGCAACAAAGGAGACACCATTAAGGGCGGTCTCTCCACCTGCAGCCATCTCAGCCCTCCCACAACCTTCCCAGCACACCCGCCACGCTGGTGAGCAGCCAGCATGGCACCTTCCGTTAGTGGCCCCAGAGAGTCCTCCCTCAGCTGCCACATAGCCAAGCAGAAGCTCCCGCCACTGCCGCCATGTGAACTTTAAAACTACAGTGGAAATTGAACCACAGGAGTGACCGTCGCTGCCGCACCAGCCACCGCCACCCCCCACCACTGCTGCAAATAAAGGAAATCCACCGAGAACAGAGCTCACTACACCCTGGGCTCAGAGAGTGGGCGACCTCAGAACTTAGCATCCGCATCTGCAGCTGCTCTGCTTCCGCACCAAAGGAGACACCTTTGAGGGCAGTCTACCCGCCTGCAGCTATCTCACCCGCCTGCAACCGTCCCAGCCTGCCTGCCTTGCTAGCAAGGAGCTAGCGCGGCTCCTCCAATACGAGCCCCAGCGCCCTAGAGGGGTCGTGTGCTCTGGGTGAGCCATATGTCCAGGGGGCCGTGTGCCCCGGGTGAGCCGTGTGTCCCAGGGGTCCCTATGCCCCGGGTGAGCCGTGTGTCCCAGTGGTCCCTGTGCCCCGGGTGAGCGCTGTCTCCCAGGGGGCCCTGTGCCCCGGGTAAGCCGTGTGTCCCAGGGGGACCTCTTTCCCGGGTGAGCCCTGTGTCCCAGGGGAAGCAGTGGGACCCAGCGGGAGGGCGGTGAGAACCAGAGGAGGAGCGGACTCTATTCGTGTGGTCCTGAGATAGCCACCATAAAACAAGCAGACTGCCAAATGAGGAGTGGATTCTATTCATGTGATCATGTGATAGTCACCATAAAACAAGCAGATTGTCAAATGACAGCAGGGAGGGGAAGGAGACCTGGGGGGAGATTAGAGAACAACCGAAGGACTGGTATGCATAAATACAACCAATGAACACAGAACTCTGGGACGGTGGGCATGGATGGGAGGTGGGGGGGGGGCAATGGTAAGATATGTACACAATATAATACATTAATAAAAAATAAATTAAAAAAAGAAGAAAAATGAGAACAAACCAGTACTTGTCAATAATACCATTAAATGTAAATGGATTAAATGCTCCAAGCAAAAGACACAAGGAAGCTCAATGTATAAGAATACATGACCCACACATTTGCTGTCTTCAAGAGACCCACCTCAGAGAAAGAATTCACACAGAGCAATAGTGAAGTGTTAAAAAAAATTTTTTTTCAGGCAATTGGACATGAGAAAGAAACTGGGGTTGCAACACTTATATCAGACAAAATGGACTTTGAAGTAAAGGCCATAACAAGAGATAAGAAAGACCACTACATAATACTGAAGAGAGTAATTGACCAAGAAGATATAACTCTAATAAACAAATATGCACCCAAAACAGAAGTACCCAAATACATAAGACAACTTCTGGAAGATATCAAGAGAGAGAACACTAGTAGGGGAGTTTAATACCCCACTGACACCACTGGATAATCCTGTAAACAAAAAATGAGCAAAGAAACAGCAATCCTAAATGACTCACTTGATCAGATGGGCCTAATTAATATCTTTAGTATATTTCTCCCCAAAGCCATAGAATATATTTCTTCTCAAGTGCACATGGAACATTTTCAAAGATGGACCAGATATTTGGACACAGGCAAAGGCTCTTCAAATTCAGGAAGAAGAAATCATAACAAGCATCTTCTCAGATCACAATGGCCTAAATTTAGAAATCAATTACAATAAAAATAATTTAAAAATCAAACACTTGAAGGCTAAATAGCATGCTATTAAACAATGATTGGCTTGCCAATGAGATCAAATAAGAAACAAAAATCATCCTGGAAACAAATGACAATGAAAACACAACAATCTAAAATCTATGGAACACAATGAAAATAGTCCTGAGAGAGAAGAGGTAATATTAGTAATACTCTCAACAGTAAAGATAATTTTTCAAAAAGTAATAGAAGAGAAAAATCAAAATCACCTAAAATCAAGCGGAAGGAAAGAAAAATAAAGATGAACAGAAATTAATTAAATCTAAACACAAAAATGGTAGAGAAAAATGAATGTGCTAACAACTGAATCTTTGAATAAAAATCAATAAAACTAAGTCAATGCTAACAAGACTGACAAAAACAAATGGCCATTATCAGAAATTAATTAGGAGACAGGAACCAATTCCCCAATGCATTCTTATGAGACCAGCATTCTTTGTGCACTCAGTACAAAGAAAGACTAAACAACTGACAAAAAAGTCTTGTTAACATAATTACTAAAGTCCTCAACAAAATATTAGCTGACCCTACCAGCAATATAAGAAAATCATACTACACCATGACTAAGCAGGAATTATCCCCAAAACTCAAAGCTGACTCCATATTTTTTAATCAACCAATGTAATCCAATAGGTCAACTGTACAAAAAAGAAAATTCACATGGTCTTAAAAATTGATGTAGAAAAGTGTGTGATAAAGCACAGCATTCATTCATGATAAACACATTTGGGGAACTTCAATAAAGGCGCACTTCCTCAATCTGATCATGGGATTCCTGTAGCTACTATCATTCTCTATTGTGGGAAGTTAAATGATTCCCTCTCAGATGGGGACAAAGTTAAAAATGTCCACTCTTATCACTTCTATTCAACATTGTCCTTGACGTTTGAACAAGTGAAATAAGACAAGAAAGATACATAGAGACATTCATATGAGTACAGAGATACCAGGTGTCCCTACTTGCAGGTGATATAGTTATCTATGAAGAAAATCAAATGAATCCACTTCAAAATCACGGTTCAATACTGAGATATGGATCTATTTGAGATTTATCATTATTGCAGTGGTGTTGCCTTTGTGGGGCTGGCGAAGCAGCAGCTAAGGGGACAGAACTGAGTTCTTGTGGGAAACCGTCCACTGACACAGCTCTCACAGAGGTTCAGCCTCTGGAGGACCTAGGCAGGCACCACTTGTCACCCGGAGTTCACCCTAAATCCCCTGTGACTGGAGGGGCCTCATGTCACCCAGAGTTCACCCTAAATCCCTATGACTGGAGGGGCCTCATGTGTTTGCTCTTTGACCTGATCCCAGGAAACATCAAACCTCCCTCCTCTTTAGGACAGGAAGTAGGTTTGCACCTGGGAGCCAGGAACCCCCTGAAGTCTGGCTGCCCCCTTTCTCCCACAGAAGTGGGGAGATGGTGCCCCCTAGTGGTCACACTTCAGAGAAGGTTCCAAAGTCCCCAGAAAACACACTGCAGCATAAAGCTGGGGAGGTGTTCAGTGAGCTTCTAAACTGACATTGAACCTTACTTGCATTTTTGAGGGAAGGGAGGGAGGAAGTCCCTGTCTCTTCCTGGCACCTGGGAAAACGGACTTTTCCCTAATTGAGGTTTGTGTTTCCCTCAGCCCTCGTGGGGCCTGACCAGCTGGCTTCTGGAGGGTCCCCACAGGGAGGCCCAGCATCAGCCTGCAGGAGAGGGGGTCTGGTGGTTCCTCCTCATTGAGGCTCTGGAGAGAGGCTCCAGCCCAGCTCCCCAGGGACCCCTGGCACCTGGGACAACCCTTCTGGGGGCCTGTGCATCATTGTTCCCCTCATCCCCAGGAACACAGACAGCCCCCAGGTCTGTTGGTCCACCTGGCAGGACCCTGGCTGCCTGCATGTTCTGCTGGAGCCTCCATGGTGTTAAATCAGTGTGGATATAGGGCCAGGCACTAGCCCCTGTGGCTCAGTGGATAGAGCGTCAGCCTGTGAACTGAGGTGTCCAGGACCGATGGTCCATGACTAAGGGCTCCCAGATTTGATTCCCATCAAGGGCATGGACCTCAGTTCCAAGCTCGACCCTTGTGTGCAAGAAACAACTAATCAATCTAATCAATGTGTCCCTATCAGCTCTCTGTCTCCCCCTCACTTCCATGATTTCTAAAAATAAGTGGAAAATATCCTTGAGTGTGGATTAACAAAGCTGAGAAAAGAAATTTTATTTTTTTATTTTTTTAAATAAATCTTTATTGTTCATATTATTACAAATGTTCCTCATTTTCCCCCCTCCATTGCTCCCCTCCACCAAGTTTCCATCCCACCCTATACCCTTTCCCCATCCCCCATTGTCCTTATCCATAGGTGCAGTTTATGTTCAGTCTCTTCCCAGCCCCCCACTCCCCATTTCCCAGAGAATAATTAGTCGACTCCCCTTCCATTCCTCTGATTCTGTTATATTCACCAGTTACTATTGTTCATCACGATTTTTACTTCCCTTGGTTTTTAGATTCACTTTTTGATAGTTATGTATTTGTTGTTCATCATTTTTATCTTTATTTCCTTCCTCTTCCTAAAGAACCCCTTTTAGCAATTCATATAATTCTGGCTTGGTGGTGATGAACTCCTTTAGCTTAAATTTATTTGTGAAGTTCTTTATCTAGCCTTCAATAATGAGTGATAGCTTTGCTGGGTAGAATATTTTTGGCTATAGGTTCTTGTTATTCATCACCTTGAATATTTCTTGCCATTCCTGTCTGGCCTGCATTGTTTCCATAATTCTGATGTTGGTTCGCTTGAAGTTGTCCCAGAAGTTTCTTACACTATCTTCAACTTTCTGTATTCTCTTGTCTTCTTGCTTCTGCAACAAAGTGTCCTCTGGCTCTTTGATTTCCAAATATTTGACTGGATTCTTGCAATCTTCCATTCTGTTTTTAGGACTCTGTATAATATTTTTTTATTTCAGAGAATGTATTCTTTATTTCTAGTTGATCCCTTTTCATATCCTCATAGATCTCATTTATTTTCAGCCTTTTCTAGAAGATTCTTGAACAACCTTTTAAGTGTGGTTTTGAACTCTATATCCAGTTGCTTTTTGTCCTCCATTTCTTTCATTTGTTATCTGTTTCCTTGTCTCGGCATTTTTTCTGCTTTCCTGAGTTGGTAGGTTGGGAGGATCAGTTGTCTCTATGCCAGGATACAGCCTTATTCCACTAGACTTGGAAACCTGCAAAAGCCTCTGTGTTCAGCTTGGATGGGGCGGAGTTTCAGGGTGGAGCCTACAGCCCTGGCTTCTGGTTAGCCCTGTCCTCTGAGGTTCCTGAGTCTCAGTGTACCTCAGTGTCCTTTGGTATTCCCTGCAAGCTCCTCTGAGAGCAAGGTGCCATAGAGTTTCGCCTGCTACCAGACAGTCTAGTCTCTCCCACAACAAGGCCGCAACTGGGGTTCAGGGCAGTTGGAAGTGGGGTTAGGAGCAGTCCAGAGCTTTGTCTCCTTCCTACTGGGGCAATCCAGCGACCCAATCTGTCCTCCGTGCGAAATGTGCGCAACTCAGGGGCTCTGCCTTTCACTGCTCCCCTGAGCTTCATTTTGCTAGGCTAGCAGGCCCAGAGGAAATCTTGCTTCTCAAATTCTGGGCCCCACGTGGAGGAAGTCTTCCCTATTTATTCTTTTCCCAGCTCATTGTCTCCCAAATTTGAAATGAGATTTCTGGACCTTCTGAGAAGAAGTCCTGTGTGTTGTGACGGGGCCCTGAAGGGGCTATCTCAAGGCCTGGCCAGGCACCAGCACTGAAAACTCTGTCGGGGGCATAGTTTATGGCCTCTCTGGAATGGGGAGTAGTTTTATTCTTCCCTATTGTTTAAGAAAACAAATGTATACAGTAGCCAGAACAGCAAGGTTAAATTTTAAACAGCAGTTTTTACCCAAATGGAGGTTACTATGCTTCAACATCACATTCCATTTTTCATCATCCTTTTGTAATTATTTAATTTTAATTTTAATTGTTTTTCTTTGTTAATCCTTAACCAAGGATATTTTTTCATTGATTTTTAGGAAGAGTGAAAAGATCAAGGATAGACAGAGAGTAACATGGATGTGAGAGAAACAAAGCAAATGGTTGCCTCCTGCACAAGCCCCACGCAGGGAAGTAACCTGCCGCCAAGGGAAGTGTCCTTGACCAGAATCAAACCCGGGACCTTTAGTCCACCAGCCGATGCTCTATCACCTGAACCACTCCAGCCAGGGCTCCTTTTGCACATTAACAGCCAGGAAGTTTACTGAATTGTGAACTGGTGACAGGGAGAGCCATTTTGAGACAGAGGTTGGGGCCTCAACATTAGAGTTTTGCCAAAGGTGTGATTGGGGATAACAAAGGAAAATCTTTCAACGTCAAAGCAAAATCATCATCCCAATGCACATTCTTATTGCAAACCCGAGAAAGGCCCACGGCAAGTGAAGGAGACCAAAAGGAAGCCCATTTAATAAGCCTCTGGGGGCAGCACCCCTGGGTCCTCATCAAACCCCCAAGGACAGAGGACTCTCAGTCCTGGGAGCTGTCCCCAAAGGAATGGGGTCAGCGTGACCAGGTGTCAAAAAAGGAGGGAGGAGTGTGGGTCAGGACGCGACACCTTGTGGCCAGCATCCTAGAGTCCTTCCCAGCTGGGGTCGCCCTAGGATGACAAGGTCAGATGTGCAGCCCAGGGTCCCAGCTGCACCCTTATGTCCAGACTCCATGCAAATAGGGCGCTCCTCCTGCTCATAAAGGTGGTCCAGCCCCACATGCTGGGGAGACACCCAGAGCCCACGTGCCTGAGACAGGACCCAGCGGCTCCACCATGGACTTGGTGCCAAGCTGCGTTTTCCTCCTGATCATTTCTCAAGGTCATTGTCAGGAGACGGGAGCGCTGAGCCCTGTGCCTGTGCCTGTGTGTGCTTCCATGTGATTCTAAGTCCCCCTGTGTCTCTGTGTTTGCAGGTGTCCAGTGTGAGGTGCAGCTGGTGGAGTCTGGGGGAGGCTTGGTGCGGCCTGGGGGGTCTCTGAGACTCTCCTGTGCAGCCTCTGGATTCACCTTCAGTAGCAACTGGATGAGCTGGCTCCGCCAAGCTCCAGCGAAGGGGCAGGAGTGGGTCTCAGACATTAATGGTGACAGTAGTACAATATACTACGCCAACTCTGTGAAGGGCCGCTTCACCATCTCCAGAGACAACGCCAAGAACATGGTGTATCTGCAAATGAACAGCCTGAGAGCTGAGGACACGGCCCTGTATTACTGTGCACAATAGGCACAGTGAGGTGAGGTCAGTGTGAACCCAGACACAAACCTCCCTGAGGGAGGCAGCATGGCGGGGCTGAAGGGAGCATCTGGGAAACCAGGGGGCGCTCAGGACCAGCAAACCCAGTGCCCCAGCTCAGAAGCTGTCCCTGGAGGGGTTGTGCAGGCTTCCTCTTGGGGTCAATGCTTTCTTCTCTCAGTAGTCCCTGGGGCAGATCCTGCTTCCTTTTTTGTGTCTTTAATTAGATTCTCTGCAGGCAAAATAGTAGGAAGTGACTGTGTTTCAGATCTGGTGACATCTTCTCTGCGCCCATCCTTTCACCGTGTCACCATGTCCCTGATGGTTGCTCTTTGGGTTGACAAGGAAAACATTCTAGGGATTCCTGTCCCCTCAAAGAGAGCGGGTTTCCCCTCCCTCCCCACAGTGCTGAGGGGGGAACGCAGAGTCCAGGCCCCAAATCTCACCTGAAGATGGTCAGCCCCTTGCTGCCCCTTCAGAAGAGCCCTGAGGGGACAGTTAGCCACTTGCCTCTCACTGACATGGCTGCACATGGATTTGAGGTCTGACCCTGAGGGCGCTGCCCCTCCATGAACCCGAGAGATGAACCCAGCTCTCAGGGCATCCTGGAGGAAGGCAGTTACAATGAATTTGATGTAACTCCCCTACGTCCCTTTCCTTTGATTGCTATGTAAAAAGACAGATGTAACCCTCCATTCTCTGGAGCACTATCTCAATTCACTGAGGTTATGCTTCATGACATATGTCAACAGTTTAGCTCAAATAAATTCACAATAACTGTTTACGGGTCTGAATTATATTTGTACGTTTTCAGTGAGAACCTGCTGAAGGGAGACGTGGCACGCCCCCATCCTCACCCTCTGTCGTCTGCAGCTCACATTCTCCCCCATCAGCCTGCACAGGACCTCTGTGTGGCCGCTCTCTGCCCTCTCCTACCCGCCTGGTAGGTTTTGCCTTAAATGCACCCCCATGCCGTCCCTCAGAACCATCTCCTGTGCCCGGCCCTCCCTGAGGTGCCAGGGCCAGGGCCACCCAGGGGCCTGAAGCTGGACTCAGCTGCCTTGCTGAGCCCACGTGCAGCTCCCACGTGGGATGTCAGGGTGTGGGGCCCCACCTGTGTCAGTTGGAGACACAGCTGACCACTGACCTCAGAGCACCTCCATCAGCTCACACCTAAGCTGAGGGAACACCCAAGGGCCCCTTAGCGGCAGAGCATCATGGTGGACAAGCCCGTGGCCACTGGAATCAGAGGGCAGTAAGGGAGTGCTGATGCTGAAGCATCCATGTTATTATAAAAACTGCCGTTTGAAATTTTATCCCTGCTATTTTGGCTTCTGTGAATGCTTGCTTGCTTAAAGAATAAGGAAACTAAGACTACTCCCATTTCAGATATGCCATTAAACCTTCCTGGAGCACGTTATCAGTGCTGGCACCAGGCCAAAGCTTTGGTTCAGGTCTGAAAGCCCCAACACATAGGGCTTTAAGATCTTGCAAAGGGGACTGGACACACCCCATATTTGGGAGACAAAGAAGGTAAAAACATATAAATCGGGAAAGTTCCTCCATATTTAGGCCCAGAATTTGAGAAACATTTTTTGGTCAATACAGAAAGTGAGGGTGAGAGGGTTGAAAGAGAAGGGGTCATGGAGGACCGGGGAGAAGGGCCTTTTACTCTTAAGTAGAAAAGCAAGAGAGTTCAGTCTCCAAGCTTGGCAGGATGAGGTTTCTGGCTACTTCTTAAACTTCTCCAAAATATTCAGCAGCACAATTTTAAGACAGGAGTGCACATAATACCTGAGACCACCACCAAGCCTGCCCTTCAGATTGGCTGGGGTGGGGAGGGTGGTGGCATCTGTACTTCATGGCACAAATGTATATGTTTACTTACTTTGCTTTTGCAATAAAGGAGCATATTATAATTACTTGATAAACTAACTTTTTACAGTATAATCAAGGTCTTGTAGAAACCATTCTCAAAACTGCCATAGATTTCTGGGTGTTGATTTTATATCCTGCTACATTGCTGAATTCATTTATTAAGTCTAACAATTTTAGGATTTTCTATGTACAATGTCATGTCATCTCTAAACAAGGGAAGTTTTGCTTCTTCTTTTCCAATTTGGATGCTTTTATTTCTTCCTCTTGTCTGATCGCTATGGCTAGCACTTCCAGTACTGCATCAAACAGGAGTGGTCAAAGCAGGCATCCCTGTCTTGTTCTTGTTCTTAGGGAAAATGCCTTTAGTGTTTGCCCATTGAGTTGGATGTTGGCTGTAGATTTGTCATATAAGGCTTTTATTATGTTGAGATATGATCCCTCTATTCCCACATTGCTAAGCATTTTTATCAGAAAAGGGTGTTGGACTTTGTCAAATGCCTCTTCTGCACCAATTGATATGATTATGTGATTTTTGTCTTTCAATTCATTTATGTAATGCATCACATTTATTGATTTGTGGATATTGTACCATCCTTGCATCCCTGGAATAAATCCCACTTGGTCATAGTGTATGATCTTTCTGATGTACTGCTGGATCCAGTTTGCTAGGATTTTGTTGAAGATTTTACCATTTATGTTCATCAGGGATTTGGTCTCTAATTCTCTTTCTTTGCAGTGGTTTTGGGATTAGTGTAATGTTGGCTTCATAGAAAGACCTTGGGAGAGTGCCATCCTCTTGAACTTTTTAAAAATAGTCTGAGAAGGATTGGTTTTAATTCTTCTTTGAATGTTTGGTGAAACTCCCCTGTGAAGCCATACTGTCCAGGGCTTTTGTTTGCTAGAAGGTTTTTGATTACTGTCTCAATTTCATTAGTAATCAGTCTATTCAGGTTTTTTTATTCTTTCTGATTGAGTTTTGAGGGGTTGTGTTTTTCTAGGAATATGTCCACTTTGTCTTGGTTGGTCAGTTTGGTGGAATAGAGGTGTTTGCAGTATTTTGTTTATTTGTTTGTTTAAAAATGCTTTGTATTTGTGTGGAGTCTGTTGTTATTTTGCCTCTTTCATTTCTGATTTTGCTTAATTGGGTCCTTCTTCTTTGCTTCTTGGTGAGCCTGGCTAGAGCTTCACCAATCTTGCTTATCCTATCAAGAACCAGCTCTTGGTTTCATTGATCTTTTGTATAGCTTGTTTTGTTTTGTTTTGTTTATTTGTTTTGGTCTCTGTGTCATTTATTTATGCTCTGACCTTTATTATTTTCTTCCTTCTGGTTACTGTGGGCTTTCATTGTTTCTCTCTTTCTAATGTTGAAAGCTGCAAGGTTAGATAATCTATTACCATTTTTAAGGTAGGCCTGTAGAGGTATGAACTTCATTCTCAGGACAACTTTCATTGTGCCCATAGATTTAATTTTATTTTATTTTTAATTTATTAAGGTATTAAATGTGTACATAGCTTACCATTGCTCCCTCCCAACTCCCATACATGCCCTCCCTCACCAGAGTTTTGTGTCCCTTGGTTGTACTTATATGCATGCATACCAGTCCTTCGGTTGATCGCTTACCTCCCCCAGATCTCCCTACCCTCCCCGCTGTCATTTGACAGTCTGCTTGTTATTTTACTGTCACTATATCTATCTTTCTGTTCATTAGTTTATAATGTTCTTTATTATCCATAAATGAGTGAGGTCAGGTGGTGTTTCTCTTTCATTGACTGGCTTATTTCACTCAGCATGATGTTCTCCAATTCCATCCAGGTTACTGCAAATGATGAGAATTCCTTCTTTTTATGGCATCATAGTATTCCATTGTGTAGATGTTCCATAGTTTTCTGACACAGTCATCTGCTGAGGGGCAGCTAACCTGTTTCCAAATCCTAGCTATTGTAAATTGTGCTGCTATGAACATAGGGGTGCATATATCTTTTCTGATTGGTGTTTCCAATTTCTTGGAGTATATTCCTAGTAGTGGGATTACTGGGTCAAATGGGAGTTCCATTTTCAGTTTTTTGAGGAAGCTCCATACTGTTCTCCACAGTGGTTGCACCAACCTGCAATCCCACCAGCAGTGCACAAGGGTTCCTTTTTCTCCACAACCTCACCAACATTTCTCGTTTGTTGTTTTGTTGATGTTGGCCATTCTGACAGGTGTGAGATGGTACCGCATTGTTGTTTTGATTTGCATCTCTCAAATAATTAGTGACTTGGAGCATGTTTTCATGTGCCTTCCTTCTGTATAATTTTGAGAAGGTTCTAGTTAGGTCCATTGCCCATTTTGTAATTGGCTCATTTATTGTCCTTTTATTGAATTGTATAAGCTGTCTGTAGATGTTGGAGATTAACACTTTATCAGTGATATGATTTGCAAATATGTTCTCCCATACAGTGGGTTTTATAGTTGTTTTGTTAATGGTTTCTTTTGCTGTAAAACAGCTTTTTATTTTGATGTAGTCCCATTTGTTCATTTTCTCTTTAGCTTCCATTGCCCTAGCGTTAGTATCAGTGAAGAAGTTCTTTAGGCATATGTCTGAGATTTTGCTGCCTGTGGATATCTCTAGTATTTTTATGGTTTCCCGTCTTATGTTTAAGTCCTGTATCCATTTTGAATTTATTTTTGTGTATGGTGTAAGTTGGTGATCTAGTCTCATTCTTTGCATGTATCTGTCCAGTTTTCCCAACACCATTTATTGAAAAGGCTGTCTTGACTCTATTGTATGCTCGTGCCTCCTTTGTCAAATATTAATTGAGCATAGTAATTTGGGTTGATATCTGGATTCTCTAATCTATTCCATTGATCTATATGTCTGTTCTTGTGCCAGTACCAGGCTGTTTTGAGAACAGTTGCTTTGTAATACAGCTTGAAATCTGGTATTGAGATCTCTCCTACTTTACTTTTCTTTCTCAAGTTTGCTGAGGCTATTCAGGACCTTTTATTGTTAAAAATGAATTTTTGGAGAGTTCTTTCTTGGTCTGTAAAGTATGCTCTTGGTATTTTAATTGGAAGTGCATTGAACTTAAAAATTGTTTCGGGAAGTATGGACATTTTAATGATTTTGATTCTACCAATCTATGAACATGGTATGTTCTTCCATCTGTTTACATCTTCCTCTACTTGTTTTTTCAGGGTTGTGTAGTTTTCTGCATATAGGTCTTTTACCTCCTTAGTTAAGTTTATTTCTATGTATCTTAGTTTTTTTGGTGTGATGGTAAATGGGATTGCTTTTTTAGTCTCTGTTTCTGTAAGTTCATTATTAGTGTATAGAAATGCCATTGATTTCTTGGTATTGATTTTGTATCCTGCTACATTGCCAAATTCATTTATTAAGTCTATTAGTTTTTGATGGCATCCTTTGGGTTTTTTATGTACAATGCCATGTCATCTGCAAATAAGAATAACTTTACTTCTTCTTTTCTGATTTGGATGCCTTTTATTTCCTCTTCTTGTCTAATTGCAATGGCTAGTATTTCCAGTACTGTCAAACAGGAGTGGTGAGAGTGGGAATCCCTGTCTTGTTCCTGTACTTAGAGGAAATGGTTTTAGTTTTTGCCTATTGAGTATGATGTTTGCTGTGGGTTTATCATATATAGCTTTTATTATGTTGAGGTATGATCCTTCTATTCCCACCTTGTTGAGAGTTTTTATCAGGAAAGGGTGTTGGATTTTATCAATCCTTTTTCTGCATCGATTGTTATGACTATATGATTTTTATCTCTCAATTTGTTTATGTGATGTATCAAGTTTACTGATTGGCGGATATTGTACCATCCTTGCTTTCCCAGAATAAATCCTACTTGGCCATGGTGTATGATCTTTCTGATGTACTGCTGAAGCTCATTTACTAGAATTTTGTTGAGGATTTTGGCATCTTGTCCCATAGATTTTAGATTGTTGTGTTTTCATTGGCGTTTGTTTCCAGGATGCTTTTTATTTATTTATTCTTTGATTTCTTTCACAACCCAAACATTGTTTAATATCATGCTGATTAGCCTTTAAGTGTTTGGTTTTTTCATTGTTTTTATCATAGATTATTTCTAATTTTAGGCCATTGTGATCTGAGAAGATGCTTGTTGTGATTTCTTTTTTTTAATTAAGGTATTATATGTGTACTAGCTTACCATTGCCCCCCCCTACCTCTCATTTATGCCCTCCCTCCCCCGAGTTCTGTGTTTGTTGGTTGTACTTATATTCATACATACCAGTCCTTCGGTTGTTCTCTTATCTCCTTCCCCTCCCTGCTGTCATTTGACAATTTGCTTGTTTTATGGTGATTATCTCAGGACCACATGAATAGAGTCCGCTCCTCCTCTGGTTCACACCGCCCCTCTCCCCGGGTCATACTGCTTCCCCTGGGACACACAGCTCACCCAGGGAACATGGCCCCCTGGGACACAGAGCTCACCTGGGACACCCAGCCCCCTTGGGGGACACGGCTCACCCGGGGCCCACGGCCCCCTGAAATACACGGCTCACTGGGAGCACATGGCCCCCTGGGATGCACGGCTCACCCAGGGCACATGGCCCCCTGGGACACACGGCTCACTCAGGGCACACAGCCCCTCTGGGGCACTGGGCTCGTGAATTGGAGGTGCCGTGCTAGCTCCTCGCTTGCACAGCAGGCAGGCTGGGACGGCTGCATGCTGGCTGAGATGACTGCAGGTGGGGAGACTGCCCTCAAAGGTGTCTCATTTGGTGCATAAGTGGAGCAGCTGTGTACTCGGAGGCTAAGTTCTGAGGCTGCCCACTCCCTGAGCCTGGGGCATAGTGAGCTCTGTTCTCAGTGGATTTCCTTTATTCCCGGCAGCGGTAGCAGGTGCGTCAGCGATGGTCGCTCTTGTGGTTCAATTTCCACTGTAGTTTTAATGTTCACCTGGCAGCAATGACGGAAGCTTCGGCCAGGCCATGCAGCGGCTAAGGGAGGACTAGCCGGGGCCACCAACAGAGGGTGCTGCGCCAGCTCCTCACCAACATGCGCCATCTCCACACCAGCACGGGGGGGTGTGCTGGGAAGGTTGTGGGCGGGCTGAGATGGCTGCAGGCTGGGATGGTTGTGGGCAGGGAGGCCGCGCTCAAAGGCTGTTTCTTTGCTGATTTTTTGTTACAGTATTTATCCAGGGGTGTCAGTGAGCTATTAAAGTCCCCTACTATGACTGTATTGCTATTGATCTGTCCCTTGATATCTTTCAGAAGTTGTCTTATGTATTTGGGTGCTCCTCTATTGGGTGCATATATGTTTATTAGAGTTATACCTTCTTATTCAATTGCTCTCTTTAGTATTGTGTAGTAGTCTTTCTTATCTCTTGTTATGGACTTTACTTCAAAGTCAATTTTGTCTGATATAAGTGTTGCAACCCCAGTTTCTTTCTCTCCATTTGCCTAAAAAAAAAAAATATATATATATAAAAAGGGAAAGCTCCTCATAGATTGAAGCCCAGAATTTGAGAGACATTTTCCTCTGGGCCCACACATAATGATAATAATAATAATAACAATAACAATAACAATAACAATAATAAATGTAAAGCCATCTCTCTAAGTGTTGCCTGGTTCTTCTCCAGTTACCTGTAACATTAATGGTTCCCTGAAATATGGAGAAATAACCGTGCTTTACTTTTTGGCCTCCAGTGACTGGGCCAGGTTTGGGGTCCGAGGGAGCCAGATAGGCCTCTAGGAGGCGCCGCTCTGCTGGTTTAGCAGAATTGACCTGGGAGACCCAGGACGCTCCCAGACCTCAGCCCAGGGCCCGGCTGGCATCTGGAGAGAGTGGACAGGCACTCCTGGACGTGTGGACAGAATCAGTAAGGCAGGGCCCTTATCAATGAGGCCCCCACAAGTGAGTGGAAGGGGGAGCTTGATCACCTCCCCGGAAGTCAAGGACTTCCTCAGGCAGTTAATCAGGGATCAGGTGGACTGCTTAAACTCTGGGTAAATACCTGGTAGAAGTAAAAATGTGGGACTCTCTGGTATGTAAATGAGGGACGCTGGAGGTGAGTGAATTCAGATTGATTAAGTAAGAATGAGTTCACTCTGAGGTTTGTTTTTGTGGGACTAGCCAATTTGCTACCAAGAAGGGGGAATAGATGCAGTTTTAACTCCTCCGGTAGGTTTTCACCAAGATGTTGGTTGAGAATTCTGTTCTGGGGCATGGGTGCCAGGAGAGCTCCCAAGCCTGTATGAGGAGTTGGGCATGGTTTCCTTTATCTGCTCAGCTCCAGTCTGTGCTAGTCTACTGAGAGAGTGTGAGTATGGAGGTTTGTCTGTCTTTGCATAATTATTTGCTCATTAACTGGTCTGTGTGAAGCAAAAGCTACATTGTGCCTTCTGGCTGTACCCATGAGAGTATTTGCTATCTCTTTCTATTGTTTAATTTGCAAAAAGACGGGATAGACCTGCAGTGAATGTAAAAGTCACTAGCAGCTGTGAGATTTCTTTTTTCACAGAGTCTTTTGCTCTCTGTCAGAGAGGGAATCAGCTGAATTAGCTAATAAAAAATTCTGTCTATGTTTGTATAAGTAAGGGTTTCTGTTTGCTTTGATTTGTGAATTCGCAGTACTAAATTGAAATTTTGAAGTTCTAGAGTTAATGTTAAGGTATAAATTTGTGATATGTCAGAGAACAAAGAACTTTTATTTATGGTTTTTCTTATCTCTTTTGGTGGACAGAGACTTCCAGGGACAGAGGTTACAGCTCCTCAGGGCTGAGAGATTTACAGGTCCTGTCCCAGCCTGTGACATCATAGTTCAACATGAGCCACCCGAGGTGGAACTAAAGCTGAAATTATTATTAACTATTTGTGGACACCGTTAACCCTGGTTGTGTGTCTTGTGCAGTCTGTTAACTTCGTGGTTATGTGTTTTGTTTGACTTTCGTTTTGACTTATTTATTAGTACCTTCATCGCGGACATAACCTGGTCTTTCCCTTCCTCCCTCATCCTGATTCTGATAGCATCTGTAACTGGATTCAAGATCTTTTCTTTCAAGAGGCCCTCCAAGCTTTCATTCTGAAAGAAATTTTCCTACACAACCTTATCCGCATCTGCTATCTTTCCAGGCCCACTAAGACTCATTTTTTCCATAGATGAGACTCCAGCCTCCAGGAATGACTACTACAGCAGTAGTATGTAGTTTTCTCTGAAACTCACAGTTTCTATTTCTCCCCTCTGTAGGAATTGTCCTCCTCTCTCTCACAATAGGAGAGGGAGACAAGCAATGCGCCCTGGGCTGGGGAACACAGGATGGAGGGGTGTTGGCAGTTAATTAGGTGTCAGGGAGACATAGGTTTTATTGATTTTTACTGGCTGCAGACTGCTCTGCTGGTGTAGGGCTCTGGTACAAGTGCCTTATCAGTACAACACTAGATTCAAGGTGGAAAGTTTTCTGCAAATACAATTAATACTTCTCTGCCTGTTTTATTTTTTCTAACCATTCCAATACTAAATTAGACTGATACAATTAACTTGAAATTGCATAAGGAAAAATATGGCAGGTTTTACTAGACTGATTCACCTGTTCTTAATTTTATCACAGAAGGTCTAGATATATTTTATTTATATGAGATTCATATATTTTATTTATTTATTTTATTTTTTAAATCTTTATTGTTCAGATTATTACAATTGTTCCTCACCCCCCTCCCAAAGCTCCCCTGCACCAGGTTCCCACCCCACACTCTGCGCTTACCTTCCCCCTGCCCCACTGTCCTCATCCATAGGTGTATGATTTTTGTCCAGTCTCTTCCCACACCCCTCACACTGCTTTCCCCCCTTTGGAGAATTTTCAGTCCACTCCCTTTCTATTCCCCTGATTTCATTATATTTACCAGTTTATTCCGTTCATCAGATTTCTTATTCACTTGATTTTTAGATATACTTATTGATAGATAATGTGTTTGTTGTTCATAATTTTTATCATTACCTTGTCCTTCTTCTTCCTCTTCTTTAAGAATACCTTTCAGCATTTCCTATAATACTGGATTGGTGGTGATGAACCCCTTTAGCTTTTTCTTATCTGTGAAGCCATTTATCTGACCTTCAATTCTGAATGATAGCTTTGCTGGGTAATCTTGGTTGTAGCTTCATAGCTTTGAATATTTCTTGCCACTCCTGCCTGGTCTGTCCACTCTTTCCAGGTTAGAGTAGCAAAGCACATCTAATTTAGCCTCTGGCCTGCATAGTTTCTGTTGAGAAATCAGATGATAATCATACGGGTGCTTCCTTGTACATAACTAACTCTTTTTTTCTTGCTGCTTTTAATATTCTCTCTTTGACTTTTGCTCTTGATATTTTTTGTTGGTTTGTTTGTTTGTTTGTTTTAATTATTTTATTAAGGTATTATATGTGTACATAGCTTACCATTGCACCCCCCACCTCCCATTCATACCCTCCCTCCCCAGAGTTCTGTGTTCCTTGGTTGTACTTATATTCATGCATACCAGTCCTTCGGTTGTTCTCTTATCTCCCCCCAGGTCTCTTTCCCCTCCCCGCTGTCATTTGACAATCTGCTTGTTTTATGTTGACTATCCCAGAATCACATGAATAGAATCCGCTCCTCATTTGGCAGTCTACTTGTATTATGGTGACTATCTCAGGACCACATGAATAGAGTCTGCTCCTCCTCTGGTTCACACCGCCCATACACCCAGGTCCCACTGCTTCCCCTGGGACACACGACTCACCTGGGGCACATGGCCCCCTGGGACACATGGCTCACCCGGGGCACACAGCCCCCTGGGACACACGGCTCACCTGGGGCACACGGCCCCCTGGGATACAAGGCTCACCTGGGGCACACCATCTTCTGTGTAACACGGCTCACCCGGGGAACATGCCCCCTCTGGGGCACTGGGGTCTTGATTTGGAGGCGCAGGGCAAGCAACTTACTAGCATGACAGGCAGGCTGGGATGGCTGCAGGCGGGGAGACCGTCCTCAAAGGTGTCTCATTTGGTGCATAAGTGGAACAGCTTTGTACTCGGAGGCTAAGTTCTGAGGCCGCTCACTCCCTGATTCCGTGGCATAGTGAGCTCTGTCCTTGGTGGATTTCCTTTATTCGAGACGGCGGTGGCGGGTGCAGCAGCGAAGGTCGCTCCTGTGGTTCAATTTCGGCTGTAGTTTTAAAGTTCACATGGCGGCAGTGACTGAAGCTTCGGCCCAGCCTTGCGCTGGTGGAGGAAAGACTCGCCATGGCCGAGAACGGTGGGCACCGCGCCAGCTCCTCGCCTGGGTGAGCATGGGGGCTGGGCCGAGCTGGCATCGGGCTGGGAAACGCCACTCCAGCTTCTCACCAGCATGGCAGGCAGTCTGGGACGGCTGCGGACCTGGATGGTTCCGGGCAGGGATCTTGCGCTCAGGGGCTTCTGGTCCAGGCAGGAGCCAAAGGCGTGGCGGAGGTCCGGTATCAGCTCCCTGGCTCCCAAGTTGGCAGCAGGGCTGTCCTACTCCCTGGGCCATGGGGCAGAGCAAGGTGTGGCTTACCTCATTCCTGGCGGAAGCGCCTCCAGCAGGCCCGGTTTCGCAGGAGTTTTAAACTCCACATGGCAGCATTGGCGTCCTGCTTTATGTCTAGTTGTAGCCTTCCCATTTCGCCAGCTTTCCTGTGGGTCTGGTGTGATCCCTTTTGATATTAGCTGTTGTTTTTTTTCCAAAATGTTAAAGAGGTGGCAGCTTAGGAGACTTCCTAGGCCACCATCTTGTTTCGGTCCCCCTGCTCTTAATATTTTAATTATGATATGTCTTCTTGTGGTCCTCTTTGGATTCCTTTTGTATAGGGTTCTCTGTGCTTCCTGAACCTATAAGTCTATTTCTTTCACGAGGTGAGAAGTTTTATGTCATTATTTCTACACGCAGGTTTTCAGTATGTTGCTCGCTCTCTCTGCTTCTACACCCTCATAATCCAGATGTTGGTCCACTTGAAGTTGTCTCAGAGACTCCTTAACCTATCTTTTTTTTTTTTTTTTTGCATTTTATTTTTAAAGGAAAAAAAACCAAATTGAGGAATTGCTTATAAATAGGTAAAACAGATTTTCATTTTTAAAACTGAAGTTGAAACTAATCAGAAAAAGAAAAAAATCCTTTCTTGAGTTGTGCAAATATGTGTGTGTGTAGTGTATTTATCAAACAGTGAAGGAAATATTTCTTTCATCTGTTAGTATGTTCTCACTCCTTCCATGAATTGCCATGCATTTTTCCACAAAATTGATTAGAGTTGTCAATTTCATATTGAATCTAATGAAAGTTATGCCAGTATATTGTTGAGGTGGTTACAGTTGTCCTGTTGTCTATCATTGGATTAGATTTCTGTAAGAAGTTTGTTCTTTTAAAGGAACAAAATTTCAATGAATATTCTTTTTTTTAAAAAAATAAATCATTATTTCTCATATTATTACAATTGTTTTTCCTTTTTCCCCCCATAGCTCCCTTCCACCCGGATCCCACCCCCCTCTACCCTTACCTCCCCACCCTCCCCACTGCCATTGTCCGTATCCATAGGTATACAATTTCAATCCAGTCTCATTCTGCAACCCCACCCCCTGATAATTACCAATCCACTCCCTTTCTTTGCCCCTGATTCTATTATATTAACCAATTTATTCTGTTCCTCAGATTTTAATTCACTTAATTTTTAATTCACTTGTTGATATATATGTATTTGTTTATCATAATTTTATATCATTTTTTTCTTCTTCCTCCTCTTTCTGCATTTCATATAATGCTGGTTTGGAGGTGATGAACTCCTTTAGCTTTTTCTTATCTGTGAAGCCATTTATCTGCCCTACAATTCTGAATGATAACTTTGCTGGATACAGTGATCTTGGTTGTAGGTTCTTGCTATTCATCACTTTGAATATTTCTTGCCACTCTTCCGGCCTGCATAGTTTCTGTTGAAAAATCAGCTGATAGATGTATGGGTGCTCCTTTATAGGTAACCAACTGCTTTTCTCTTGCTGCTTGTAAGATCCTCTTTTTGTCTTTTGCCCTTGGCATATTGATTATGATGTATCTTGGTGTGTTCTTCTTTTGATTCTTCTTTTTTGGGGTTTTGTATGCTCCCTGTACTTGTAAGTCTATTTCTTTCACTAGGTGGGGGAAGTTTTCTGATATTATTTGTTCAAATATGTTTTCAGTATCTTGCACTTTCTCTTCTTCTGGCACCCCCATAATTCTGATGTTGGTACACTTGAAGTTGTCCCAGAGTATCCTTACACTATCTTCAATTTTCTGGATTCTCTTTTCTTCTTGCTTCTCCAGAGGAGTGTCTTTTGTCTCTTTGACCTGATTCTTGTGTTTCTCCATTCTGCTGTTGGATCTCAGCATATTTTTCAATTTAGTCAGTTTATGTTTAATTTTTAGTTGGGTCTCATGAAATTTTTCAGCCTTTTCTAGGAAATTCTTGAAAAATCTTACAACCGTGGTTTTGAACTCTATATCCTCCATCTCTTTCATTTGAGATCTATTTCCTTATCTCGGCATTTTCACTGCTTCCCAGAGTCGGTAGGATGGCTGTGTGTGTTTGGTGTCCTATATGGCCCAGTGGGTCAGCCTCCTCAGTTACCTGAGGTAGACACTGTTGGTGCTCCCTTTTGTGGACTTCATGTACAGACTTGTTGTAGTTAAGTCTTGATTGTTGTTGTATCCCTGGGAGGAATTGACCTTCAGGCCAATTGGATGTGGGTATCAGCTGTGTCTACTCTGGGATACCTTCTGTATTGGAGACAGTCTTATAGGGTCAGACTTGAAAAATTGCAAATGCCTCTGTGCTAAGCTTGTATGGGGCAGAGTCTCAGGGCTGAGCTGACTGTCTTGGCTTCACTTCAGCCCTACCATTGTGCACTTGCCTGAGTTTCTGCCTGACCTCTGCCTTGGGGGGCTCCCTTGAGTTTTTGCCTGATCATCCCAGAATCCCTGTTCAAGAGCTTGGGTGCCCCAGGGGCTCGCCCAGAATTAGGTTGGGTCTCTGTAGTCTAAATTTTCTGACTCCTTCTGCTATGGAGAGGCTGCAGCAACCTCCGCAGTTGTACACCTTGCCCGCCACAGCTCCCGGCTCCCACAATCTCCAGGTCTCAGAGGAACTGTATTAAAGGATTGCAGCAGTAGAAAGCTTGAGAACCACTGCTCTAGAGATTATTTCTGGCCTTCATTCTGGGCCCCTATCTTATAAATAGGCCCACTGTCTTTATTCAGCAAAGAATTAATTCTATTAAGCTTATAGTCCTCAGGGTTCAACATAACTCCCTCCCCAACAATGACTCAAAAGAGTCAGGGATTTGACTTATGTACATAAAACCAGTGTAGAATGAAGCATCCATCTTATTATAAAAACTGCTTTTTGAAGTTTTAGCCCTGTTCTTTTGGCTTCTATAAATGCTCGCTTGCTTAAATAATAAGGAAAATAAGAGTACTCCCACTTTAGAGAAGCCAGTAAAACTTCCCCGAACAAAGTTATCAGTGCTGGCACCAGGCTTTTTTCCTTTGGTGGAAGTCTCAAAGCCCCAGCACTTAGGGGTGCTTTAAGAACTTGCAAAGGGGAGGCAACAAGATGGCGGCATAGGTAAATGCCTAACTGCAGCCTCACTCAACAATTTCAAAAAATAAAATAAAAGATAAAGTGGACATGATCCAGAAATACAGGAATGTTGACTGACTGGAAATTCTACAACTGGAAGGAAAGAGAAATCCAGAAGGAAAATCAGAGGAGCTGTAAAAGCCTAAGGTACAGAGGGACAGGGTGTGCACATGGGGAGAGGAGAGGGCGGCTGAGTGCCTGGCTGGCGTTCCCTAGCGGGAAGGAGATAAAAGCTCCAGACTGTGCTGAACCCCAACTCCGACTGCACTAAACCCCGGTTCTGGGTGAGACCCTGGGGTCCTACGCTCATACAGAGGGAATCTGGGCTGAAAGGCGGAAGCTCAGGGGAGCAGGGCTCCCGAGTCGCACACATTTTGTCCTCACAGAGGACAGATGGTTGATGGGGCCGAGTGATTGCCCCAGTGGGAAGTAGACATAAGCTCGATACTGCTCTTAACCCACTGCCAACTGCACTGAACCCCAGTTTCGGGCTCATTGGGGAAGAGACTAGACTGTCTAATAGCATTCAAAACTCTAGGGCGCCTTTCTCTCAGAGGTGCTTGCAGCGAATACCAAAGGACACTGAGTTACACTAAGATTCAGGAAGCTCAGAGGGCGGGGCTAACTGGAAGCCAAGGCTATAGGCTCCATACCTGTGCCATCTCTGGGGACAGTGTCTCCAGCAACAGTGCAGCTTGGGACTGGGTCAGGCAGCCCCCAGGGAAAGGGCTCCAGTGGCTGGGAAGGACCTACTTCAGGTCCCAGTGGAATAGACAGTACGCGCCCTCTCTCCAAAGTCGGTTAGTCATGGATTCCGACACGTCCAAGAACCAGTTCTCCCTGAAGCTGAGGTCTGTGACCACCAAGGACACGGCCGTGTATTACTGTGCAAGACCCTCAGTGAGGGGAGGTCAGCCTGAGCCCAGACACAAACCTCCCTGAGGGAGGCAGGAGGGCTGGCCTGCAGGGGGCTCTCAGGACACCAGGGGGCGATCAGGATCAGCATATGGCCAGGACCAGGAGCAGGTGGAGAGTTCAGCAGAGAGCATTTCCTGCTCTGCCTTACAATAGTTTTGCTGCAAAGCTCAGCCACAGGGCTCCCAGAGGGCCCTCTCTGTGTCTAGGTTTAGGGATTGTGTTTGTGAACAAAATGGCGGCTCCGTGGGAAATCTGACAAACTCAGGGACTGGTCACACATGCCCACTGGGCAGCCAGGGGGAGGCAGCCCCAGGCCTCTGACCTCTTCACTGAAAGCTCCTCTTGGCCTTGAGCTACAGTCCATGGCTCCTGTGCTTCTGGGTGGACAGACCTGTGACCCCAGCGTGACCTCCCTCAGGAGAGCACCTCCTGTGACTGTCCTGCACCCAGTCCCCGCCTGGCTCTCCGCCTCCTCCCTGTCCCCTTCCTCACCTTCCCTCCTGAACTGCAAATGCACACACGCAGCTGCAAACGGTGATTCTCCGTGCACTTCAGGTCTTGGTCCCCAACAGTTGTTGTCAGTTTGGCTCCAATAGAAGCTTATAATACATTCTATCATGTTTCCACTTTTCTTAATTCAACAAATTGTCTTTTCTTCATTTACAACATACGTTCATACATTTTTCTTCCAAGTGTGGAGAGGTAAGGGCTTATAATAATCACAAACGTGCTACCAGAATGGGATTAATTTTAAGGAGTTCATACCCTTTGGTGTGCAGGCCAATGGTCCAACCAATGAACCACACCAGCCAGGGCTCCGTTTTAAAGGATGGAAACTCTCCCACCATGAGAGGCTGGGAACACAGGCATTTTGCACACGAACAGCAGGGAAGTCCAGTGAAATCTGTGGCTTCGGGAAGGCAGCTGTGTGCCTGTGACAGGGACAGCAGGTCTGAGACAGAGGCTGTGGCACAGGGTCCAGCCCAGCCTCTCCTCCCTTGTCACTTGCACACATTCGGGGTATTGACAGGGGGAGATAGAAAGTGGGGAACCAGCTAGAACTGTAAGACAGAGTGACCCTGCTCTGTTCACTGCTGTTGTTCATTCTGATGGAAGAGGCACGTTCTCACCCGCTGGCAGCTGCACGGGGACCTGGGAGCTCAGCAGCCCGCCAGCCTGGTGCAGACCCAGCCCTCTGTACCCTGTCGACGGCACTGTCGGCACAGCCTGTGGCCACTTCCCGTGGGAGCTCCTGTCCTTTTCCCAATACAAGCAGCTGGCTATGGGGCAGGGCCGATTTCTGTGGATGGCTGACTGTGCTCCCACATTGCCCGCAGCATTGGAATAGAGGCTCATATATGATCCACCCTGTCCCTGCCTCACTGGCTCAAGCACTGACAGGCAGCAGGGGCCCCTGCATTGTCCGGCTCCACATTCATGTGTGTGAGATGTGACTGGAAAACAACAAAGACAATCCTTCAGTCTCAAAATAAAAGCATTAGTCCAATGTAAGTTCTTGTCCCAAAGGAATGGAATCAGGGTGACTGGTTCTGAGGAAAAGAGGGCGGAGGGTGGGTCAGTATGGGACCCCTTGTGGCCAGCATCCTAGAGTCCTTTCCATCTGGGGTCGCCATAGGATTAGAAGGTCAGGCATGCAGCCCAGGATCCCAGCTGCACCCTTATGGCCAGACTCCATGCAAATGGGGCGCTCCTCCTGCTCATAAAGGGGGGCCCAGCCCCACATGCTGGGGAGACACCCAGAGCCCACGTGCCTGAGACAGGACCCAGCGGCTCCACCATGGACTTGGTGCCAAGCTGTGCTTTCCTCCTGATCATTCTTCAAGGTCATTGTCAGGAGAGGGGAGCGCTGAGCCCTGTGCCTGTGCCTGTGTGTGCTTCCATGTGATTCTAAGTCCCCCTGTGTCTCTGTGTTTGCAGGTGTCCATTGTGAGGTGCAGCTGGTGGAGTCTGAGGGAGGCTTGGTGCGGCCTGGGGGGTCTCTGAGACTCTCCTGTGCAGCCTCTGGATTCACCTTCAGTAGCACCTGGATGAGCTGGGTCCGCCAGGCTCCAGGGAAGGGGCTGGAGTGGCTTGGGAATATCAATCCTGATGGAAGTACCACAAACTATGCCAGTGCTGTGAAGGGCCACTTCACCATCTCCAGGGACAATGCCAAGAACACGCTGTATCTGCAAATGAACAGCCTGAGAGCCGAGGACACGGCCCTGTATTACTGTGCCAGATACACAGTGAGGGGAAGTCAGTGTGAGCCCAGATGCAAACCTCCCTGAGGGAGGCATCAGGGCTCGGCTGCAGGGAGCATCCAGAGCACCAGGGGGCGATGTGGACCAGCACAGCTCCCCCCAGGAACAGGTGGAGACTTAAGCAAATACACTATTTCCTGCTGGGCCTTAAATTAACTTTGCTCCCAGGCTCAGCCACAGAGCTCACAGAAAGCCCTTATCTATGTCTAGGTTTAGGCATTGTGTTTGTGGATAAAAAAGGAGGCGCTCTCGTGAATCTGACACAACTCAGTGACAGAAGGGTTTCTCCCTGTAGACTCTGATCACAAATTCCTATCTGGTTGGGGATTAACAAAACAAATTAAATAAATAAAGGGTCTTATGTTAATAAACCAGGACAGGAAGGAAATGGTAGGAGGAAACCCCATCTCAGTGCTGTTAATGTAAAAACAATAACATTTAAGCCCTAAAAGGTTTGGCTCAGTGGATATAGTGTTGGCCTGCAGACTGATGGGTTCAGGTTCCATTCTGGCCAAGAGCATGTAAGTTGGTTGTGGGCACATCCCCAGTGGGGAGTGTGCAGGAGGCAGCTGATCGATGTTTCTCCCTCACTGATGTTTCTAAATCTCTATCCCCCAACCTCCCTTTCTGTAAAAAAAATCAATAAAATAAATATTTTTAAAAGCATCCAAACCTGTAAAGAGATTTTGTGAATTTGTTTCAGCCAAATTGCCTACAAATGTCAGAAGCAGAACCTCGACAAACTGACCTAATGCTCCTGAGAATGGTGGGTTACATCTGTATTCATACATTGGAATCCAAAGAGGGACGTAGGTGAGTTACATGAAATCCATTGTTGACAGACTAGAGAGGTGAGGGGTAGGAGAAAGCAAAGCTGGAAGACCTCTGGGATTCGATAAAGAGTAAAAAGAGAGACACGTGCTTAGGTGGCTGCAGGAACCATCAACATGATAACAGTGAAGGAATTTGTGGTCTCTGTCCTGGTGCCCAGGCACATTAGGCTGTGCCCCAAGGGGTCTGGGAAAAGAGAAGTTACAAATTATCCTGCCATTGCAAAGGTATCCTCTCTAATAAAAGAATAATATGCAGATTTGCGCTCCAGTGGTGAAAATGTCTCCAGGAGGCTTCTCTCCCTGAGTGGCCCGAGGCGGCTTGTTAAAAGGGGATAAAGAGCACAGCCTGGGAACGAAACAAGATGGCGGCCGAGGTGGTCTCCTAAGCTGCCACCTCCTCAACAATTTGGAAAAAAACAACAGCTAAAATTGAAAGGGATCGCACCAGACCCACAGGAAAGCTGGCCGAATGGGATGACTACAACTAGAGACAAAGCAGGATGCCGCTGCTGCCATGTGGAGTTTAAAACTATGGTGGAACCGGACCAGCCAAGCCACTGCCGCAGCCGCCGCCATTACCGAGAATGAGGGAAGCCCATCAAGAGCAGAGCTCATTCCGCTCCAGGCCCAGGGAGTGGGCCTTCTGGCCAGACCGCCGTGGGAACAAGTGAGCCCATGCCGGGCCTCGGCCACACCTTCCACTCCTCCTGGAACAAGACACCTTTGAGTGCTGTCTCCCTGCCCGCAGCCATCTCAGTCCGGCCTCGGAGCCTGCCATGCTGATGAGGAGCTGGCGCGGCACCTTCCATTCGAAGCCCCGGCGAATCCTTGGTATGCTGCCGAATGGCTAGGCCTGAGCATCTGCCACTGCTGCCTTGTGGATTTCAAAACTACAATGGAAATTGAGCCACCATCGCAGCCGCACCAGCCTCTGCCCCGAGTGAGGGAAGCCCACAGAGAACAGAGCTCACTCCACCCCGGGCCCAGGAAGTGGGCGGCTTCGGAGCTTGGCCTCTGTGTCTGCAGCCACTCTGCTCCCACCCCAAACAAGACAACTTTGAGCACGTTCTCCCCACCCCCAGCCATCTCAGGCGCCTGCAGCCCTCCCAGCCCGCCAACCGTGCTGGTGAGGAGCTGGCGCTGTGCCTTCCGTTCACGGGCCCAGCACCCCCGGGGGGCCAGGTCTCCCCGGAGAGCTGTGTGCCCCAGGGGGGCGTGTTCCCCAGGTGAGCCGTGTACCACAGGGGACCATGTGCCCCGGGCAACCGTGTGTCCCGGGGAAGCGGTGGGACCTGGGGGGGGAGGTTAAACCAGAGGAGGAGCGGATTCCATTCATGTGGTCCTGAGATAGTCACCATAAAACAAGCAGACTGCCAAATGAGGAGTGGATTCCATTTGTGTGGTCCTGAGATAGTCACCATAAAACAAGCAGACTGTCAAATGACAGCGGGAAGGGGAAGCAGACCTGCGGGGAGATAAGAGATCAACCGAAGGACTGGTATGCATGAATATAAGGACAACCAACGAACACAGAACTCAGTTAAGGGAGGGCATGTATGGGAGGTGTGTTGGGGGGCAATGGTAAGCTATGTATACATATAATACCTTAATAATTTTTTTAAATAATGGAATAAATACATAAATAAATAAATAACGTTAAAAAAATAATATGCAAACTGACCATCACTCCAACACACAAGATGACCACCCCCATGTGGTCAATGATGACCACCCCCATGTGGACACAAGATGGCCACCACAAGTTGGCCAGCAGGGGAAGGCAGTGGTGACGGACCAGGACTGAAGGGAGGGCATTTGGGGGTGGGTGGGTACTAGGGCCTGCAGGGGAGAGAAGTTGGGGACAAGGACAGTAGATGAGGACAGTTGGGAATGACCAGGTCCGCAGGGCAGGGCAGTTAAGGATAATGGGGAAGGCAGGAGAGCAGTGAGGTGTCAATCAGGCTGGCAGGGGAGTGGTTAGGGGGTGGTCAGCCTGGCAGGCTGAAGTGGTTAGGGGCAAGCAGGCAGGCAAGCAGGGGAGCAGATGGGAGACAGCAGTCCTGGGTTGTGAGAGGGGTGTCCAACTGCCCATTTATGCCAAATCTGTGCCCCGTTTCCCTCCCCACTCCCGTACACTGCATACACATTTCTTCCCATGGGGATGATGAGGAAAATAAGACAATTGGAGGTGAGGTGCTAGCAGCCTGACTCTGTATCCCTAATGCATATTCCTGTTAGCCTATAGTCCACTCACTGCCCCTTCCTTAATCTGGTCTTCCAAGACCTGTTTACCTAAAAAGTCCCATTTTACAGAGGCCATAAACCATGAACCATACACAACCCTGGAGGGGATATCAGCTCTGGCACTAGACCAGGCCTTTAGGTTTGGTCTCACAGTCCACATCCCATCAGAGGGGCCTTTCTGCAAAGCCCGAGAAAGGTCCGAAGTCCCATCCATACTTGGAGACAAAGAAACCAAAGGCTATAAAGGGGGAGCTTCCTCCATATTGGGGCTCAGGATTTGGAGAGAAACAGTGTCCCCTGAATCACGGTACAGGTGCATGAGAAACATCTGGAAATAAACGAGTTTTTCCTGTGGCTCCAAGTCCTCCCTTGTGATCTTCGGTTGCCTGGTAAGTTTGTAACCTGGAGAGAAGAGTGCACACAGGTATTACAATCCTGCTTCCTGAAAGGGGTTCATTCTAAAGAGTTCACACACTGAGGTGTGCAGGCCAATGGTCCAACCAATGAACCACACCAGCCAGGGCTCCATTTTAAAGGATGGAAACTCTCCCACGTTGAGAGGCTGGGAACACAGGCCTTTTGCACACAAACAGCAGGGAAGTCCAGTGAAATCTGTAGCTTCGGGCAGGCAGCTGTGTGCTGGTGACAGGGACAGCAGTTCTGAGACGGAGGCAGTGGCACAGGGTTCAGCCCAGGCTCTCCTCCCGCATCACTTGCACACATTCGAAGTATTGAGAGGGGAGAGATAGAAAGTGGGGGACCAGCTAGAACTGTAAGACAGAGTGACCCTGCTCTGTTAACCGCGGTTGTTCATTCTTATGGAAGAGGCACGTTCTCACCCGCTGGCAGCTGCACAGGGACCTGGGAGCTCAGCTGCCAGTGCAGCCCTTCCTCCATGTGGAGCTGCCTACCATCAGGGAGAGATTCACTTCGCTGCAGGAAGCAGCCCGCCGGCCCGGGGCAGACCCAGCCCTCTGCGCCCTGTCGATGGCCCAGTGGGCACAGCCTGTGGCCACTTCCCGTGGGAGCTCCTGTCCTTTTCCCAATACAAGCAGCTGGCTATGGGGGCAGGGTGGATTTCTGTGGATGGCCGGCTGTGCTCCCACATTGCCCGCAGCATTGGAATAGAGGCTCATATATGATCCACCCTGTCCCTGCCTCACTGGCTCAAGCACTGACAGGCAGCAGGGGCCCCTGCATTGTCCGCTTCCACATTCATGTGTGTGAGATGTGACTGGGAAACAACACAGACAATCCTTCAGTCTCAAAATAAAAGCGTCATTCCAATGCAAGTTCTTACCCCAAACCCAGAAAGGCAACATGGCCCACGGCAGGTGAAGGAGAGCCAGAGTAAGCCCCATCCATGTGCCTATGGGGCAGCACCCATGGGTCCTCATCAAAACCCCAAAGAAGGAGGAATCTCAGTCCTGGAAGCTGCCCCAAGGAATGGGATCAGAATGACCTGTGTTGGGAAAGGAGGATGGGGCAGGTAAGGATGTGACCCCTTCTGGCCAGCATTCCTGAGTTCTATCCCATCTGGGTTGCCCTAGGATGACAAGGTCAGACATGTAGCCCAGGGTCCCAGCTGCACCCTTATGTCCAGACTCCATGCAAATGGGGCGCTCCTCCTGCTCATAAAGGGGGGCCCAGCCCCACATGCTGGGGAGACACCCAGAGCCCACGTGCCTGAGACAGGACCCAGCGGCTCCACCATGGACTTTGTGCCAAGCTGTGTTTTCCTCCTGATCATTTCTCAAGGTCATTGTCAGGAGAGGGGAGCGCTGAGCCCTGTGCCTGTGCCTGTGTGTGCTTCCATGTGATTCTAAGTACCCCTGTGTCTATGTGTTTGCAGGTGTCCAGTGTGAGGTGCAGCTGGTGGAGTCTGGGGGAGGCTTGGTGCGGCCTGGGGGGTCTCTGAGACTCTCCTGTGCAGCCTCTGGATTCACTTTCAGTAGCGACTGGATGAGCTGGGTCCGCCAGGCTCCAGGGAAGGGGCTGGAGTGGCTTGGGGAAATCAATCCTGATGGAAGTACCACAAACTATGCCAGTGCTGTGAAGGGCCGCTTCACCATCTCCAGGGACAATGCCAAGAACACGCTGTATCTGCAAATGAACAGCCTGAAAGCCGAGGACACAGCCCTGTATTATTGTGCCAGAGGCACACAGTGAGGGGAAGTCAGTGTGAGCCCACACACAAACCTCCCTGATGGAGGCAGCAGGGCTGGGCTGCAGGGAGCTTCCAGAGCACCAGGGGGCACTGGGGACCAGCGCAGGTCCCACACAGGGACAGGTGGAGACTTAAGCAAGTACACCATTTCCTGCTGGGCCTCAAATTAACTTTGCTTCCAGGCTCAGCCACAGAGCTCACAAAAAGCTCTTGTATATGTCTAGGTTTAGGGATTTTGTTTGTGAATAAAAACGAAGGTTCTGTTGTGAACCTGACACAATTCAGTGACAGAAGGGCATCTCATGGGAGACTCTGATTGTGAAGGCTAAACCCTATTTCTTAAAACTATTGTTTGGAATTCTCTGCTGTTTTTTTAGACGACCTTTTACATTAAAAAAAAAAATAACTTTGCTGTCTAGCCTGTTTTTGCTGCTTGAATAATGAGGAAGATAAACTTAGCTGTCTGACCTTGGAGGCCAGATACTAAATACATCCATACTCTCAAGGCCATGCCAGGTGTATTTTTTAATTGGATAAAACTGTGTCGTTTTCAAGGCCAGCAGCAAGATAACCACTTAGTGCTCACTGGGCTGGTTCTTTTAATAATAAAGAGGTACGTGCTGTTTGTAGCCTTGCTTAGAATTTGGATTCATTTTCTCTAAGCCCACCTCAGTGAATAACGTGTGACTCCAAACTTGCCAAGCATTGCTTGATTCATTCCTGTTCTCTGTAACATGATCACAAATTGAGATCTGTTTTGGGATTAACAGAATAAATTAAATAAATAAAGGAATCTTATTTTAATAAAACAAAACAGGAAGGAAATGGTAGGAAGAAAACCCATCTTACTACTGTTAACCTAAAGAAAAACAAGCAGTCAAACTTGTAAAGAATATTTGTGAGTTTATTTGAGCCAAATATGCCAGGAAGCAGAACCTCAAGGAACTGAGATGATGCTCTGGAGAATGGAGGCTTACTTCTGTATGTATTATACATTGCAATCAAAGGAAAAGGGACATATGTGGGTTACATGAAATCCATTGGTGATAGATTAAGGTGGTGAGATAAAACAAAGCAGGAAAACCTCTGGGATAGGGTGAAAAGTGAAATGATGGACATGTGCTTCTTTTACAGAGGTGGATACAGAATAATTTAAGGTAAGGAGCAGTTGACAATTAACCTGATAAAAATAACAATGTGGGAATGTCTGGGTGCCATTTGTTCGCCCTGAGGGGTCCAGGGTAAAAAGGAAGTTACATGTTACCCAGCCATCTCACAGATGCTATCTTAGAGGCAAAAAGGCAAATGGGTTCAGGAAAGATGTGGGTTGCTCTTTGTCAGGGAAAATATCTGCCTAGGATATGACTAAACCACTCCACCCTGAATGTATTTAATATTTTATTTCAGACCATCTTTTGTGGCTATTATAGGTCTCTTAGTTTGCAAGACTGCCACACAGGCCTCCCTGAGCTTGTGAGGTTAGCATGTGGCTTCTTTCTTCCAAACTGTCCACAAATGCCAGGATGCAGAACCTCATGGTAACTGAGATAACAGAACCTCAAGGTAACTGAGATAACACTCCCAAGAATAGCGGGTTTCCCTCTATATTTATACAATGCAATCCAAGGAGGGATATAGGTGGGCTACATGAAATCCATTGGTGATAGTATATAGGCAGGAGAAAATATGAGATAAATTCCCAGGCCTCACCAGAAAGTGAGGGGTTCTGGAGGCAGGTGCTGGCCGTGGAGCCCATGAGGGCCTAGGCTGCCTAGGAGACAGAACTAAACCTCACATCACCCTTCTTGGCCCCAGACAAAGGCTGGTTAGGCAGAGATGGGTAAGATTCCTCAGGGAAGGAAGAAAATAAGATAGGCACAGTCACAGAGGGGCCATCAGGAGAGAACTTGGGGGTCAACAGAGGTGGGGCACAGACCCTTACCAAGCCCCCTGAAATATGGCAGGCACCTGAACCTTCTCTCATTCTGAGGGAGGTCTTCTGCCCCCATGGCTGCTTATCTTCCCATGCACGGCTCAAATTGGGACCCACGTAACAGACAGAGACTTGGCTGACAGCAGCTGCCCTCTCACTGCAACAAGACTTGTTTGAGAGGTCTTGTACCCATGGTGTGGGACAGTGCGTTTTTAATACTCAAGTCCAGCCTCGTAGCAGGAATGCTCAGGCCCTTCTCAAGAAGGCAAATAATCAATTCCACTAATACACATATGGTAAATATGATTGTTGCTAGAATGTTCCTAAAGTGTTAACAAAAATTCTTATTGGCAGAGCGTCTTATGGTAAAATTGCACAGGTTATGAACCTAAAGCACTCATAGTGTAGCACAAGTAATTAAAATGTAAAAGGGAGTTTAAAAATCTCTGACTTAGGGGGTCCAAGATGGCGGCATAGATGCTGCCTCTGGTATCCCCATCAGAGCTGCAACTGGGGATCATATCTGAGATCTGAAAAAGCCACAACTTTGGAGATCACTGAGCAGCTGTGGATCCCTGATTGATGTGGACTCTCTGATTCCACAGAAAGGTTGGGTTTTACCAGGGATAAGTGGGTGCCTGTTTCCCAGCAGCTGCAGTAGCAGAGACAAAAGCTGCGAGCTGGGACTGTGCGCTGAGATTGCGTGCTGGGACCGTGGAAATCTATGTCCACAAAAACAAGAGAGTGGACGGGATCCTCAGGGTTGCCAATTGTAGGGTTTTCCAGAGAGCAACCCACTCTGATCTGACACGGAGGGAGAACATAGTTGCAAAGGTATACAGTCTGTATGTAAGTGCGTGCCAACTGGCACATTGTGCACCAAGGCTGGCTCCCCTCCAACCCTTTGTTTCTGAGTACAAAGGAGAGGCCACCCGGATTGGCTGGCCCTGAGAGGCTGCAGGGGGAAAATGCTTTTCTGGAAGCTGGGAAGCAGAGCTGAGGGAGACCAGCTGTGATTCAGCTCCTACGCAATAACAGTATTGAATCCCATAGAAAAAGGCTAGAATAGCCAAAAAATGCAAACATAAATCCAGAAACACTGCCACCGAGGGGCTGGAGTACAAATTGACTGTGTTTATCACTAGTTTTATTTAATCAAAAACCAAGAAACTAAGAAATCAACATCTTAAAATTAAGGACTAGCTTACAACACTGAGGTGCAGAGGAACGCAGGAAACTGCAATACTGTCTGGACTGAAACAGGTGCGCCAAACAAAATAACAGAGGAAGTGAATGGCCTTCACAACTGCACATTTTATTTTTTGCTATTTTTTTATTATTTTTTAATTTAATTGTCATTTTTTGCATCTTTTACTTAAGAAACGAATTGTCTCCTTTTTTCCTCTTTTGATTTTACCTTGTTAATTATTACATTTTTAGGTTCAATCAGCATTATTACTATTGCTATTTTAATTTTTTGTTTCCTTTTTATTTATTTCTTTTTTTAAGTGCCAATTTATTGTCTCTTTATTTTACATTGGAATTAGTGTTCTTCATTCTATATTCATTTTTCTTTTAACCCTATCTAAACAAGACCTTTGCAACATCACTCTCTTTCTAACCTTTCCCCTTATGCTATCCTGTTTATCTTAACCATTCCTGTTTTAGATTCCCCCTACTCTTTCTGTCTCCCTCCTGCTAAAATTTCTAGCCTACTTATATAGCTATTTTCCAATCCCCTGGGGCAAGTGCATACACCCCCCTCTCTGAGTTGTATTAACTAGCAAAAAAATTGTTTTCTTTTGTCCTTTTGATGTTGTTTGTTTGAATATTTATTATATTGTATTTTTATGCTTTTAGTGAGATTATTTTGCTTAATCTTTAGTTGATGTTGTTGCTTGGTACTTTTGTATTTGTTTTGTTTTTGTTTGTTTGTTTGTTTTATACTTTGCTGGATATTGTGGGTGTTGTAGTTTGTATTATTTGACAGGTACTGTTGCCAGCATTTGCTGGGGTTAGTGGTTGCTCTACTGAAATTATCTTCCCATATATACAGTTTGTTCTCCTTTTCTCTCTTAGTCTCTCTCTCTCTCTCTCTCTCTCTCTCTCTCTCTCTTTCTCTCTCTCTCTCTCTCTCTCTCTCTCTCTCTCTCTCTCCTCTCTCTCGCTTACTTTCTCTTTTATTTTCTCTCTCTCTCTTTCTCTCCCTATTTCCCAATTTCATCTTGACACTCCTTTTTTTTTTCTTTCATTCTTTTTCCTATCTTTTTCTTTTTCTCCCCCCCTCTTCACTGTTTTCTCTTCTTCTTTCTCTTCTATCCCCTAATTTACATTTCCCTAGTGGTCACCTTTATTGAAGGTTATTAATACAGCAAATACATTTCTGTTCAGTGCCTTGTGTGTTGTACCTGGTTGTGTTGAATTTTTTGCCTTTAAATCAACGCAGAAGAGAGAGATCTACATACCCAGACATCCTGAAAAGAGAGACCATGATGAGACAAAGAAACAGCCCACAAATCAAAGAAAAGCAAGAATCACCAAAAAAGGAAGGAAACGAATTAGAGGCAAGCAAGCTACCAGAGCAAGAATTCAGAGTAATGATCATAGGATGGCTAAAAAGAATGAAAGACAAATTTGACAATATGAGTAAGACCCAAGAGGAAATGAAGAAGAACCAAGAAGAAATGAAAACTGACATAGCTACTGCAAAGAACTCAATAGAAAGCATCAAAAGTAGGCTAGATGAAGCAGAGGACCGAATCAGTGAGCTAGAAGACAAGATGGAAAAAAACACCCAATTAGAGCACTTCTAGAAAAAAAATTTAAAAGCAGTAAGAGAGCCTAGGGGAACTTTGGGACATTACAAAACAAAACAATATTAGAATAACAGGGGTTCCAGAAAGAAAGGAAACAGAGGAAGGCATAGAAAAACTGTGTCAAGATATAATGACAGAAAACTTTCCTGATATAGAAAAGAAAAAAACCACAAAAATACAAGAAGCTTGCAGAGTCCCAAGCGAAATGAAACATAAAAGACCAACACCTAGGCATATTATAATTAAATTGCAAAATACCAACAACAAAGCAAGAATCTTAAAAGCAGCTAGAGAGAGACAGAAAGTTACATATAAAGGAAACCCGATCAGACTAACAACTGATTTCTCCACATAAACTCATCAGGCCAGAAGGGAATGGGATGCAATACACAAAGTCATGCAAATGAAGTGTCTGAATCCAAGAATACTGTACCCCTACAAGGCTATCAATTAAGATTGAAGATGAAAAGAGCTTCACAGACAAAAAAAGACTAAAGGAATTTATCTCCACCAAACCAGCAATGCAAGAAATGCTAAAGGGTTTACTGTAAAAATAAAGAAATTGGAAACAAAGAAGGAACACAGGTGTATAGAATAAAAATGGCATCAAATACCTACCTATCAATAATAACTTTAAATGTAAATGGTTTAAATGCTCCAATCAAAATACATAGGGTAACAGATTGGATAAGAAAGCAAGACCCATATATCTGCTGTCTACAAGAAACACACTTCAGAAAAAAAGGTGCACACAGGCTGAGGGTGAAGGGATGGAAAAAGTTTTACCTGGTGAACGGAAATGAAAAAAAAAGGCTGGAGTAACAATACTTATATCTGACAAATTAGATCTCAAAGTGAAGGACATAAAAAGACATAATGAAGGCCACTTCATTAGACTAACGGGAGCAATCCAACAGGAAGAAATAACCCTGGTAAACATATATGCACCAAATGCTGGAGCACCCAAATACATAAAAAAAACAAAAACAAAACAACAAAAAAAAACTGCTGGAGGACATAAAGGGAGAGATTGATTGTAATACAATCATAGTAGGAGATTTTAATACCCCATTGTCACATTTTCGCAAATCACCTAAACAAAAAATCAGCAAAGAAATATCAATCCAAAATGACTCACTAGACCAGATGGAATTAATCGAAATCTTCAGAACATTCCACCCCAAAGCCACAGAATATATATTCTTCAACTCTAAAACTCAAAGAGTTAAAAAAAAAAAAGAGCAACAAGAAAAGCCCACTGTAAGCAGATGGAAAGAAATAATAAAAATCAGAGCGGAGATAAACGACATAGAGACTAAAGAAAGAATACATAAGATCAACAAAACCAAGAGCTGGTTCTTTGAAAGGATAAACAAGATTGATGAACCTCTAGCCAGGCTAACCATGAAACAAAGAGAGAGGACCCAAAGAACCCAAATCAGAAATGAAAGAGGTGAAATAACAACACACCCCACTGAAATACAAAGGATTTTTAGAAAATACTGTGAACAATTCTATTTCACCAAATTGCACCATCTGGAAGAAATGGAAATATCCCTAGAAAAATACAACCTTCCAAAACTCAATCAGGAAGAATCTAAAAATCTCAATACACCAGTGACTTTGGAAGAAATTGAAGCAGTCATCAAAAAGCTTAGAGCAAAGAATAGCCCAGAGCCAGATTCTTTCACAGGAGAGTTTTTCCAAACATTCAAGGAAGAACTAAAACCTATCCTCTTTGACTATTCCCAAAAATTCAAGATAAAGGAACACTTCCAAACTCTTTTTATGAAGCCAGCATCACACTAATACCAAAACCAGATAAAGACAACTGAATGAAAGAGAATTACAGGCCGATATACCTGATGAGCATAGATGCCAAAATCTTCAACAAAATTTTAGCAAATCGGCTTCAGCAGCACATCAGAAAGATCATATACCATGACCAAGTAGGATTTATTCCCGGAATGCAAGGATGCTACAATATCTGAAAATCAATAAATGTGATACATCACATAAACTAATTGAAAGATAAAAATCATATGGTCATATCAATTGATGAAGAAAAAGCATTTGATAAAATCCAACACACTTTCCTGATAAAAACTCTCAACAAGGTGGGAGTACAAGGATCATACCTCAATATAATAAAAGCTATACATGATAAACCCTCAGCCAACATCATATTCAATGGGCAAAAACTAAAGCCATTCCCTCTTAGAACAGGACCAAGACAGGGATGCCCACTCTCACCACTCCTGTTTGACATTGTACTGGAAGTACTCGCCATTGCAATTAGACAATAAGAGGAAATAAAAGGCATCCAAATCAGAAAAGAAAAAGTGAAGTTATCCTTATTTGCAGATGACATGGTATTGTACATGAAAAAAACCAAAAGACTCCATCAAAAAACTAATAGACTTAATAAATGAATTTGGCAATGTAGCTGGATACAAAATTAATGCCAGGAAATCGATGGCATTTCTGTACACCAACAATGAATTTACAGAAACAGAGACCAAAAATCATTCCCATTTACCATGGAACCCAGGAAATTAAGATACCTGGGAATAAATTTAACTAATGAGGTAAAAGACATGGAAAACTACACAACACTGAAAAAAGAGATAGAGGAAGATGTAAACAGATGGAAGACCATACCATGTTCATGGATTGGTAGAATCAACATCATCAAAATGTCCATACTTCCCAAAGCAATTTATAGATTCAATGCACTCCCCATTAAAATAGCAATGGCATATTTCACTGACCTAGGTTTAATCTCCAACATCTACAAACAGCTTATTCAACTCAATAAAAGGAAAATAAATGAGCCAATTAAAAAATGGCCAATGGAACTAAATAGAATCTTCTCAAAAGAATGAGCTCACTCGGACCTGGTGTGGGCATGGTCTCCTCTTGGGTAAAGCGAGTGAGGGCATGGGGGCCTCACCCACAAAGAGTCCAGCTGAGCTTGCCAGGGCCTGTGCTGCGTGGGCAGAGGGCGAGGCTGTGGGACGTGGCTGCCCCCAGATGAAGGGCCCAGGACTGACCTGCAGGGGCCCCTTTGCCCCCGAGAAGGGAGGGGGCACCTGCCTCTGAGGACAACTTGGTGCCTCCATTTCTACCCAGCGTTTTCTCCCAAATTAAAGTGTTCCTTTTTATTTACTATTCTTGCCCAATTCTCACCTATTTTCCCTATTTTTTCTTACTGCTTTTCATAGAGAGAGTAGGAGGGAGGGAAGAAAGGGAAAGAGGGAAAGAGGGAAGGAGGGAGGGAGAAAGAAATACATCAATGTGAGAGAGGCACATAGATAGGCTGCCTCCCATTGCCCCTTCCAGAGGTCGGGATAGAACTTGGAACCCAGGTGTGTGCCCTTCACCAGGAATGGAACACCGAAACCTTGGGTGCCTGGGCCAACACTTCAACTATTGAGCCACATCAGCTCATGTGAATGAAGGAATTTCTCCCAATTTGAGAGGCTGGGCAACAGGACGTCTTCATGTGAGCAGCAGGGAAATGGAGTGAATTGTGTGGTTTCGGGAAGGCAGCTGGGTGCTTGGGACTGGGGCAGCAGTGTGACTCAGAGGCTGCGGCCACAGTGTCCAGCCCAGCCTCTCCTGCCTCATCACATGTCCTTGTGAGAGTTTTGTGGAAGACCTGAATGTGGAAAATGATGAAGACAATTTTTATTCTCAAAATAAAAGCATCATTCCAATGCAACCTCCCATTCCCAAACCACAGAAAGCAAACATGGCCCACATCGGGTAAAGCAGAGCAAGAGGAAGCCCCATCCACAGTACCACCTTGGGCAGCACCATGGGTCCTCATTAAAACTGCAAGGATGGAGGACTTTCAATCCTGGAAGCTGCCCCAAAGGAAGGAGTCATTATGACCAGATTTTCAGAAAGGAAGCTGCGAGTGTGGTCAGTATGGGACCCCTTGTGGCCAGAGTCCTTTCCCATCAGGGTTGCCCTAGGATGACAAGGTCAGACATGCAGCCCAGGGTCCCAGCTGCACCCTTATGTCCAGACACCATGCAAATGGGGCGCTCCTCCTGCTCATAAAGGGGCGCCCAGCTCCACATGCTGGGGAGACACCCAGAGCCCACGTGCTTGAGACAGGACTCAGCGGCTCCACCATGGACTTGGTGCCAAGCTGCGTTTTCCTCCTGATCATTCTTCAAGGTCATTGTCAGGAGAGGGGAGTGCTGAGCCCTGTGCCTGTGCCTGTGCCTGTGTGTGCTTCCCTGTGATTCTAAGTCAACCCTGTGTCTCTGTGTTTGCAGGTGTCCAGTGTGAGGTGCAGCTGGTGGAGTCTGGGGGAGGCCTGGTGCGGCCTGGGGTTTCTCTGAGACTCTCCTGTGCAGCCTCTGGATTCTCCTTCAGTAGCTACTACATGAACTGGTTCCGTCAGGCTCCAGGGAATGGGCTGGAGTGGATCTCACGCATTAGTACCGATGGTAGTAGTTACATATACTATGCGGACAGTGTGAAGGGCCGCTTCACCATCTCCAGGGACAATGCCGAGAACTCACTGTACCTGCAAATGAGAAACCCGAGAACTGAGGACACTGCCATATATTACTGTGGGAGAGGCACAGTGAGGGGAAGTCACTGTGAGCAGAGACACAAAACTCCCTGAGGGAGGCAGCAGGGCTGGGCTGCAGGGGGAGCTCAGGACACCAGAGGGCGCACAGGACCAGCATATGGCCAGGGCCAGGACCAGGAGCAGATGGAGAGTTCATCAGATCGCATTTCCTGCTCTGCCTTAAAATAGTTTTGCTCCAAGCAACAGAGCTCACAGAAAGCCGGTTTCTATGTCTACCTGTAGGGATTATATTTGTGATCATATAGGGGTTCTGTCTTTATTCTGACATAATCCAGTGACTGACAGGCACCTCCTAGGAGGCTCTGGTCACACATGCCCACTGGGCAGCCTGGGGGAGGGCGGCCCAGGCCTATCACCTCTTCACTGAAAGGCTCCTCTTGGCCTTGAGCTCCCCCGTCCATGGTTCCTGTGCTTCTGGGATGACACACCTTTGACCCCAGCATGACGTCCCTCAGGAGAGCACCTCCTGGTGACTGTCCTGCACCCAGTCCCCGCCTGGCTCTCTCCCTCCTCCTTGTCCCCTTCCTCCCCTTCCCACCTGAACTGCAAATGCACACACGCAGCCTCAAATGGTGATTCTCCGTGCACTTGAGGTCTTGCTCACCAATCGTTGTCAGTCAGGCTCCAATAACATCTTATGAAAGTTCTCTCATGTTTAGACATTTCTTACATCAACATGTTGTCTTTCTTTCATTTACAAAGTACGTTCACACACGTTTCTTCCCCGTGTGGAGAGGGAAGTGAACACAATTACTGAAAACCTGCCACCTCGCCAGGAGGAGGTCCAGATGGCTCCTGTGTGTTGGAGGGAAAGCCAGTTTGCTGTAGGTTGTCGTGGACATGAGGTTCCCTTCCTTAGGATTGAGCTCTGCCCAGCCCGCTGTGCCCCTCTCCCCCTGGGATAGGTTTCCAGGTTCCCCTGGCTGCTGAATTGGCATAAAGTCCACAAGGTAATTGAAACACGTAGAAGTAGTTGGCATTCCCACGCCCAAACCTGAGGAGAATTATTTAAGAGTTTATCTGAGCGGAACCTGGGACAATTGCAAGGAAGCAGGACCTCCGATGCCCTGAGAATACCAGTGTCAGAGCTGCTCTCACAGCTTCTCTGGCAAGTCTCTGATTGGGAAGGAGGAGTGAGGCTGTATGGAGGTGGGAGGGAGCAGAGGGGGTTGGATCTCAGGACACTTAACAAGAGTGCTCCCCTGAGGGCAGGTATGACTTATAAAGGAGTGTTGACCTTAATGCTCTAGACCAGCTGTGGGCAAACTATGGCCTGAGGGCGGGATCCGGCCGGTTCGGCTGTTCTGTCCAGCCCATGGAGCTGAAAGAGCAGAGGGTTCTCTTGCTCTCCCCTCTGCTCCTTCACCAGCAGCCCAAGATGAGAGTGCCAGCATGGTCAGGTTGCTTTTGTTCCACCCTTCTGGTCCAGTTTAGGAACCCATTTTGGCCCTCAAGTCAAAAAGTTTGCCCACCCCTGCTCTAGAACCATGGGCAGGGCCGTCTTTAGGCAAAGAGAAGCCTTTCACTTAAAAGCTAAGGCCTGGGGTGCCTCCCCCATGGAGGCCCATTTAGCGGTTCTGACCACATCACCCTGTGAGGGCACCGGCAGCCCCTGGTCACGTGTCACCTTGTGTGGTCCACAAGGTGCACAGTCGCTGGCATGTGGCACATTCGCTTTGATATGCGGCCCTTACCTGCCTGTGCTGACTTCCAAAATATTTTGATTGCAGCCTGGAGAAGCCCACCCATTGCACACTGATTCCCACCCCTCCCCCTGGCATCCTGAAAACCCCTCATGTCTGAGTTTCTATTAAACCAGGACCAAGGTCTCTGAACCAGCAGCCTGAGGTGGGAGGTGGGTCTGAGGCTGAGCAGAGAACAGGGCTTTGGGATGAGGCAGCAGGCCTGCACCCCTCATCCATCAGCCCGGTGGGGGCGCTGGTGCAGCTCATGGAAGAGCCTTGCCTGGTGCAGCTGAGCAATGGGCTCATGATGTGTCCACAGGGCGGTCCCCCTCTCCACACCAGGACCCCCGGTTTGGGGTGGGTGAGCTCGCTCAGACCTGGGGTGGGCATGGTCTCCTCTTGGGTAAAGCGAGTGGGGGCATGGGACCTCACCCACAGCGAGTCCAGCTGAGCTGGCCGGGGCCTGTGCTGCTTGGGCAGAGTGTGCAGCTGTGGGACCGGGCTGCCCCCAGAAGAGGAGCCCAGGACTGACCTGCAGGGGCCCCTTTGCCCCCGAGAAGGGAGTTGGCACCTGCCTCTGAGGACAACTTGGTGCTTCCATTTCTACCCAGCGTTTTCTCCCAAAGCTAAAGTGTTTCTTTTATTTTCTATTCTTGCCCAATTCTCACCTATTTCCCCTATTTTTTTCCATTGCTTTTCATAGAGAGAGTAGGAGGGAGGGAAGGAAGGGAAAGAAGGAGGGATCGAAGGAGGGAGGGAGAAAGAAAAACATCAATGTGAGAGAGACACATGGATAGGCTGCCTCCCATTGCCCCTTCCAGAGGCCGGGAGAGAACTTGGAACCCAGGTGTGTGCCCTTCACCAGGAATGGAACACTAAGACCTTGGGTGCCTGGGCCGACACTCCAACTATTGAGACACAACAGCAAGGGCTCCATTTGTGAATGAAGGAATTTCTCCTAATTTGAAAGGCTGGGCAACAGGACGTCTTCACGTGAGCAGCAGGGAAATGGAGTGAATTGTGTGGTTTCGGGAAGGCAGCTGGGTGCTTGGGAATGGGGCAGCAGTTTGACTCAGAGGCTGTGGCCACAGTGTCCAGCCCAGCCTCTCCTGCCTCATCACATGTCCTTGTGAGAGTTTTGTGGAAGACCTGAATGTGGAAAATGATGAACACAATTTTTATTCTCAAAATAAAAGCATCATTCCAATGCAACCTCCCATTCGCAAACCACAGAAAGCAAACATGGCCCACATCGGGTAAAGCAGAGCAAGAGGAAGCCCCATCCACAGTACCACATTGGGCAGCACCCTGGGTCCTCATCAAAACTCCACGAATGGAGGACTTTCAATCCTGGAAGCTGCCCCAAAGGAAGGGGTCATTGTGACTAGATGTTCAGAAAGGAAGGTGGGAGGGTTGTCAGTATAGAACCCCTTGTGGCCAGCATCCTAGAGTCCTTTTCCATGTGGGGTCGCCGCTAGGATGACAAGGTCAGGCATGCAACCCAGGGTCCCAGCTGCACCCTTATGTCCAGACTCCATGCAAATGGAGCGCTCCTCCTGCTCATAAAGGGGGGCCCAGCCCCACATGCTTGGGAGACACCCAGAGCCCACGTGCCTGAGACTAGACCAAGCGGCTCCACCATGGACTTGGTGCCATGCTGTGTTTTCCTCCTGATCATTCTTCAAGGTCATTGTCAGGAGAGGGGAGTGCTGAGCCCTGTGCCTGTGCCTGTGTGTGCTTCCATGTGATTCTAAGTCCCCCTGTGTCTCTGTGTTTGCAGGTGTCCAGTGTGAGGTGCAGCTGGTGGAGTCTGGGGGAGGCTTGTGTGGCCTGGGGGGTCTCTGAGACTCTCCTGTGCAGCCTCTGGATTCACCTTCAGTAGCGACTGGATGAGCTGGGTCCGCCAGGCTCCAGGGAAGGGGCTCGAGTGGGTCTCACGCATTACTAATACAGGTGGAAACACATACTATGCAGACTCTGTGAAGGGCCGCTTCACCATCTCCAGGGACAACGCCAAGAATATGCTGTATCTGCAAATGAACAGCCTGAGAGCTGAGGAAACGGCCCTGTATTACTGTGTGAGAGACACAGTGAAGGGCAGTCAGTGTGAGCCCAGACACAAACCTCCCTGAGGGAGGCAGCAGGGCGGGGCTGCAGGTGGCGCTCAGGACACCAGGGGGCGCTCAGGACACCAGGGGGCACAAAGGGCCAGTGAATGATGCCCAGAACCACTGGGTGAATTGAGGACTCACTAAATTCAAAGGCAGATGCAGGAGGAGGTCAAAGAGGCATTTTATTTATGAGTTTGTTTCCTCTTCATTAATAAAAATAAAACATGACTCTCCCAGAGCTCTGTTTAACCTTCACCACTGACTACCTGCCCCTTAGATCCAGGCCTGAAAGATCTGGGTGCAAGTCTGCAGTGACAGGCATGGGCAGGAGGTGGCCTAGCACAGAACCAGCAGACCCACCGTGACCTCATCCACTGTGACCTCATCCACTGTTTCCTCCCCCACTGTGTCCTTAGCCACTTGTCCTCAACCACTGTGATCTTCCCACTGTGCCCTCGCAGACTGTACCCTGGCACACTGTGATGTCCCCACTGTGACCTCCCCCACTGTGACCTCCCCCCTTGTGACCTCCCCCACTGTGGCCTCAATTGTGACCTTACTCAGTGACCTCAACTACTATGACCTCCCCCTCTGTGACCACACCCAGTGTCCTCACCCACTTATGACCTCACTGCGACCTCACCCACTGTGACCTTCCCCACTGTGACCTCCCCCCTGTTACCTCACACTCTCTGACCTCCCACACTGTGCCCTCCCCCACTGTGACCTCCCCCACTTTATCCTCCCCCACTCTGACCTCCCCCACTGTGACCTCACCCACTGTGACCTCACCCATTGTGACCTAACTCAGGGGCATCACCCACTGTGACGTCACCCACTGTGACCTCCCTGTGACCTCACCCACTGTTACCTCTACCACAGTGGCCTCCTCAATTGTGAACTCGCACAGTGACCTCACCCACTTCGATCTCCCTCATGTGACATCCACCAGGGTGATCTCCCCCACTGCGACCTCACCCACTGTGACCTCCTCCACTCTGACCTCACCCCCTGTGACCTCCCCTACTATGACCTCACTCACTGTGACCTCCCCCACTATGACCTTCGCCACTGTGACTTCATCCACTGTGACCGCCCCAAATGTGATCTCACCTGCTGTGAAATCACCCACTGTAGGACCACCCACTTTGGCACTGTTACAGTATTTACTAGGTGACAAAAAATACAGAGGAGTACTTGGAGATATAGGAAAACCCTTTTATTTTCAGATGTTTCACATGCACTACTACAGTGACTCACAGGAGCCTGTTTCCAAATCCTGAACCCACCAATATGGAGGTAGCCCTCTCTTAGGTTTCATTGTCATCCAAATGTTGAAGGGAGTTCCAGACCTTCCTCCGGATTTGTAAAGAGCCCGTGTGTTGGGATACAGGCCATGAGAACACATGTAAAGGCCTCACCTGGCACCAGCGCTGATAACATCCTCGGGGGTTGTGTAAGGTTCACGGTTTGGGCCTCTGTAAAATAGGAGTATTTAGGTGCACAGCTCTTGCAGGACCAGAGAAGCAAGGAAGGGGCAGTGACTAGACTACAGGCTAACAGGAATGTGCATTAGGGACACTGATTAACTAAGTACACAGTCGGGCTGTTAGCCCCCTCCCTCCCCCAAAAGTGTCTTACTTTCCTCATCACCCCCGTGGTCCTCAAGCTGATGTTCAGACTTGGGGATCCAATAGAAGACTCAGAGCTAAAGAGCAGGGTGTTCAGCAGCTCAAGTCTTTTTCATTCTCATCGTCCAAGGGATTAGAATGGCAGTCAGAGGTCTAGTCTGCAGGAACACCTGGGTCTTCAGGGTTTGCTGATTCTGTCTCTATCGGCTGTTCTAAAACCTCTTGGCTTTCTCAGAGGAAGGGAGAGAGAGTCTACACGTTCCTTCATTCCCAGCCTCGGAGCACTTGGAGTGGTGAGAAGCACTTCTCAGGGTCTCATCTATTTCCTCTCCACTTGGCCCATCATCCTTGCTGTGCTCATGTCTGTCTGACTGCCCAACACATCCCCTCAAGGATCCGGGCTCTGAATCCTTTCAGGGAAAATGGGCATCGGTGGGCTCCTCTGGCTACTTCCAGGCTGAGAAGGGAGGGAGTTTTCTTTCAGAGCCCAGAGATCCTTGCTCTCTGTCAGAGGCATGATGAGGCCTAGGCACAGAAGGAGGTGGACTTGTGTCCTAGCAGAGACAAACTGTATTATAAAACTTATTATTATTGAGCAATTATAACAGCAAGAGTTACAACAAATGGTCTGGTGGAAGGGAAAGGAAACATTTCAGTTCTAACAATTTCCTATTGAAATAAAATTTTTCTCCTTATGTTTATTAAAGAGCCAAATTAAGATCAATTTATTGCATTCAATTTTGCCTGAATGTTTCCATTAACACAACAAGAATTGTAACTGACCACCTTTGCCGGAATTTCATGATAGAATCTCAGTGTGCCCCATGAGGCAGGGAAGCCAAGCCACCCAGCTGCCTGAGGCCTGCCTGCAGTGTCTGCTGGGCTAGAGGAATTCCTCTCCTGCAGAGGCTCCGCCCAGGCCTGCCCCTTAGCCTTCAAGGCCCACCTCAGCAGCCCTCCTACTTGTTGTGGCCCAGAGTGCGTGGGGGCTCCACAGGGACACAGAGGCGCTCACATTGCTCCCCTTCCACTCTGACCAGCCACCAGCGATGGCAGGGCATGGGCCTTGGGCTCAAGCACCATCCATTTTCAGGGCTACCAAGCGTGACACCAGGCTTTCTCCATGGCACTCTTATTGGCTTCAAGTCTTCAGAGTCCAGACAGGACTCTTAAAACATGACACTAGAGTCAGAGTTTTCAGTCAATAAGACCACCATTTGAAACTGGTCTTATTGAATGTATGCAAAGAAATGCATTGCCCTGATTCATTCATGAGGAATTCCCAAATTTCAGAGGGATAATACAAGGAGAAAAACACACAGACCTGCTTTAAGGACTTCCGATTTTCCTTCCAATCCTTTCCATGGACTCTTCAGAAAATGTAATATTTTCCCAAATGCATTATAACAAAATAATAACTGTCTCCAAATGACAAGAAGAAATTTAAAATGACACAGTTATGGATTTTATTATAATGCAATGACATGGAATGTTGTTCTTTCTATAAAACAAAACATCTGATCTAATAAAAGAGTAATATGCACATTGACCATACCTCCTCTACACCCAGCAGCTAATGAGAGAAAGTATGCAAATTAACCCCAACCAAGATGGCTGCAACCATAGAGAGCAGGAGGGAAGCTTGGGTTTCCCAGGCAATGGAAGAAGTCAAGCTTTCTGCCTGCCCTAGCCAGCCTAAGCCTCCAGTCAAGGACACAACGTTATAATTATAGAAGGTAAATCACTCCAAACAGAAATGGCGGCATCCAAGAAGCAAGCAGAAGGCTTGGCTCCACTCCAGGCTACAATCTTTCAATTGTAGAAGATAAATAAATTCCAGATACCAGGGCCTCCACTTGGGTCACCAGGAGGTGTGGCTGGCTTGCAAACTACCACAGGCCCCTTACCCAGGCCACCCCACGCCCAACGGGAACCCTCACCCTGATCCAGGACAAACCAGGGCAAACCAGTCTGCCCCCACCCATGCACCAGACCTCTATCCCATCTAATAAAAAGTGATATGCAGATTGACCATCACTTCAACACACAATATCAAGATAGCTGCTCCCATGTGGTCAAAGATCCTGCCCCCATGTGGACACATGATGTCCACCACAAGATGGCCAGCAAGGGAGGGCAGCTGGGAGAAATGAGGACTGAAAGGTAGGACAGTTGTGGGTGATCAGGAAAGCAAGGGAGGGCACTAGGAGGCACCAGGCCTGAAATGGAGGGCAGTTGAAGGTGATCAACCCTGTAGGAGAGGGCAGTTAGGGGTAACCAGGCCGGCAGAGCAGGGATTTGGGGGCAAACAGGCTGTTAGAGGAGCAGTTAGATATCAATCAGGCTGACATGGGAGTGGTTGAGCAGGGGAGGGCAAACTTTTTACTCAAGGGCCACAATGGGTTCTTAAACTGGACCAGAGATCCGGAACAAAAGCAACCTAACCATGCTGGCACTCTCATCTTGGGCTGCTGGTGAAGGAGCAGAGAGGAGAGCAAGAGAACCCTCTGCTAATTCAGCTCCCCAGGCTGGATAGAACAGTAGAACAGGACAGATCCGGCCTGCGGGCCAAAGTTTGCCCATGGCTGGGTTAGGGAATAATCAAGGTAGCTGCCAGAAGCAGTTAGGGGCAAGCAGGTAGGCAATCAGGATTGCAGTTGGGAACCAGCAGTCCTAGATTGTGAGAGGGATGTCCCACTGCCAATTTAGGGACTAAACAGGTAGTTGGCCATCCCTAGAGTGTTCCCAGACTGCAGAGGGTGCAGGCTGGGCTTAGAGACACCACCACCCCCTCCCCACCCCTGTGCATGAATTTTCTGAACCAGGTCTCTAGTTCTATAATATTATAACTAATAACCATTGGTTATAACTATATTTGACAAAGGTTCCTATGTACTTCAGTATAAAACTTTCCTTTATGCCAGAGAAAACAAGCATTCAAGGCATTTCAGATCATATTGGGATGACCCAAAGCCAATTCTGGAGCAAGAAAAAGTTTCTTAAAATTCAAACACTTGAAGGATTTTCAAACTACATTTTACCAAAAGATTAAATATTGAAGTGTATTAGACAGGAACATAGGCTAGCAAACTTCAGTTCCCATTATTAAAAAATGGTCTTTCCATTTAATTAAATAAAAGAACTATCCAAAAAATGCTTATTTTCTAATTTCATTTGTTCTTGGATGTGGACAGCAAATGACACTAATTGGATTTCTGCCATCAGTCTCCCTGAGGACTTTTACATAAGCTATTTACCCTGTGTTTATGTGGGGGTGGGGGGCCCATACTACAAATCATTAACTCTTAAGTGTCCTTGATTTAGGAGGCAAAGTTATCTAGATGGTTGCAAACTGCTGTTTGAATATTGCAGTTTCCCTGTTCTGCTTGTCCTGGTCTACTGGCCTGCATCATATAATCAACTTCCTCTTAACATTTCTTTCTAAAAACTTCTTATAACTTCCACAGACATTCTTACAACTTTCAGAAATAACCACTTTTAGAAACCACCTTCTTTTTCCTTCAAAATACATACTGATGCTCCTTCTTTCAGCCATACCTTCAGTAAGATGTACATACATTTTCTTTCTCTTTTTTTCTTTAAAATGAATTAGAATTCTTCATTCTTAGAAACTTTAATTTTTCTTCAACGATAACCAAAAAAGTAAACAGCCAGCATTTCTAAGATCAACATTTATAAACACAGTTTGAATGTAATCTTCCTTTTTTTAGTGAATAAAATATACCTTCAACAAATTAAAGAGACCTCTGTAATAAAAGCTAAGAGCAAGTAAATTAATACTTTTCTAGCAATTAAAGTTATCACAGACTTTGGAAAATCATGTATAGGCATAAGAGGCTTGGGGAGGGGAGAGCAGGTCCAGTAGCCTGTTCCCAGGCCTCAAGCTGCTTGGAATTGAACTGCTACATTCTTCCTACAGATAACATGTAAGGTTACTGCTGTGGCTTCTCTAATTTACAGGGAGGAGTGCGACTAGTTCCTTCCTCCAACAGAGAAAACAGTCAGAATCCTCTTGAGTGACTGGACTTTGATTACTAGCATATTTATAATTATTACTCAAAAGACTTATTACAAATCCTTCCTTTTAGTTACATGTATTTATTATATCATAACAACCTTGAGATTTTTAAAGCCAATTATTACCTAAACATTTTCTTGACCAATTTTGATACCGGGATAACTCCATGTGAAAATACCATTTTACTTTAACTATGCTGTTACTTATGATTGTATTTTCTATTCGAAGGAAGGACATGCTAATCTGGCTTGGAGATATATATCTCTGGGATGCCTGACCACCTTCGGAATGTGGTCCATTCTTATTCAAGAACCATCCATTATCATGGAAGCATTAATCTTGTTGCCCAACCCAGCCTGCATAGCTTACTCCCTTATGTAATTTCAAGTTTATTGTATTGGTCTAATTTAGTTAAAAAACATTTCTTTTTAGGGAGAGAGAATAAATCTTTGCATCACCTCAGGGACCTCAGGATGTCACAAAACTGTCTCTCACTCAAATTCTTATAATATCACATTCAGAAGAACTGTCAAGTATACCCAATTTAAAGATTATAAAAACTTAAACCAATGGCAGCTGGCAGCACAGAGGTGAGGCAGAGGGTGTGAGTGGGTGAGGGGGTGAAAGGAGATTGTGCGGATGTGTGTAGTGTTTGTGTGACTGAGTGAGGGACAGTTAAGTCTGTCTGGAGTATCAGGGGCTGGCAGACCAGGCTGTCCTGGACAGGGAGCATCTACCACCAAGGCGGGCACTGCCTGGGTTGCAAGGCTCAGGCAAGGAGCCCACATCATCTTGAAGGGAGAGCAGTGTGTTCTATCAGCTCATCAGCACCACCACCAAGACTGATCTTGGACACTGCCCACCATCCTATAGCCACTCCAGCCAAGATCCTGCTGCTCTTCTTGCAGACCTGCAGACTCTAGGACATCCACCTCCAAGGAGCATGGCTCCCTCAGCAGTAAGTGCAACTTCCCCCCTCCACAGCTGCTGATCTCCAGATACCACAGTCCTTTTCCAGAGTTCAGTCTTCCTGAGCACACTGCCTCACAGCCACTCTTGGGTGCACTGTGAGCCCCTACTGGACACACACTTATCCAAAAAAGGGCACACTGCCCCAACAGTAGGAATTCTGAATTCCCCCTTCCCAGCTGCCTTCTTCCTCCTGACATCTCAGCCATGCAGCTTCAGTGCCAAGGCTCCTCTGAGTGTGAGTGATCTGCATTGACAAACAGACCCTAGGTGCCTCTGTGAGCCACCACTCGCCACACATGGCTCTAACCAAGAATGCAAGGCCCTGACTATAGAAATTTGGATTTCCCTCACTCCTGGTTGCTTCCCACAGGAACCTTAATCACACAGCTTCAGCATAAGGACCTCTCTGCTGCACTGTGCTGACAAAGGGCCTCTAGGTGCCTATGTGAATTGCCACTGGGAGTGTATGAATCCAATCAAGGATGCAACATCTTGGCATCAAAACTGAATCTTCCCACTCCACAGCTGCGGATTTCTGGACACCACAACCGAACCTTTCAAGCACACAGGCCTCATGAGCACACCACGCCATAGTTTGCTCTTGGATGTCTCTGTGACCCCCTGCTGGGCACTCTTGTATCCAAACATGGGTGCACAGAACTGGCAGTAGAAATTCACACCTCCCCCTTCCCAGCTGCCTACCCACAGACACTGTTGTCATGTCATTTTTGTATGCAGGCCACCTGAGGCCACCATCCCAGCAGGAGACTCCTGGATGCCTCTGTTAGCTGCCATTAGGTGCACCTGTATCCACCCAAGGGTGTAAGGGCCTAGCAACAGAAACTTGGACTTCCCCCTCCTCAGCTGCCAACCTCTGGTCACTTCTGTTGAACCAATCTAATGCACAAGCCCCCTGAGCCCGCTACCCTGGTAGGCTGCCTCAGTGTAATTCTCTGAGCTGCTGCAAGACACAACTCTGACTGCTGGCATCCAGGCCTTGTGGTAATGCTTCTCCAGCCCATGGGCTTCCGGAGCCTTTGTAAGCAGCCACAGGGTGCACATATGCAACCAAAAGCACATATATCCCAAAGAAGAAACTTGGAATTGTCCTTCTATGGGGCCAGTGACACACCACAATTGCTTTGATCCAGCATATAGGCCCCACGATCACACACCCCTTGAAGACTGCTCATGGGCACCTCTGTGAGCTTCCACTGAATGTCTGCCTATCCAATCAAAGGCACATAGCTCCCTTAACAGGATCCACAACATCTCCCTCCAAGATACCTACCTCTGGCCAGGTTAATGAATTACTCAGACCTTGCCTCTCTGGACACGGTCACATTGTTTCAGCCAGTGACTCCGAGATTCCCACATCCCCAGCTGCTGGATCCTGAACCTCCTTGTGATTCAAAGACAAAAATCACTTTGGCCAGAGTCCCATTGCTACAACCACAGACTATGAGACACCTGCCCCTATTTTCATGGGGTCTGGTCCTCTCCTACTGAGTTTTAGAGAGATAACTAATCCAGCAAGAGTCATAACACAATGGCCAAATTCATGGTACCTAAGCATCATGCCCCAAGACTACATCCTCCCAGGTCGTGGGCTCTGGGAACCCACAATGAGCATATACAAGGGAAATCTCTGACAACCTTTTTCACAAGAGCCCCAACCATGATCATATCCAAAACAGCTTGCACAACAAAACCTGGGGTAAGTCACATTGCCAATCTGTGATGAGACTTCATCCATAAATAAGAAATTAACATTCAAGATCCAACTAAATTAAGACAACCCAAATAGCTCAAGTAAGGTGATCCACTAAATCATCAAGCATGGGAGATATGAGAGACCACACCACTAAAGAACCTGGGTAACTGCATCTAAGACACAGAAACAATTACAACATTATAGCAGAAAGTGTGGATACAGAACAAAACAAACAAAAACACACAAACTTTCTGAAGAAAAGAAAACAAGGAATGATGGGAAAGGGAATTAAATGAAATGGAGGCAAGTAACATGTCAGAGAAAGAATTCAGAGTAATAGTTATAAGGATGCTCAAATGGATGGATGACAAATAATACACAACTCTCAATGTGATTTATAAGGAGCTGAATGAGAATGTCACCAACATGAAAAGGATCCAAGTGGAAATGAAGAATAACATAGCCACAATAAAGCACACAAAGGAAGACTTAAACAGTAGACTCTAAGAGGCTGAGGACCACATCAGCAAATTAGGAGACAAGGTAAAAAAACAAAACAAAACAAAAAAAAAAAAACACAGAAGGGACTGGAAATAATACTTTAAAAACAGGAGTAGACCCTAAGGGAGCTTTGGGACTCCCCAAACAAAACAATATCTGCATAATATGGAAACCAGAAGGACAAGAAGCAGAGCAAGGAATAGAAAACCTCTTAGAAGAAATAATGACAGAAAACTTCCCTGATATTTGCAAGAAAGAAACTACCCATGTCCAACAAGCATATAGAATCCCAAACAAGATGAACCTCAAAAGACCAACACCAAGACACATCATAATTAAATTGGAAAATATCAACAACAAAGCCAGAATCTTAAGGGTTGCCAGAGAGAGGCAGAAAGTTCCCACAAAGCATCTCCCATTAGAATATCAACTGATTTCTCAACAGAAACACACCTGGCCAGAAGGGAATGAAAAGAAATATACAATGTGATACAAAGCAAGGGTCTGAATCCAAGAATAATATACCCACCAAGGCTAAGTTGAAGGTGGAAACAGAAGCTTCACAGACAAAAGGGAGCTAAGAGAGTTTATTACCACCAAGCCAGCAATGAAAGAAATGCTAAAGGGTACCCTGTAAAAAGAAGAAAAAGAAAGGCAAGAAGAAACACAAGCATTAAGAAGAAAAATGAGACCGAAGCAAGATGGCGGCCTAGGAAGTCTCGTGGGCCGCCATCTCCTCAGCAATTTGGAAAAAAACATCAGATAAAATCGAAAGGGATCGCACCAGACCCACAGGAAAGCTGGTGAAATGGGAAGGCTACAACTAGACACAAAGCAGGACACTGCTGCTGCCATATGGAGTTTAAAACTACAGCGAAACTGGACCTGCCGGAGCTGCTGCCACCGGGAATGAGGGAAGCCAGACCTCGCTCTGCCCCTGGGCCCAGGGAGTGGGCCAGCCCTGCGCCAGCCGCCATGGGAGCTGATGTGGGCCTCCGCCTTGCCATCGGCTCCTGAGCACGACCTCAGCCATCCCAGCCCGCCCCGCAGTGCTGGATAGGAGTGGGCGCAGAGTCTCCCTGTCCGCAGCCAGCTCTGCTCAGCCCCCGCACTCACGTGTGGGCGAGGAGATGGTGTAGTGTCTCCCCGCCCACAGGCAGCTCTGCCCAGCCCCCGCGCTGGCTGTGCTGGCGAGGAGATCGCGCAGCATCGCCCCGCATGCAGCCAGCTCTGCTCAGAAATGGGAAGGCTACAACTAGACACCAAGCAGGGCACTGCTGTTGCCATGTGGAGTTTAAAATTACAGCGAAACTGGACCTGCTGGAGACGCTGCCGCCAGGAATGAGGGAAGCCAGACCTCACTCCGCCCTGGGGCCCAAGGACTGGGGCAGCCCGCAGGCCATGGGAACCAGGGACCTGTCATGGAACCTTCAGCGCCTGCCCACAACCATCCAGAGAACCTGTCGAGGAGACTCCCGGCCGGTGGCCAGCTGGGCCCAGTCTCCGCACACACCTCATTGGTGGGGAGCTGGCATGGTGCCTTCCCTTTGCGCCCTGGCGAGTCTTTCCACTTCCAACGCCAGCAGCCGGCTCCAAAGCTTACACCACTACCACCATGTGGATTTTAATACTACAGGGGAAATTGAGACACAGGAGCTACCATCGCTGTCGCACCCACCACCACCGCCCCCGCGAATGGGAATCCACTGAAATCAGAGCTCACTACGCCCCGGGCTCAGAGAGAGTGTGGCTTCAGACCTTAGCCTCTGCGTCCACAGCAGCTCCGCTCCCGCAACAAAGGAGACACCATTAAGGGCGGTCTCTCCACCCGCAGCCATCTCAGCCCTCCCACAACCTTCCCAGCACACCCGCCGTGCTGGTGAGCAGCCAGCATGGCACCTTCCGTTAGCGGCCCCAGCGAGTCCTCCCTCAGCTGCCACATGGCCAAGCAGAAGCTCCCGCCACTGCCGCCATGTGAACTTTAAAACTACAGTGGAAATTGAACCATAGGAGTGACCATCGCTGCCGCACCAGCCACCGCCACCCCCCACCACTGCTGCAAATAAAGGAAATCCACCGAGAACAGAGCTCACTACACCCTGGGCTCAGAGAGTGGGCGACCTCAGAACTTAGCATCCGCATCCGCAGCTGCTCTGCTTCCGCACCAAAGGAGACACCTTTGAGGGCAGTCTACCCGCCTGCAGCTATCTCACCCGCCTGCAACCGTCCCAGCCTGCCTGCCTTGCTAGCAAGGAGCTAGCGCGGCTCCTCCAATACGAGCCCCAGCGCCCTAGAGGGGTCATGTGCTCTGGGTGAGCCATATGTCCAGGGGGCCGTGTGCCCCGGTTGAGCCGTGTGTCCCAGGGGGCCCTGTGCCCCGGGTGAGCCGTGTCTCCCAGGGGGGCCTGTGCCCCGGGTGAGCCGAGTGTCCCAGGGGGCCCTGTTTCCTGGGTGAGCCCTGTGTTCCAGGGGAAGCAGTGGGACCAAGCGGGAGGGCGGTGAGAACCAGAGGAGGAGTGGACTCTATTCGTGTGGTCCTGAGATAGCCACCATAAAACAAGCAGACTGCCAAATGAGGAGTGGATTCTTTTCATGTGATCATGTGATAGTCACCATAAAACAAGCAGATTGTCAAATGACAGCAGGGAGGGGAAGGAGACCTGGGGGGAGATTAGAGAACAACCGAAGGACTGGTAAGCATAAATACAACCAATGAACACAGAACTCTGGGAGGGTGGGCATGGATGGGAGGTGGGGGGGGGGGCAATGGTAAGATATGTACACAATATAATACATTAATAAAAAAATAAATTAAAAAAAGAAGAAAAATGAGAACAGACCAGTACTTGTCAATAATACCATTAAATGTAAATGGATTAAATGCTCCAAGCAAAAGACACAAGGAAGCTCAATGGATAAGAATACATGACCCACACATTTGCTGTCTTCAAGAGACCCACCTCAGAGAAAGAATTCACACAGAACAATAGTGAAGTGTTAAAAAAAATTTTTTTCAGGCAATTGGACATGAGAAAGAAACTGGGGTTGCAACACTTATATCAGACAAAATGGACTTTGAAGTAAAGGCCATAACAAGAGATAAGAAAGACCACTACATAATACTGAAGAGAGTAATTGACCAAGAAGATATAACTCTAATAAACAAATATGTACCCAAAACAGAAGTACCCAAATACATAAGACAACTTCTGGAAGATATCAAGAGAGAGAACACTAGTAGGGGAGTTTAATACCCCACTGACACCACTGGATAATCCTGTAAACAAAAAATGAGCAAAGAAACAGCAATCCTAAATGACTCACTTGATCAGATGGGCCTAATTAATATCTTTAGTATATTTCTCCCCAAAGCCATAGAATATATTTCTTCTCAAGTGCACATGGAACATTTTCAAAGATGGACCAGATATTTGGACACAGGCAAAGTCTATTCAAATTAAGGAAGAAGAAATCATAACAAGCATCTTCGCAGATCACAATGGCCTAAAATTAGAAATCAATTACAATAAAAATAATAAAAAAATCAAACACTTGAAGGCTAAATAGCATGCTATTAAACAATGATTGGCTTGCCAATGAGATCAAATAAGAAACAAAAATCATCCTGGAAACAAATGACAATGAAAACACAACAATCTAAATTCTATGGAACACAATGAAAATAGTCCTGAGAGAGAAGAGGTAATATTAGTAATACTCTCAACAGTAAAGATAATTTTTCAAAAAGAAATAGAAGAGAAAAATCAAAATCACCTAAAATCAAGTGGAAGGAAAGAAAAATAAAGATGAACAGAAATTAATTAAATCTAAACACAAAAATGGTAGAGAAAAATGAATGTGCTAACAACTGAATCTTTGAATAAAAATCAATAAAACTAAGTCAATGCTAACAAGACTGACAAAAACAAATGGCCATTATCAGAAATTAATTAGGAGACAGGAACCAATTCCCCAATGCATTCTTATGAGACCAGCATTCTTTGTGCACTCAGTACAAAGAAAGACTAAACAACTGACAAAAAAGTCTTGTTAACATAATTACTAAAGTCCTCAACAAAATATTAGCTGACCCTACCAGCAATATAAGAAAATCATACTACACCATGACTAAGCAGGAATTATCCCCAAAACTCAAAGCTGATTCCATATTTTTTAATCAACCAATGTAATCCAATAGGTCAACTGTACAAAAAAGAAAATTCACATGGTCTTAAAAATTGATGTAGAAAAGTGTGTGATAAAGCACAGCATTCATTCATGATAAACACATTTGGGGAACTTCAATAAAGGCGCACTTCCTCAATCTGATCATGGGATTCCTGTAGCTACTATCATTCTCTATTGTGGGAAGTTAAATGATTCCCTCTCAGATGGGGACAAAGTTAAAAATGTCCACTCTTATCACTTCTATTCAACATTGTCCTTGACGTTTGAACAAGTGAAATAAGACAAGAAAGATACATAGAGACATTCATATGAGTACAGAGATACCAGGTGTCCCTACTTGCAGGTGATATAGTTATCTATGAAGAAAATCAAATGAAACCACTTCAAAATCACGGCTCAATACTGAGATATGGATCTATTTGAGATTTATCATTATTGCAGTGGTGTTGCCTTTGTGGGGCTGGCGAAGCAGCAGCTAAGGGGACAGAACTGAGTTCTTGTGGGAAACCGTCCACTGACACAGCTCTCACAGAGGTTCAGCCTCTGGAGGACCTAGGCAGGCACCACTTGTCACCCAGAGTTCACCCTAAATCCCCTGTGACTGGAGGGGCCTCATGTCACCCAGAGTTCACCCTAAATCCCTATGACTGGAGGGGCCTCATGTGTTTGCTCTTTGACCTGATCCCAGGAAACATCAAACCTCCCTCCTCTTTAGGACAGGAAGTAGGTTTGCACCTGGGAGCCAGGAACCCCCTGAAGTCTGGCTGCCCCCTTTCTCCCACAGAAGTGGGGAGATGGTGCCCCCTAGTGGTCACACTTCAGAGAAGGTTCCAAAGTCCCCAGAAAACACACTGCAGTATAAAGCTGGGGAGGTGTTCAGTGAGCTTCTAAACTGACATTGAACCTTACTTGCATTTTTGAGGGAAGGGAGGGAGGAAGTCCCTGTCTCTTCCTGGCACCTGGGAAAACGGACTTTTCCCTAATTGAGGTTTGTGTTTCCCTCAGCCCTCGTGGGGCCTGACCAGCTGGCTTCTGGAGGGTCCCCACAGGGAGGCCCAGCATCAGCCTGCAGGAGAGGGGGTCTGGTGGTTCCTCCTCATTGAGGCTCTGGAGAGAGGCTCCAGCCCAGCTCCCCAGGGACCCCTGGCACCTGGGACAACCCTTCTGGGGGCCTGTGCATCATTGTTCCCCTCATCCCCAGGAACACAGACAGCCCCCAGGTCTGTTGGTCCACCTGGCAGGACCCTGGCTGCCTGCATGTTCTGCTGGAGCCTCCATGGTGTTAACTCAGTGTGGATATAGGGCCAGGCACTAGCCCCTGTGGCTCAGTGGATAGAGCGTCAGCCTGTGAACTGAGGTGTCCAGGACCGATGGTCCATGACTAAGGGCTCCCAGATTTGATTCCTATCAAGGGCATGGACCTCAGTTCCAAGCTCGACCCTTGTGTGCAAGAAACAACTAATCAATCTAATCAATGTGTCCCTATCAGCTCTCTGTCTCCCCCTCACTTCCATGATTTCTAAAAATAAGTGGAAAATATCCTTGAGTGTGGATTAACAAAGCTGAGAAAAGAAATTTTATTTTTTTATTTTTTTAAATAAATCTTTATTGTTCATATTATTACAAATGTTCCTCATTTTCCCCCCTCCATTGCTCCCCTCCACCAAGTTTCCATCCCACCCTATACCCTTTCCCCATCCCCCATTGTCCTTATCCATAGGTGCAGTTTATGTTCAGTCTCTTCCCAGCCCCCCACTCCCCATTTCCCAGAGAATAATTAGTCGACTCCCCTTCCATTCCTCTGATTCTGTTATATTCACCAGTTACTATTGTTCATCACGATTTTTACTTCCCTTGGTTTTTAGATTCACTTTTTGATAGTTATGTATTTGTTGTTCATCATTTTTATCTTTATTTCCTTCCTCTTCCTAAAGAACCCCTTTTAGCAATTCATATAATTCTGGCTTGGTGGTGATGAACTCCTTTAGCTTAAATTTATTTGTAAAGTTCTTTATCTGGCCTTCGATAATGAGTGATAGCTTTGCTGGGTAGAGTATTTTTGGCTATAGGTTCTTGTTATTCATCACCTTGAATATTTCTTGCCATTCCTGTCTGGCCTGCATTGTTTCCATAATTCTGATGTTGGTTCGCTTGAAGTTGTCCCAGAAGTTTCTTACACTATCTTCAACTTTCTGTATTCTCTTGTCTTCTTGCTTCTGCAACAAAGTGTCCTCTGGCTCTTTGATTTCCAAATATTTGACTTGATTCTTGCAATCTTCCATTCTGTTTTTAGGACTCTGTATAATATTTTTTTTATTTCAGAGAATGTATTCTTTATTTCTAGTTGATCCCTCTTCATATCCTCATAGATCTCATTTATTTTCAGCCTTTTCTAGAAGATTCTTGAACAACCTTTTAAGTGTGGTTTTGAACTCTATATCCAGTTGCTTTTTGTCCTCCATTTCTTTCATTTGTGATCTGTTTCCTTGTCTCGGCATTTTTTCTGCTTCCCTGATTTGGTAGGTTGGGAGGATCAGTTGTCTCTATGCCAGGATACAGCCTTATTCCACTAGACTTGGAAACCTGCAAAAGCCTCTGTGTTCAGCTTGGATGGGGCGGAGTTTCAGGGTGGAGCCTACAGCCCTGGCTTCTGGTTAGCCCTGTCCTCTGAGGTTCCTGAGTCTCAGTGTACCTCAGTGTCCTTTGGTATTCCCTGCAAGCTCCTCTGAGAGCAAGGTGCCATAGAGTTTCGCCTGCTACCAGAGAGTCTAGTCTCTCCCATAACAAGGCCACAACTGGGGTTCAGGGCAGTTGGAAGTGGGGTTAGGAGCAGTCCAGAGCTTTGTCTCCTTCCTGCTGGGGCAATCCAGCGACCCAATCAACAGTCTGTCCTCTGTGGGAAATGTGCGCAACTCAGGGGCTCTGCCTTTCACTGCTCCCCTGAGCTTCATTTTGCTAGGCTAGCGGGCCCAGAGGAAATCTTGCTTCTCAAATTCTGGGCCCCACGTGGAGGAAGTCTTCCCTATTTATTCTTTTCCCAGCTCTTTGTCTCCCAAATTTGAAATGAGATTTCTGGACCTTCTGAGAAGAAGTCCTGTGTGTTGTGACGGGGCCCTGAAGGGGCTATCTCAAGGCCTGGCCAGGCGCCAGCACTGAAAACTCTGTCCGGGGCATAGTTTATGGCCTCTCTGGAATGGGGAGTAGTTTAATTCTTCCCTATTGTTTAAGAAAACAAATGTATACAGTAGCCAGAACAGCAAGGTTAAATTTTATCCAGCAGTTTTTACCCAAATGGAGGTTACTATGCTTCAACATCACATTCCATGTTTCATCATCCTTTTGTAATTATTTAATTTTAATTTTAATTGTTTTTCTTTGTTAATCCTTAACCAAGGATATTTTTTCATTGATTTTTAGGAAGAGTGAAAAGATCAAGGATAGACAGAGAGTAACATGGATGTGAGAGAAACAAAGCAAATGGTTGCCTCCTGCACAAGCCCCATGCAGGGAAGTAGCCTGCCGCCAAGGGAAGTGTCCTTGACCAGAATCAAACCCGGGACCTTCAGTCCACCAGCCGATGCTCTATCACCTGAACCACTCCAGCCAGGGCTCCTTTTGCACATTAACAGCCAGGAAGTTTACTGAATTGTGAACTGGTGACAGGGAGAGCCATTTTGAGACAGAGGTTGGGGCCTCAACATTAGAGTTTTGCCAAAGGTGTGATTGGGGAAAACAAAGGAAAATCTTTCAACGTCAAAGTAAAATCATCATCCCAATGCACATTCTTATTGCAAACCCGAGAAAGGCCCACGGCAAGTGAAGGAGACCAAAAGGAAGCCCATTTAATAAGCCTCTGGGGGCAGCACCCCTGGGTCCTCATCAAACCCCCAAGGACAGAGGACTCTCAGTCCTGGGAGCTGTCCCCAAAGGAATGGGGTCAGCGTGACCAGGTGTCAAAAAAGGAGGGAGGAGTGTGGGTCAGGACGGGACACCTTGTGGCCAGCATCCTAGAGTCCTTCCCAGCTGGGGTCGCCCTAGGATGACAAGGTCAGATGTGCAGCCCAGGGTCCCAGCTGCACCCTTATGTCCAGACTCCATGCAAATAGGGCGCTCCTCCTGCTCATAAAGGGGGTCCAGCCCCACATGCTGGGGAGACACCCAGAGCCCACGTGCCTGAGACAGGACCCAGCGGCTCCACCATGGACTTGGTGCCAAGCTGCGTTTTCCTCCTGATCATTTCTCAAGGTCATTGTCAGGAGACGGGAGCGCTGAGCCCTGTGCCTGTGCCTGTATGTGCTTCCATGTGATTCTAAGTCCCCCTGTGTCTCTGTGTTTGCAGGTGTCCAGTGTGAGGTGCAGCTGGTGGAGTCTGGGGGAGGCTTGGTGCGGCCTGGGGGGTCTCTGAGACTCTCCTGTGCAGCCTCTGGATTCACCTTCAGTAGCAACTGGATGAGCTGGCTCCGCCAAGCTCCAGCGAAGGGGCTGGAGTGGGTCTCAGACATTAATGGTGACAGTAGTACAATATACTACGCCAACTGTGTGAAGGGCCGCTTCACCATCTCCAGAGACAACGCCAAGAACATGGTGTATCTGCAAATGAACAGCCTGAGAGCTGAGGACACGGCCCTGTATTACTGTGCACAATAGGCACAGTGAGGGGAGGTCAGTGTGAACCCAGACACAAACCTCCCTGAGGGAGGCAGCATGGCAGGGCTGAAGGGAACATCTGGGAAACCAGGGGGCGCTCAGGACCAGCAAACCCAGTGCCCCAGCTCAGAAGCTGTCCCTGGAGGGGTTGTGCAGGCTTCCTCTTGGGGTCAATGCTTTCTTCTCTCAGTAGTCCCTGGGGCAGATCCTGCTTCCTTTTTTGTGTCTTTAATTAGATTCTCTGCAGGCAAAATAGTAGGAAGTGACTGTGTTTCAGATCTGGTGACATCTTCTCTGCGCCCATCCTTTCACTGTGTCACCATGTCCCTGATGGTTGCTCTTTGGGTTGACAAGGAAAACATTCTAGGGATTCCTGTCCCCTCAAAGAGAGCGGGTTTCCCCTCCCTCCCCACAGTGCTGAGGGGGGAACGCAGAGTCCAGGCCCCAAATCTCACCTGAAGATGGTCAGCCCCTTGCTGCCCCTTCAGAAGAGCCCTGAGGGGACAGTTAGCCACTTGCCTCTCACTGACATGGCTGCACATGGATTTGAGGTCTGACCCTGAGGGCGCTGCCCCTCCATGAACCCGAGAGATGAACCCAGCTCTCAGGGCATCCTGGAGGAAGGCAGTTACAATGAATTTGATGTAACTCCCCTACGTCCCTTTCCTTTGATTGCTATGTACAAAGACAGATGTAACCCTCCATTCTCTGGAGCACTATCTCAATTCACTGAGGTTATGCTTCATGACATATGTCAACAGTTTAGCTCAAATAAATTCACAACAACTGTTTACGGGTCTGAATTATATTTGTACGTTTTCAGTGAGAACCTGCTGAAGGGAGACGTGGCACGCCCCCATCCTCACCCTCTGTCGTCTGCAGCTCACATTCTCCCCCATCAGCCTGCACAGGACCTCTGTGTGGCCGCTCTCTGCCCTCTCCTACCCGCCTGGTAGGTTTTGCCTTAAATGCACCCCCACGCCGTCCCTCAGAACCATCTCCTGTGCCCGGCCCTCCCTGAGGTGCCAGGGCCAGGGCCACCCAGGGGCCTGAAGCTGGACTCAGCTGCCTTGCGGAGCCCACGTGCAGCTCCCACGTGGGATGTCAGGGTGTGGGGCCCCACCTGTGTCAGTTGGAGACACAACTGAGCACTGACCTCAGAGCACCTCTATCAGCTCACATCTAAGCTGAGGGAACACCCAAGGGCCCCTTAGCGGCAGAGCATCATGGTGGACAAGCCCGTGGCCACTGGAATCAGAGGGCAGTAAGGGAGTGCTGATGCTGAAGCATCCATGTTATTATAAAAACTGCCGTTTGAAATTTTATCCTTGCTATTTTGGCTTCTGTGAATGCTTGCTTGCTTAAAGAATAAGGAAACTAAGACTACTCCCATTTCAGATAGGCCATTAAACCTTCCCCGAGCAAGTTATCAGTGCTGGCTCCAGGCCAAAGCTTTGGTTCAGGTCTGAAAGCCCCAACACATAGGGCTTTAAGATCTTGCAAAGGGGACTGGACACACCCCATATTTGGGAGACAAAGAAGGTAAAAACATATAAATGGGAAAGTTCCTCCATATTTAGGCCCAGAATTTGAGAAACATTTTTTGGTCAATACAGAAAGTGAGGGTGAGAGGGTTGAAAGAGAAGGGGTAGCGGAGGACCGGGGAGAAGGGCCTTTTACTCTTAAGTAGAAAAGCAAGAGAGTTCAGTCTCCAAGCTTGGCAGGATGAGGTTTCTGGCTACTTCTTAAACTTCTCCAAAATATTCAGCAGCACAATTTAAGACAGGAGTGCACATAATACCTCAGACCACCACCAAGCCTGCCCTTCAGATTGGCTGGGGTGGGGAGGGTGGTGGCATCTGTACTTCATGGGACAAATGTATATGTTTACTTACTTTGCTTTTGCAATAAAGGTGCATATTATAATTACTTGATAAACTAACTTTTTACAATATAATCAAGGTCTTGTAGAAACCATTCTCAAAACTGCCATAGATTTCTGGGTGTTGATTTTATATCCTGCTACATTGCTGAATTCATTTATTAAGTCTAACAATTTTAGGATTTTCTATGTACAATGTCATGTCATCTCTAAACAAGGGAAGTTTTGCTTCTTCTTTTCCAATTTGGATGCTTTTATTTCTTCCTCTTGTCTGATCGCTATGGCTAGCACTTCCAGTACTGCATCAAACAGGAGTGGTCAAAGCAGGCATCCCTGTCTTGTTCTTGTTCTTAGGGAAAATGCCTTTAGTGTTTGCCCATTGAGTTGGATGTTGGCTGTAGGTTTGTCATATAAGGCTTTTATTATGTTGAGATATGATCCCTCTATTCCCACATTGCTAAGCATTTTTATCAGAAAAGGGTGTTGGACTTTGTCAAATGCCTCTTCTGCACCAATTGATATGATTATGTGATTTTTGTCTTTCAATTCATTTATGTAATGCATCACATTTATTGATTTGTGGATATTGTACCATCCTTGCATCCCTGGAATAAATCCCACTTGGTCATAGTGTATGATCTTTCTGATGTACTGCTGGATCCAGTTTGCTAGGATTTTGTTGAAGATTTTACCATTTATGTTCATCAGGGATTTGGTCTCTAATTCTCTTTCTTTGCAGTGGTTTTGGGATTAGTGTAATGTTGGCTTCATAGAAAGACCTTGGGAGAGTGCCATCCTCTTGAACTTTTTAAAAATAGTCTGAGAAGGATTGGTTTTAATTCTTCTTTGAATGTTTGGTGAAACTCCCCTGTGAAGCCATCCTGTCCAGGGCTTTTGTTTGCTAGAAGGTTTTTGATTACTGTCTCAATTTCATTAGTAATCAGTCTATTCAGGTTTTTTTATTCTTTCTGATTGAGTTTTGAGGGCTTGTGTTTTTCTAGGAATATGTCCACTTTGTCTTGGTTGGTCAGTTTGGTGGAATAGAGGTGTTTGCAGTATTTTGTTTATTTGTTTGTTTAAAAATGCTTTGTATTTGTGTGGAGTCTGTTGTTATTTTGCCTCTTTCATTTCTGATTTTGCTTAATTGGGTCCTTCTTCTTTGCTTCTTGGTGAGCCTGGCTAGAGCTTCACCAATCTTGCTTATCCTTTCAAGAACCAGCTCTTGGTTTCATTGATCTTTTGTATAGCTTTATTTGTTTTGGTCTCTGTGTCATTTATTTATGCTCTGACCTTTATTATTTTCTTCCTTCTGGTTACTGTGGGCTTTCATTGTTTCTCTCTTTCTAATGTTGAAAGCTGCAAGGTTAGATAATCTATTACCATTTTTAAGGTAGGCCTGTAGAGGTATGAACTTCATTCTCAGGACAACTTTCATTGTGCCCATAGATTTAATTTTATTTTATTTTTAATTTATTAAGGTATTAAATGTGTACATAGCTTACCATTGCTCCCTCCCAACTCCCATATATGCCCTCCCTCACCAGAGTTTTGTGTCCCTTGGTTGTACTTATATGCATGCATACCAGTCCTTCGGTTGATCGCTTACCTCCCCCAGATCTCCCTACCCTCCCCGCTGTCATTTGACAGTCTGCTTGTTATTTTACTGTCACTATATCTATCTTTCTGTTCATTAGTTTATAATGTTCTTTATTATCCATAAATGAGTGAGGTCATGTGGTGTTTCTCTTTCATTGACTGGCTTATTTCACTCAGCATGATGTTCTCCAATTCCATCCAGGTTACTGCAAATGATGAGAATTCCTTCTTTTTATGGCATCATAGTATTCCATTGTGTAGATGTTCCATAGTTTTCTGACACAGTCATCTGCTGAGGGGCAGCTAACCTGTTTCCAAATCCTAGCTATTGTAAATTGTGCTGCTATGAACATAGGGGTGCATATATCTTTTCTGATTGGTGTTTCCAATTTCTTGGAGTATATTCCTAGTAGTGGGATTACTGGGTCAAATGGGAGTTCCATTTTCAGTTTTTTGAGGAAGCTCCATACTGTTCTCCACAGTGGTTGCACCAACCTGCAATCCCACCAGCAGTGCACAAGGGTTCCTTTTTCTCCACAACCTCACCAACATTTCTCGTTTGTTGTTTTGTTGATGTTGGCCATTCTGACAGGTGTGAGATGGTACCGCATTGTTGTTTTGATTTGCATCTCTCAAATAATTAGTGACTTGGAGCATGTTTTCATGTGCCTTCCTTCTGTATAATTTTGAGAAGGTTCTAGTTAGGTCCATTGCCCATTTTGTAATTGGCTCATTTATTGTCCTTTTATTGAATTGTATAAGCTGTCTGTAGATGTTGGAGATTAACACTTTATCAGTGATATGATTTGCAAATATGTTCTCCCATACAGTGGGTTTTATAGTTGTTTTGTTAATGGTTTCTTTTGCTGTAAAACAGCTTTTTATTTTGATGTAGTCCCATTTGTTCATTTTCTCTTTAGCTTCCATTGCCCTAGCGTTAGTATCAGTGAAGAAGTTCTTTAGGCATATGTCTGAGATTTTGCTGCCTGTGGATATCTCTAGTATTTTTATGGTTTCCCGTCTTATGTTTAAGTCCTGTATCCATTTTGAATTTATTTTTGTGTATGGTGTAAGTTGGTGATCTAGTCTCATTCTTTGCATGTATCTGTCCAGTTTTCCCAACACCATTTATTGAAAAGGCTGTCTTGACTCTATTGTATGCTCGTGCCTCCTTTGTCAAATATTAATTGAGCATAGTAATTTGGGTTGATATCTGGATTCTCTAATCTATTCCATTGATCTATATGTCTGTTCTTGTGCCAGTACCAGGCTGTTTTGAGAACAGTTGCTTTGTAATACAGCTTGAAATCTGGTATTGAGATCTCTCCTACTTTACTTTTCTTTCTCAAGTTTGCTGAGGCTATTCAGGACCTTTTATTGTTAACAATGAATTTTTGGAGAGTTCTTTCTTGGTCTGTAAAGTATGCTCTTGGTATTTTAATTGGAAGTGCATTGAACTTAAAAATTGTTTCGGGAAGTATGGACATTTTAATGATTTTGATTCTACCAATCTATGAACATGGTATGTTCTTCCATCTGTTTACATCTTCCTCTACTTGTTTTTTCAGGGTTATGTAGTTTTCTGCATATAGGTCTTTTACCTCCTTAGTTAAGTTTATTTCTATGTATCTTAGTTTTTTTGGTGTGATGGTAAATGGGATTGCTTTTTTAGTCTCTGTTTCTGTAAGTTCATTATTAGTGTATAGAAATGCCATTGATTTCTTGGTATTGATTTTGTATCCTGCTACATTGCCAAATTCATTTATTAAGTCTATTAGTTTTTGATGGCATCCTTTGGGTTTTTTATGTACAATGCCATGTCATCTGCAAATAAGAATAACTTTACTTCTTCTTTTCTGATTTGGATGCCTTTTATTTCCTCTTCTTGTCTAATTGCAATGGCTAGTATTTCCAGTACTGTCAAACAGGAGTGGTGAGAGTGGGAATCCCTGTCTTGTTCCTGTACTTAGAGGAAATGGTTTTAGTTTTTGCCTATTGAGTATGATGTTTGCTGTGGGTTTATCATATATAGCTTTTATTATGTTGAGGTATGATCCTTCTATTCCCACCTTGTTGAGAGTTTTTATCAGGAAAGGGTGTTGGATTTTATCAAATGCTTTTTCTGCATCGATTGTTATGACTATATGATTTTTATCTCTCAATTTGTTTATGTGATGTATCAAGTTTACTGATTGGCGGACATTGTACCATCCTTGCTTTCCCAGAATAAATCCTACTTGGCCATGGTGTATGATCTTTCTGATGTACTGCTGAAGCTCATTTACTAGAATTTTGTTGAGGATTTTGGCATCTTGTACCATAGATTTTAGATTGTTGTGTTTTCATTGGCGTTTGTTTCCAGGATGTTTTTTTATTTATTTATTCTTTTATTTCTTTCACAACCCAAACATTGTTTAATATCATGCTGATTAGCCTTTAAGTGTTTGGTTTTTTCATTGTTTTTATCATAGATTATTTCTAATTTTAGGCCATTGTGATCTGAGAAGATGCTTGTTGTGATTTCTTTTTTTTAATTAAGGTATTATATGTGTACTAGCTTACCATTGCCCCCCCTACCTCTCATTTATGCCCTCCCTCCCCCGAGTTCTGTGTTTGTTGGTTGTACTTATATTCATACATACCAGTCCTTCGGTTGTTCTCTTATCTCCTTCCCCTCCCTGCTGTCATTTGACAATTTGCTTGTTTTATGGTGATTATCTCAGGACCACATGAATAGAGTCCGCTCCTCCTCTGGTTCACACCGCCCCTCACACCGGGTCATACTGCTTCCCCTGGGACACACAGCTCACCCGGGACACCCAGCCCCCTTGGGGGACATGGCTCACCCGGGTCACACGGCCCCCTGAAATACACGGCTCACTGGCGGCACATGGCCCCCTGGGATGCACAGCTCACCCGGGGCACAAGGACCCCTGGCATACTCGGCTCACCCAGGGTACATGGCCCCTGGGACACACGGCTCACTCAGGGCACACAGCCCCTCTGGGGCACTGGGGTCATGAATTGGAGGTGCCATGCTAGCTCCTCGCTTGCACGGCGGGCAAGCTGGGATGGCTGCAGGCGGGCTGAGATGACTGCAGGTGGGGAGACTGCCCTCAAAGGTGTCTCATTTGGTGCATAAGTGGAGCAGCTGTGTACTCGGAGGCTAAGTTCTGAGGCTGCCCACTCCCTGAGCCTTGGGCATAGTGAGCTCTGTTCTCAGTGGATTTCCTTTATTCCCGGCAGCGGTAGCAGGTGCGTCAGCGTTGGTCGCTCTTGTGGTTCAATTTCCACTGTAGTTTTAATGTTCACCTGGCAGCAATGACGGAAGCTTCGGCCAGGCCATGCAGCGGCTAAGGGAGGACTAGCCGGGGCCACCAACAGAGGGTGCTGCGCCAGCTCCTCACCAACATGCGCCATCTCCACACCAGCACGGGGGGGTGTGCTGGGAAGGTTGTGGGCGGGCTGAGATGGCTGCAGGCTGGGATGGTTGTGGGCAGGGAGGCCGCGCTCAAAGGCTGTTTCTTTGCTGATTTTTTGTTACAGTATTTATCCAGGGGTGTCAGTGAGCTATTAAAGTCCCCTACTATGACTGTATTGCTATTGATCTGTCCCTTGATATCTTTCAGAAGTTGTCTTATGTATTTGGGTGCTCCTCTATTGGGTGCATATATGTTTATTAGAGTTATACCTTCTTATTCAATTGCTCTCTTTAGTATTGTGTAGTAGTCTTTCTTATCTCTTGTTATGGACTTTACTTCAAAGTCAATTTTGTCTGATATAAGTGTTGCAACCCCAGTTTCTTTCTCTCCATTTGCCTAAAAAAAAAAAAAAAATATAAAAAGGGAAAGCTCCTCATAGATTGAAGCCCAGAATTTGAGAGACATTTTCCTCTGGGCCCACACATAATGATAATAATAATAATAACAATAACAATAACAATAACAATAATAAATGTAAAGCCATCTCTCTAAGTGTTGCCTGGTTCTTCTCCAGTTACCTGTAACATTAATGGTTCCCTGAAATATGGAGAAATACCGTGCTTTACTTTTTGGCCTCCAGTGACTGGGCCAGGTTTGGGGTCCGAGGGAGCCAGATAGGCCTCTAGGAGGCGCCGCTCTGCTGGTTTAGCAGAATTGACCTGGGAGACCCAGGACGCTCCCAGACCTCAGCCCAGGGCCCGGCTGGCATCTGGAGAGAGTGGACAGGCACTCCTGGACGTGTGGACAGAATCAGTAAGGCAGGGCCCTTATCAATGAGGCCCCCACAAGTGAGTGGAAGGGGGAGCTTGATCACCTCCCCGGAAGTCAAGGACTTCCTCAGGCAGTTAATCAGGGATCAGGTGGACTGCTTAAACTCTGGGTAAATACCTGGTAGAAGTAAAAATGTGGGACTCTCTGGTATGTAAATGAGGGACGCTGGAGGTGAGTGAATTCAGATTGATTAAGTAAGAATGAGTTCACTCTGAGGTTTGTTTTTGTGGGACTAGCCAATTTGCTACCAAGAAGGGGGAATAGATGCAGTTTTAACTCCTCCGGTAGGTTTTCACCAAGATGTTGGTTGAGAATTCTGTTCTGGGGCATGGGTGCCAGGAGAGCTCCCAAGCCTGTATGAGGAGTTGGGCATGGTTTCCTTTATCTGCTCAGCTCCAGTCTGTGCTAGTCTACTGAGAGAGTGTGAGTATGGAGGTTTGTCTGTCTTTGCATAATTATTTGCTCATTAACTGGTCTGTGTGAAGCAAAAGCTACATTGTGCCTTCTGGCTGTACCCATGAGAGTATTTGCTATCTCTTTCTATTGTTTAATTTGCAAAAAGACGGGATAGACCTGCAGTGAATGTAAAAGTCACTAGCAGCTGTGAGATTTCTTTTTTCACAGAGTCTTTTGCTCTCTGTCAGAGAGGGAATCAGCTGAATTAGCTAATAAAAAATTCTGTCTATGTTTGTATAAGTAAGGGTTTCTGTTTGCTTTGATTTGTGAATTCGCAGTACTAAATTGAAATTTTGAAGTTCTAGAGTTAATGTTAAGGTATAAATTTGTGATATGTCAGAGAACAAAGAACTTTTATTTATGGTTTTTCTTATCTCTTTTGGTGGACAGAGACTTCCAGGGACAGAGGTTACAGCTCCTCAGGGCTGAGAGATTTACAGGTCCTGTCCCAGCCTGTGACATCATAGTTCAACATGAGCCACCCGAGGTGGAACTAAAGCTGAAATTATTATTAACTATTTGTGGACACCGTTAACCCTGGTTGTGTGTCTTGTGCAGTCTGTTAACTTCGTGGTTATGTGTTTTGTTTGACTTTCGTTTTGACTTATTTATTAGTACCTTCATCGCGGACATAACCTGGTCTTTCCCTTCCTCCCTCATCCTGATTCTGATAGCATCTGTAACTGGATTCAAGATCTTTTCTTTCAAGAGGCCCTCCAAGCTTTCATTCTGAAAGAAATTTTCCTACACAACCTTATCCGCATCTGCTATCTTTCCAGGCCCACTAAGACTCATTTTTTCCATAGATGAGACTCCAGCCTCCAGGAATGACTACTACAGCAGTAGTATGTAGTTTTCTCTGAAACTCACAGTTTCTATTTCTCCCCTCTGTAGGAATTGTCCTCCTCTCTCTCACAATAGGAGAGGGAGACAAGCAATGCGCCCTGGGCTGGGGAACACAGGATGGAGGGGTGTTGGCAGTTAATTAGGAGTCAGGGAGACATAGGTTTTATTGATTTTTACTGGCTGCAGACTGCTCTGCTGGTGTAGGGCTCTGGTACAAGTGCCTTATCAGTACAACACTAGATTCAAGGTGGAAAGTTTTCTGCAAATACAATTAATACTTCTCTGCCTGTTTTATTTTTTCTAACCATTCCAATACTAAATTAGACTGATACAATTAACTTGAAATTGCATAAGGAAAAATATGGCAGGTTTTACTAGACTGATTCACCTGTTCTTAATTTTATCACAGAAGGTCTAGATATATTTTATTTATATGAGATTCATATATTTTATTTATTTATTTTATTTTTTAAATCTTTATTGTTCAGATTATTACAATTGTTCCTCCCCCCCCCCCAAAGCTCCCCTGCACCAGGTTCCCACCCCACACTCTGCGCTTACCTTCCCCCTGCCCCACTGTCCTCATCCATAGGTGTATGATTTTTGTCCAGTCTCTTCCCACACCCCTCACACTGCTTTCCCCCCTTTGGAGAATTTTCAGTCCACTCCCTTTCTATTCCCCTGATTTCATTATATTTACCAGTTTATTCCGTTCATCAGATTTCTTATTCACTTGATTTTTAGATATACTTATTGATAGATAATGTGTTTGTAGTTCATAATTTTTATCATTACCTTGTCCTTCTTCTTCCTCTTCTTTAAGAATACCTTTCAGCATTTCCTATAATACTGGATTGGTGGTGATGAACCCCTTTAGCTTTTTCTTATCTGTGAAGCCATTTATCTGACCTTCAATTCTGAATGATAGCTTTGCTGGGTAATCTTGGTTGTAGCTTCATAGCTTTGAATATTTCTTGCCACTCCTGCCTGGTCTGTCCACTCTTTCCAGGTTAGAGTAGCAAAGCACATCTAATTTAGCCTCTGGCCTTCATAGTTTCTGTTGAGAAATCAGATGACAATCATATGGGTGCTTCCTTGTACATCACTAACTCTTTTTTTCTTGCTGCTTTTAATATTCTCTCTTTGACTTTTGCTCTTGATATTTTTTGTTGGTTTGTTTGTTTGTTTGTTTTAATTATTTTATTAAGGTATTATATGTGTACATAGCTTACCATTGCACCCCCCACCTCCCATTCATACCCTCCCTCCCCAGAGTTCTGTGTTCCTTGGTTGTACTTATATTCATGCATACCAGTCCTTCGGTTGTTCTCTTATCTCCCCCCAGGTCTCTTTCCCCTCCCCGCTGTCATTTGACAATCTGCTTGTTTTATGTTGACTATCCCAGAATCACATGAATAGAATCCGCTCCTCATTTGGCAGTCTACTTGTATTATGGTGACTATCTCAGGACCACATGAATAGAGTCTGCTCCTCCTCTGGTTCACACCGCCCATACACCCAGGTCCCACTGCTTCCCCTGGGACACACGACTCACCTGGGGCACATGGCCCCCTGGGACACACGGCTCACCCAGGGCACACAGCCCCCTGGGACACACGGCTCACCTGGGGCACACGGCCCCCTGGGATACAAGGCTCACCTGGGGCACACCATCTTCTGTGTAACACGGCTCACCCGGGGAACATGCCCCCTCTGGGGCACTGGGGTCTTGATTTGGAGGCGCAGGGCAAGCAACTTACTAGCATGACAGGCAGGCTGGGATGGCTGCAGGCGGGGAGACCGTCCTCAAAGGTGTCTCATTTGGTGCATAAGCGGAACAGCTTTGTACTCGGAGGCTAAGTTCTGAGGCCGCTCACTCCCTGATTCCGTGGCATAGTGAGCTCTGTCCTTGGTGGATTTCCTTTATTCGAGACGGCGGTGGCGGGTGCAGCAGCGAAGGTCGCTCCTGTGGTTCAATTTCGGCTGTAGTTTTAAAGTTCACATGGCGGCAGTGACTGAAGCTTCGGCCCAGCCTTGCGCTGGTGGAGGAAAGACTCGCCATGGCCGAGAACGGTGGGCACCGCGCCAGCTCCTCGCCTGGGTGAGCACGGGGGCTGGGCCGAGCTGGCATCGGGCTGGGAAACGCCACTCCAGCTTCTCACCAGCATGGCAGGCAGTCTGGGACGGCTGCGGACCTGGATGGTTCCGGGCAGGGATCTTGCGCTCAGGGGCTTCTGGTCCAGGCAGGAGCCAAAGGCGTGGCGGAGGTCCGGTATCAGCTCCCTGGCTCCCAAGTTGGCAGCAGGGCTGTCCTACTCCCTGGGCCATGGGGCAGAGCAAGGTGTGGCTTACCTCATTCCTGGTGGAAGCAGCTCCAGCAGGCCCGGTTTCGCAGGAGTTTTAAACTCCACATGGCAGCATTGGCGTCCTGCTTTATGTCTAGTTGTAGCCTTCCCATTTCGCCAGCTTTCCTGTGGGTCTGGTGTGATCCCTTTTGATATTAGCTGTTGTTTTTTTTCCAAAATGTTAAAGAGGTGGCAGCTTAGGAGACTTCCTAGGCCGCCATCTTGTTTCGGTCCCCCTGCTCTTAATATTTTAATTATGATATGTCTTCTTGTGGTCCTCTTTGGATTCCTTTTGTATAGGGTTCTCTGTGCTTCCTGAACCTATAAGTCTATTTCTTTCACGAGGTGAGAAGTTTTATGTCATTATTTCTACACGCAGGTTTTCAGTATGTTGCTCGCTCTCTCTGCTTCTACACCCTCATAATCCAGATGTTGGTCCACTTGAAGTTGTCTCAGAGACTCCTTAACCTATCTTTTTTTTTTTTTTTTTTTTTTTGCATTTTATTTTTAAAGGAAAAAAAACCAAATTGAGGAATTGCTTATAAATAGGTAAAACAGATTTTCATTTTTAAAACTGAAGTTGAAACTAATCAGAAAAAGAAAAAATCCTTTCTTGAGTTGTGCAAATATGTGTGTGTGTAGTGTATTTATCAAACAGTGAAGGAAATATTTCTTTCATCTGTTAGTATGTTCTCACTCCTTCCATGAATTGCCATGCATTTTTCCTCAAAATTGATTAGAGTTGTCAATTTCATATTGAATCTAATGAAAGTTATGCCAGTATATTGTTGAGGTGGTTACAGTTGTCCTGTTGTCTATCATTGGATTAGATTTCTGTAAGAAGTTTGTTCTTTTAAAGGAACAAAATTTCAATGAATATTCTTTTTTTAAAAAATAAATCATTATTTCTCATATTATTACAATTGTTTTTCCTTTTTCCCCCCATAGCTCCCTTCCACCCGGATCCCACCCCCCTCTACCCTTACCTCCCCACCCTCCCCACTGCCATTGTCCGTATCCATAGGTATACGATTTCAATCCAGTCTCATTCTGCAACCCCACCCCCTGATAATTACCAATCCACTCCCTTTCTTTGCCCCTGATTCTATTATATTAACCAATTTATTCTGTTCCTCAGATTTTTAATTCACTTGATTTTTAATTCACTTGTTGATATATATGTATTTGTTTATCATAATTTTTTATCATTTTTTTCTTCTTCCTCCTCTTTCTGCATTTCATATAATGCTGGTTTGGAGGTGATGAACTCCTTTAGCTTTTTCTTATCTGTGAAGCCATTTATCTGCCCTACAATTCTGAATGATAACTTTGCTGGATACAGTGATCTTGGTTGTAGGTTCTTGCTATTCATCACTTTGAATATTTCTTGCCACTCTTCCGGCCTGCATAATTTCTGTTGAAAAATCAGCTGATAGATGTATGGGTGCTCCTTTATAGGTAACCAACTGCTTTTCTCTTGCTGCTTGTAAGATCCTCTTTTTGTCTTTTGCCCTTGGCATATTGATTATGATGTATCTTGGTGTGTTCTTCTTTTGATTCTTCTTTTTTGGGGTTTTGTATGCTCCCTGTACTTGTAAGTCTATTTCTTTCACTAGGTGGGGGAAGTTTTCTGATATTATTTGTTCAAATATGTTTTCAGTATCTTGCACTTTCTCTTCTTCTGGCACCCCCATAATTCTGATGTTGGTACACTTGAAGTTGTCCCAGAGGTTCCTTACACTTTCTTCAACTTTCTGGATTCTCTTTTCTTCTTGCTTCTCCAGAGGAGTGTCTTTTGTCTCTTTGACCTGATTCTTGTGTTTCTCCATTCTGCTGTTGGATCTCAGCATATTTTTCAATTTAGTCAGTTTATGTTTAATTTTTAGTTGGGTCTCATGAAATTTTTCAGCCTTTTCTAGGAAATTCTTGAAAAATCTTACAACCGTGGTTTTGAACTCTATATCCTCCATCTCTTTCATTTGAGATCTATTTCCTTATCTCGGCATTTTCACTGCTTCCCAGAGTCGGTAGGATGGCTGTGTGTGTTTGGTGTCCTATATGGCCCAGTGGGTCAGCCTCCTCAGTTACCTGAGGTAGACACTGTTGGTGCTCCCTTTTGTGGACTTCATGTACAGACTTGTTGTAGTTAAGTCTTGATTGTTGTTGTATCCCTGGGAGGAATTGACCTTCAGGCCAATTGGATGTGGGTATCAGCTGTGTCTACTCTGGGATACCTTCTGTATTGGAGACAGTCTTATAGGGTCAAACTTGAAAAATTGCAAATGCCTCTGTGCTAAGCTTGTATGGGGCAGAGTCTCAGGGCTGAGCTGACTGTCTTGGCTTCACTTCAGCCCTACCATTGTGCACTTGCCTGAGTTTCTGCCTGACCTCTGCCTTGGGGGGCTCCCTTGAGTTTTTGCCTGATCATCCCAGAATCCCTGTTCAAGAGCTTGGGTGCCCCAGGGGCTCGCCCAGAATTAGGTTGGGTCTCTGTAGTCTAAATTTTCTGACTCCTTCTGCTATGGAGAGGCTGCAGCAACCTCCGCAGTTGTACACCTTGCCCGCCACAGCTCCCGGCTCCCACAATCTCCAGGTCTCAGAGGAACTGTATTAAAGGATTGCAGCAGTAGAAAGCTTGAGAACCACTGCTCTAGAGATTATTTCTGGCCTTCATTCTGGGCCTCTATCTTATAAATAGGCCCACTGTCTTTATTCAGCAAAGAATTAATTCTATTAAGCTTATAGTCCTCAGGGTTCAACATAACTCCCTCCCCAACAATGACTCAAAAGAGTCAGGGATTTGACTTATGTACATAAAACCAGTGTAGAATGAAGCATCCATCTTATTATAAAAACTGCTTTTTGAAGTTTTAGCCCTGTTCTTTTGGCTTCTATAAATGCTCGCTTGCTTAAATAATAAGGAAAATAAGAGTACTCCCACTTTAGAGAAGCCAGTAAACCTTCCCCGAACAAAGTTATCAGTGCTGGCACCAGGCTTTTTTCCTTTGGTGGAAGTCTCAAAGCCCCAGCACTTAGGGGTGCTTTAAGAACTTGCAAAGGGGAGGCAACAAGATGGCGGCATAGGTAAATGCCTAACTGCAGCCTCACTCAACAATTTCAAAAAATAAAATAAAAGATAAAGTGGACATGATCCAGAAATACAGGAATGTTGACTGACTGGAAATTCTACAACTGGAAGGAAAGAGAAATCCAGAAGGAAAATCAGAGGAGCTGTAAAAGCCTAAGGTACAGAGGAACAGGGTGTGCACATGGGGAGAGGAGAGGGCGGCTGGTTGCCTGGCTGGCATTCCCTAGCGGGAAGGAGATAAAAGCTCCAGACTGTGCTGAACCCCAACTCCGACTGCACTAAACCCCGGTTCTGGGTGAGACCCTGGGGTCCTACGCTCATACAGAGGGAATCTGGGCTGAAAGGCGGAAGCTCAGGGGAGCAGGGCTCCCGAGTCGCACACATTTTGTCCTCACAGAGGACAGACGGTTGATGGGGCCGAGTGATTGCCCCAGTGGGAAGTAGACATAAGCTCGATACTGCTCTTAACCCACTGCCAACTGCACTGAACCCCAGTTTCGGGCTCATTGGGGAAGAGACTAGACTGTCTAATAGCATTCAAAACTCTAGGGCGCCTTTCTCTCAGAGGTGCTTGCAGCGAATACCAAAGGACACTGAGTTACACTAAGATTCAGGAAGCTCAGAGGGCGGGGCTAACTGGAAGCCAAGGCTATAGGCTCCATACCTGTGCCATCTCTGGGGACAGTGTCTCCAGCAACAGTGCAGCTTGGGACTGGGTCAGGCAGCCCCCAGGGAAATGGCTCCAGTGGCTGGGAAGGACCTACTTCAGGTCCCAGTGGAATAGACAGTACGCGCCCTCTCTCCAAAGTCGGTTAGTCATGGATTCCGACACGTCCAAGAACCAGTTCTCCCTGAAGCTGAGGTCTGTGACCACCAAGGACACGGCCGTGTATTACTGTGCAAGACCCTCAGTGAGGGGAGGTCAGCCTGAGCCCAGACACAAACCTCCCTGAGGGAGGCAGGAGGGCTGGCCTGCAGGGGGCTCTCAGGACACCAGGGGGCGCTCAGGATCAGCATATGGCCAGGACCAGGAGCAGGTGGAGAGTTCAGCAGAGAGCATTTCCTGCTCTGCCTTACAATAGTTTTGCTGCAAAGCTCAGCCACAGGGCTCCCAGAGGGCCCTCTCTGTGTCTAGGTTTAGGGATTGTGTTTGTGAACAAAAAGGCGGCTCCGTGGGAAATCTGACAAACTCAGGGACTGGTCACACATGCCCACTGGGCAGCCTGGGGGAGGCAGCCCCAGGCCTCTGACCTCTTCACTGAAAGCTCCTCTTGGCCTTGAGCTACAGTCCATGGCTCCTGTGCTTCTGGGTGGACAGACCTGTGACCCCAGCGTGACCTCCCTCAGGAGAGCACCTCCTGTGACTGTCCTGCACCCAGTCCCCGCCTGGCTCTCCCCCTCCTCCCTGTCCCCTTCCTCACCTTCCCTCCTGAACTGCAAATGCACACACGCAGCTGCAAACGGTGATTCTCCGTGCACTTCAGGTCTTGGTCCCCAACAGTTGTTGTCAGTTTGGCTCCAATAGAAGCTTATAATACATTCTATCATGTTTCCACTTTTCTTAATTCAACAAATTGTCTTTTCTTCATTTACAACATACGTTCATACATTTTTCTTCCAAGTGTGGAGAGGTAAGGGCTTATAATAATCACAAACGTGCTACCAGAATGGGATTAATTTTAAGGAGTTCATACCCTTTGGTGTGCAGGCCAATGGTCCAACCAATGAACCACACCAGCCAGGGCTCCGTTTTAAAGGATGGAAACTCTCCCACCATGAGAGGCTGGGAACACAGGCATTTTGCACACGAACAGCAGGGAAGTCCAGTGAAATCTGTGGCTTCGGGAAGGCAGCTGAGTGCCTGTGACAGGGACAGCAGGTCTGAGACAGAGGCTGTGGCACAGGGTCCAGCCCAGCCTCTCCTCCCTTGTCACTTGCACACATTCGGGGTATTGACAGGGGGAGATAGAAAGTGGGGAACCAGCTAGAACTGTAAGACAGAGTGACCCTGCTCTGTTCACTGCTGTTGTTCATTCTGATGGAAGAGGCACGTTCTCACCCGCTGGCAGCTGCACGGGGACCTGGGAGCTCAGCAGCCCGCCAGCCTGGTGCAGACCCAGCCCTCTGTACCCTGTCGACGGCACTGTCGGCACAGCCTGTGGCCACTTCCCGTGGGAGCTCCTGTCCTTTTCCCAATACAAGCAGCTGGCTATGGGGCAGGGCCGATTTCTGTGGATGGCTGACTGTGCTCCCACATTGCCCGCAGCATTGGAATAGAGGCTCATACATGATCCACCCTGTCCCTGCCTCACTGGCTCAAGCACTGACAGGCAGCAGGGGCCCCTGCATTGTCCGGCTCCACATTCATGTGTGTGAGATGTGACTGGAAAACAACAAAGACAATCCTTCAGTCTCAAAATAAAAGCATTAGTCCAATGTAAGTTCTTGTCCCAAAGGAATGGAATCAGGGTGACTGGTTCTGAGGAAAAGAGGGAGGAGGGTGGGTCAGTATGGGACCCCTTGTGGCCAGCATCCTAGAGTCCTTTCCATCTGGGGTCACCATAGGATTAGAAGGTCAGGCATGCAGCCCAGGATCCCAGCTGCACCCTTATGGCCAGACTCCATGCAAATGGGGCGCTCCTCCTGCTCATAAAGGGGGGCCCAGCCCCACATGCTGGGGAGACACCCAGAGCCCACGTGCCTGAGACAGGACCCAGCGGCTCCACCATGGACTTGGTGCCAAGCTGTGCTTTCCTCCTGATCATTCTTCAAGGTCATTGTCAGGAGAGGGGAGCGCTGAGCCCTGTGCCTGTGCCTGTGTGTGCTTCCATGTGATTCTAAGTCCCCCTGTGTCTCTGTGTTTGCAGGTGTCCATTGTGAGGTGCAGCTGGTGGAGTCTGAGGGAGGCTTGGTGCGGCCTGGGGGGTCTCTGAGACTCTCCTGTGCAGCCTCTGGATTCACCTTCAGTAGCACCTGGATGAGCTGGGTCCGCCAGGCTCCAGGGAAGGGGCTGGAGTGGCTTGGGAATATCAATCCTGATGGAAGTACCACAAACTATGCCAGTGCTGTGAAGGGCCACTTCACCATCTCCAGGGACAATGCCAAGAACACGCTGTATCTGCAAATGAACAGCCTGAGAGCTGAGGACACGGCCCTGTATTACTGTGCCAGATACACAGTGAGGGGAAGTCAGTGTGAGCCCAGATGCAAACCTCCCTGAGGGAGGCATCAGGGCTCGGCTGCAGGGAGCATCCAGAGCACCAGGGGGCGATGTGGACCAGCACAGCTCCCCCCCAGGAACAGGTGGAGACTTAAGCAAATACACTATTTCCTGCTGGGCCTTAAATTAACTTTGCTCCCAGGCTCAGCCACAGAGCTCACAGAAAGCCCTTATCTATGTCTAGGTTTAGGCATTGTGTTTGTGGATAAAAAAGGAGGCGCTCTCGTGAATCTGACACAACTCAGTGACAGAAGGGTTTCTCCCTGTAGACTCTGATCACAAATTCCTATCTGGTTGGGGATTAACAAAACAAATTAAATAAATAAAGGGTCTTATGTTAATAAACCAGGACAGGAAGGAAATGGAAGGAGGAAACCCCATCTCAGTGCTGTTAATGTAAAAACAATAACATTTAAGCCCTAAAAGGTTTGGCTCAGTGGATATAGTGTTGGCCTGCAGACTGATGGGTTCAGGTTCCATTCTGGCCAAGAGCATGTACGTTGGTTGTGGGCACATCCCCAGTGGGGAGTGTGCAGGAGGCAGCTGATCGATGTTTCTCCCTCACTGATGTTTCTAAATCTCTATCCCCCAACCTCCCTTTCTGTAAAAAAAATCAATAAAATAAATATTTTTAAAAGCATCCAAACCTGTAAAGAGATTTTGTGAATTTGTTTCAGCCAAATTGCCTACAAATGTCAGAAGCAGAACCTCGACAAACTGACCTAATGCTCCTGAGAATGGTGGGTTACATCTGTATTCATACATTGGAATCCAAAGAGGGACGTAGGTGAGTTACATGAAATCCATTGTTGACAGACTAGAGAGGTGAGGGGTAGGAGAAAGCAAAGCTGGAAGACCTCTGGGATTCGATAAAGAGTAAAAAGAGAGACACGTGCTTAGGTGGCTGCAGGAACCATCAACATGATAACAGTGAAGGAATTTGTGGTCTCTGTCCTGGTGCCCAGGCACATTAGGCTGTGCCCCAAGGGGTCTGGGAAAAGAGAAGTTACAAATTATCCTGCCATTGCAAAGGTATCCTCTCTAATAAAAGAATAATATGCAGATTTGCGCTCCAGTGGTGAAAATGTCTCCAGGAGGCTTCTCTCCCTGAGTGGCCCGAGGCGGCTTGTTAAAAGGGGATAAAGAGCACAGCCTGGGAACGAAACAAGATGGTGGCCGAGGTGGTCTCCTAAGCTGCCACCTCCTCAACAATTTGGAAAAAAACAACAGCTAAAATTGAAAGGGATCGCACCAGACCCACAGGAAAGCTGGCCGAATGGGATGACTACAACTAGAGACAAAGCAGGATGCCGCTGCTGCCATGTGGAGTTTAAAACTATGGTGGAACCGGACCAGCCAAGCCACTGCCGCAGCCGCCGCCATTACCGAGAATGAGGGAAGCCCATCAAGAGCAGAGCTCATTCCGCTCCAGGCCCAGGGAGTGGGCCTTCTGGCCAGACCGCCGTGGGAACAAGTGAGCCCATGCCGGGCCTCGGCCACACCTTCCACTCCTCCTGGAACAAGACACCTTTGAGTGCTGTCTCCCTGCCCGCAGCCATCTCAGTCCGGCCTCGGAGCCTGCCATGCTGATGAGGAGCTGGCGCGGCACCTTCCATTCGAAGCCCCGGCGAATCCTTGGTATGCTGCCGAATGGCTAGGCCTGAGCATCTGCCACTGCTGCCTTGTGGATTTCAAAACTACAATGGAAATTGAGCCACCATCGCAGCCGCACCAGCCTCTGCCCCGAGTGAGGGAAGCCCACAGAGAACAGAGCTCACTCCACCCCGGGCCCAGGAAGTGGGCGGCTTCGGAGCTTGGCCTCTGTGTCTGCAGCCACTCTGCTCCCACCCCAAACAAGACAACTTTGAGCACGTTCTCCCCACCCCCAGCCATCTCAGGCGCCTGCAGCCCTCCCAGCCCGCCAACCGTGCTGGTGAGGAGCTGGCGCTGTGCCTTCCGTTCACGGGCCCAGCACCCCCGGGGGGCCAGGTCTCCCCGGAGAGCTGTGTGCCCCAGGGGGGCGTGTTCCCCAGGTGAGCCGTGTACCACAGGGGACCGTGTGCCCCGGGCAACCGTGTGTCCCGGGGAAGCGGTGGGACCTGGGGGGGGAGGTTAAACCAGAGGAGGAGCGGATTCCATTCATGTGGTCCTGAGATAGTCACCATAAAACAAGCAGACTGCCAAATGAGGAGTGGATTCCATTTGTGTGGTCCTGAGATAGTCACCATAAAACAAGCAGACTGTCAAATGACAGCGGGAAGGGGAAGCAGACCTGCGGGGAGATAAGAGATCAACCGAAGGACTGGTATGCATGAATATAAGGACAACCAACGAACACAGAACTCAGTTAAGGGAGGGCATGTATGGGAGGTGTGTTGGGGGGCAATGGTAAGCTATGTATACATATAATACCTTAATAATTTTTTTAAATAATGGAATAAATACATAAATAAATAAATAACGTTAAAAAAATAATATGCAAACTGACCATCACTCCAACACACAAGATGACCACCCCCATGTGGTCAATGATGACCACCCCCATGTGGACACAAGATGGCCACCACAAGTTGGCCAGCAGGGGAAGGCAGTGGTGACGGACCAGGACTGAAGGGAGGGCATTTGGGGGTGGGTGGGTACTAGGGCCTGCAGGGGAGAGAAGTTGGGGACAAGGACAGTAGATGAGGACAGTTGGGAATGACCAGGTCCGCAGGGCAGGGCAGTTAAGGATAATGGGGAAGGCAGGAGAGCAGTGAGGTGTCAATCAGGCTGGCAGGGGAGTGGTTAGGGGGTGGTCAGCCTGGCAGGCTGAAGTGGTTAGGGGCAAGCAGGCAGGCAAGCAGGGGAGCAGATGGGAGACAGCAGTCCTGGGTTGTGAGAGGGGTGTCCAACTGCCCATTTATGCCAAATCTGTGCCCCGTTTCCCTCCCCACTCCCGTACACTGCATACACATTTCTTCCCATGGGGATGATGAGGAAAATAAGACAATTGGAGGTGAGGTGCTAGCAGCCTGACTCTGTATCCCTAATGCATATTCCTGTTAGCCTATAGTCCACTCACTGCCCCTTCCTTAATCTGGTCTTCCAAGACCTGTTTACCTAAAAAGTCCCATTTTACAGAGGCCATAAACCATGAACCATACACAACCCTGGAGGGGATATCAGCTCTGGCACTAGACCAGGCCTTTAAGTTTGGTCTCACAGTCCACATCCCATCAGAGGGGCCTTTCTGCAAAGCCCGAGAAAGGTCCGAAGTCCCATCCATACTTGGAGACAAAGAAACCAAAGGCTATAAAGGGGGAGCTTCCTCCATATTGGGGCTCAGGATTTGGAGAGAAACAGTGTCCCCTGAATTACGGTACAGGTGCATGAGAAACATCTGGAAATAAACGAGTTTTTCCTGTGGCTCCAAGTCCTCCTGTGTGATCTTCGGTTGCCTGGTAAGTTTGTAACCTGGAGAGAAGAGTGCACACAGGTATTACAATCCTGCTTCCTGAAAGGGGTTCATTCTAAAGAGTTCACACACTGAGGTGTGCAGGCCAATGGTCCAACCAATGAACCACACCAGCCAGGGCTCCATTTTAAAGGATGGAAACTCTCCCACGTTGAGAGGCTGGGAACACAGGCCTTTTGCACACAAACAGCAGGGAAGTCCAGTGAAATCTGTAGCTTCGGGCAGGCAGCTGTGTGCTGGTGACAGGGACAGCAGTTCTGAGACGGAGGCAGTGGCACAGGGTTCAGCCCAGGCTCTCCTCCCGCATCACTTGCACACATTCGAAGTATTGAGAGGGGAGAGATAGAAAGTGGGGGACCAGCTAGAACTGTAAGACAGAGTGACCCTGCTCTGTTAACCGCGGTTGTTCATTCTTATGGAAGAGGCACGTTCTCACCCGCTGGCAGCTGCACAGGGACCTGGGAGCTCAGCTGCCAGTGCAGCCCTTCCTCCATGTGGAGCTGCCTACCATCAGGGAGAGATTCACTTCGCTGCAGGAAGCAGCCCGCCGGCCCGGGGCAGACCCAGCCCTCTGCGCCCTGTCGACGGCCCCGTGGGCACAGCCTGTGGCCACTTCTTGTGGTAGCTCCTGTCCTTTTCCCAATACAAGCAGCTGGCTATGGGGGCAGGGTGGATTTCTGTGGATGGCCGGCTGCGCTCCCACATTGCCCGCAGCATTGGAATAGAGGCTCATATATGATCCACCCTGTCCCTGCCTCACTGGCTCAAGCACTGACAGGCAGCAGGGGCCCCTGCATTGTCCGCTTCCACATTCATGTGTGTGAGATGTGACTGGGAAACAACACAGACAATCCTTCAGTCTCAAAATAAAAGCGTCATTCCAATGCAAGTTCTTACCCCAAACCCAGAAAGGCAACATGGCCCACGGCAGGTGAAGGAGAGCCAGAGTAAGCCCCATCCATGTGCCTCTGGGGCAGCACCCATGGGTCCTCATCAAAACCCCAAAGAAGGAGGAATCTCAGTCCTGGAAGCTGCCCCAAGGAATGGGATTAGAATGACCTGTGTTGGGAAAGGAGGATGGGGCAGGTAAGGATGTGACCCCTTCTGGCCAGCATTCCTGAGTCCTATCCCATCTGGGTTGCCCTAGGATGACAAGGTCAGACATGTAGCCCAGGGTCCCAGCTGCACCCTTATGTCCAGACTCCATGCAAATGGGGCGCTCCTCCTGCTCATAAAGGGGGGCCCAGCCCCACATGCTGGGGAGACACCCAGAGCCCACGTGCCTGAACAGGACCCAGCGGCTCCACCATGGACTTTGTGCCAAGCTGTGTTTTCCTCCTGATCATTTCTCAAGGTCATTGTCAGGAGAGGGGAACGCTGAGCCCTGTGCCTGTGCCTGTGTGTGCTTCCATGTGATTCTAAGTACCCCTGTGTCTATGTGTTTGCAGGTGTCCAGTGTGAGGTGCAGCTCGTGGAGTCTGGGGGAGGCTTGGTGCGGCCTGGGGGGTCTCTGAGACTCTCCTGTGCAGCCTCTGGATTCACTTTCAGTAGTGACTGGATGTGGTGGCTCCGCCAGGCTTCAGGGAAGGGGCTGGAGTGGCTTGGGGAAATCAATCCTGATGGAAGTACCACAAACTATGCCAGTGCTGTGAAGGGCCGCTTCACCATCTCCAGGGACAATGCCAAGAACATGCTGTATCTTCAAATTAACAGCCTGAAAGCCGAGGACACAGCCCTGTATTATTGTGCCAGAGGCACACAGTGAGGGGAAGTCAGTGTGAGCCCACACACAAACCTCCCTGAGGGAGGCAGCAGGGCTGGGCTGCAGGGAGCTTCCAGAGCACCAGGGGGCACTGGGGACCAGCGCAGGTCCCACACAGGGACAGGTGGAGACTTAAGCAAATACACCATTTCCTGCTGGGCCTCAAATTAACTTTGCTTCCAGGCTCAGCCACAGAGCTCACAAAAAGCTCTTGTCTATGTCTAGGTTTAGGGATTTTGTTTGTGAATAAAAACGAAGGTTCTGTTGTGAACCTGACACAATTCAGTGACAGAAGGGCATCTCATGGGAGACTCTGATTGTGAAGGCTAACCCCTATTTCTTAAAACTATTGTTTGGAATTCTCTGCTGTTTTTTTAGACGACCTTTTACATTAAAAAAAAAATAACTTTGCTGTCTAGCCTGTTTTTGCTGCTTGAATAATGAGGAAGATAAACTTAGCTGTCTGACCTTGGAGGCCAGATACTAAATACATCCATACTCTCAAGGCCATGCCAGGTGTATTTTTTAATTGGATAAAACTGTGTCGTTTTCAAGGCCAGCAGCAAGATAACCACTTAGTGCTCACTGGGCTGGTTCTTTAAATAATAAAGAGGTACGTGCTGTTTGTAGCCTTGCTTAGAATTTGGATTCATTTTCTCTAAGCCCACCTCAGTGAATAACGTGTGACTCCAAACTTGCCAAGCATTGCTTGATTCATTCCTGTTCTCTGTAACATGATCACAAATTGAGATCTGTTTTGGGATTAACAGAATAAATTAAATAAATAAAGGAATCTTATTTTAATAAAACAAAACAGGAAGGAAATGATAGGAAGAAAACCCATCTTACTACTGTTAACCTAAAGAAAAACAAGCAGTCAAACTTGTAAAGAATATTTGTGAGTTTATTTGAGCCAAATATGCCAGGAAGCAGAACCTCAAGGAACTGAGATGATGCTCTGGAGAATGGAGGCTTACTTCTGTATGTATTATACATTGCAATCAAAGGAAAAGGGACATATGTGGGTTACATGAAATCCATTGGTGATAGATTAAGGTGGTGAGATAAAACAAAGCAGGAAAACCTCTGGGATAGGGTAAAAAGTGAAATGATGGACATGTGCTTCTTTTACAGAGGTGGATACAGAATAATTTAAGGTAAGGAGCAGTTGACAATTAACCTGATAAAAATAACAATGTGGGAATGTCTGGGTGCCATTTGTTCGCCCTGAGGGGTCCAGGGTAAAAAGGAAGTTACATGTTACCCAGCCATCTCACAGATGCTATCTTAGAGGCAAAAAGGCAAATGGGTTCAGGAAAGATGTGGGTTGCTCTTTGTCAGGGAAAATATCTGCCTAGGATATGACTAAACCACTCCACCCTGAATGTATTTAATATTTTATTTCAGACCATCTTTTGTGGCTATTATAGGTCTCTTAGTTTGCAAGACTGCCACACAGGCCTCCCTGAGCTTGTGAGGTTAGCATGTGGCTTCTTTCTTCCAAACTGTCCACAAATGCCAGGATGCAGAACCTCATGGTAACTGAGATAACAGAACCTCAAGGTAACTGAGATAACACTCCCAAGAATAGCGGGTTTCCCTCTATATTTATACAATGCAATCCAAGGAGGGATATAGGTGGGCTACATGAAATTCATTGGTGATAGTATATAGGCAGGAGAAAATATGAGATAAATTCCCAGGCCTCACCAGAAAGTGAAGGGTTCTGGAGGCAGGTGCTGGCCGTGGAGCCCATGAGGGCCTAGGCTGCCTAGGAGACAGAACTAAACCTCACATCACCCTGCTTGGCCCCCGACAAAGGCTGGTTAGCCAGAGATGGGTAAGATTCCTCAGGGAAGGAACAAAATAAGACAGGCAGAGTCACAGAGGGGCCATCAGGAGAGAACTTGGGGGTCAACAGAGGTGGGGCACAGACCCTTACCAAGCCCCCTGAAATATGGCAGGCACCTGAACCTTCTCTCATTCTGAGGGAGGTCTTCTGCCCCCATGGCTGCTTATCTTCCCATGCACGGCTCAAATTGAGACCCACGTAACAGACAGAGACTTGGCTGACAGCAGCTGCCCTCTCACTGCAACAATACTTGTTTGAGAGGTCTTGTACCCAAGGTGTGGGACAGTGGGTTTTTAATACTCAAGTCCAGCCTCGTAGCAGGAATGCTCAGGCCCTTCTCAAGAAGGCAAATAATCAATTCCACTAATACACATATGGTAAATATGATTGTTGCTAGAATGTTCCTAAAGTGTTAACAAAAATTCTTATTGGCAGAGCGTCTTATGGTAAAATTGCACAGGTTATGAACCTAAAGCACTCATAGTGTAGCACAAGTAATTAAAATGTAAAAGGGAGTTTAAAAATCTCTGACTTAGGGGGTCCAAGATGGCAGCATAGATGCTGCCTCTGGTATCCCCATCAGAGCTGCAACTGGGGATCATATCTGAGATCTGAAAAAGCCACAACTTTGGAGATCACTGAGCAGCTGTGGATCCCTGATTGATGTGGACTCTCTGATTCCACAGAAAGGTTGGGTTTTACCAGGGATAAGTGGGTGCCTGTTTCCCAGCAGCTGCAGTAGCAGAGACAAAAGCTGCGAGCTGGGACTGTGCGCTGAGATTGCGTGCTGGGACCGTGGAAATCTATGTCCACAAAAGCCCTCTGCTGTTGGGTCTGTCGTGACCCAAGAGAGTGAACGGGATCCTCAGGGTTGCCAATTGTAGGGTTTTCCAGAGAGCAACCCACTCTGATCTGACACGGAGGGAGAACATAGTTGCAAATGTATACAGTCTGTATGTAAGTGCGTGCCAACTGGCACATTGTGCACCAAGGCTGGCTCCCCTCCAACCCTTTGTTTCTGAGTACAAAGGAGAGGCCACCCGGATTGGCTGGCCCTGAGAGGCTGCAGGGGGAAACTGTTTTTCTGGAAGCTGGGAAGCAGAGCTGGGGGAGACCAGCTGTGATTCAGCTCCGAGGCAATAACAGTATTGAATCCCATAGAAAAAGGCTAGAATAGCCAAAAAATGCAAACATAAATCCAGAAACACTGCCACCGATGGGCTGGAGTACAAATTGACTGTGTTTATCACTAGTTTTATTTAATCAAAAACCAAGAAACTAAGAAATCAACATCTTAAAATTAAGGACTAGCTTACAACACTGAGGTGCAGAGGAACGCAGGAAACTGCAATACTGTCTGGACTGAAACAGGTGCGCCAAACAAAATAACAGAGGAAGTGAATGGCCTTCACAACTGCACATTTTATTTTTTGCTATTTTTTTATTATTTTTTAATTTAATTGTCATTTTTTGCATCTTTTACTTAAGAAACGAATTGTCTCCTTTTTTCCTCTTTTGATTTTACCTTGTTAATTATTACATTTTTAGGTTCAATCAGCATTATTACTATTGCTATTTTAATTTTTTGTTTCCTTTTTATTTATTTCTTTTTTTAAGTGCCAATTTATTGTCTCTTTATTTTACATTGGAATTAATGTTCTTCATTCTATATTCATTTTTCTTTTAACCCTATCTAAACAAGACCTTTGCAACATCACTCTCTTTCTAACCTTTCCCCTTATGCTATCCTGTTTATCTTAACCCATTCCTGTTTTAGATTCCCCCTACTCTTTCTGTCTCCCTCCTGCTAAAATTTCTAGCCTACTTATATAGCTATTTTCCAATCCCCTGGGGCAAGTGCATACACCCCCCTCTCTGAGTTGTATTAACTAGCAAAAAAATTGTTTTCTTTTGTCCTTTTGATGTTGTTTGTTTGAATATTTATTATATTGTATTATTATGCTTTTAGTGACATTATTTTGCTTAATCTTTAGTTGATGTTGTTGCTTGGTACTTTTGTATTTGTTTTGTTTTTGTTTGTTTGTTTGTTTTATACTTTGCTGGATATTGTGGGTGTTGTAGCTTGTATTATTTGACAGGTACTGTTGCCAGCATTTGCTGGGGTTAGTGGTTGCTCTACTGAAATTATCTTCCCATATATACAGTTTGTTCTCCTTTTCTCTCTTAGTCTCTCTCTCTCTCTCTCTCTCTCTCTCTCTCTCTCTCTCCTCTCTCTCGCTTACTTTCTCTTTTATTTTCTCTCTCTCTCTTTCTCTCCCTATTTCCCAATTTCATCTTGACACTCCTTTTTTTTTTCTTTCATTCTTTTTCCTATCTTTTTTTTTCTCCCCCCCTCTTCACTGTTTTCTCTTCTTCTTTCTCTTCTATCCCCTAATTTACATTTCCCTAGTGGTCACCTTTATTGAAGGTTATTAATACAGCAAATACATTTCTGTTCAGTGCCTTGTGTATTGTACCTGGTTGTGTTGAATTTTTTGCCTTTAAATCAACACAGAAGAGAGAGATCTACATACCCAGACATCCTGAAAAGAGAGACCATGATGAGACAAAGAAACAGCCCACAAATCAAAGAAAAGCAAGATTCACCAGAAAAGGAAGGAAACGAATTAGAGGCAAGCAAGCTACCAGAGCAAGAATTCAGAGTAATGATCATAGGATGGCTAAAAAGAATGAAAGACAAATTTGACAATATGAGTAAGACCCAAGAGGAAATGAAGAAGAACCAAGAAGAAATGAAAACTGACATAGCTACTGCAAAGAACTCAATAGAAAGCATCAAAAGTAGGCTAGATGAAGCAGAGGACCGAATCAGTGAGCTAGAAGACAAGATGGAAAAAACACCCAATTAGAGCACTTCTAGAAAAAAAATTTAAAAGCAGTAAGAGAGCCTACGTGAACTTTGGGACATTACAAAACAAAACAATATTAGAATAACAGGGGTTCCAGAAAGAAAGGAAACAGAGGAAGGCATAGAAAAACTGTGTCAAGATATAATGACAGAAAACTTTCCTGAGATAGAAAAGAAAAAAACCACAAAAATACAAGAAGCTTGCAGAGTCCCAAGCGAAATGAAACCTAAAAGACCAACACCTAGGCATATTATAATTAAATTGCAAAATACCAACGACAAAGCAAGAATCTTAAAAGCAGCTAGAGAGAGACAGAAAGTTACATATAAAGGAAACCCGATCAGACTAACAACTGATTTCTCCACATAAACTCATCAGGCCAGAAGGGAATGGGATGCAATATATAAAGTCATGCAAATGAAGTGTCTGAATCCAAGAATACTGTACCCCTACAAGGCTATCAATTAAGATTGAAGATGAAAAGAGCTTCACAGACAAAAAAAGACTAAAGGAATTTATCTCCACCAAACCAGCAATGCAAGAAATGCTAAAGGGTTTACTGTAAAAATAAAGAAATTGGAAACAAAGAAGGAACACAGGTGTATAGAATAAAAATGGCATCAAATACCTACCTATCAATAATAACTTTAAATGTAAATGGTTTAAATGCTCCAATTAAAATACATAGGGTAACAGATTGGATAAGAAAGCAAGACCCATATATCTGCTGTCTACAAGAAACACACTTCAGAAAAAAAGGTGCACACAGGCTGAGGGTGAAGGGATGGAAAAAGTTTTACCTGGTGAACGGAAATGAAAAAAAAAAGGCTGGAGTAACAATACTTATATCTGACAAATTAGATCTCAAAGTGAAGGACATAAAAAGACATAATGAAGGCCACTTCATTAGACTAACGGGAGCAATCCAACAGGAAGAAATAACCCTGGTAAACATATATGCACCCAATGCTGGAGCACCCAAATACATAAAAAAACAAAAACAAAACAAAACAAAAAAAAAACTGCTGGAGGACATAAAGGGAGAGATTGATTGTAATACAATCATAGTAGGAGATTTTAATACCCCATTGTCACATTTTCGCAAATCACCTAAACAAAAAATCAGCAAAGAAATATCAATCCAAAATGACTCACTAGACCAGATGGAATTAATCGAAATCTTCAGAACATTCCACCCCAAAGCCACAGAATATATATTCTTCAACTCTAAAACTCAAAGAGTTAAAAAAAAAAGAGCAACAAGAAAAGCCCACTGTAAGCAGATGGAAAGAAATAATAAAAATCAGAGCGGAGATAAACGACATAGAGACTAAAGAAAGAATACATAAGATCAACAAAACCAAGAGCTGGTTCTTTGAAAGGATAAACAAGATTGATGAACCTCTAGCCAGGCTAACCATGAAACAAAGAGAGAGGACCCAAAGAACCCAAATCAGAAATGAAAGAGGTGAAATAACAACACACCCCACTGAAATACAAAGGATTTTTAGAAAATACTGTGAACAATTCTATTTCACCAAATTGCACCATCTGGAAGAAATGGAAATATCCCTAGAAAAATACAACCTTCCAAAACTCAATCAGGAAGAATCTAAAAATCTCAATACACCAGTGACTTTGGAAGAAATTGAAGCAGTCATCAAAAAGCTTAGAGCAAAGAATAGCCCAGAGCCAGATTCTTTCACAGGAGAGTTTTTCCAAACATTCAAGGAAGAACTAAAACCTATCCTCTTTGACTATTCCCAAAAATTCAAGATAAAGGAACACTTCCAAACTCTTTTTATGAAGCCAGCATCACACTAATACCAAAACCAGATAAAGACAACTGAATGAAAGAGAATTACAGGCCGATATCCCTGATGAGCATAGATGCCAAAATCTTCAACAAAATTTTAGCAAATCGGCTTCAGCAGCACATCAGAAAGATCATATACCATGACCAAGTAGGATTTATTCCCGGAATGCAAGGATGCTACAATATCTGAAAATCAATAAATGTGATACATCACATAAACTAATTGAAAGATAAAAATCATATGGTCATATCAATTGATGAAGAAAAAGCATTTGATAAAATCCAACACACTTTCCTGATAAAAACTCTCAACAAGGTGGGAGTACAAGGATCATACCTCAACATAATAAAAGCTATACATGATAAACCCTCAGCGAACATCATATTCAATGGGCAAAAACTAAAGCCATTCCCTCTTAGAACAGAAACAAGACAGGGATGCCCACTCTCACCACTCCTGTTTGACATTGTACTGGAAGTACTCGCCATTGCAATTAGACAATAAGAGGAAATAAAAGGCATCCAAATCAGAAAAGAAAAAGTGAAGTTATCCTTATTTGCAGATGACATGGTATTGTACATGAAAAAACCCAAAAGACTCCATCAAAAAACTAATAGACTTAATAAATGAATTTGGCAATGTAGCTGGATACAAAATTAATGCCAGAAAATCGATGGCATTTCTGTACACCAACAATGAATTTACAGAAACAGAGACCAAAAATCATTCCCATTTACCATGGAACCCAGGAAATTAAGATACCTGGGAATAAATTTAACTAATGAGGTAAAAGACATGGAAAACTACACAACACTGAAAAAAGAGATAGAGGAAGATGTAAACAGATGGAAGACCATACCATGTTCATGGATTGGTAGAATCAACATCATCAAAATGTCCATACTTCCCAAAGCAATTTATAGATTCAATGCACTCCCCATTAAAATAGCAATGGCATATTTCACTGACCTAGAAAGAACTCTCCAAAAATTCATTTGGAACAATAAAAGACCTCAAATAGTATCAGAAATCCTGAGAAAGAAGAGTAAGTAGGAGGGATCTCAATGCCATGTTTCAAGCTGTATTACAAAGCCACTGTTCTCAAAATAGCCTGGTACTGGCACAAGAACAGAAATATAGATCAATGGAATAGAATAGAGAATCCAGATATCAACCCAAATCACTACGCTCAATTAATATTTGACAAAGGAGGCACGAGCATAAAATGGAGTCAAGACAGTCTCTTCAATAAATGGTGTTGGGAAAACTGGACAGATACATGCAAAAAAATGAAACTATATCACCAACTTACCCCATACACAAAAATAAATTCGAAATGGATACAGGACTTAAACATAAGACGGGAAACCATAAAAATACTAGAGGCATCCACAGGCAGCAAAATCTCAGACATATGCCAAAAGAACTTTTTCACTGATACTGCCTCTAGGGCAATGGAAGCTAAAGAGAAAATAAACAAATGGGACTACATCAAAATAAAAAGTTTTTTTCACAGCAAAAGAAACCATCAACAAAACAACAAGAAAGCCCACTGTATGGGAGAACATATTTGCAAATGATATCACTGATAAAGGTTTAATCTCCAACATCTACAAACAGCTTATTCAACTCAATAAAAGGAAAATAAATGAGCCAATTAAAAAATGGCCAATGGAACTAAATAGAATCTTCTCAAAAGAATGAGCTCACTCGGACCTGGTGTGGGCATGGTCTCCTCTTGGGTAAAGCGAGTGAGGGCATGGGGGCCTCACCCACAAAGAGTCCAGCTGAGCTTGCCAGGGCCTGTGCTGCGTGGGCAGAGGGCGAGACTGTGGGACGTGGCTGCCCCCAGATGAAGGGTCCAGGACTGACCTGCAGGGGCCCCTTTGCCCCGGAGAAGGGAGGGGGAACCTGCCTCTGAGGACAACTTGGTGCCTCCATTTCTACCCAGCGTTTTCTCCCAAAGCTAAAGTGTTCCTTTTTATTTACTATTCTTGCCCAATTCTCACCTATTTTCCCTATTTTTTCTTACTGCTTTTCATAGAGAGAGTAGGAGGGAGGGAAGAAAGGGAAAGAGGGAAAGAGGGAAGGAGGGAGGGAGAAAGATAAACATCAATGTGAGAGAGGCACATGGATAGGCTGCCTCCCATTGCCCCTTCCAGAGGTCGGGATAGAACTTGGAACCCAGGTGTGTGCCCTTCACCAGGAATGGAACACCGAAACCTTGGGTGCCTGGGCCAACACTTCAACTATTGAGCCACATCAGCAAGGGCTCCATTTGTGAATGAAGGAATTTCTCCCAATTTGAGAGGCTGGGCAACAGGACGTCTTCACGTGAGCAGCAGGGAAATGGAGTGAATTGTGTGGTTTCGGGAAGGCAGCTGGGTGCTTGGGAATGGGGCAGCAGTGTGACTCAGAGGCTGTGGCCACAGTGTCCAGCCCAGCCTCTCCTGCCTCATCACATGTCCTTGTGAGAGTTTTGTGGAAGACCTGAATGTGGAAAATGATGAAGACAATTTTTATTCTCAAAATAAAAGCATCATTCCAATGCAACCTCCCATTCCCAAACCACAGAAAGCAAACATGGCCCACATCGGGTAAAGCAGAACAAGAGGAAGCCCCATCCACAGTACCACCTTGGGCAGCACCATGGGTCCTCATTAAAACTGCAAGGATGGAGGACTTTCAATCCTGGAAGCTGCCCCAAAGGAAGGAGTCATTATGACCAGATTTTCAGAAAGGAAGCTGCGAGTGTGGTCAGTATGGGACCCCTTGTGGCCAGAGTCCTTTCCCATCAGGGTTGCCCTAGGATGACAAGGTCAGACATGCAGCCCAGGGTCCCAGCTGCACCCTTATGTCCAGACACCATGCAAATGGGGCGCTCCTCCTGCTCATAAAGGGGCGCCCAGCCCCACATGCTGGGGAGACACCCAGAGCCCACGTGCCTGAGACAGGACTCAGCGGCTCCACCATGGACTTGGTGCCAAGCTGCGTTTTCCTCCTGATCATTCTTCAAGGTCATTGTCAGGAGAGGGGAGTGCTGAGCCCTGTGCCTGTGCCTGTGTGTGCTTCCCTGTGATTCTAAGTCAACCCTGTGTCTCTGTGTTTGCAGGTGTCCAGTGTGAGGTGCAGCTGGTGGAGTCTGGGGGAGGCCTGGTGCGGCCTGGGGTGTCTCTGAGACTCTCCTGTGCAGCCTCTGGATTCTCCTTCAGTAGCTACTACATGAACTGGTTCCATAAGGCTCCAGGGAAGGGGTTGGAGTGGATCTCACGCATTAGTACCGATGGTAGTAGTTACATATACTATGCGGACAGTGTGAAGGGCCACTTCACCATCTCCAGGGACAATGCCGAGAACTCACTGTACCTGCAAATGAGAAACCCGAGAACTGAGGACACTGCCATATATTACTGTGTGAGAGGCACAGTGAGGGGAAGTCACTGTGAGCAGAGACACAAAACTCCCTGAGGGAGGCAGCAGGGCTGGGCTGCAGGGGGAGCTCAGGACACCAGAGGGCGCACAGGACCAGCATATGGCCAGGGCCAAGACCAGGAGCAGATGGAGAGTTCAGCAGATAGCATTTCCTGCTCTGCCTTAAAATAGTTTTGCTCCAAGCAACAGAGCTCACAGAAAGCCGGTTTCTATGTCTACCTGTAGGGATTATATTTGTGATCATATAGGGGTTCTGTCTTTATTCTGACATAATCCAGTGACTGACAGGCACCTCCTAGGAGGCTCTGGTCACACATGCCCACTGGGCAGCCTGGGGGAGGGCGGCCCAGGCCTATGACCTCTTCACTGAAAGGCTCCTCTTGGCCTTGAGCTCCCCCGTCCATGGTTCCTGTGCTTCTGGGATGACACACCTTTGACCCCAGCATGACGTCCCTCAGGAGAGCACCTCCTGGTGACTGTCCTGCACCCAGTCCCCGCCTGGCTCTCTCCCTCCTCCTTGTCCCCTTCCTCCCCTTCCCACCTGAACTGCAAATGCACACACGCAGCCTCAAATGGTGATTCTCCGTGCACTTGAGGTCTTGCTCACCAATCGTTGTCAGTCAGGCTCCAATAACATCTTATGAAAGTTCTCTCATGTTTAGACATTTCTTACATCAACATGTTGTCTTTCTTTCATTTACAAAGTACGTTCACACACGTTTCTTCCCCGTGTGGAGAGGGAAGTGAACACAATTACTGAAAACCTGCCACCTCGCCAGGAGGAGGTCCAGATGGCTCCTGTGTGTTGGAGGGAAAGCCAGTTTGCTGTAGGTTGTCGTGGACATGAGGTTCCCTTCCTTAGGATTGAGCTCCGCCCAGCCCGCTGTGCCCCTCTCCCCCTGGGATAGGTTTCCAGGTTCCCCTGGCTGCTGAATTGGCATAAAGTCCACAAGGTAATTGAAACACGTAGAAGTAGTTGGCATTCCCACGCCCAAACCTGAGGAAAATTATTTACGAGTTTATCTGAGCGGAACCTGGGACAATTGCAAGGAAGCAGGACCTCCGATGCCCTGAGAATGCCAGTGTCAGAGCTGCTCTCACAGCTTCTCTGGCAAGTCTCTGATTGGGAAGGAGGAGTGAGGCTGTATGGAGGTGGGAGGGAGCAGAGGGGGTTGGATCTCAGGACACTTAACAAGAGTGCTCCCCTGAGGGCAGGTATGACTTATAAAGGAGTGTTGACCTTAATGCTCTAGACCAGCTGTGGGCAAACTACGGCCTGAGGGCGGGATCCGGCCCGTTCGGCTGTTCTGTCCAGTCGTTGAGCTGAAAGAGCAGAGGGTTCTCTTGCTCTCCCCTCTGCTCCTTCACCAGCAGCCCAAGATGAGAGTGCCAGCATGGTCAGGTTGCTTTTGTTCCACCCTTCCGGTCCAGTTTAGGAACCCATTTTGGCCCTCAAGTCAAAAAGTTTGCCCACCCCTGCTCTAGAACCATGGGCAGGGCCGTCTTTAGGCAAAGAGAAGCCTTTCACTTAAAAGCTAAGGCCTGGGGTGCCTCCCCCATGGAGGCCCATTTAGCGGTTCTGACCACATCACCCTGTGAGGGCACCGGCAGCCCCTGGTCACGTGTCACCTTGTGTGGTCCACAAGGTGCACAGTCGCTGGCATGTGGCACATTCGCTTTGATATGCGGCCCTTACCTGCCTGTGCTGACTTACAAAACATTTTGATTGCAGCCTGGAGAAGCCCACCCATTGCACACTGATTCCCACCCCTCCCCCTGGCATCCTGAAAACCCCTCATGTCTGAGTTTCTATTAAATCAGGACCAAGGTCTCTGAACCAGCAGCCTGAGGTGGGAGGTGGGTCTGAGGCTGAGCAGAGAACAGGGCTTTGGGATGAGGCAGCAGGCCTGCACCCCTCATCCATCAGCCCGGTGGGGGCGCTGGTGCAGCTCATGGAAGAGCCTTGCCTGGTGCAGCTGAGCAATGGGCTCATGATGTGTCCACAGGGCGGTCCCCCTCTCCACACCAGGACCCCCGGTTTGGGGTGGGTGAGCTCGCTCAGACCTGGGGTGGGCATGGTCTCCTCTTGGGTAAAGCGAGTGGGGGCATGGGACCTCACCCACAGCGAGTCCAGCTGAGCTGGCCAGGGCCTGTGCTGCTTGGGCAGAGTGTGCAGCTGTGGGACGGGGCTGCCCCCAGAAGAGGAGCCAGGACTGACCTGCAGGGGCCCCTTTGCCCCCGAGAAGGGAGTTGGCACCTGCCTCTGAGGACAACTTGGTGCTTCCATTTCTACCCAGCGTTTTCTCCCAAAGCTAAAGTGTTTCTTTTATTTTCTATTCTTGCCCAATTCTCACCTATTTCCCCTATTTTTTTCCATTGCTTTTCATAGAGAGAGTAGGAGGGAGGGAAGGAAGGGAAAGAAGGAGGGATCGAAGGAGGGAGGGAGAAAGAAAAACATCAATGTGAGAGAGACACATGGATAGGCTGCCTCCCATTGCCCCTTCCAGAGGCCGGGAGAGAACTTGGAACCCAGGTGTGTGCCCTTCACCAGGAATGGAACACTAAGACCTTGGGGGCCTGGGCCGACACTCCAACTATTGAGACACAACAGCAAGGGCTCCATTTGTGAATGAAGGAATTTCTCCTAATTTGAAAGGCTGGGCAACAGGACGTCTTCACGTGAGCAGCAGGGAAATGGAGTGAATTGTGTGGTTTCGGGAAGGCAGCTGGGTGCTTGGGAATGGGGCAGCAGTTTGACTCAGAGGCTGCGGCCACAGTGTCCAGCCCAGCCTCTCCTGCCTCATCACATGTCCTTGTGAGAGTTTTGTGGAAGACCTGAATGTGGAAAATGATGAAGACAATTTTTATTCTCAAAATAAAAGCATCATTCCAATGCAACCTCCCATTCGCAAACCACAGAAAGGAAACATGGCCCACATCGGGTAAAGCAGAACAAGAGGAAGCCCCATCCACAGTACCACCTTGGGCAGCACCCTGGGTCCTCATCAAAACTCCACGAATGGAGGACTTTCAATCCTGGAAGCTGCCCCAAAGGAAGGGGTCATTGTGACTAGATGTTCAGAAAGGAAGGTGGGAGGGTTGTCAGTATAGAACCCCTTGTGGCCAGCATCCTAGAGTCCTTTTCCATGTGGGGTCGCCGCTAGGATGACAAGGTCAGGCATGCAACCCAGGGTCCCAGCTGCATCCTTATGTCCAGACTCCATGCAAATGGAGCGCTCCTCCTGCTCATAAAGGGGGGCCCAGCCCCACATGCTTGGGAGACACCCAGAGCCCAAGTGCCTGAGACTAGACCAAGCGGCTCCACCATGGACTTGGTGCCATGCTGTGTTTTCCTCCTGATCATTCTTCAAGGTCATTTTCAGGAGAGGGGAGTGCTGAGCCCTGTGTCTGTGCCTGTGTGTGCTTCCATGTGATTCTAAGTCCCCCTGTGTCTCTGTGTTTGCAGGTGTCCAGTGTGAGGTGCAGCTGGTGGAGTCTGGGGGAGGCTTGTGTGGCCTGGGGGGTCTCTGAGACTCTCCTGTGCAGCCTCTGGATTCACCTTCAGTAGCGACTGGATGAGCTGGGTCCGCCAGGCTCCAGGGAAGGGGCTCGAGTGGGTCTCACGCATTACTAATACAGGTGGAAACACATACTATGCAGACTCTGTGAAGGGCCGCTTCACCATCTCCAGGGACAACGCCAAGAATATGCTGTATCTGCAAATGAACAGCCTGAGAGCTGAGGAAACGGCCCTGTATTACTGTGTGAGAGACACAGTGAAGGGCAGTCAGTGTGAGCCCAGACACAAACCTCCCTGAGGGAGGCAGCAGGGCGGGGCTGCAGGTGGCGCTCAGGACACCAGGGGGCGCTCAGGACACCAGGGGGCACAAAGGGCCAGTGAATGATGCCCAGAACCACTGGGTGAATTGAGGACTCACTAAATTCAAAGGCAGATGCAGGAGGAGGTCAAAGAGGCATTTTATTTATGAGTTTGTTTCCTCTTCATTAATAAAAATAAAACATGACTCTCCCAGAGCTCTGTTTAACCTTCACCACTGACTACCTGCCCCTTAGATCCAGGCCTGAAAGATCTGGGTGCAAGTCTGCAGTGACAGGCATGGGCAGGAGGTGGCCTAGCACAGAACCAGCAGACCCACCGTGACCTCATCCACTGTGACCTCATCCACTGTTTCCTCCCCCACTGTGTCCTTAGCCACTTGTCCTCAACCACTGTGATCTTCCCACTGTGCCCTCGCAGACTGTACCCTGGCACACTGTGATGTCCCCACTGTGACCTCCCCCACTGTGACCTCCCCCCTTGTGACCTCCCCCACTGTGGCCTCAATTGTGACCTTACTCAGTGACCTCAACTACTATGACCTCCCCCTCTGTGACCACACCCAGTGTCCTCACCCACTTATGACCTCACTGCGACCTCACCCACTGTGACCTTCCCCACTGTGACCTCCCCCCTGTTACCTCACACTCTCTGACCTCCCACACTGTGCCCTCCCCCACTGTGACCTCCCCCACTTTATCCGCCCCCACTCTGACCTCCCCCACTGTGACCTCACCCACTGTGACCTCACCCATTGTGACCTAACTCAGGGGCATCACCCACTGTGACGTCACCCACTGTGACCTCCCTGTGACCTCACCCACTGTTACCTCTACCACAGTGGCCTCCTCAATTGTGAACTCGCTCAGTGACCTCACCCACTTCGATCTCCCTCATGTGACATCCACCAGGGTGATCTCCCCCACTGCGACCTCACCCACTGTGACCTCCTCCACTCTGACCTCACCCCCTGTGACCTCCCCTACTATGACCTCACTCACTGTGACCTCCCCCACTATGACCTTCACCACTGTGACTTCATCCACTGTGACCGCCCCAAATGTGATCTCACCTGCTGTGAAATCACCCACTGTAGGACCACCCACTTTGGCACTGTTACAGTATTTACTAGGTGACAAAAAATACAGAGGAGTTCTTGGAGATATAGGAAAACCCTTTTATTTTCAGAGGTTTCACATGCACTACTACAGTGACTCACAGGAGCCTGTTTCCAAATCCTGAACCCACCAATATGGAGGTAGCCCTCTCTTAGGTTTCATTGTCATCCAAATGTTGAAGGGAGTTCCAGACCTTCCTCCGGATTTGTAAAGAGCCCGTGTGTTGGGATACAGGCCATGAGAACACATGTAAAGGCCTCACCTGGCACCAGCGCTGATAACATCCTCGGGGGTTGTGTAAGGTTCACGGTTTGGGCCTCTGTAAAATAGGAGTATTTAGGTGCACAGCTCTTGCAGGACCAGAGAAGCAAGGAAGGGGCAGTGACTAGACTACAGGCTAACAGGAATGTGCATTAGGGACACTGATTAACTAAGTACACAGTTGGGCTGTTAGCCCCCTCCCTCCCCCAAAAGTGTCTTACTTTCCTCATCACCCCCGTGGTCCTCAAGCTGATGTTCAGACTTGGGGATCCAATAGAAGACTCAGAGCTAAAGAGCAGGGTGTTCAGCAACTCAAGTCTTTTTCATTCTCATCGTCCAAGGGATTGGAATGGCAGTCAGAGGTCTAGTCTGCAGGAACACCTGGGTCTTCAGGGTTTGCTGATTCTATCTCTATCGGCTGTTCTAAAACCTCTTGGCTTTCTCAGAGGAAGGGAGAGAGAGTCTACACGTTCCTTCATTCCCAGCCTCGGAGCACTTGGAGTGGTGAGAAGCACTTCTCAGGGTCTCATCTATTTCCTCTCCACTTGGCCCATCATCCTTGCTGTGCTCATGTCTGTCTGACTGCCCAACACATCCCCTCAAGGATCCGGGCTCTGAATCCTTTCAGGGAAAATGGGCATTGGTGGGCTCCTCTGGCTACTTCCAGGCTGAGAAGGGAGGGAGTTTTCTTTCAGAGCCCAGAGATCCTTGCTCTCTGTCAGAGGCATGATGAGGCCTAGGCACAGAAGGAGGTGGACTTGTGTCCTAGCAGAGACAAACTGTATTATAAAACTTATTATTATTGAGCAATTATAACAGCAAGAGTTACAACAAATGGTCTGGTGGAAGGGAAAGGAAACATTTCAGTTCTAACAATTTCCTATTGAAATAAAATTTTTCTCCTTATGTTTATTAAAGAGCCAAATTAAGATCAATTTATTGCATTCAATTTTGCCTGAATGTTTCCATTAACACAACAAGAATTGTAACTGACCACCTTTGCCGGAATTTCATGATAGAATCTCAGTGTGCCCCATGAGGCAGGGAAGCCAAGCCACCCAGCTGCCTGAGGCCTGCCTGCAGTGTCTGCTGGGCTAGAGGAATTCCTCTCCTGCAGAGGCTCCGCCCAGGCCTGCCCCTTAGCCTTCAAGGCCCACCTCAGCAGCCCTCCTACTTGTTGTGGCCCAGAGTGCGTGGGGGCTCCACAGGGACACAGAGGCGCTCACATTGCTCCCCTTCCACTCTGACCAGCCACCAGCGATGGCAGGGCATGGGCCTTGGGCTCAAGCACCATCCATTTTCAGGGCTACCAAGCGTGACACCAGGCTTTCTCCATGGCACTCTTATTGGCTTCAAGTCTTCAGAGTCCAGACAGGACTCTTAAAACATGACACTAGAGTCAGAGTTTTCAGTCAATAAGACCACCATTTGAAACTGGTCTTATTGAATGTATGCAAAGAAATGCATTGCCCTGATTCATTCATGAGGAATTCCCAAATTTCAGAGGGATAATACAAGGAGAAAAACACACAGACCTGCTTTAAGGACTTCCGATTTTCCTTCCAATCCTTTCCATGGACTCTTCAGAAAATGTAATATTTTCCCAAATGCATTATAACAAAATAATAACTGTCTCCAAATGACAAGAAGAAATTTAAAATGACACAGTTATGGATTTTATTATAATGCAATGACATGGAATGTTGTTCTTTCTATAAAACAAAACATCTGATCTAATAAAAGAGTAATATGCACATTGACCATACCTCCTCTACACCCAGCAGCTAATGAGAGAAAGTATGCAAATTAACCCCAACCAAGATGGCTGCAGCCATAGAGAGCAGGAGGGAAGCTTGGGTTTCCCAGGCAATGGAAGAAGTCAAGCTTTCTGCTTGCCCTAGCCAGCCTAAGCCTCCAGTCAAGGACACAACGTTATAATTATAGAAGGTAAATCACTCCAAACAGAAATGGCGGCATCCAAGAAGCAAGCAGAAGGCTTGGCTCCACTCCAGGCTACAATCTTTCAATTGTAGAAGATAAATAAATTCCAGATACCAGGGCCTCCACTTGGGTCACCAGGAGGTGTGGCTGGCTTGCAAACTACCACAGGCCCCTTTCCCAGGCCACCCCACGGCCAACGGGAACCCTCACCCTGATCCAGGACAAACCAGGGCAAACCAGCCTGCCCCCACCCATGCACCAGACCTCTATCCCATCTAATAAAAAGTGATATGCAGATTGACCATCACTTCAACACACAATATCAAGATAGCTGCTCCCATGTGGTCAAAGATCCTGCCCCCATGTGGACACATGATGTCCACCACAAGATGGCCAGCAAGGGAGGGCAGCTGGGAGAAATGAGGACTGAAAGGTAGGACAGTTGTGGGTGATCAGGAAAGCAAGGGAGGGCACTAGGAGGCACCAGGCCTGAAATGGAGGGCAGTTGAAGGTGATCAACCCTGTAGGAGAGGGCAGTTAGGGGTAACCAGGCCGGCAGAGCAGGGATTTGGGGCAAACAGGCTGTTAGAGGAGCAGTTAGATATCAATCAGGCTGACATGGGAGTGGTTGAGCAGGGGAGGGCAAACTTTTACTCAAGGGCCACAATGGGTTCTTAAACTGGACCAGAGATCCGGAACAAAAGCAAACTAACCATGCTGGCACTCTCATCTTGGGCTGCTGGTGAAGGAGCAGAGAGGAGAGCAAGAGAACCCTCTGCTAATTCAGCTCCGCAGGCTGGATAGAACAGTAGAACAGGCCAGATCCGGCCTGCGGGCCAAACTTTGCCCATGGCTGGGTTAGGGAATAATCAAGGTAGCTGCCAGAAGCAGTTAGGGGCAAGCAGGAAGGCAATCAGGATTGTAGTTGGGAACCAGCAGTCCTAGATTGTGAGAGGGATGTCCGACTGCCAATTTAGGGACTAAACAGGTAGTTGGCCATCCGTAGAGTGTTCCCAGACTGCAGAGGGTGCAGGCTGGGCTTAGAGACACCACCACCCCCTCCCCACCCCTGTGCATGAATTTTCTGCACCAGGTCTCTAGTTCTATAATATTATAACTAATAACCATTGGTTATAACTATATTTGACAAAGGTTCCTATGTACTTCAGTATAAAACTTTCCTTTATGCCAGAGAAAACAAGCATTCAAGGCATTTCAGATCATATTGGGATGACCCAAAGCCAATTCTGGAGCAAGAAAAAGTTTCTTAAAATTCAAACACTTGAAGGATTTTCAAACTTCATTTTACCAAAAGATTAAATATTGAAGTGTATTAGACAGGAACATAGGCTAGCAAACTTCAGTTCCCATTATTAAAAAATGGTCTTTCCATTTAATTAAATAAAAGAACTATCCAAAAAAAGCTTATTTTCTAATTTCATTTGTTCTTGGATGTGGACAGCAAATGACACTAATTGGATTTCTGCCATCAGTCTCCCTGAGGACTTTTACATAAGCTATTTACCCTGTGTTTATGTGGGGGTGGGGGGCCCATACTACAAATCATTAACTCTTAAGTGTCCTTGATTTAGGAGGCAAAGTTATCTAGATGGTTGCAAACTGCTGTTTGAATATTGCAGTTTCCCTGTTCTGCTTGTCCTGGTCTACTGGCCTGCATCATATAATCAACTTCCTCTTAACATTTCTTTCTAAAAACTTCTTATAACTTCCACAGACATTCTTACAACTTTCAGAAATAACCACTTTTAGAAACCACCTTCTTTTTCCTTCAAAATACATACTGATGCTCCTTCTTTCAGCCATACCTTCAGTAAGATGTACATACATTTTCTTTCTCTTTTTTTCTTTAAAATGAATTAGAATTCTTCATTCTTAGAAACTTTAATTTTTCTTCAACGATAACCAAAAAAGTAAACAGCCAGCATTTCTAAGATCAACATTTATAAACACAGTTTGAATGTAATCTTCCTTTTTTTAGTGAATAAAATATACCTTCAACAAATTAAAGAGACCTCTGTAATAAAAGCTAAGAGCAAGTAAATTAATACTTTTCTAGTAATTAAAGTTATCACAGACTTTGGAAAATCATGTATAGGCATAAGAGGCTTGGGGAGGGGAGAGCAGGTCCAGTAGCCTGTTCCCAGGCCTCAAGCTGCTTGGAATTGAACTGCTACATTCTTCCTACAGATAACATGTAAGGTTACTGCTGTGGCTTCTCTAATTTACAGGGAGGAGTGCGACTTGTTCCTTCCTCCAACAGAGAGCACAGTCAGAATCCTCTTGAGTGACTGGACTTTGATTATTAGCATATTTATAATTATTACTCAAAAGACTTATTACAAATCCTTCCTTTTAGTTACATGTATTTATTATATCATAACAACTTTGAGATTTTTAAAGCCAATTATTACCTAAACATTTTCTTGACCAATTTTGAAACTGGGATAACTCCATGTGAAAGTACCATTTTACTTTAACTATGCTGTTACTTATGATTGTATTTTCTATTCGAAGGAAGGACATGCTAATCTGGCTTGGAGATATATATCTCTGGGATGCCTGACCCCCTTGGGAATGTGGTCCATTCTTATTCAAAAACCATCCATTATCATGGAAGCATTAATCTTGTTGCCCAACCCAGCCTGCATAGCTTACTCCCTTATGTAATTTCAAGTATATTGTATTGGTCTAATTTAGTTAAAAAACATTTCTTTTTAGGGAGAGAGAATAAATCTTTGCATCACCTCAGGGACCTCAGGATGTCACAAAACTGTCTCTCACTCAAATTCTTATAATATCACATTCAGAAGAACTGTCAAGTATACCCAATTTAAAGATTATAAAAACTTAAACCAATGGCAGCTGGCAGCACAGAGGTGAGGCAGAGGGTGTGAGTGGGTGAGGGGGTGAAAGGAGATTGTGCGGATGTGTGTAGTGTTTGTGTGACTGAGTGAGGGACAGTTAAGTCTGGCTGGAGTATCAGGGGCTGGCAGACCAGGCTGTCCTGGACAGGGAGCATCTACCACCAAGGCGGGCACTGCCTAGGTTGCAAGGCTCAGGCAAGGAGCCCACATCATCTTGAAGGGAGAGCAGTGTGTTTTATCAGCTCATCAGCACCACCACCAAGACTGATCTTGGACACTGCCCACCATCCTATAGCCACTCCAGCCAAGATCATGCTGCTCTTCTTGCAGACATGCAGACTCTAGGACATCCACCTCCAAGGAGCATGGCTCCCTCAGCAGTAAGTGCAACTTCCCCCCTCCACAGCTGCTGATCTCCAGATACCACAGTCCTTTTCCAGAGTTCAGTCTTCCTGAGCACACTGCCTCACAGCCACTCTTGGGTGCACTGTGAGCCCCTACTGGACACACACTTATCCAAAAAAGGGCACACTGCCCCAACAGTAGGAATTCTGAATTCCCCCTTCCCAGCTGCCTTCTTCCTCCTGACATCTCAGCCATGCAGCTTCAGTGCCAAGGCTCCTCTGAGTGTGAGTGATCTGCATTGACAAACAGACCCTGGGTGCCTCTGTGAGCCACCACTCAGCACACGTGGGTCAAACCAAGAATGCAAGGCCCTGACTGTAGAAATTTGGATTTCCCTCACTCCTGGTTGCTTCCCACAGGAACCTTAATCACACAGCTTCAGCATAAGGACCTCTCTGCTGCACTGCGCTGACAAAGGGCCTCTAGGTGCCTATGTGAATTGCCACTGGGAGTATATGAATACAATCAAGGATGCAACATCTTCGCATCAAAACTGAATCTTCCCACTCCACAGCTGCGGATTTCTGGACACCACAACCGAACCTTTCAAGCACACAGGCCTCATGAGCACACCACGCCATAGTTTGCTCTTGGATGTCTCTGTGACCCCCTGCTGGGCACTCTTGTATCCAAACATGGGTGCACAGCACTGGCAGTAGAAATTCATACCTCCGCCTTCCCAGCTGCCTACCCACAGACACTGTTGTCATGTCATTTTTGTATGCAGGCCACCTGAGGCCACCATCCCAGCAGGAGACTCCTGGATGCCTCTGTTAGCTGCCATTAGGTGCACCTGTATCCACCCAAGGGTGTAAGGGCCTGGCAACAGAAACTTGGACTTCCCCCTCCACAGCTGCCAACCTCTGGTCACTTCTGTTGAACCAATCTAATGCACAAGCCCCCTGAGCCCGCTACCCTGGTAGGCTGCCTCAGTGTAATTCTCTGAGCTGCTGCAAGACACAACTCTGACTGCTGGCATCCAGGCCTTGTGGTAATGCTTCTCCAGCCCATGGGCTTCCGGAGCCTTTGTAAGCAGCCACAGGGTGCACATATGCAACCAAAAGCACATATATACCAAAGAAGAAACTTGGAATTGTCCTTCTATGGGGCCAGTGACACACCACAATTGCTTTGATCCAGCATATAGGCCCCACGATCACACACCCCTTGAAGACTGCTCATGGGCACCTCTGTGAGCTTCCACTGAATGTCTGCCTATCCAATCAAAGGCACATAGCTCCCTTAAAAGGATCCACAACATCTCCCTCCAAGATACCTACCTCTGGCCAGGTTAATGAATTACTCAGACCTTGCCTCTCTGGACACGGTCACATTGTTTCAGCCAGTGACTCCGAGATTCCCACATCCCCAGCTGCTGGATCCTGAACCTCCTTGTGATTCAAAGACAAAAATCACTTTGGCCAGAGTCCCATTGCTACAACCACAGACTATGAGACACCTGCCCCTATTTTCATGGGGTCTGGTCCTCTCCTACTGAGTTTTAGAGAGATAACTAATCCAGCAAGAGTCATAACACAATGGCCAAATTCATGGTACCTAAGCATCATGCCCCAAGACTACATCCTCCCAGGTCGTGGGCTCTGGGAACCCACAATGAGCATATACAAGGGAAATCTCTGACAACCTTTTTCACAAGAGCCCCAACCATGATCATATCCAAAACAGCTTGCACAACAAAACCTGGGGTAAGTCACATTGCCAATCTGTGATGAGACTTCATCCATAAATAAGAAATTAACATTCAAGATCCAACTAAATTAAGACAACCCAAATAGCTCAAGTAAGGTGATCCACTAAATCATCAAGCATGGGAGATATGAGAGACCACACCACTAAAGAACCTGGGTAACTGCATCTAAGACACAGAAACAATTACAACATTATAGCAGAAAGTGTGGATACAGAACAAAACAAACAAAAACACACAAACTTTCTGAAGAAAAGAAAACAAGGAATGATGGGAAAGGGAATTAAATGAAATGGAGGCAAGTAACATGTCAGAGAAAGAATTCAGAGTAATAGTTATAAGGATGCTCAAATGGATGGATGACAAATAATACACAACTCTCAATGTGATTAATAAGGAGCTGAATGAGAATGTCACCAACATGAAAAGGATCCAAGTGGAAATGAAGAATAACATAGCCACAATAAAGCACACAAAGGAAGACTTAAACAGTAGACTCTAAGAGGCTGAGGACCACATCAGCAAATTAGGAGACAAGGTAAAAAAACAAAACAAAACAAAAACAAAACAAAAAAAAAAAAACACAGGAGGGACTGGAAATAATACTTTAAAAACAGGAGTAGACCCTAAGGGAGCTTTGGGACTCCCCAAACAAAACAATATCTGCATAATATGGAAACCAGAAGGACAAGAAGCAGAGCAAGGAATAGAAAACCTCTTAGAAGAAATAATGACAGAAAACTTCCCTGATATTTGCAAGAAAGAAACTACCCATGTCCAACAAGCATATAGAATCCCAAACAAGATGAACCTCAAAAGACCAACACCAAGACACATCATAATTAAATTGGAAAATATCAACAACAAAGCCAGAATCTTAAGGGCTGCCAGAGAGAGGCAGAAAGTTCCCACAAAGCATCTCCCATTAGAATATCAACTGATTTCTCAACAGAAACACACCTGGCCAGAAGGGAATGAAAAGAAATATACAAAGTGATACAAAGCAAGGGTCTGAATGCAAGAATAATATACCCACCAAGGCTAAGTTGAAGGTGGAAACAGAAGCTTCACAGACAAAAGGGAGCTAAGAGAGTTTATTACCACCAAGCCAGCAATGAAAGAAATGCTAAAGGGTACCCTGTAAAAAGAAGAAAAAGAAAGGCAAGAAGAAACACAAGCATTAAGAAGAAAAATGAGACCGAAGCAAGATGGCGGCCTAGGAAGTCTCCTGGGCCGCCATCTCCTCAGCAATTTGGAAAAAAACAACAGATAAAATCAAAAGGGATCGCACCAGACCCACAGGAAAGCTGGCGAAATGGGAAGGCTACAACTAGACACAAAGCAGGACACTGCTGCTGCCATATGGAGTTTAAAACTACAGCGAAACTGGACCTGCCGGAGCTGCTGCCACTGGGAATGAGGGAAGCCAGACCTCGCTCTGCCCCTGGGCCCAGGGAGTGGGCCAGCCCTGCGCCAGCCGCCATGGGAGCTGATGTGGGCCTCCGCCTTGCCATCGGCTCGTGAGCACGACCTCAGCCATCCCAGCCCGCCCCGCAGTGCTGGATAGGAGTGGGCGCAGAGTCTCCCTGTCCGCAGCCAGCTCTACTCAGCCCCCGCACTCACGTGCGGGCGAGGAGATGGTGTAGTGTCTCCCCGCCCACAGGCAGCTCTGCCCAGCCCCCGCGCTGGCTGTGCTGGTGAGGAGATCGCGCAGCATCTCCCCGCATGCAGCCAGCTCTGCTCAGAAATGGGAAGGCTACAACTAGGCACCAAGCAGGGCACTGCTGCTGCCATGTGGAGTTTAAAATTACAGCGAAACTGGACCTGCTGGAGACGCTGCCGCCAGGAATGAGGGAAGCCAGACCTCACTCCGCCCTGGGGCCCAAGGACTGGGGCAGCCCGCTGGCCATGGGAACCAGGGACCTGTCATGGAACCTTCAGCGCCTGCCCACAACCATCCAGAGAAACTGTCGAGGAGACTCCCGGCCGGCGGCCAGCTGGGCCCAGTCTCCGCACACACCTCATTGGTGGGGAGCTGGCATGGTGCCTTCCCTTTGCGCCCTGGCGAGTCTTTCCACTTCCAACGCCAGCAGCCGGCTCCAAAGCTTACACCACTACCACCATGTGGATTTTAATACTACAGGGGAAATTGAGACACAGGAGCTACCATCGCTGTCGCACCCACCACCACCGCCCCCGCGAATGGGAATCCACTGAAATCAGAGCTCACTACGCCCCGGGCTCAGAGAGAGTGTGGCTTCAGACCTTAGCCTCTGCGTCCACAGCAGCTCCGCTCCCGCAACAAAGGAGACACCATTAAGGGCGGTCTCTCCACCCGCAGCCATCTCAGCCCTCCCACAACCTTCCCAGCACACCCGCCGTGCTGGTGAGCAGCCAGCATGGCACCTTCCGTTAGCGGCCCCAGCGAGTCCTCCCTCAGCTGCCACATGGCCAAGCAGAAGCTCCCGCCACTGCCGCCATGTGAACTTTAAAACTACAGTGGAAATTGAACCATAGGAGTGACCATCGCTGCCGCACCAGCCACCGCCACCCCCCACCACTGCTGCAAATAAAGGAAATCCACCGAGAACAGAGCTCACTACACCCTGGGCTCAGAGAGTGGGCGACCTCAGAACTTAGCATCCGCATCCGCAGCTGCTCTGCTTCCACACCAAAGGAGACACCTTTGAGGGCAGTCTACCCGCCTGCAGCTATCTCACCCGCCTGAAACCGTCCCAGCCTGCCTGCCTTGCTAGCAAGGAGCTAGCGCGGCTCCTCCAATACGAGCCCCAGCGCCCTAGAGGGGTCATGTGCTCTGGGTGAGCCATATGTCCAGGGGGCCGTGTGCCCCGGTTGAGCCGTGTGTCCCAGGGGGCCCTGTGCCCCGGGTGAGCCGTGTCTCCCAGGGGGGCCTGTGCCCCGGGTGAGCCGAGTGTCCCAGGGGGCCCTGTTTCCTGGGTGAGCCCTGTGTTCCAGGGGAAGCAGTGGGACCAAGCGGGAGGGCGGTGAGAACCAGAGGAGGAGTGGACTCTATTCGTGTGGTCCTGAGATAGCCACCATAAAACAAGCAGACTGCCAAATGAGGAGTGGATTCTTTTCATGTGATCATGTGATAGTCACCATAAAACAAGCAGATTGTCAAATGACAGCAGGGAGGGGAAGGAGACCTGGGGGGAGATTAGAGAACAACCGAAGGACTGGTAAGCATAAATACAACCAATGAACACAGAACTCTGGGAGGGTGGGCATGGATGGGAGGTGGGGGGGGGGGCAATGGTAAGATATGTACACAATATAATACATTAATAAAAAAATAAATTAAAAAAAGAAGAAAAATGAGAACAGACCAGTACTTGTCAATAATACCATTAAATGTAAATGGATTAAATGCTCCAAGCAAAAGACACAAAGAAGCTCAATGGATAAGAATACATGACCCACACATTTGCTGTCTTCAAGAGACCCACCTCAGAGAAAGAATTCACACAGAACAATAGTGAAGTGTTAAAAAAAATTTTTTTCAGGCAATTGGACATGAGAAAGAAACTGGGGTTGCAACACTTATATCAGACAAAATGGACTTTGAAGTAAAGGCCATAACAAGAGATAAGAAAGACCACTACATAATACTGAAGAGAGTAATTGACCAAGAAGATATAACTCTAATAAACAAATATGTACCCAAAACAGAAGTACCCAAATACATAAGACAACTTCTGGAAGATATCAAGAGAGAGAACACTAGTAGGGGAGTTTAATACCCCACTGACACCACTGGATAATCCTGTAAACAAAAAATGAGCAAAGAAACAGCAATCCTAAATGACTCACTTGATCAGATGGGCCTAATTAATATCTTTAGTATATTTCTCCCCAAAGCCATAGAATATATTTCTTCTCAAGTGCACATGGAACATTTTCAAAGATGGACCAGATATTTGGACACAGGCAAAGTCTATTCAAATTCAGGAAGAAGAAATCATAACAAGCATCTTCTCAGATCACAATGGCCTAAAATTAGAAATCAATTACAATAAAAATAATAAAAAATCGAACACTTGAATGCTAAATAGCATGCTATTAAACAATGATTGGCTTGCCAATGAGATCAAATAAGAAACAAAAATCATCCTGGAAACAAATGACAATGAAAACACAACAATCTAAATTCTATGGAACACAATGAAAATAGTCCTGAGAGAGAAGAGGTAATATTAGTAATACTCTCAACAGTAAAGATAATTTTTCAAAAAGAAATAGAAGAGAAAAATCAAAATCACCTAAAATCAAGCGGAAGGAAAGAAAAATAAAGATGAACAGAAATTAATTAAATCTAAACACAAAAATGGTAGAGATAAATGAATGTGCTAACAACTGAATCTTTGAATAAAAATCAATAAAACTAAGTCAATGCTAACAAGACTGACAAAAACAAATGGCCATTATCAGAAATTAATTAGGAGACAGGAACCAATTCCCCAATGCATTCTTATGAGACCAGCATTCTTTGTGCACTCAGTACAAAGAAAGACTAAACAACTGACAAAAAAGTCTTGTTAACATAATTACTAAAGTCCTCAACAAAATATTAGCTGACCCTACCAGCAATATAAGAAAATCATACTACACCATGACTAAGCAGGAATTATCCCCAAAACTCAAAGCTGATTCCATATTTTTTAATCAACCAATGTAATCCAATAGGTCAACTGTACAAAAAAGAAAATTCACATGGTCTTAAAAATTGATGTAGAAAAGTGTGTGATAAAGCACAGCATTCATTCATGATAAACACATTTGGGGAACTTCAATAAAGGAGCACTTCCTCAATCTGATCATGGGATTCCTGTAGCTACTATCATTCTCTATTGTGGGAAGTTAAATGATTCCCTCTCAGATGGGGACAAAGTTAAAAATGTCCACTCTTATCACTTCTATTCAACATTGTCCTTGACGTTTGAACAAGTGAAATAAGACAAGAAAGATACATAGAGACATTCATATGAGTACAGAGATACCAGGTGTCCCTACTTGCAGGTGATATAGTTATCTATGAAGAAAATCAAATGAATCCACTTCAAAATCACGGCTCAATACTGAGATATGGATCTATTTGAGATTTATCATTATTGCAGTGGTGTTGCCTTTGTGGGGCTGGCGAAGCAGCAGCTAAGGGGACAGAACTGAGTTCTTGTGGGAAACCGTCCACTGACACAGCTCTCACAGAGGTTCAGCCTCTGGAGGACCTAGGCAGGCACCACTTGTCACCCAGAGTTCACCCTAAATCCCCTGTGACTGGAGGGGCCTCATGTGTTTGCTCTTTGACCTGATCCCAGGAAACATCAAACCTCCCTCCTCTTTAGGACAGGAAGTAGGTTTGCACCTGGGAGCCAGGAACCCCCTGAAGTCTGGCTGCCCCCTTTCTCCCACAGAAGTGGGGAGATGGTGCCCCCTAGTGGTCACACTTCAGAGAAGGTTCCAAAGTCCCCAGAAAACACACTGCAGCATAAAGCTGGGGAGGTGTTCAGTGAGCTTCTAAACTGACATTGAACCTTACTTGCATTTTTGAGGGAAGGGAGGGAGGAAGTCCCTGTCTCTTCCTGGCACCTGGGAAAACGGACTTTTCCCTAATTGAGGTTTGTGTTTCCCTCAGCCCTCGTGGGGCCTGACCAGCTGGCTTCTGGAGGGTCCCCACAGGGAGGCCCAGCATCAGCCTGCAGGAGAGGGGGTCTGGTGGTTCCTCCTCATTGAGGCTCTGGAGAGAGGCTCCAGCCCAGCTCCCCAGGGACCCCTGGCACCTGGGACAACCCTTCTGGGGGCCTGTGCATCATTGTTCCCCTCATCCCCAGGAACACAGACAGCCCCCAGGTCTGTTGGTCCACCTGGCAGGACCCTGGCTGCCTGCATGCTCTGCTGGAGCCTCCATGGTGTTAACTCAATGTGGATATAGGGCCAGGCACTAGCCCCTGTGGCTCAGTGGATAGAGCGTCAGCCTGTGAACTGAGGTGTCCAGGACCAATGGTCCATGACTAAGGGCTCCCAGATTTGATTCCCATCAAGGGCATGGACCTCAGTTCCAAGCTCGACCCTTGTGTGCAAGAAACAACTAATCAATCTAATCAATGTGTCCCTATCAGCTCTCTGTCTCCCCCTCACTTCCATGATTTCTAAAAATAAGTGAAAATATCCTTGAGTGTGGATTAACAAAGCTGAGAAAAGAAATTTTATTTTTTTATTTTTTTAAATAAATCTTTATTGTTCATATTATTACAAATGTTCCTCATTTTCCCCCCTCCATTGCTCCCCTCCACCAAGTTTCCATCCCACCCTATACCCTTTCCCCATCCCCCATTGTCCTTATCCATAGGTGCAGTTTATGTTCAGTCTCTTCCCAGCCCCCCACTCCCCATTTCCCAGAGAATAATTAGTCGACTCCCCTTCCATTCCTCTGATTCTGTTATATTCACCAGTTACTATTGTTCATCACGATTTTTACTTCCCTTGGTTTTTAGATTCACTTTTTGATAGTTATGTATTTGTTGTTCATCATTTTTATCTTTATTTCCTTCCTCTTCCTAAAGAACCCCTTTTAGCAATTCATATAATTCTGGCTTGGTGGTGATGAACTCCTTTAGCTTAAATTTATTTGTGAAGTTCTTTATCTGGCCTTCAATAATGAGTGATAGCTTTGCTGGGTAGAGTATTTTTGGCTATAGGTTCTTGTTATTCATCACCTTGAATATTTCTTGCCATTCCTGTCTGGCCTGCATTGTTTCCATAATTCTGATGTTGGTTCGCTTGAAGTTGTTCCAGAAGTTTCTTACACTATCTTCAACTTTCTGTATTCTCTTGTCTTCTTGCTTCTGCAACAAAGTGTCCTCTGGCTCTTTGATTTCCAAATATTTGACTGGATTCTTGCAATCTTCCATTCTGTTTTTAGGACTCTGTATAATATTTTTTTATTTCAGAGAATGTATTCTTTATTTCTAGTTGATCCCTTTTCATATCCTCATAGATCTCATTTATTTTTCAGCCTTTTCTAGAAGATTCTTGAACAACCTTTTAAGTGTGGTTTTGAACTCTATATCCAGTCGCTTTTTGTCCTCCATTTCTTTCATTTGTGATCTGTTTCCTTGTCTCGGCATTTGTTCTGCTTCCCTGAGTTGGTAGGTTGGGAGGATCAGTTGTCTCTATGCCAGGATACAGCCTTATTCCACTAGACTTGAAAACCTGCAAAAGCCTCTGTGTTCAGCTTGGATGGGGCGGAGTTTCAGGGTGGAGCCTACAGCCCTGGCTTCAGGTTAGCCCTGTCCTTTGAGGTTCCTGAGTCTCAGTGTACCTCAGTGTCCTTTGGTATTCCCTGCAAGCTCCTCTGAGAGCAAGGTGCCATAGAGTTTCGCCTGCTACCAGACAGTCTAGTCTCTCCCACAACAAGGCCGCAACTGGGGTTCAGGGCAGTTGGAAGTGGGGTTAGGAGCAGTCCAGAGCTTTGTCTCCTTCCTACTGGGGCAATCCAGCGACCCAATCAACAGTCTGTCCTCTGTGCGAAATGTGCGCAACTCAGGGGCTCTGCCTTTCACTGCTCCCCTGAGCTTCATTTTGCTAGTCTAGCGGGCCCAGAGGAAATCTTGCTTCTCAAATTCTGGGCCCCACGTGGAGGAAGTCTTCCCTATTTATTCTTTTCCCAGCTCTTTGTCTCCCAAATTTGAAATGAGATTTCTGGACCTTCTGAGAAGAAGTCCTGTGTGTTGTGACGGGGCCCTAAAGGGGCTATCTCAAGGCCTGGCCAGGCGCCAGCACTGAAAACTCTGTCCGGGGAATAGTTTATGGCCTCTCTGGAATGGGGAGTAGTTTTATTCTTCCCTATTGTTTAAGAAAACAAATGTATACAGTAGCCAGAACAGCAAGGTTAAATTTTAAACAGCGGTTTTTTTACCCAAATGGAGGTTACTATGCTTCAACATCACATTCCATTTTTCATCATCCTTTTGAAATTATTTAATTTTAATTTTAATTGTTTTTCTTTGTTAATCCTTAACCAAGGATATTTTTTCATTGATTTTTAGGAAGAGTGAAAAGGTCAAGGATAGACAGAGAGTAACATGGATGTGAGAGAAACAAAGCAAATGGTTGCCTCCTGCACAAGCCCCACCCAGGGAAGTAGCCTGCCACCAAGGGAAGTGTCCTTGACCAGAATCAAACCCGGGACCTTCAGTCCACCAGCCGATGCTCTATCACCTGAACCACTCCAGCCAGGGCTCCTTTTGCACATTAACAGCCAGGAAGTTTACTGAATTGTGAACTGGTGACAGGGAGAGCCATTTTGAGACAGAGGTTGGGGCCTCAACATTAGAGTTTTGCCAAAGGTGTGATTGGGGAAAACAAAGGAAAATCTTTCAACGTCAAAGTAAAATCATCATCCCAATGCACATTCTTATTGCAAACCCGAGAAAGGCCCATGGCAGGTGAAGGAGACCAAAAGGAAGCCCATTTAATAAGCCTCTGGGGGCAGCACCCCTGGGTCCTCATAAAACCCCCAAGGACAGAGGACTCTCAGTCCTGGGAGCTGTCCTCAAAGGAATGGGGTCAGCGTGACCAGGTGTCGAAAAAGGAGGAAGGAGTATAGGTCAGGAAGGGACATCTTGTGGCCAGCATTCTAGAGTCCTTCCCACCTGGGGTTGCCCTAGGATGACAAGGTCAGATGTGCAGCCCAGGGTCCCAGCTGCACCCTTATGTCCAGACTCCATGCAAATGGAGCGCTCCTCCTGCTCATAAAGGGGGGCCAACCCCACATGCTGGGGAGACACCCAGAGACCACGTGCCTGAGACAGGACCCGAGAGCTGCACCATGGACTTGGTGCCAAGCTGTGTTTTCCTCCTGATCATTTCTCAAGGTCATTGTCAGGAGAGTGGAGCCCTGCGCCCTGTGCCTGTGCCTGTGTGTGCTTTCATGTGATTCTAAGTCCCCCTGTGTCTCTGTGTTTGCAGGTGTCCAGTGTGAGGTGCAGCTGGTGGAGTCTGGGGGAGGCCTGGTTCGGCCTGGGGGGTCTCTGAGACTCTCCTGTGCAGCCTCTGGATTCACCTTCAGTAGCTACTGGATCAGCTGGGTCCGCCAGGCTCCAGGGAAGGGACTGCAGTGGCTTGGGGAAATCAATCCTGATGGAAGTACCACAAACTATGCCAGTGCTGTGAAGGGCCGCTTCACCATCTCCAGAGACAACGCCAAGAACATGGTGTATCTGCAAATGAACAGCCTGAGAGCTGAGGACATGGCCCTGTATTACTGTGCACAATAGGCACAGTGAGGGGAGGTCAGTGTGAACCCAGACACAAAACTCCCTGAGGGAGGCAGCATGGTGGGGCTGAAGGGAGCATCTGGGAAACCAGGGGGCGCTCAGGACCAGCAAACCCAGTGCCCCAGCTCAGAAGCTGTCCCTGGAGGGGTTGTGCAGGCTTCCTCTTGGGGTCAATGCTTTCTTCTCTCAGTTGTCCCTGGGGCAGATCCCGCTTCCTTTTTTGTGTCTTTAATTAGATTCTCTGCAGGCAAAATAGTAGGAAGTGACTGTGTTTCAGATCTGGTGACTTCTCCTCTGTGCCCTTCCTGTCACCATGTCACCATGTCCCTGATGGTTGCTCTTTGGGTTGACAAGGAAAACATTCTAGGAATTCCTGTCCCCTCAATGAGAGCGGGGTTCCCCTCCCTCCCCACAGTGCTGAGGGGGGAACGCAGAGTCCAGGCCCCAAATCTCACCTGAAGATGGTCAGCCCCTTGCTCCGCCTTCAGAAGAGCCCTGAGGGGACAGTTAGCCACTTGCCTCTCACTGACATGGCTGCACATGGATTTGAGGTCTGACCCTGCGGGCGCTGCCCCTCCATGAACCTGAGAGATGAACCCAGCTCTCAGCGCATCCTGGAGGGAGGCAGTTACAATGAATTTGATGTAACTCCCCTAAGTTCCTTTCCTTTGATTGCTATGTACAAAGACAGATGTAACCCTCCATTCTCTGGATCACTATCTCAATTCACTGAGGTTCTGCTTCATGGCATATGTCAACAGTTTAGCTCAAATAAATTCACAACAATTGTTTACAGAACTGAATTATATTTGTACATTTTCAGTGAGAACCTGCTGAAGGGAGACATGGCACGCCCCCATTCTCACCCTCTGTCCTCTGCAGCTCATGTTCTCCCCCATCAGCCTGCACAGGACATCCCGCCTGGCCGCGCTATGCCCTCTCCTTCCCGCCTGGTAGGTTTTGCCTTAAATGCACCCCCATGCCGTCCCTCAGAACCATCTCCCGTGCCCGGCCCTCCCTGAGGTGACAGGGCCAGGGCCACCCAGGTGGCCTGAAGCTGGACTCAGCTGCCTTGCTGAGCCCACGTGCAGCTCCCACGTGGCATGTCAGGGTGTGGGGCCCCACCTGTGTCAGTTGGAGACACAGCTGACCACTGACCTCAGAGCACCTCCATCAGCTCACACCTAAGCTGAGGGAACACCCAAGGGCCCCTTAGCGGCAGAGCATCATGGTGGACAAGCCCGTGGCCACTGGAATCAGAGGGCAGTAAGGGAGTGCTGATGCTGAAGCATCCATGTTATTATAAAAACTGCCGTTTGAAATTTTATCCCTGCTATTTTGGCTTCTGTGAATGCTTGCTTGCTTAAAGAATAAGGAAACTAAGACTACTCCCATTTCAGATATGCCATTAAACCTTCCTGGAGCACGTTATCAGTGCTGGCACCAGGCCAAAGCTTTGGTTCAGGTCTGAAAGCCCCAACACATAGGGCTTTAAGAACTTGCAAAGGGGACTGGACACACCCCATATTTGGGAGACAAAGAAGGTAAAAACATATAAATGGGAAAGTTCCTCCATATTTAGGCCCAGAATTTGAGAAACATTTTTTGGTCAATACAGAAAGTGAGGGTGAGAGGGTTGAAAGAGAAGGGGTCGTGGAGGACCGGGGAGAAGAGCCTTTTACTCTTAAGTAGAAAAGCAAGAGAGTTCAGTCTCTAAGCTTGGCAGGACCAGGTTGCTGGCTACTTCTTAAACTTCTCCAGAATATTCAGCAGCACAATTTTAAGACAGGAGTGCACATAATACCTCAGACCACCACCAAGCCTGCCCTTCATATTGGCTGGGGTGGGGAGGGTGGTGGCATCTGTACTTCATGGGACAAATGTATAGGTTTACTTACTTTGCTTTTGCAATAAAGGAGCCTATTATAATTACTTGATAAACTAACTTTTTACAATATAATCAAGGTCTTGTATAAACCATTCTCAAAACTGCCATAGATTTCTGGGTGTTGATTTTATATCTTGCTACATTGCTGAATTCATTTATTAAATCTAACAATTTTAGGGTTTTCTATGTACAATGTCATGTCATCTCTAAACAATGGAAGTTTTGCTTCTTCTTTTCCAATTTGGATGCTTTTATTTCTTCCTCTTGTCTGATCGCTATGGCTAGCACTTCCAGTACTGTGTCAAACAGGAGTGGTCAAAGCAGGCATCCCTGTCTTGTTCCTGTTCTTAGGGAAAATGCCTTTAGTGTTTGCCCATTGAGTTGGATGTTGGCTGTAGGTTTGTCATATAAGGCTTTTATTATGTTGAGATATGATCCCTCTATTCCCACATTGCTAAGCATTTTTATCAGAAAAGGGTGTTGGATTTGGTCAAATGCCTCTTCTGCACCAATTGATATAATTATGTGATTTTTGTCTATCAATTCATTTATGTAATGCATCACATTTATTGATTTGTGGATATTGTACTATCCTTGCATCCCTGGAATAAATCCCACTTGGTCATAGTGTATGATCTTTCTGATGTACTGCTGGATCCAGTTTGCTAGGATTTTGTTGAAGATTTTACCATCTATGTTCATCAGGGATTTGATCTCTAATTCTCTTTCTTTGCAGTGGTTTTGGGATTAGGGTAATCTTGGCTTCATAGAAAGAGCTTGGGAGAGTGCCATCCTCTTGAACTTTTTAAAAATAGTCTGAGAAGGATTGGTTTTAATTCTTCTTTGAATGTTTGGTGAAACTCCCCTGTGAAGCCATCCTGTCCAGGGCTTTTGTTTGCTAGAAGGTTTTTGATTACTGTCTCAATTTCATTAGTAATCAGTCTATTCAGGTTTTTTTATTCTTCCTGATTGAGTTTTGAGAGGTGTTTTTCTAGGAATATGTCCATTTTGTCTTGGTTGCTCAATTTGGTGGAGTAGAGGTGTTTGCAGTATTTTGTTTGTTTGTTTGTTTGACAATCCTTTGTATTTCTATGGAGTCTGTTGTTATTTTGCCTCTTTCATTTCTGATTTTGCTTAATTGGGTCCTTCTTCTTTGCTTTTTGGTGAGACTGGCTAGAGCTTCACCAATCTTGCTTATCCTTTCAAGAACCAGCTCTTGGTTTCATTGATCTTTTGTATAGCTTGTTTTGTTTTGTTTTGTTTTGTTTATTTGTTTTGTTATCTGTGTCATTTATTTCTGCTCTGACCTTTATTATTTTCTTCCTTCTGGTTACTGTGCGCTTTCATTGTTTCTCTCTTTCTAATGATGAAAGCTGCAAGGTTAGATAATTTATTACCATTTTTTAAGGTAGGCCTGTAGAGGTATGAACTGCTTTCTCAGGACAACTTTCATTGTGTCCCATAGATTTTATTTTATTTTATTTTGAATTTATTAAGGTATTAAATGTGTACATAGATTACCATTGCTCCTTCCCAACTCCCATACATGCCCTCCCTCACCAGAGTTTTGTGTCCATTGGTTGTACTTATATGCATGCATACCAGTCCTTCGGTTGATCGCTTATCTCCCCCAGATCTCCCTCCCCTCCCCGCTGTCATTTGACAGTCTGCTTGTTATTTTACTGTCACTATATCTATCTTTCTGTTCATTAGTTTATAATGTTCTTTATTATCCATAAATGAGTGAGGTCATGTGGTGTTTCTCTTTCATTGACTGTCTTATTTCACTCAGCATGATGTTCTCCAATTCCATCCAGGTTACTGCAAATGATGAGAATTCCTTCTTTTTATGGCAGCATAGTATTCCATTGTGTAGATGTTCCGTAGTTTTCTGATACATTCATCTGCTTACGGGCACCTAGCCTGTTTCCAAATCCTAGCTATTGTAAATTGTGCTGCTATGAACATAGGGGTGCATATATCTTTTCTGATTGGTGTTTCCAATTTCTTGGGGTATATTCCTAGTAGTGGGATTACTGGGTCAAATGGGAGTTCCATTTTCAGTTTTTTGAGGAAGCTCCATACTGTTCTCCACAGTGGTTGCACCAACCTGCAATCCCACCAGCAGTGCACAAGGGTTCCTTTTTCTCCGAAACTTTGCCAAGATTTGTCGTTAGTTGATTTGTTGATGTTGGCAATTCTGACAGATGTTAGATGATACCACATTGTTGTTTTGATTTGCATCTCTCTGATAATTAGTGACTTTGAGCATGTTTTCATGTGCCTCTTGGCCTTCCTTGTGTATAATTTTGAGAAGGTTCTATTTAGGTGCATTGCCCATTTTGTAATTGGCTCATTTATTTTCCTTTTATTGAATTGTATAAGCTGTCTGTAGATGTTGCAGAATAAACCTTTATCAGTGATATCATTTGCAAATATGTTCTCCCATACAGTGGGTTTTCTTGTTGTTTTGTTAATGGTTCCTTTGCTGTAAAACAGCTTTTTATTTTGATGTAGTCCCATTTGTTCATTTTCTCTTTAGCTTCCATTGCCTTAGGGTTAGTATCAGTGAAGAAGTTCTTTGGCATATGTCTGAGATTTTGCTGCCTGTGGATGCCTCTAGTATTTTTATGGTTTCCCATCTTATGTTTAAGTCCTGTATCCATTTCGAATTTATTTTTGTGTATGGTGTAAGTTGGTGATCTAGTTTCATTCTTTGCATGTATCTGTCCAGTTTTCCCAACACCATTTATTGAAGAGACTGTCTTGACTCCATTGTATGCTCGTGCCTCCTTTGTCAAATATTAATTGAGCATAGTGATTTAGGTTGATATCTGGATTCTCTAATATATTCCATTGATCTATATGTCTGTTCTTGTACCAGTCAGTACCACGCTGTTTTGAGAACAGTTGCTTTGTAATACAGCTTGAAATCTGGTATTGAGATCTCTCCTACTTTACTTTTCTTTCTCAAGTTTCCTGAGGCTATTCAGGACTTTTTATTGTTCCAAATGAATTTTTGGAGAGTTCTTTCTAGGTCTGTAAAGTATGCTGTTGGTATTTTAATGGGAAGTGCATTGTACTTATAAATTGTTTCGGGAAGTATGGACATTTTAATGATGTCGATTCTACCAATCCATGAACATGGTATGTTCTTCCATCTGTTTACATCTTCCTCTACTTCTTTTTTCAGGGTTGTGTAGTTTTCTGCATATAGGTCTTTTACCTCCTTAGTTAAGTTTATTCCTATGTATCTTAGTTTTTTTGGTGCAATGGTAAATGGGATTGCTTTTTTAGTCTCTGTTTCTGTAAGTTCACGATTAGTGTATAGAAATGCCATTGATTTCTTGGTGTTGATTTTGTATCCTGCTACATTGCCAAATTCATTTATTAAGTCAATTAGTTTTTTGATGGCGTCCTTTGGGTTTTTTATGTACAATTCCATGTCATCTGCAAATAAGAATAACTTTACTTCTTTTCTGATTTGGATGCCTTTTATTTCCTCTTCTTGTCTAATTGCAATGGCTAGTATTTCCAGTACTATCAAACAGGAGTGGTGAGAGTGGGAATCCCTGTCTTGTTCCTGTACTTAGAGGAAATGGTTTTAGTTTTTGCCTATTGAGTATGATGTTTGCTGTGGGTTTATCATACATAGCTTTTATTATGTTAAGGTATGATCCTTCTATTCCCACCTTGTTGAGAGTTTTTATCAGGAAAGGGTGTTGGATTTTATCAAATGCTTTTTCTGCATCGATTGATATGACTATATGATTTTTATCTCTCAATTTGTTTATGTGATGTATCAAGTTTACTGATTGGAGAATATTGTACCATCCTTGCATTCCCAAAATAAATGAAGCTCATTTACTAGAATTTTGTTGAGGATTTTGGCATCTTGTCCCATAGATTTTAAATTGTTGTTTTTTCATTGGCGTTTGTTTCCAGGATGCTTTTTATTTATTTATTCTTTGATTTCTTTCACAACCCAATCATTGTATAATATCATGCTGATTAGCCTTCAAGTGTTTGATTTTTTCATTGTTTTTATCATAGATTATTTCTAATTTTAGGCCATTGTGATCTGAGAAGATGCTTGTTGTGATTTCTTCTTTTTTATTAAGGTATTATATGTGTACATAGCTTACCATTGCCCCTCCGACCTCCCATTTATGCCCTCCCTCCCCCGAGTTCTGTGTTTGTTGGTTGTACTTATATTCATACATACCAGTCCTTCGGTTGTTCTCTTATCTCCTTCCCCTCCCTGCTGTCATTTGACAATTTGCTTGTTTTATGGTGACAATCTCAGGACCACATGAATAGAATTAGCTCCTCATTTGGCAGTCTGCTTGTTTTATGGTGATTATCTCAGGACCACATGAATAGAGTCCGCTCCTCCTCTGGTTCACACCGCCTCTCCCCCCGGGTCATACTGCTTCTCCTAGGACACACAGCTCACCCAGGGCACATGGCCCCCTGGGACACACAGCTCACCCAGGACACCCAGCCCCCTTGGGGGACACGGCTCACCCGGGGCACACGGCCCCCTGAAATACACGGCTCACCAGGGACACCTGGCCCCCTGGTATGCACGGCTCACCTGGGGTACATTGCCCCTGGGACACACAGCTCACTCAGGGCACACAGCCCCTCTGGGGAACTGGGGTCGTGAATTGGAGTGGCGGGCAGGCTGGGATGGCTGCAGGTGGGGACACCGCCCTCAAAGGTGTCTCGTTCGGTGCATAAGCAGAGCAGCTGTGTACTCGGAGGCTAAGTTCTGAGGCCGCCCACTCCCTGAGCCTGGGGCATAGTGAGCTCTGTTCTCAATGGATTTCCTTTATTCGCGGCGGCGGTAGCAGGTGCGTCAGGGATGGTTGCTCTTGTGGTTCAATTTCCACTGTAGTTTTAATGTTCACCTGGCAGCAGTGACGGAAGCTTTGGCCCGGCCATGAGGCGGCTAAGGGAGGACTAGCCGGGGCCACCAATGGAGGGTGCTGCGCCAGCTCCTCACCAGCACAGGGGGTGTGCTGGGAAGGTTGTGGGCGGGCTGAAATGGCTGCGGAGCGGAGAGACAGCTCTCAATGGTGTCTTCTTTGGTGCGGAAGCATAGCTGCTGTGGACACAGAGGCTAATTTCTGAACCCGCACACTCCCTGAGCCCGAGGTGGAGTGAGCACTGTTTTTGGTGGATTCCCATTATTTGCAGCAGCAGCGGGTTTGGCGGCAGGTGCAGCAGCGTAGCTCCTGTGGCTCAATTTCCCCTGTAGTTTTAAAATCCACATGGAGGTAGTGGCAGAAGCTTCAGCCCGGCCATGAGGCGGTGGAGGAAGGACTTGCCAGGGCCACAAACGGAAGGCACTGCACCAGCTCCTCACCAGCACGGCGTGTGCAGAGGCCGGGCTGAGCTGGCTGAGGGTAGGAAGACGCTGTGCCATCTCCTCACCATCTGGTGGGCGGGCTGGGAGGGCTGCGGGCTGGGATAGTTGCGGGTAGGGAGGCCACGCTCAAAGGCTTCTCATCCAGGCAAGAGCCGAAGGCACGGCGAGGCCCGGCATCAGCTTCCTGGCTCCCATGGCGGCCGGGCGGGCTGGCCCACTCCCTGGGTCCAGGGCAGAGCGAAGTCTGGCTTCCCTCATTTCTGGCGGCAGAAGCTCCAGCAGGTCCAGTTTCGCCGTAGTTTTAAACTCCACATGGCAGCAGCGGCGCCCTGCTTTGTGTCTAGTTGTAGCCTTCCCATTTCACCACCTTTCCTGTGGGTCTGGTAAAATCCCTTTTGATTTTAGCTGTTGTTTTTTTTCCAAATTGCTGATGAGATGGCAGCTTAGGAGACTACCTAGGCCGACATCATGTTTTGGTCCCCCTGAAGTATCCTTGTTATGATTTCTTTCTTCCTGAATTTGAAGAGACTTTGCCTGTGTCCAAATATTTGGTCTATCTTTGAAAATATCCCATGTGCACTTGAGAAGAATGTATATTCTGTGGCTTTGTGGTAAAATATACTAAAGATATCAATTAGGCCCATCTAATCCAGTGAGTCATTTAGGATTGCTGTTTCTTTGCTGATTTTTTGTTACAGTATTTATCCAGGGGTGTCAGTGAGCTATTAAAGTCCCCTACTATGACTGTATTGCTATTGATCTGTCCCTTAATATCTTCCAGAAGTTGTCTTATGTATTTGGGTGCTCCTCTATTGGGTGCATATATGTTTATTAGAGTTATACCTTCTTATTCAATTGCTCTCTTTAGTATTCTGTAGGAGTCTTTCTTATCTCTTGTTATGGACTTTACTTCAAAGTCTATTTTGTCTGATATAAGTGTTGCAACCCCAGTTTCTTTCTCTCGATTTGCCTGAAAAAAACAACATATAAATAGGGTAAGCTCCTCATGGATTTAAGCCCAGAATTTGAGAGACATTTTCCTCTGGGCCTACACATAATGATAATAATAATAATAACAATAACAATAACAATAACAATAATAATAATAAATGTAATGCCATCTCTCTAAGTGTTGCCTGGTTCTTCTCCAGTTTCCTGTAACATTAATGGTTCCCTGAAACATGGAGAAATGATCATGCTTTACCTTTTGGCCTCCAGTGACTGGGCCAGGTTTGGGGTCCGAGGGAGCAAGATAGGCCTCCTGGAGGCGCCGCTCTGCTGGTTTAGCAGAATTTACCTGGGGGACTCAGGACGGTCCCAGACCTCAGCCCAGGGCCCGGCTGGCATCTGGAGAGAGTGGACAGGCACTCCTGGACATGTGGACAGAATCAGTAAGGCAGGGCCCTTATCAATGAGGCCCCCACAAGTGAGTGGAAGGGGGAGCTTGATCACCTCCCCGGAAGTCAAGGACTTCCTCAGGCAGTTAATCAGGAATCAGGTAGACTGCTTAAACTCTGGGTAAATACCTGGTAGAAGTAAAAATGTGGGACTCTCTGGTATGTAAATGAGGGACGCTGGAGGTGAGTGAATTCAGATTGATTAAGTAAGAATGAGTTCACTCTGAGGTTTGTTTTTGTGGGACTAGCCAATTTACTACCAAGAAGGGGGAATAGATGCAGTTTTAACTCCTCCGGTAGGTTTTCACCAAGATGTTGGTTGAGAATTCTGTTCTGGGGCATGGGTGCCAGGAGAGATGCCAAGCCTGTCTGGGGAGTTGGGCATGGTTTCCTTTAACTGCTCAGCTGCAGTCTGTGCTAGTCTACTGAGAGAGTGTGAGTATGGAGGTGTGTCTGTCTTTGCATAATTATTTGCTCATTAACTGGTCTGTGTGAAGCAAAAGCTACATTGTGCCTTCTGGCTGTACCCATGAGAGTATTTGCTATCTCTTTCTATTGTTTAATTTGCATAAAGCCAGGATAGACCTGCAGGGAATGTAAAAGTATCTAGCAGCTGTGAGATTTCTTTTTTCACAGTCTTTTACTCTCTGTTGGAGAGGGAATCAGCTGAATTAGTTAATAAAAAATTTGGTCTATGTTTGTATAAGTAAGGGTTTCAGTTTGCTTTGATTTGTGAATTTGCAGTACTAAATTGAAATTTTAAAGTTCTAGAGTTAATGTTAAGGTATAAATTTGTGATATGTCAGAGAACAAAGAACTTTTATTTATGGCTTTTCTTATCTCTTTTGGTGGACAGAGACTTCCAGGGACAGAGGTTACAGCTCCTCAGGGCTGAGAGATTTACAGGCCCTGTCCCAGCCTGTGACATCATAGTTCAACATGAGCCACCCGAGGTGGAACTAAAGCTGAAATTATTATTAACTATTTGTGGACACCGTTAACCCTGGTTGTGTGTCTTGTGCAGTCTCTTGTCTTCGTGGTTATGTGTTTTGTTTGACTTTCGTTTTGACTTATTTATTAGTACCTTCATCGAGGACATAACCTGTCTTTCCGTTCCTCCCTCATCCTGATTCTGATAGCATCTGTAACTGGATTCAAGATCTTTTCTTTCAAGAGGCCCTCCAAGCTTTCATTCTGAAAGAAATTTTCCTACACAACCTTATCCTCATCTGCTATCTTTCCAGGTCCACTAAGACTCATTTTTTCCACAGATCAGACTCCAGCCTCCAGGAATGACTACTACAGCAGTAGTATGTAGTTTTCTCTGAAACTCCCTGTTTCTATTTCTCCCCTCTGTAGGAATTGTCCTCCTCTCTCTCACAATAGGAGAGGGAGACAAGCAATGCGCCCTGGGCTGGGGAACACAGGATGGAGGGGTGTTGGCAGTTAATTAGGAGTCAGGGAGACATAGGTTTTATTGATTTTTACTGGCTGCAGACTGCTCTGCTGGTGTAGGGCTCTGGTACAAGTGCCTTATCAATACAACACTAGATTCAAGGTGGAAAGTTTTCTGCAAATACAATTAATTCTTCTCTGCCTGTTTTATTCTTTCTAACCATTCCAATACTAAATTAGACTGATACAATAAACTTGAAATTGCATAAGGAAAAATATGGCAGGTTTTACTAGACTAATTCACCTGTTCTTAGTTTTATCACAGAAGGTCTAGATATATTTTCTTTTATTTATATGAGATTCATATATTTTATTTATTTATTTTTTAAATTCTTTATTGTTCAGATTATTACAATTGTTCCTCCCCCCCCAAAGCTCCCCTGCACCTGGTTCCCACCCCACACTCTGCGCTTACCTTCCCCCTGCCCCACTGTCCTCATCCATACGTGTACGATTTTTGTCCAGTCTCTTCCCACACCCCTCACACTGCTTTCCCCCCTTGGGAGAATTTTCAGTCCACTCCCTTTCTATTCCCCTGATTTTATTATATTTACCAGTTTATTCCGTTCATCAGATTTCTTATTCACTTGATTTTTAGATATACTTATTGATAGATAATGTGTTTGTTGTTCATAATTTTTATCATTACCTTGTCCTTCTTCTTCCTCTTCTTTAAGAATACCTTTCAGCATTTCCTATAATACTGGATTGGTGGTGATGAACCCCTTTAGCTTTTTTTTATCTGTGAAGCCATTTATCTGACCTGCAATTCTGAATGATAGCTTTGCTGGGTAATCTTGGTTGTAGCTTCATAGCTTTGAATATTTCTTACCACTCCTGCCAGGTCTGTCCACTCTTTCCAGGTTAGATTACCAAAGCACATCTAATTTAGCCTCTGGCCTGCATAGTTTCTGTTGAGAAATCAGATGACAATCATATGCATGCTTCCTTGTACATAACTAACTCTTTTTTTCTTGCTGCTTTTAATATTCTCTCTTTGACTTTTGCTCTTGATATTTTTTGTTTGTTTGTTTGTTTGTTTTAATTATTTTATTAAGGTATTATATGTGTACATAGCTTACCATTGCACCCGCCACCTTCCATTCATACCCTCCCTCCCCAGAGTTCTGTGTTCCTTGGTTGTACTTATATTCATGCATACCAGTCCTTTGGTTGTTCTCTTATCTCCCCCCAGGTCTCTTTCCCCTACCCGCTGTCATTTGACAATCTGCTTGTTTTATGTTGACTATCCCAGAATCACATGAATAGAATCCGCTCCTCATTTGGCAGTCTACTTGTATTATGGTGAATATCTCAGGACCACATGAATAGAGTCTGCTCCTCCTCTGGTTCACACCGCCCATACACCCAGGTCCCACTGCTTCCCCTGGGACACACCGCTCACCTGGGGCACATGGCCCCCTGGGACACACGGCTCACCTGGGGCACACGGCCCCCTGGGACACATGGCTCACCTGGGGCACACGGCCCCCTGGGATACAAGGCTCACCTGGGGCACACCATCTTCTGTGTAGCACGGCTCACCCTGGGAACCCGGCCCCTCTGGGGCACTGGGTTCTTGATTTGGAGGCGCGGGGCAAACAACTTGCTAGCATGACAGGCAGGCTGGGATGGCTGCAGGCGGGGAGACCGTCCTCAAAGGTGTCTCGTTTGGTGCATAAGCAAAGCAGCTGTGTACTCGGAGGCTAAGTTCTGAGGCCGCCCACTCCCTGATCCCGTGGCATAGTGAGCTCTGTCCTTGGTGGATTTCCTTTATTCAAGGCGGTGGTGCCGGGTGCGGCAGCGAAGGTCGCACCTGTGGTTCAATTTCCGCTGTAGTTTTAAAGTTCACATGGCGGCAGTGACTGAAGCTTCGGCCCAGCCTTGCGCCGGTGGAGGAAAGACTCGCCATGGCCGCGAACGGAGGGCACCGTACCAGCTCCTCGCCTGCACGGTGAGCACGGGGGCTGGGCCGAGCTGGCATCGGGCTGGGAAACGCCAATCCAGCTTCTCACCAGCATGGCAGGCAGTCTGGGATGGCTGTGGACCGGGATGGTTCCGGGCAGGGATCTTACGTTCACGGGTTTCTGGTCCAGGCAGGTGCCAAAGGCGTGGCGGAGGTCTGGTATCACCTCCCTGGCTCCCAAGGTGGCAGCAGGGCTGGCCTACTCCCTGGGCCATGGGGCGGAGCAAGGTGTGGCTTCCCTCATTCCCGGCGGCAGCGCCTCCAGCAAGTCCGATTTCGCAGTAGTTTTAAACTCCACATGGCAGCATTGGCGTCCTGCTTTATGTCTAGTTGTAGCCTTCCCATTTCGCCAGCTTTCCTGTGGGTCTGGTGTGATCCCTTTCGATATTAGCTGTTGTTTTTTTTCCAAAATGTTGAAGAGGTGGCTGGCAGCTTAGGAGACTTCCTAGGCCGCCATCTTGTTTCGGTCCCCCTGCTCTTAATATTTTAATTATGATATGTCTTCTTGTGGTCCTCTTTGGATTCCTTTTGTATGGGGTTCTCTGTGCTTCCTGAACCTATAAGTCTATTTCTTTCACGAGGTGAGAAGTTTTCTGTCATTATTTCTTCACGCAGGTTTTCAGTATGTTGCTCGCTCTCTCTGCTTCTACACCCTCATAATCCAGATGTTGGTCCACTTGAAGTTGTCTCAGAGATTCCTTAACCTATCTTTTTTTTTTTTTTGCATTTTATTTTTAAAGAAAAAAAACCAAATTGAGGAATTGCTTATAAATAGGAAAAACAGATTTTGATTTTTAAAACTAAAGTTGAATCTAATCAGAAAAAGAAAAAATCCTTTCTTGAGTTGTGCAAATATGTGTATGTGTAGTGTATTTATCAAACAGTGATGGAAGTCTTTCTTTCATCTGTTAGTATGTTCTCACTCCTTCCATGAATTGCCATGCATTTTTCCTCAAAATTGATTAGAGTTGTCAATTTCATATTGAATCTAATGAAAGTTATGCCAGTATATTGGTGAGGTGGTTACAGTTGACCTGTTGTCTATCATTGGATTGGATTTCTGGAAGAAGCTTGTTCTTTTAAAGGAACATAATTTCAATGAATATTCTTTTTTTAAAATAAATCTTTATTTCTCATATTATTACAATTGTTTCTTCTTTTTTCCCCCATAGCTCCCTTCCACCCGGATCCCATCGCACCCTCTACCCTTACCTCCCCTCCCTCCCCACCGCCATTGTCATTATCCATAGGTGTACGATTTCAATCCAGTCTCTTTCTGCACCCCCACCCCCTGATAATTACCAATCCACTCCCTTTCTTTGCCCCTGATTCTATTATATTAACAAATTTATTCTGTTCCTCAGATTTTTAATTCAATTGATTTTTAATTCACTTGTTGATATATATGTATTTGTTTATCATAATTTTTATCTTTTTTTTCTTCTTCCTCCTTTTTCAGCATTTCATATAATGCTGGTTTGGTGGTGATGAACTCCTTTAGTTTTTCTTATCTGTGAAGCACTTTATCTTCCCTTCAATTCTGAATGATAACTTTGCTGGATACAGTGATCTTGGTTGTAGGTTCTCGCTATTCATCACTTCGAATATTTCTTGCCACTCTTTTCACAGTTTCTTTTGAAAAATCAGCTGATAGATATATGGGTGCTCCTTTATAGGTAACCAACTGCTTTTCTCTTGCTGCTTGTAAGATCCTCTTTTTGTCTTTTGCCCTTGGCATATTGATTATGATGTATCTTGGTGTGTTCTTCTTTGGATTCTTCTTGTTTGGGGTTCTGTACGCTCCCTGTACTTGTAAGTCTATTTCTTTCACCAGGTGAGGGAAGTTTTCTGATATTCTTTGTTCAAATATGTTTTCAGTATCTTGCACTTTCTCTTCTTCTGGCACCCCCATAATTCTGATGTTGGTACACTTGAAGTTGTCCCAGAGGTTCCTTACACTTTCTTCAACTTTCTGGATTCTCTTTTCTTCTTGCTTCTCCAGAGGAGTGTCTTTTGTCTCTTTGACCTGATTCTTGTGTATCTCCATTCTGCTGTTGGATCTCTGCATATTTTTCAATTTAGTCAGTTTATGTTTAATTTTTAGTTGGGTCTCATGAAATTTTTCAGCCTTTTTTAGGAAATTCTTGAAAAATCTTACAACCGTGATTTTGAACTCTATATCCTCCATCTCTTTCATTTGAAATCTATTTCCTTGTCTCGACATTTTCACTGCTTCCCAGAGTCGGTAGGATGCCTGTGTGTGTTTGGTGTCCCATGTGGCCCAGTGGGTCAGCTTCCTCAGTTACCTGAGGTAGACAATCTTGGTGCTCCCTTTTGTGGACTGCATGTACAGACTTGTTGTAGTTAAGTCTTGATTGTTGTTGTATCCCTGGGAGGAATTGACCTTCAGGCCAATTGGATGTGAATATCAGCTGTTTCTACTCTGGGATACCTTCTGTATTGGAGATAGTCTTATAGGATCAGACTTGAAAAATTGCAAAAGCCTCTGTGCTAAGCTTGGATGGGGTGGAGTCTCAGGGATGAGCTGACTGTCTTCGCTTCACTTCAGCCCTACCCTTGTGCACTTGCCTGAGTTTCCGCCTGACCTCTGCCTTGGGGGGCTCCCCTGAGTTTTTGCCTGATCATCCTAGAATCCCTGTGCAAGAGCATGGGTGCCCCAGGGGCTCGCCCAGAATTAGGTTGGGTCTCTGTAGTCTAAATTTTCTGACTCCTTCTGCTATGGAGAGGCTACAGCAACCTCCGCAGTTGTACACCTTGCCTGCCGCAGCTCCCGGCTCCCACAGTCTCCAGGTCTCAGAGGAACTGTATTAAAGGATTGCAGCAGTATAAAGGTTGAGAACCACTGCTCTAGAGATTATTTCTGGCCCTCATTCTGGGCCCTTATCTTATAAACAGGCTCATTGCCTTTATTCAGCAAAGAATTAATTCTATTAAGCTTATAGTCTTCAGGGGTCAACATAACTCCCTCCCTAACAATGACTTAAAAGAGTCAGTGATTTGACTTATGTACATAAAACCAGTGTAGAATGAAGCATCCATCCTATTATAAAAACTGCTTTTTGAAGTTATATTCCTGTTCTTTTGGCTTCTATAAATGCCCGTTTGCTTAAATAATAAGGAAAATAAGAGTACTCCCACTTTAGAGAAGCCAGTAAACCTTCCCCGAACGAAGTTATCAGTCCTGGCACCAGGCCAGGCCTTTGGTGAAAGTCTCAAAGCCCCAGCACTTAGGGGTGCTTTAAGAACTTCCAAAGGGGAGGCAACAAGATGGTGGCATAGGTAAATGCCTAACTGCAACCTCACTCAACATTTTCAAAAAATAAACTAAAAGATAAAGTGGACATTATCCAGAACTACAGGAATGTTGACTGACTGGAAATTCTACAACTAGAAGGAAAGAGAAAACCAGAAGGAAAATCAGAGGAGCTGTAAAAGCCTAAGATACAGAGGGACTGGGTGTGGGCATGGGGAGAGTAGAGGGCGGCTGAGTGCCTGGCTGGCGTTCCCTAGGGGGAAGGAGAAACAAGCTCAAGACTGTGCTGAACCCCAACTCCGACTGCACTGAAGCACAGTCTTGGGGTCCCATGCTCATACAGAGGGAATCTGGGCTGAAAGGCGGAAGCTCAGGAGAGCCGCCAAAGGCAGAGCTCCCGAGTCGCACACATTTTGCACAGAGGGCAGACAGTTGATGGGGGGCCACGTGATTGCCCTAGTGGGAAGTAGACATAAGCTCGATACTGCTCTTAACCCACTGCCAACTTCATTGAACCCCAGTTTCAGGCTCGTTGGGGGAGAGACTACACTGTCCAATAGTGGGCAAAACTCTAGGGCGCCTTTCTCTCAGAGGTGCTTTTGCAGCCAACAGCAAAGGACACTGAGGTACACTGAGACTCAGGAACCACACAGGGTGTGGCTTACTGGAAGCCAAGGCTGTAGGCTCCACCCTGAAACTCCACCCCATCCAAGCTGAAAACAGGCTTTTGCAGATTTCCAAGTCTAGTGGAATAAGGCTGACTCCTGGCATAGACACAACTGATCCTCCCACCTACCAACTCAGGGAAGCAGCGAAAATGCCAAAACAAGGAAACAGATCACAAACGAAAGAAATGGAGCACAAAAAGCGACTGGATATAGAGTTCAAAACCACACTTATAAGGTTATTCAAGAATCTCCTAGAAAAGTCCGATAAAATAAAGGAGACCTATGAGGATATGAAAAGGGATCAACTAGAAATACAGAATACATTCTCTGAAATAAAAAATATTATACAGAGTCCTAAAAACAGAATGGAAGATTGCAAGAATCAAGTCAAAGATTTGGTACACAAAGAGCCAGAGGACATTCCTTCACAGAAGCAAGAAGACAAGAGAATCAAGAAAGTTGAAGATAGTGTAAGAAACCTATAGGACAACTCAAACGAACCAACATCAGAATTATGGGCATCCCAGAAGATGACAGAGAGCAAGATACCGAAAACATATTGAAAGAAATAGTGACAAAAAACTTCCCCCACCTGGTGAAAGAAATAGACTTACAAGTCCAGGAAGCTCACAGAACCCCAAACAAAAGGAATCCAAAGAGGACTACACCAAGACACATCATAATTAAAATGCCAAGAGCAAAATACAAGGAGAAGATATTAAAAGCAGCAAGACAAAAGCAGGTAGTTACTTATAAAGGAGCATCCATACGATTGTCAGCTGATATCTCAACAGAAACCATGAAAGCCAAACAGGAATGGTAAGAAATATTCAAGGTGATGAATAACAAGAACCTACAGCCAACAATACTCTACCCAGCAAAGAATCGAAGGCCAGATAAAGAGCTTCACCAATAAATTTAAGCTAAAGGAGTTCATCACCGCCAAACCAGAATTATATGAATTGCCAAAAGGGGTTCTTTAGGAAGAACATAAAGATAAAAATGATGAAAAACAAGTGAATCTAAAAACCAAGGGAAGTAAAAATCATGATGAACAATATTAATTGATGAATATAATAGAATCAGAGGTATGGGAGGGGAGTGGACTGATGATTCTCAGGCAAATGGGGAGTCGGGGAGGGGGGGTGAAGAGACTGATCATAAGCTGCGCCTATGGATGAGGACAATGGGGGATGGGGAAAGGGCAGAGAGTGGGATGGAAACTTGCTGGAGGGGAGCAATAGAGCAGGGAAAATGAGGAACATTTGTAATAATATGAACAATAAAGATTTATTTTTTTAAAAAAAGAAATTGCAAAGGAGACCGGAAACATCCCATATTTGGGAGACAAAGAAGGTAAAAAGATATAAAGAGGAAAAGTTCCTTCATGTTTGGAACTTTGAGAGACATTTTCCTCTGGTCCACACATAATAGTAGTAGTAGTAGTAGTAATAATAATAATAATAATAATAATACCAAACTGCAACACATTCTCTCTAAGTGTTGCTTGGTTCTTCTCTGGTTTTCTGTAACAGTGCCTGGTAAACTCTAAAGTTGCCAACGTCCCGATGAACAGAGCCCAGGTACACTGGAAGCTCTATGAGTCCTAAAAGTGAGGGAACAGCCCAGCCAATGTGGCTCTTGGGATGAGCATTGACTTATGAACTAGGAGGTCACTGTTTGGTTCTCAGTCAGGGCACATGCCCAGGATCCAGGAACCATCCCCTGTGTTGGGGCATGCAGGAGGCAGCCAATCAATGTTTATCTGTCACCACTGATGTCTTTATCTCTCTCTCTCCCTCCCCCTTCCTCTCTGACATTGTTAAAAATATACTTAAATAAATAAATAAATAAATGTCAAGCTTGATTCCCTATAGAATCACTTAAGAGGGGCAACTAACTGATAAATATTTTTCTCTCACAACACTGTTTCTCCCGCTCTCCTTTTCTTTTCCTCTAAAAATCAATTAAAATATTCTCAAAGAAAAAAAAAGAAAAAAATATTCTCAAAGGATAATGAAAAAGATCTACATCTATACATATATATATATATATATATATATATATATATATATATTTATATTTATATCTATATCTATCTATAGATAGATAGATTATATATATAGATATATATATAGATATATAATATCTATATATATATATATATATATATATATATATATAGAGAGAGAGAGAGAGAGAGAGAGAGAGATCCTTGAAGAAGACGCACATTGATCATTGATTTTATCCCTAAGGAGTCATTGATTGTGCCCACATCCTACTTCCTGACCACCTCCTGCAGCACAACCCCTGGTGTGGAAGAAGAGGTCCCTGGACACAGTGACCAGGACCCCAAGGAGAGCCTGGTTCTCTAAGGGCACAGTCAGCTCCTCCTTCTGCAGCCCCAGAGACCAGGACCTCCCTCACCTCTTGCTCTTTGTATGTGCAGTCACCTCCCATATGCAAATGCCCACATGGCACGAGACACACACACAGTGAGCATCAACTTAAATTCAGGGCCTCCTAACCCTGGAGAATGCTTTCTGGGGAACGAGGACCTTACCTGCAGGACATGATTCCCATGTGGCTCTTCCTCTTCCTCCTGTCAGCTCCCAGATGTGAGTGTCTGAGGGCTTAGAAGTGAGGAGATGGGACCCTGCATCTGAGCCCAGGACTCACTGTGTTCTCTCTGTGCTAGGTGCCCTGTCCCAGGTGCAGCTGCAGGAGTCGGGCCCAGGACTGGTGATTCCCTCGCAGACCCTCTCCCTCACCTGCACTGTCTCTGGTTACTCCATCACCAGTACTTCTTGCTGGAGCTGGGTCTGCCTGTTCCCAGGGAAGGGGCTAGAGTGGATGGGGCGCATATGTAGTGATGGGAACACTAACTACAGCCCCTCCCTCAAGAGCCGAACCTCCATCTCCAGAGACACGTCCAAGAACCAGTTCTCCATGCAGCTGAGGTCTGTGACCACCGAAGACACAGCTGTGTATTATTGTGCAGGACCCACAGTGAGGGGAAGTCAGTGTGAGCCCAGACACAAACCTCCCTGAGGGAGGCAGCAGAGGTAGGCTGCAGGAGGACACTCAGGACACCAGAGGGCGGTGAGGACCACAGAGCATGAGGACAGGCTCAGGGAGCTGGGATGTGGGAAAAGGGGGTTGGTATATTCTCTGAATATCTGTTTAGTGGTTTTATTCTCCAGGAGTAAACACCCTCCTCAAGAACTCACTGCCCTTCCTCTCTGTGCCTTACATTTTCTTTCACACCACCCCTTAGAGGAAGTCACTTACTTCTCTGCCCCATTGATCAATCAGATGCAGCCCCTAATGTTCCCTTTGGTACCTCCTCCAGGAGACATGGGCATTTTAAGGGGGCCATTGGGGTGTTGTTGGGAAGTGACAACAGAAAGTTTATTGCAGCCCAAGCAACCAATAGCCTTGGCTGTGCTAGCAAAGGGACAGTCTTCTGTCAGGAGCTTCTGGTGGATGAAACACAGGAGAGCTTTACTCTCACAGAAAGGAACTTGGTAGTACTGCTCTGTATTTTGAATTTCTGCAGAAATTATAAGATAATAACAACGTAGGGAATGAAAAATACAAGAAATAGGACCAATACTAAAGGTTAAACATAAGTAAACTTAACGAAGTGTAATGGAAAATTCCAAAATGGAATACAGAATTAATTTTCCAAAAAATAGTCGTGTCTGGAATGCAAGAGACAATTTAGCAGTCAAATCTATATACATGTCATTGGAATCCCAGAAATAGGAGAGAGTGGGCACCAAGTAAAATGTTTCAAGAAATTATGGCAAATAGTTTTTCAGAATCTGATGTAAACTCTAAAGAGATCTAAGGACACCTAAGTATCCCAGGAAGAATGAAAATAAACAACATTAAATCAAGGCAAACTCGTGAAAAAGATAAAATGCCTAAGGCCAGCAAAGGAAAAAACCACACTTGAGTCAAGGGACAAGATTAAATGAAACATCAAAGGTCACATGTTAAACTGCCAAAAACAGAAGACAATGGATTGATGACTCTAAAGAGCTTAAGGAGCATTGAAGGGACATCAACATAGAATTCTATATTAAAAGGAAATATATTTCAGTGAGGCTGGAATATCCACAGCCTCAGGGACCACCAAGCAACTGGTAGCCCCAGAACGCTGACAACAGTCAGCACAAACACTTGCACTCGAAGGAGCGCTCTACCCCAAGGCGAAAAGGTCAGATTTTGCAGAGATCAGGTGAGTCCCCCGCTGCGTGGCAGCGGAAGACGTGCACACCAGGTGCACAGAGGCTGGAGGACTGGGCTGAGGTTTAAAAGAAACCCACGGGTTATGGGCTGGTGGTGCCCCTGACTGTGGACAGGGCTCCTAAGTGGGGGGATATGTAAGGAACAACACGATCTGACTCCAAGGCATATCCAGAAAGTTACAGGGGAGTGCAGTCGGCTTGGTCTTGCCCCCCACCCCCACCCCACCACAGATCAGGAACACAGAGAGGGGAAAAAAGATAGAAAGGCTTCAGACCCCTGGAAGTCATCCCAGAAACACTGCCACCCAGAGGCTAAATCACATATGGACTCTAGATCTGCTTAAAGATCAGGACCTGATTACAACACAGAGGAGCATCAAAACACAGGGAACTGCAACTACCGCCCAGACTGGGAACAGGGAACCAGACAGAACAACAGAGGAAGTGAATGACCTTCATTACTCCAAAATTTATATATTTTTTTTTATTTTTTAATTGTTTAATTTTTGTTTTTTTATATACATTAGATGCAACTTTTACTCAAGTAATTATTTTTTTCATCTTCCCTCACTTGACTTTACCCTTTTGATTAATTCATTTTTATATGTAATCAACATTATTACTACTACTATTTTACCTTTTTAATTTTATTTTCTTTTGATTATTTTTGTTATTTTTTAAGTGTCATATTATTTACATTTTTTCCTCATCTTTTTCCTCCCTTTGGGATTACTATTCTACAGACTATTTATACCTTTCCTTTTCCAACGCTCTATTCTACCTCAGCCCTACCTTTATGCCAACACTCTCTTCCTAACCCTTTCCCTTTCCTGTCCTGCTTATCTTGACACTTTACTGCTCTATATTTTCCCTACTCTTTCTGTTTACCCCCTCCTAAAATTACACCCTACCTGTGTATATCTAATTCCCAAATCCCTGCTCCAAGCCCATTCACACCTACCTTGTTGGTGTCCTAAAAAAAAAAAATCCTTCTCTCTTCCCCTTTGTACTTGTATGTTGAATGCTTGAATGCTAACTATATCAAAATTTTATTCTCTTTTGTAAGATTGGTTTCCTTATTCTTTTTATTTGTTTGTTTGTTTGTTTGTTTGTTTGTTTGTTTGTTTTTGTTAGCTGCGTTCTAGTCACCTTTATTGGAGGATATTAATATTGCAAACACATTTCTGCTCAGTGCCTTGTGTGTTGTACCTGGTTGTGTTATATTTTATGCCTTTAAATCAAAGCATGAGAGAGAGAACTACATGACCAGACATCCTAAAAAGAGAGATCATGAGGAGGCAAAGAAACAACCCACTTATAAAAGAAAATCAGGCATCACCAGAAAAGGAAGTAAGTGAGTTAGAGGCAAGCAACCTACCAGAGCAAGACTTCAGAGTAATGATCATAAGATGGCTAAAAAGAATGGAAGACAAATTTGACAATATAAGTAAGACCCAAGAGGAAATGAAGAAGAAAAAAGAGGATCTGAACAGAAACCAAGAGGAAATAAAAGAGAACCAAGAAGAAATCAAAAATCACATGCTTGCTATGAAGAACTCAATAGAAAGGATCAAGAGTAGACTAGGAGAAGCAGAGGAACGCGTCAGTGAGCTAGAAGACAAAATGGAAAAAAATACCCAATTAGAGCAGCTGCTAGAAAAAAAAAATCAAAAAAACAGGAGGAGAGCCTATGGGAGCTTTGGGTCAATACAAAACAAAACAATATTAGAATAATAGGTGTTCCATAAGGAAAGGTAACTGAGCAAGATATGGAAACAGTATTTCAAGAAATAAAGACAGAAAGCTTTCTTGAGATAGAGAAGAAAGAAACCACAAAAATCCAAGATGCTCGCAGAGTCCCCAACAAAATGAATACCCAAAGACCTACACCAAGACACATTATAAGTAAATTGTCAAACACCAATGACAAAGTCAGAATCTTTTTTTTTAAATAGAATTTGATGACTTTTATTTTTTTATAAATATTTTATTGATATTTTAAAGAGAGGAAGAGAGAAAGAGAGCATAAAACGTCGACTAGAGAGAAACATCGACCAGCTGCCTCTTGCACACCCCCTACTGGGGATGTGCCCGCAACCAAGGCACATGCCCTTGACCAGAACTGAACCCCGGACCTTTCAGTCCACAGACAAACGCTCTACCACTGAGCCAAACCGGTTTCAGCCAAAGCCAGAATCATAAAAGCAGCCAGAGAGAGACAGAAAGTTACATATAAAGGAAACCCCATCAAACTAGCAACTGGTTTCACAACAGAAACTCATCAGGCCAGAAGGGAATGGGATGAAATATACAAAGTCATGCAAAGGAAAGGTCTGAATCAAAGAATACTATACCCAGCAAGGCTATCAATCAAAATTGAAGGTGAAATCAGGAGCTTCACAGACAAAAAAAGACTAAAGGAATTTATCTCCAACAAACCAGCAATGCAAGAAATGCTAAAGGGTCTACTGTAAAAATAAAGAAATAGGAAGTGAAGAGGGAACACAGGGGTATAGAATAAAAATGGCATCAAATACCGACCTATCAATAATTACTTTAAATGTAAATGTTTTAAATTCTCCAATCAAAAGACATAGGGTAACAGATTGGATAAGAAAGCAAGACCCATATATCTGCTGTCTACAAGAAACCCACTTCAGAAAAAAGACGCACATAGACTGAGGGTGAAGGGGTGAAAAAAGGTTTTCCAGGCAAACGAAAATGAAAAGAAAAAAAAAAAAACTGGGGTAGCAATACTTATATTTGACAAATTAGATCTCAAAGTGAAGGACATAACAGGAGATAATGAAGGCCACTTCATACCACTTCATAATACTAAAGGGAGCAATCGAACAGAAGAAATAACCCTGATAATCATATATGCACCCAATACTGGAGAACCCAAATACATAAAAAAAAAAAACTGCTGGAGGACATTAAGGAAGAGATTAATAACAATAGAGTCATAGTAGGAGATTTTAATACCCCACTGTCACCTTTGGACAAAACATCTAAACAAAAAATCAGCAAAGAAACATTAACGCTAAATGACACACTAGACCAGGTGGAATTAATCAACATCTTCAGAACATTTCACCTCAAAGCCACAGAATATACATTCTTCTCAAGTGCACATGGGTCATTTTCAAAGATATACCACATGTTGGGACATAGGCAAAGTCTCTTCAAATTCAAGAAGATAGAAATTATATAAAGCATCTTCTCAGATCATAGTGGTATAAAATTGGAAATCAACTACAATAAAAATAATCCAAAGAAATCAAACACATGGAGACTAAATAGCATGCTATTTAACAAAGACTGGGTTACCAGAGAAATCAAGGAAGAAATCAGAAACATCATGACAACTAATGACAATGAAAACACAACAATCCAAAATCTATGGGACACAGCAAAAGCAGTTTGGAGGGGGAAGTCCATATCTCTACAAGCCTATTGCAAAAAACAAGAAAGAATGGTAACAAATTATCTAACCCTACAACTCAAACAGTTAGAAAAAGAACAGCAAGAAAGGCCCAGTGTAAGCAGCAGGAAGAAATAATAAAAATCAGAGCGGAGATTAACCACATAGAGACAAAAGAAACAATACATAAGATCAACAAAACCAAGAGCTCATTCTTTGAAAGGATAAACAAGATTGATGAACATCTAGCCAGGCTAACCAAGAAACAAAGGGACAAGACCCAAATAAATGAAATCAGAAATGAAAGAGGTAAAATAACAACAGACCCCGCCTAAAATACAAAGGATTGTTACAAAATACTATGAACAACTCTATTCCAACCAACTGGACAATCTTGAGGAAATGGACATATTCCTAGAAAAATACAACCTTCCAAAACTCAATCAGGAAGAATCTAAAAATCTCAATAGACCAGTGACTTTGGAAAAAATTGAAGCAGTCATCAAAAAGCTTCCAGCAAACAAAAACCCAGGGCCAGATGGCTTCACAGGAGAGTTTTACCAAACTTTCAAGGAAGAACTAAAACGTATTCTCCTCAGACTTTTCCAAAAAAATTCAAGAGGAATGAACCCTGCCAAACTCCTTTTATGAAGCCAGCATCATCCTAATACCAAAACCAGATAAACACAACACAATGAAAGAGAATTACAGGCCAATATCCCTCATGAATATAGATGCCAAAATCCTCAACAAAATTCTGGCAAATCGGCTCCAGCAGTACATCAGAAAGATCATATACAATGGAGAAGTAAGATTTATTCCGGGAATGCAAGGATGGTACAATATCCGCAAATCCATAAACGTGATACATCACATAAACAAATTGAGAGATAATAATCATATGGTCATATCAATCAACGCAGAAAATGCATTTGATATAATCCAACTCCATTCCTGATAAAAACTCTCAACAATGTGGGAGTACACGGATCATACCTCAACATAACAAAAGCTATGTATGATAAAACCACAGCCAATATAATGCTCAATGGGAAAAAACTAAAGCCATTCCCTCTAAGAACAGGAACAAGACAGAGATGCCCACTCTCACCACTCCTCTTTGGGAGTACTCACCATTACAATTAGACAGAAAAAGGAAATAAAAGGCATCCAAATTGGAAAGGAAAAAGTAAAGCTGTCCCTATTTGCAGATGGCATGATATTGTACATAAAAAACCCAAAGGACACCATCAAAAACTAATAGACTTAATAAAGGAATTTGGCAATGTAGCAGGATACAAAATCAACACCAAGAAATCAATGGCATTTCTATACACTAATAGTGAACTTACAGAAATAGAGACTAAAAAAGCAATCCCATTTACCATCGCACCAAAATAATTAAGATACCTAGGAATAAACTTAACTAAGGAGGTAAAAGACCTATATGCAGAAAACTACACGACACTGAAAAAGAAATAGAGGAAGAGGTAAGCAGATGGAAGAACATACCATGTTAATGGATTGGTAGACACAACATAATCAAAATGTCCATACTTCCCAAAGTAATTTATAAGTTCAATGCACTCCCCATTAAAATACCAACAGCATACTTTACAGACCTAGAAATAACTCTCCAAAAATTCATTTGGAACAATAAAAGACCCTGAATAGCCTCAGCAATCTTGAGAAAGAAGAGTAAAGTAGGAGGGATCTCAATACCAGATTTCAAGCTGTATTACAAAGCCACTGTTCTCAAAACAGCCTGGTACTGGCACAAGAACAGACATATAGATCAATGGAATAGATAAGAGAATCCAGATATCAACCCAAATCAATACGCTCAATTAATATTTGACAAAGGAGGCACGAGCATACAATGGAGTCAAGACAGTCTCTTCAATAAATGGTGTTGGGAAAACTGGACAGATACATGCAAAGAATGAAACTAGATAACCAACTTACCCCATACAAAAAATTAAACATAAAATGCATACAGGACTTAAAAATAATACGGGAAACCATAAAAATACTAGAGATATCCACAGGCAGCAAAATCTCAGACATATGCCTAAAGAACTTCTTCACTGATACTAACCCTAGGGCAATGGAAGCTAAAGAGAAAATGAACAAATGGGGCTACATCAAAATAAAAAGATTTTTTACAGCAAAAGAAACTATCAACAAAACAACTAGAAAACCCACTGTATCAGAGAACATATTTGCAAATGAAATCACTGATAAAGGGTTAATTGCCAACATCTACAGACAGCTTTACAACTCAATAAAAGGAAAATAAATGAGCCAATTGAAAAATGGGCAATGCACCTAAATAGAATCCTCTCAAAAGAAGACAGAAGGAAGGCACATGAAAACATGCTCAAAGTCACTAATTATCTGAGAGATGCAAATCAAAACAACAATGCGGTATGATCTCACAACTGTCAGAATGGCCAACATCAACAAATCAACAAAAGACAAATGTTGGCAAAGTTGCAGAGAAAAAGGAACCCTAGTGCACTGCTGGTGGGATTTCAGGTTGGTGCAACCACTGTGGAGAACAGTATGGAGCTTCCTCAAAAAACTGAAAATGGAACTTCCATTTTCCCAGTAATCTACCCCAAGAAACTAGAAACACCAATCAGAAAGGATATATGCACCCCTATGTTCATAGCAGCACAATTTACAACAGCTAGGATTTGGAAACAGCCTAGGTGCCCGTCAGCAGATGAATGAATGAGAAAACCATGGTACATCTACACAATGGAATACTATGCTGCCATAAAAAAGAAGGAATTCTCCTCATTTGCAGTAACCTGGATGGAATTGGAGGACATCATGCTGAGTGAAATAAGCCAGTCAATGAAAAAAAAGCATCACATGACCTCACTCATTTATGGATAATAAAGAGCACTATAAACTAATGAACAGAACGATAGATATTTTGAAGTAAAGGGACCAGCAGACTATCAAATGAGGGAGGGTAGGGAGATCTGGCAGAGATAAGAGAACAACCGAAGGATTGGTATGCAAGAATCTAAGTACAACTGATGGGCACAAAACTCTGGGGAGGTTGGGCATGTATGGGAGGTGGGGCCGGGGTGGGGGGCAATGGTAAGCTATGTACACATATAATACCTAAAATTATTTTTGTAAAAAAAGAAAATGTATTTCAAACATGGGAGAAAATGAAATTACAAAATATCAAATTTTGTGAGATGCTGCGAGGGTAGTGCTTAGAGGGAAATGTATAACATCAAATGCTTATGTTAGAAAAGAATAAAGATCTTTAAAACAATAATATAAGCCACCACTTTTAAATTGTAAAAGGGGGGGAGAAACCAAGATGGCGGCATAGGTAAGTGCCTAAACTGCTGCCTTGCACAACAATTTCAAAACTACAACTAAAATACAGAATGGACAGCATCCAGAACCACAGGAAAGCTGGCTGAGAGGAAATTCTACAGCTAGAAGGAAAGACGAGAGCTAAGAACAATCAGAGGATTTGCATAGAGCTGAGGTATGAAGACACACAGGCAGCGAGGAAGGGTGGCTGAGTGCCTGGCTGACTTTCTCTGGTGGGAGGGAGAAGGAACCTCCCAAATACACTGAATCGCAGTTCCGGCTGAAACCCCATGGACCTAGACTCATACAGGGGAGTCTGAACTGTCTGGTAGGGAGAAAGGCACAGGGACACTCGGAGACTTGGGGGAGCTTCAGCGGGCAGGGGTCTGGAGAACTGGAGGCGTGGGAGCTCAGGTATGCACAAAGAAAACTGACTATGCCGGAACAGGTTTGGCTCAGTGGATAGAGTATCGGCCTGCAGACTGGAAGGTCCGAGGTTCAATTCTGGTCAAGGGCATGTACCTTGGTTGAGGGGACAAGCCCAGTGAGGGCTGTGCAAGAGGCAGCTGGTCCATGTTTTTCTCTCATCAGTGTTTCTAGCTTTCTATCCCCCTCCCTTCCTCTCTGTAAAAAAATCAATAAAATATATTTTAAAAAGAAGAAGAAATTGACTGTGGAGGTTCCTGCTGGCTTTCCCTAGTGGAAGGGAGTCAGAAGCTCCTGACTGCACTGAACCCCAGTTCCGGGTGAACCACTGGGAACCCACACTTTTATGGGGCAAATGGGGACTGTCAGGCGGAAACTCAGGGGATCCACAAAAGGGAGAGGTCTGGAGGAGGGCGTGCAATGGCAGGGCTGACTGAAAGCCTGCGCAGCCCTGGCTCCATCTAAGCTGAGAACAGAGGCTTTTGCAAATTTGCAAGCCTGGTCCTACAAAGCTGTCTCCAACACAGAAGATCTTCTGGTGTAGACACAGCTGATACAGCCAATTGGCCTGGAGGTCAATTCCTCCCAGTGATACCAACAACAATCAAGGGCATGTATCTCTGTTGCAACCTGGATCAGTATCTGCAGGAGGCGTCTACTTACTGGAGCCCACTAATTCTCTGCCTGGCCTGCTCACTTCCACGTTGTCTGAAAATAAGTGGGAAATATCCTTCGGTAAGGATGAACAAAACTCAATACACAAATGCAGGAATCTTATCTTTTTTCAAAAGTAAGAAATGACAAGAGGAAACCCCGTCTTCGAAGCAAGCCCGGGGAGGACTGTGTGCCTGTTCCACCAGGAGTGACGCTGGAGCTCAGACACAGCTCCGTTTTTGAATAAACGATTCCCAGCGGCCTCACTCGGTGGGTGTGGCCATGGTGGGAAGCCTTTTGCTGAAGAAGCAGATTGGCTTCTCCGGGTCTACACCGTGTCAGGACCCCTGACCCGTGTTATCACTTTCTGGGCAGAGCCTGGGCTTCAGGCTTGAGGCTGATCCTCAGGTGTTTCTCTGTGTTTATGCCCCACAGGAGCTGTTGATGTTTTCCTCTCCAAATGCGTTTTCCCACTGGCTGGTGCTTGTGCACCAATTCGTGTCCGTGTCTATGTTTCCACATCCTTTAGGATTTCCCATGTGAATAATGGCGTAATCTCTGAAGAGAAAAGGTGCTCTTCTCTGCGAGCCCTGCACCCCAGGGAGAAGCCCAGAGGCACTGGGGTGGCCCCTGTGGCCACATGCTGGCCCCTGACCACCCAGGACCCGCATCCCGTTCCCAGAGCTGCCCTGGGCCCTGGGACCCGAGGGCAGGTCTCCATGCCAACGCCCCGTCCCAGCGAGAGGCACCTCCTCAGGACGCAAAACGCCACCCAGACCTGTGTCCCTCCCCTATAGGTCCCGGGGTCTGGGGACGCTCACCTGTGCCCTCTGCTCCTAGGCTCCCCAGCTGCCCAGCTCTGGGTTCACAGGGAGTGTGTCTGACACACAAGCACCTGGCCTGTGACCCCAAAATTTCACCCACTGTGAGGAAGGGCCGCTGTCTTCCTCACTGGTTTGTCTTGTTGCCTAGACAGATGCTGGTGTGTCACTGGAACTCAGTGCTGGTGGAATGAGTGAATGAATGAATGAATGAAGTCCAATCAATTAATGTGGGTGAACAGGCTCAGGAATTGGGGTAAGGTCCACAATGCTCACACCCAGGGGCCCCCCTCTGAGCACCCTTGTCTGTGGCCCTGCCTTCTGTCTTATTTGCCCAGGACACCAACCTGGAGAAATATAAACACAGAACTGGGGTCTGTGCCTCAGAGGGCTGTGCACCCGGTTCCTTATATCAGTGAGCGATGCTCAGGCAAGTGCCAGGCGTGGCTTCCTGTGTAAATACAGCCCCCTGGGGCCGCAGAGCCTGCTGAGTGTGGCTGACCAGGGACATGGCGGTCTCCTTCCTCGTCTTCCTTCCCGTGCTGGGGCTCCCCTGGGGTCAGTGTCGGGGGGCCTGGCGGATCACAGCCATGGTCACAGGGACGTGGACTGGCTGACCTTGTTGCTTCTCCTGTCCCAGGTGTCCTGTCCCAGGTGCAGCTGCAGGAGTCGGGCTCCACGGGGGTGCGGGCCTCGCAGACCCTGTCCCTCACCTGTGCCATCTCTGCGGACAGTGTCTCCAGCAACAGTGCCGCTTGGGACTGGGTCAGGCAGCCCCCAGGGAAAGGGCTCCAGTGGCTGGGAAGGATCTACTTCAGGTCCCAGTGGAAAAGAGAGTATGCGCCCTCTCTCCAAAGTCGGTTAGTCATCGACCCCGACACATCCAAGAACCAGTTCTCCCTGCAGCTGAGGTCTGTGACCACCGAGGACACGGCCGTGTATTACTGTGCAGGACCCTCAGTGAGGGGAGGTCAGTGTGAGCCCAGACACAAACCTCCCTGAGGGAGGCAGCAGGGCTGGGCTGCAGGGGGCACTCAGGACACCAGGGGGCGCTCAGGACCAGCATATGGCCAGGACCAGGAGCAGGTGGAGAGTCAGCAGATAGCATTTCCTGCTCTGCCTTAAATTAGTTTTACTCCAAAGGTCAGCCACAGAGCTCCCAGAGGCCCCTCTCTGTGTCTAGGTTTAGGGATTGTGTTTGTGAACAAAAAGGCGGCTCCGTGGGAAATCTGGCACAACTCAGGGACTGGTCACACATGCCCACTGGGCAGCCTGAGGGAGGCCGGCCCAGGCCTATGACCTCTTCACTGAAAGCTCCTCTTGGCCTTGAGCTCCCAGTCCATGGTTCCTGTGCTTCTGGGTGGACACACCTGTGACCCCAGCATGACCTCCCTCAGGAGAGCACCTCCTGTGACTGTCCTGCACCCCGTCCCCTCCTGGCTCTCCCCCTCCTCCCTGTCCCCTTACTCACCTTCCCTGCTGAACTGCAAATGCACAAACGCAGCCGCAAACAGTGATTCTCCGTGCACTTGAGGTCTTGGTCCCCAACAGTTGTTGTCAGTTTGGCTTAAATAAAACCTTATAACATTCTCTCCTTGTTTAGACTTTTCTTATATCAACATGTTGTCTTTTCTTCATTTATGTTTCTTCCCCGTGTTGAGAGGGAGGGGCTCACAATTATCACAGATATGCTACCTGAATGGGATTAATTTTAAGGGATTCGTACCCTTTGCTGTGCAGGGCAATGGTCCAACCAACGAACCACACCAGCCAGGGCTCCGTTTTAAAGGATGGAACTATCCAACAATGAGAGGCTGGGAACACAGGCCTTTTGCACACGAACAGCAGGGAAGTCCAGTGAAATCTGTGGCTTCCGGCAGGCAGCTCCATGCTGGTGACAGGGACAGCAGGTCTGACACGGAGGCTGTGGCACAGGGTCCAGCCCAGCCTCTGCTCCCTCGTCACTTGTACACGTACGGGGTATTGTCAGGGAGAGATAGAAAGTGGGGGACCAGCTAGAACTGTAAGACAGAGTGACCCTGCTCTGTTCACCGCGGTTGTTCATTCTGATGGAAGAGGCACGTTCTCACCCGTTGGCAGCCGCCCGGGTACTTGGGAGCTCAGCTGCCAGTGCAGCCCTTCTTCCATGTGGAGCTGCCGACCATCAGGGAGAGATTCACAACTTTGCTGCAGGAAGCAGCTCGCCAGCCCGGGGCAGACCCAGCCCTCTGCGGCCTGTCGCCGGCCCCGTGGGCACAGCCTGTGGCCACTTCCCCTGGGAGCTCCTGTCCTTTTCCCAATACAAGCAGCTGGCTATGGGGGCAGGGTGGATTTCTGTGGATGGCCGGCTGTGCTCCCACATTGCCCGCAGCATTGGAATAGAGGCTCATATATGATCCACCCTGTCCCTGCCTCACTGTCTCAAGCACTGACAGGCAGCAGAGGCCCCTGCATTGTCCGGCTCCACATTCATGTGTGTGAGATGTGACTGGGAAACAACAAAGACAATCCTTCAGTCTCAAAACAAAAGCGTCATTCCAATGCAAGTTCTTACCCCAAACCCAGAAAGGCAACATGGCCCACAGCGGGTGAAGGGGAGCCAGAGGAAGCCAATCCATGTCCCTCTGGGGAGTACCCCTGGATCCTCATCAAAACCCCGAGGATGGAGGACTCTCAGTCCTGGGAGCTGCACCAAGGAATGGGGTCAGAATGACCTGTGACAGGACAGGAGGATGGGGCAGGTAAGGAAGGGACCCCTTGTGGCCAGCATTCTTGAGTGTTTCCATCTGGGGTCACCCTAGGATGACAAGGTCAGACATGCAGCCCAGGGTCCCAGCTGCACCCTTATGGCCAGACTCCATGCAAATGGGGTGCTCCTCCTGCTCATAAAGGGGGGCCCAGCCCCACATGCTGGGGAGACACCCAGAGCCCACGTGCCTGAGACAGGACCCAGCGGCTCCACAATGGACTTGGTGCCAAACTGCGTTTTACTCCTGATCATTCTTCAAGGTCATTGTCAGGAGAGGGGAGCGCTGAGCCCTGTGCCTGTGCCTGTGTGCTTCCGTGTGATTCTAAGTCCCCTGTGTCTCTGTGTTTGCAGGTGTCCAGTGTGAGGTGCAGCTGGTGGAGTCTGGGGGAGGCCTGGTGCGGCCTGGGGGGTCTCTGAGACTCTCCTGTGCAGCCTCTGGATTCACCTTCAGTAGCGACTGGATGAGCTGGCTCCGCCAGGCTCCAGGGAATGGACTGCAGTGGCTTGGGGAAATCAATCCTGATGGAAGTACCACAAACTATGCCAGTGCTGTAAAGGGCCGCTTCACCATCTCCAGGGACAATGCCAAGAACATGCTGTATCTTCAAATTAACAGCCTGAAAGCCGAGGACACGGCCCTGTATTACTGTACCAGATACACAGTGAGGGGAAGTCAGTGTGAGCCCAGACACAAACCTCCCTGAGGGAGGCAGCAGGGCTGGGCTGCAGGGAGCATCTAGAGCACCAGGGGGCGCTGTGGACCACCACAGGTCCCACCCAGGAACAGGTGGAGACTTAAGCAAATACACCATTTCCTGCTGGGCCTTAAATTAACTTTACTCCCAGGCTCAGCCACAGAGCTCACAGAAAGCCCTTGTCTATGTCTAGGTTTAGGTACTGTGTTTGTGAATAAAAACGAAGGTTCTGTCTTGAACCTGACACAATTCAGTGACAGAAGGGCATCTCACCGTGACTCTGATTGAGAAGGCTAACCCCGATTTCTTAAAACTACCGTTTGGAATTCTCTGCTTTTTTTTTTTTTTTTTACAGCCTTTTACTCTAAAAAACATAACGTGCTTTCTAGCCTGTTTATCCTGCTTAAATAATGAGGAAGATAAACTTAGCTATCTAACTTTGGAGGACAGATACTAAATACATCCATACTCTCCAGACCATGCCAGGTGCATTTTTTTTATTGGATAAAACTGTGTTGTTTTCAAGGCCAGCAGCAAGATAACCATTTAGCGCTTACTGGGCTGGTCCTTTAAATAATAAAGAGGTAAGTTCTGCTTGTAGACTTGCTTAGAATTTGGATTCATTTTCTCTAAGCCCACCTCAGTGAATAACCTGTGACTCCAAACTTGCCAAGCATTGCTTGATTCATTCCTGTTCTCTGTAACATGATCACAAATTGAGATCTATTTGGGGATTAACAGAACAAATTAAATAAATAAAGGAATCTTATTTTAATAAAACAAAACACGAAGGAAATGGTAGGAGGAAAACCCATCTTACTACTGTTAACCTAAAGAAAAACAAACAGTCAAATTTGTAAAGAATATTTGTGAGTTTATTTGAGCCAAATATGCCAGGAAGCAGAACCTCAAGGAATTGAGATGATGCTCTGGAGAATGGAGGCTTACTTCTGTATGTATTATACATTGCAATCAAAGGAAAGGACATAGGTGGGTTACATGAAATCCACTGGTGATAGATTAAGGGGGTGAGATAAAACAAAGCAGGAAAACCTCTGGGATAGGATAAAAAGTGAAATGATGGACATGTGCTTCTTTTACAGAGGTGGATACAAGATACTTTTATGTAATGTACAGTTGACAATTAACCTGATAACAATAACAATGTGGGAATGTCCTCTGGGTACCATTTGTTGTGCCCTGTGGGGTCCAGGGTAAAAAGGAAGTTACAAGTTACCCATACATCTCACAGATGCTATCTTAGAGGCAAAAAGGCAAATGGGTTCAGGAAAGATCTAGGTTGCTCTTGTCAGGGAAAATATCTGCTAGGATATGACTACCCACTCCACCCTGATTGTACTTAAATATTTAATTTCAGACCATCTTTTGTGGTTATTTTAGGTCTCTGAGTTTGCAAGACTGCCACACAGGCCTCCCCTGAGCTGGTGAGGTTAGCATGTGGCTCCTTTCTTCCAAACTGTCCAAAATGCCAGGATGCAGAACCTCGAGGTAACTGAGATAACAGAACCTCAAGGTAACTGAGATAACACTCCCAAGAATAGCGGGTTTTCCTCTATTTTTATACAATGCAGTCCAAGAAGGGACATAGGTGGGTTACATGAAATCCATTGGTGATAGTGTATAGGCAGGAGAAAATATGAGATCACCTCCAGGGCCTCACCAGAAAGTGAGGGGTTCTGGAGGCAGGTGCTGGGCGTGGAGCCCATGAGGGCCAAGGCTACCAAGGAGACAAAACTAAACCTCACATCACCCTGCGTGGCCCCAGAGGAAGGCTGGTTAGCCAGAGATGGGTAAGATTCCTCAGGGAAGGAACAACTTAAGACAGGCACAGTCACAGAGGGGCCATCAGGACAAAAATTGGGGGACAACAGAGGTGGGGCACAGACCCTTACCAAGCCCCCTGCAATGTGGCAGGTGCCTGAACCTTCTCCCATTCTGAGGGAGGTCTTCTGCCCCCATGGCTGCTTCGCTTCCCATGCACAGCTCAAATTTGGACCCATGTAACAGACAGATACTTTGCTGACAGCAGCTGCCCTCTCACTGCAACAAGACTTGTTTGAGAGGTCTTGTACCCATGGTGTGGGCAAGTGGGTTTTTAATATTCAAGTCCAGCCTAGTAGCAGGAATGCTCAGGTCCTTCTCAAGAAGGCAAATAATCAATTCCACTAATACACATATGGTAAATAAGATTCTTGCTAAAATGTTCCTAAAGTGTTAACAAAAATTCTTATTGGCAGAGCGTTTTATGGTAAAATTGCACATGTTATGAACCTAAAACACTCATAGTGTAGCGCAAATAATTAAAATGTAAAAGCTATCAAGACTACATTATAAAATTTCCAAAAGTCTCCTATTATTTAAATTTAAAAATGGGGTGAGAGTGGATGCATAACGTGTAAAGAAAAATATCTTGAGAATAATTTACATCTAAAATATGTGTATTTTAGAAAATTAACCTTTATTTGAAATGTTAACAGCAATGAAAATATACACATGTTGTCAAAATACACACATGGTGTCAAAACAAGCTAGAGGAAAATTATTTGGGGGGAAAAATAAAAAAGAACCCCAAGTCAAATTTAAAGAAATTATTCCTTTATTAACATTTGGTCTAGAATATGTTTGCATATTTTCAGAAAACAACTCTGAGACTATCTGGAATCCTGTAACAGAGAGGAATAGACAGAAGTGGTCCATCAATGATGCAGAAGAGACACAATTCAGAGATGGAAGATGCTGACAACGCCTCACCATACCAGCAGACAGAAGCTGGGTGTTACTGAAGGATGCCCAGGACCAAACCAAAGACGGTCGAACCTGTATCACTACCATATGTCCAACAACCAGATCTGAAATAGCATGGCTGTCATGTACACATAAGAAACTATTTGATATTGAAATTGTTGGCCCAGAAAGGAACTCACTACAGACTGATTCATTTGCCTCTCAGCATAACGATTATGGCTTGTCCCAGTTTAGGTTCTTACAAGTGTATTTCTTGGATCACTTTATCTCACACACCTAGAGGAAATAATGAACAACATAAACTAATGAACAAATACAGACCCAGAGAAAGAGAAGCAGCAATCAAACTCTCAAACCTCAGAGGGAAAGAAGGGGAGGGTGGAAGTAAGGGGAAGAGATCAACCAAAGGACTTGTCTGCATGCATATGGGCCTATCCAGTGGCCATGGTCAACAGGGGGATGGGAGCATATGTAGGGAGGGGTTTGGGATGGGAATGGGGGGATGAGGACAATTATGTGATACTATAATCAATAATTTTTTTAAAAAAAATGAATAGAACCAGGAGAAAGCAAAGCCAGGAAACCTCTGGGATTGGATAAAAAGTGAAATGAGAGACACATGCTTAAGTTGGTGAAGTAACAATTAGCAAGATCATAATAAAGGAATTTGTGGTATCTGTCCTGGTGCCCAGGCACATCATCTTGTGCCCCAAGGAGACTGGAAAAAGGGAAGTTGCAAGTTACCCAGACATTGCCTGCACGGCGGTCTTGCAAACTCAGAGAACTAAAGTCACCACAAAGAATGGTCTGACATTAAACTCTAACTAAACCCAGTGATGGTGGGCAGTTACCTCCTAGGCCAGTATCTTATCTGACAAGATCAACCTTTACCGTAACTGAGCCCTTCTGTCTTTTTGCAACTGATAACATACCCTTGCAATGTCTGGGCAACTTGAAACTTCCCATTCTCCAACATAAAGCACATCTGGCCAACACTGATAAGACACAAGTTGTTTACTACCGGCTATATAAGCACTGGACCTTCTTCAGTTGACATCTCCTGCCTGATAGAGGAGGAGGACTCCATGTCCTCAATGAGACAAGCCCCTCACTGATGCTCTGCTGTGTGACCCTGAACCCACTACGGCCGCCTGTCTGTCTCCGACTTCCTCTTCCAACCTCAGTGGGCATCACCGGATGGCCTTTGCCAGAGCGCAGGACCCACTAAGAGTAGGTGAATGAACCCCTTGTGATTGCATGCTAACTCTGTCTGTGTGTTCCTGTGTTACGGTTTGGCTCTGCAGTCTAGACACTGCAGTACCAGGGGATGGACCATTATTGCTGGCCCCTGGTCGCCTGCATGTATCCCTCTAAGACTAGGCAATAATCAATTAATTGGAGCATAATTGCACAGTTCTCTGTTCTTAGAGCCGCTTCCCTCCTCCCGCACTCCGTGTGCCCTCGGACACTCAGTGACCCTTTCCAGTAAAGGTGGCCATGCTGGGGTGGAGCTCAGAGGCCTATGTCCTGCCCGGGAAACTCCCCAAGCAGAACCTCGTGCCTGTGACTCCTGTCAGGACCTTCATTTTTTAACTTATTTTGTAAAATATATTTTGTTCATCCTCACTGAGCATATTTTTCCATTGATGTTTAGAGACAGTGCAAGGGAGAGACAAGAGAAACATCAATGTGAGACAGAGACATCGATCGTATGCATCCTGCACACACCCAACCAGGGCTGGGGACCTGCAACAGAGCTGCATGCCCTTGATCTGAATAAAACCCGGGACCTTTCATGCTCCAGGCCAACACCCTATCCACTGGACCACACAATCCAGGGCAGGAGCCATTGCAGTTTGCAGACTCACCACGGGGTCACTTTAGAAGGAAGAGCTTCTGTGCATCCACCTGGGGCATTTGCTGTCTTGGCTGCTCCTGCCCCTGCAGAGATGCCCCCTAGTTCCCAGCTCCCTGAGCTCAGGGTGAGGGCACCTCATCAGGAGGCAAAACACTAGCCCAGGCCTATGTCCTCCCCCCGTGGGTCCCCTGGGCTGAAGACCCTCACCTGCACCCTCTGCTCCCAGGCTCCCCAGCTGCCCAGCTCTGGGGCCACATGGTGTGTGTCTGACACACAAGTGAAGCTTAATAACCTCCATCTGGATAAAACTGTTGTTTGAAATTCTCTCTTATTCTCAGATAGTCCTTAGTCCTGTAACCTCTGTCACTTTAGGACCATCTCTTATTCTATAAAATGACTTTGTTTTTAGTTCAAATAATAGAAAAAGATAAACTTAACTGTCTGACCTTGCAAGCTAGCCATCTAAAGGGGCTGATACACTAATCCTGACATTAATTCACATATTCTGGGTGGACACAGCTGTGACCCCAGCATGACCACCCTCAGGAGAGAGGAGAGAGCACCTCCTGGTGACTGTCCTGCACCGAGTCCCCGCCTGGCTCTCCCCCTCCTCCCTGTCCCCTTCCTCACCTTCCCTCCTGAACTGCAAATGCACACACGCAGCCACAAACGGTGAATCTCCGTGCACTTGAGGTCTTGTCCCCAACAGTTGTTGTCAGTTTGGCTCCAATAAATGCTTATAATATATTCTATCATGTTTACACTTTACTTAATTCAACAAATTGTCTTTTCTTCATTTACAACATACGTTCATACATTTTTCTTCCAAGTGTCAAGAGGTAAGGGCTTATAATAATCACAAACATGCTACCTGAATGGGATTAATTTCAAGGAGTTCATACCCTTTCGTCTGCAGCCCAATGGTCCAACCACTGAACCACACCAGCCAGGGCTCCGTTTTAAAGGATGGAACTATCTAACAATGAGAGGCTGGGAACACAGGCCTTTGCACACGAACAGCAGGGAATTCCAGTGAAATCTGTGGCTTCGGGCAGGCAGCTGGGTGCTGGTGACAGGGACAGCAAGTCTGAGACAGAGGCTGTGGCACAGGGTCCAGCCCAGCCTCTCCTCCCTCATCACTTGCACACATTCGGGGTATTGACAGGGAAAAATAGAAAGTGGGGGACGAGCTAGAACTGTAAGACAGAGTGACCCTGCTCTGTTCACCGCGGTTGTTCATTCTGATGGAAGAGGCACGTTCTCACCCGCTGGCAGCTGCACGGGGACCTGGGAGCTCAGCTGCCAGTGCAGCCCTTCCTCCATGTGGAGCTGCCGACCATCAGGGAGAGATTTACTTCGCTGCAAGAAGCAGCCCGCCAGCCCGGGGCAGACCCAGCCCTCTGTACCCTGTCGACGGCCCCGTGGGCACAGCCTGTGGCCACTTCCTGTGGGAGCTCCAGTCCTTTACCCAATACAAGCAGCTGGCTATGGGGGCAGGGCGGATTTCTGTGGGTGGCCGGCTGCGCTCCCACATTGCCCACAGCATTGGAGTAGAGGCTCATATATGATCCACCCTGTCCCTGCCTCACTGGCTCAAGCACTGACAGGCAGCAGGGGCCCCTGCATTGTCCGGCTCCAGTCATGTGTGTGAGATGTGACTGGGAAACAACACAGACAATCCTTCAATCTCAAAATAAAAGCGTCATTCCAATGCAAGTTCTTACCCCAAACCCAGAAAGGCAACATGGCCCATGGTGGGTGAAGGGGAGCTAGAGGAAGCCCATCCATGTCCCTCTGGGGAGCACCCCTGGGTGCTAATCAAAACCTCGAGGATGGAGGGCTCTCAATCCTGGGAGCTGCCCCAAAGAATGGGGTCAAAGTGACCGGTGTCAGGAAAGGAGGGTTGGGGGGGTGGGTCAGGACGGGACCCCTTGTGGTCAGCATCCTAGAGTCCTTTCCATCTGGGGTCGCCCTAGGATGACAAGGTCAGGCATGGAGCCCAGGGTCCCAGCTGCACTCTTATGTCCAGACTCCATGCAAATGGGGCGCTCCTCCTGCTCATAAAGGGGGCCCAGCCCCACATGCTGGGGAGACACCCAGAGCCCACGTGCCTGAGACAGGACCCAGAGGTTCCACCATGGACTTGGTGCCAAGCTGCGTTTTCCTCCTGATCATTCTTCAAGGTCATTGTCAGGAGAGGGGAGCTCTGAGCCCTGTGCCTGTGCCTGTGCCTGTGTGTGCTTCCCTGTGATTCTAAGTCCCCCTGTGTCTCTATGTTTGCAGGTGTCCAGTGTGAGGTGCAGCTGGTGGAGTCTGGGGGAGGCTTGGTGCGGCCTGGGGGGTCTCTGAGACTCTCCTGTGCAGCCTCTGGATTCACCTTCAGTAGCGATTGGATGTGCTGGGTCCGCCAGGCTCCAGGGAAGGGGCTGGAGTGGGTCTCACGCATTAGTAGTGATGGTAGTAGTTACATATACTATGCGGACTCTGTGAAGGGCTGCTGCACCATCTCCAGGGACAACGCCGTGAACTCACTGTATCTGCAAATGAGAAGCCTGAGAACTGAGGACACAGCCACGTATTACTGTGGGAGAGGCACAGTGAGGGGAGGTCAGTGTGAGCCCAGACACAAACCTCCCTGAGGAGGCAGTAGGGCTGGGCTGCAGGGGACGCTCAGGACACCAGGGGGCGCTCAGGACCTGCATATGGCCAGGACCAGGAGCAGGTGGAGAGTTCAGCAGAGACAACATTTCCTGCTCTGCCTTAAAATAGTTTTGCTCCAAGCAACAGAGCTCACAGAAAGCCGGTTTCTAAGTCTAGCTGTAGGGATTATGTTTGTGATCATATGAGGGCTCTGTCTTTATTCTGACATAATCCAATGACTGACAGGGACCTCCCAGGAGGCTCTGGTCACACATGCCCACTGGGCAGCCTGGGGGAGGGCAGCCCCAGGCCTATGACCTCTTCACTGAAAGGCTCCTCTTGGCATTGAGCTCCAGTCCACGGTACCTGTGCTTCTGGGATGACACACCTTTGACCCCAGCATGTCCTTCCTCAGGAGAGCATCTCCTGGTGACTGTCCTGCACCCAGTCCCAGCCTGGCTTTCTCCCTCCTCCCTGTCCCCTTCCTCACCTTCCCTCCTGAACTGCAAATGCACACACGCAGCCTTGGTGATTCTCCGTGCACTTGAGGTCTTGCTCACCAATCGTTGTCAGTCAGGCTCCAATAACATCTTATAAACGTTCTCTCATGTTTGGACATTTCTTACATCAACATGTGTCTTTCTTTCATTTACAAAATACGTTCACACACATTTTTTCCCATGTGGAGAGGGAAGTGCACACAATTTCTGAAAACCTGCGACCTCGCCAGGAGGAGGTCCAAAGGGCTCCTGTTTGTTGGAAGGAAAGTCAGTTTGCTGTTGGTTGTCATGGACATGAGGTTCCCTCCCTTAGGATTGAGCTCCACCCACCCCGCTGTGCCCCTCTCCCCCTGGGATAGGTTTTCAGGTTCCCCCTGGCTGCTGAATTGGCATAAAGTCCACAAGGTGAGTGAACCATGTAGAAGTAGTTGGCATTCACACGCCCAAACCTGAGGAGGAATGTTTAAGGGTTCATCTGGGCTGAACCTGGGACAGTTGCAAGGAAGCAGGACCTCCGATGCCCTGAGAATGTTAGTGTCAGAGCTGCTCTCACACCTTCTCTGGCAAGTCTGGGATTGGGAGGGAGGAGGGAGGCTGTATGGAGGTGGGAGGGAGCAGGTGGGGGTTTGATCTCAAGACACTTAACAAGAGCGCTCTCCTGAGGGCGGGTATGACTTGTTGTAAAGGAGCTTTGACCTTGATGCTCTAGACCAGCCATGGGCAAACTACAGCCCATGGGCCTGATCCGGCCCATGAGGCTGTTCTATCTGGCCTGTGGAGCTGAAAGAGCAGAGAGTTCTCTTGTTGTCCCCTGTGCTCCTTCACCAGGAGCCCAAGATAAGAGTGCCAGCATGGTCATGTTGCTTTTGTTCCAGCCCTCCCGTCCAGTTTAAGAACCCATTGTGGCCCTCAAGTCAAAGAGTTTGCCCACCCCTACTCTAGAACCATGGGCAGGGCCGTCTTTAGGCAAAGAGAAACCTTTCACTAAGAAGCTAAGGCCTGTGGGTGCCTCCTCCATGGAGGCCCATTTAGGGGTTCTGACCACATCACCCTGTGAGGGCACCAGCAGCCACTGGTCACGTGTCACCTTGTGTGGTCCACAAAGTGCACAGTTGCTGGCATGTGGCTCATTCGCTGTGCTGTGGGGCCCTCGCCTGCCTGTGCCCACTTCCAAAGCATTGTGATTGCAGCCTGGAGAAGCCCACCCATTGCACACTGATTCCCACCCCTCCCCTCGAATCCTGAAAACCCCTCATGTCTGAGTTTCTACTTAACCAGGACACTGGTTTCTGAACGAGCAGCCTGGGGAATGGGAGCTGGGTCTGATGCTGAGCAGAGAACAGGGCTTTGGGATGAGGCAGCTGGCCTGCACCCCTCATTCATCATCCTGGTGGGGGCGCTGGTGCAGCTCATGGAAGAGCCTTGCCTAGTGCAGCTGAGCAATGGGCTCATGGTGTGTCCACAGGGAGGTCCCCCTCTCCCCACCAGGACCTCCGGTTGGGGGTGGGTGAGCTCGCTCAGACCTGGGGTGTGCATGGTCTCCTCTTGGGTAAAGCGAGTGGGGGCATGGGGGCCTCACCCACAGCGAGTCCAGCTGAGCTGGCCTGTGCTGCGTGCGCAGAGGGCAAGGCTGTGGGACGGGGCTGCCCCCAGAAGAAGAGCCCAGGATGGACCTGCAGGGGCCCCTCTGCCCCCGAGAAGAAAGGCCCACCTGCCTCTGAGGACAATTTGGTGCCTCCATTTCTACCCAGCGTTTTCTCCCAAAGCCAACATGTTCCTTTTTTCTTTTCTATTCTTGCCCAATTCTCACCTATTTCCCCTATTTTTTCCCACTGCTTTTCATAGAGAGAGTAGGAGAGAGGGAAGGAAGCGAAAGAGGGGGGGGAGGGAAGGAGGGAGAGAGAAAGAACAACCTGAATGTGAGAGATGCACATGGATTGGCTGCCTCCCAATTGCCCCTTCCAGAGGCTGGGAGAGAACTTGGAACCCAGGTGTGTGCCCTTCACCAGGAATGAAACACAAAGACCTTGGGTGCCTGGGCCAACACTCCAACTATTGAGCCACACCAGCAAGGGCTCCATTTGTGAATGAAGGAACTTCTCCCAATTTGAGAGGCTGGGAAACAGGACGTCTGCACGTGAGCAGCAGGGAAATGGAGTAAATTGTGTGGTTTTGGAAAGGGAGCTGGGTGCTTGGGACTGGGGCAGCAGTGTGACTCAGAGGCTGCGGCCACAGTGTCCAGCCCAGCCTCTCCTTCCTCATCATATATCCATGTGAGAGTTTTGTGGAAGAGCTGAATGTGGAAAATGATGAAGACAATTTTTATTCTCAAAATAAGAGCATCATTCCAATGCAACCTCCCATTCCCAAACCCCAGAAAGCATACATGGCCCACAATGGGTGAAGGAGAGCGAGAGGAAGCCCCATCCACAGTACCGCCTTGGGCAGCACCCTGGGTCCTCATCAAAACTCCAAGAATGGAGGACTTTCAATCCTGGAAGCTGCCCCAAAGGAAGGGGTCATTGTGACTAGATGTTCAGAAAGGACGGTGGGAGGGTGGTCAGTATAGAACCCCTTGTGGCCAGCATCCTAGAGTGCTTTCCATCTGGCGTCGCCCTAGGATGACAAGGTCAGGCATTCAGCCCAGGGTCCCAGCTGCACCCTTATATCCAGACTCCATGCAAATGGGGCGCTCCTCCTGCTCATAAAGGGGAGCCCAGCCCCACATGCTGGGGAGACACCCAGAGCCCACGTGCCTGAGACAGGACCCAGAGGCTACACCATGGACTTGGTGCCAAGCTGCGTTTTCCTCCTGATCATTCTTCAAGGTCATTGTCAGGAGAGGGGAGCGCTGAGCCCTGTGCCTGTGCCTGTGTGTGCTTCCATGTAATTCTAAGTCCCCCTGTGTCTCTGTGTTTGCAGGTGTCCAGTGTGAGGTGCAGCTGGTGGAGTCTGGGGGAGGCATGGTGCGGCCTGGAGGGTCTCTGAGACTCTCCTGTGCAGCCTCTGGATTTACCTTCAGTAGCTACTGGATGAGTTGGGTCCGCCAGGCTCCAGGGAAGGGACTGGAGTGGGTCTCAGACATTAATGGTGACAGTAGTACAATATATTACGCCAACTCGGTGAAGGACCGATTCACCATCTCCAGGGACAACGCCAAGAACATGGTGTATCTGCAAATGAACAGCCTGAGAGCAGAGGACACGGCCCTGTATTACTGTACACAATAGGCACAGTGAGGGGAAGTCAGTGTGAGCCCAGACACAAACCTCCCTGAGGGAGGCAGCAGGGCTGGGCTGCAGGGAGCATCTGGGACTGATGGGAGCATTGGGCTGAAGGGGCGCTCAGGACCAGCAAACCCAGTGCCCCAGCTCAGAAGCTGTCCCTGGAGGGGTTGGGCAGGCTTCCTATTGGGGTTAATGCTTTTTTCTCTCAGTTGTCTCTGGGGCAGATCCTGCTTCCTTTTTTGTGTCTTTAATTAGATTCTCTACAGGCAAAATAGTAGGAAGTGGCTGTGTTTCAGATCTGGTGACTTCTCCTCTGTGCCCTTCCTGTCACCATGTCACCATGTCACCATGTCACCATGTCCCTGATGGTTGCTCTCTGGGTTGACAAGAAAAACATTCTAGGGGTTCCTGTCGCCTCAATGAGAGCCGGGTTCCCCTCCCTCCCCACAGTGCTGGGGGGGGGGGGACGCAGAGTCCAGGCCCCAAACCTCACCTGAGGATGGTCAGCCCCTTGCCCCGCCTTCAGAACAGCCCTGAGGGGACAGTTAGCCCCTTGCCTCTCACTGACATGGCTGCACACAAATTTGAAGTCTGACCCTGCAGGCACTGCCCCTCCATGAACCTGAGAGATGAAGCCAGCTCTCAGGGCATTCCTGGAGGGAGGCAGGTAGAATGAATTTGATGTAACTCCCCTACGTCCCTTTCCTTTGATTGCTATGTACAAAGACAGATGTAACCCTCCATTCTCTGGAGCATTATCTCAATTCACTGAGGTTCTGCTTCACGACATATGTCAACAGTTTGGCTCAAATAAATTCACAACAATTGTTTACGGGTCTGAATTATATTTGTACGTTTTCAGTGAGAACCTGATGAAGGGAGACGTGGCATGCCCCCATCCTCACCCTCTGTCCTAGGCCGCCCACATTCTCCCCCATCGGCCTGCACAGGACATCCCGCGTGGCCGCGCTCCGCCCTCTCCTTCCCGCCTGGTAGGTTTTGCCTTAAATGCACCCCCACGCCGTCCCTCAGAACCATCTCCCGTGCCCGGCCCTCCCTGAGGTGCCAGGGCCAGGGCCACCCAGGTGGCCAGAAGCTGGACTCAGCTGCCTTGCTGAGCCCACGTGCAGTGCCCACGTGGGATGTCAGGGTGTGGGGCCCCACCTGTGTCAGTTGGAGACACAGCTGACCACTGACCTCAGAGCACCTCCATCAGCTCACACCTAAGCTGAGGGAACCCCCAAGGGCCCCTTAGCGGCAGAGCATCATGGTGGACAAGCCCGTGGCCACTGTAATCAGAGGGCAGTAAGGGAAGCATCCATCTTATTATAAAAACTGCCGTTTGAAATTTTATCCCTGCTATTTTGGCTTCTGTGAATGCTTGCTTGCTTAAAGAATAAGGAAACTAAAACTACTCCCATTTCAGAGAGGCCATTAAACCTTCCCCGAGCAAGTTATCAGTGCTGGCACCAGGCCAAAGCTTTGGTTCAGGTCTGAAAGCCCCAGCACATAGGGCTTTAAGAACTTGCAAAGGGGACTGGAAACACCCCATATTTGGGAGACAAAGAAGGTAAAAACATATAAATCGGGAAAGTTCCTCCATATTTAGGCCCAGAATTTGATAAACATTTTTTGGTCAATACAGACAGTGAGGGTGAGAGTGTTGAAAAAGAAGAGGGTAGGGGAGGACCGGGGAGAAGGGCCTTTTACTCTTAAGCAGAAAAGCAAGAGAGTTCAGTCTCTAAGCTTGGCATGACCAGGTTGCTGGCTACTTCTTAAGCTTCTCCAAAATATTCAGCAGCACAATTTTAAGACAGGAGTGCACATAATACCTCAGACCACCACCAAGCCTGCCCTTCAGATTGGCTGGAAGGGGATGGGGGGCATCTGTACTTCACGGGTCAAATGTATATGTTTACTTACCTTGCTTTTGCAATGAAGGAGCATATTCTAATTACTTGACAAACTAACTTTTTATAATATAATCAAGGTCTCATATAAACCATTCTCAAAACTGCCATAGATTTCTGGGTGTTGATTTTATATCTTGCTACATTGCTGAATTCATTTATTAAGTCTAACCATTTTTAGGGTTTTCTATGTACAATATTATGTCATCTCTAAACAATGGAAGTTTTGCTTCTTCTTTTCCAATTTGGATGTTTTTATTTATTCCTCTTGTCTGATCGCTATGGCTAGCACTTCCAGTACTGTGTCAAACAGGAGTGGTCAAAGCAGGCATCCCTGTCTTGCTGTCTTGTTCCTGTTCTTAGGGAAAATGCCTTTAGTGTTTGCCCATTGAATTGGATGTTGGCTGTAGGTTTGTCATATAAGGCTTTTATTATGTTGAGATATGATCCCTCTATTCCCACATTGCTAAGCATTTTTA